>CM043714.1:21621016-22221016 GCA_023969325.1 Oryzias curvinotus
ATCACTGTGTAAAGTTTGCATGTTTCCCCGATGCATGTGTGGGTGTTTTCAGGCCACCCAGATTCATCCTCCATTTTCAAAAACGATGCTTTCTGGGTACATCAGAAAAAATGATTCTTTGTACGTGTTTGTAGTTCTATAAAAGACTGGTGACCTGTACAAGGTGAACTCTTCCTTCGCTCAAAGACAGCTGGGTGAGACCCCAGCAAGCCCTGTGATCTGATTAAGACACAGCAGGCCCAGATAATGAAGGGACGGACTCTGCTTTTGTAAGGGCCGCAGCAGTGTGTGTTTTTCTTCTTTTTTTTTTTTGGTCGTAGGTTAGAAAGGGGAAGTCTTAACCACAAAGGAAATGAACTGCAAAAACGGAATCTGAAGACCCTTGTTTAAAGAATAATGTCTTGTGCAAGAAAATAATCTTTTCAAAAATGTTTGTTAGTTGCAGAGTATTCTTAATTTAAGAAAATATGTCTTAGAGACTAGAATTTTTTTCTCTAAATACAAATTCTTGGTAGAACCATTTGTTTTTATCCCATTGGCAGATTTTTTTTGTCTATTTAAAGAAAATATTTCAATTTTTTTCAAAATTTTTGACTTATTTCTATGGGTGTGTTTTTGCAGTGTGATTAAAGCAACTGCAGACTGATGTATTTATTTTATTTTGACCTTGTTTAAACGGTAATCCTATCATCATTTAGGGTGGTTCGCTTTAAGTGAACAAAAGTTCATTTCCCCTGATAATTTGGAACAAAATTTCAGTCTGCATACACCCAAGCGGAGCCTGGTCCAGGACCAAGAAAAATTGGTCAGTTAAATATAAAGTTTCAAAAAGTGATCACAACAAGGACTGCAGGACTTCCATCTGTCCTCGCTGCTTTGCCCCGCCCCCATAATTCCTGGCCAAAAACTAAAGAGATCTTTAGTCTCATGCTTTTGTTTACAAGCTTTGTTTCGAAACAGAAGAGTCCACTTGCTGGCAGTCGGAATACAGAACAAACTTAAGGTTCAGGACACAATCCGGACCAAACTGAGTGGACTCAGTCCAGACCAATGGACTTTTCCAGTCTAAATACACCCTTAAATTCTAGTATGAATCCAGTAGTCTGCCATAGTATAACTTAGAAAATGAGTGCTGACAGTACTCTTTTACCTGAGGCTGCAAACCCCAAAAGGCCAAGTCTGATCAGAATAAGAATGACTTTTGTAAACATTGCACAACATCGCTCTCTCTGCGTAAACACAACAGACAGATGTGGTTCTTCTGTAAGACATTGAATGAAGGCTGAATTTAACTGAAACAAGTTTGTTCATTCTGACTCGGACAAATAAAGGTTTAAACAAACCGTATTGAGTTGACACAGTGGGGTCCCGCAGGAGGGGATCGGTGTCTGCAATGTTATCTGTAATGTCATCTGAACCTTCTGTGGAGCTGAGGTTATTAAACTTGGTGGCCCTGTACACAATGTCATGCTAATGCGGACTGGGGCTGCTCACTCTCTATTCAAAGTGGCAGATGTCAAAAAGACTTTCTTTATACTGATGTCGCTTCATGGTTTGCTCACAAACAGAAGCAGGAAACAATTGTTGGAGAAGTCAGCTTGAAGGTGCTGATGGCCTCACAAAGAGAGACAACTGCTGTGTCTGCAACTCTCCAGCCACTGGAAAAATCGATTAAGCCTCACAGAAAGTCAGAGAGACGATGCACGAGCAAGACAAAACCAGTTGCTATGGTTACTGAGACAAGGTGGGTGGATGTAGCTAGAGGATCATAACAAATGTGCATGAAATAGATAAAAATTTCGACAAAGTTGAATGAGTTTCCTTTTACAATATAATGTCCCCATGAATGATCTTATTAGGAAACACTTTTAGTCATCCAGCAGACGTAAGTGAAGGAATACTGAGTCAATGAGAAGTCATGAAATGATTGCATAATAAGGAAAAATGTCAAAACAAATCTGTAAATGTGCCACACAAACGGGAACAGACATGGACATTGATTTTATTTATTTCTTTAACATAAAAGATTTAGATCTTTAGTTCTTATAACAACTTGAATCTATAATAAATGAAAAGCGTTCCAGAGTGCTTCAATAAGGAAGAACGTGGTGTGATTTACAAGCTTTGGAATTCAAAGCCAATAGGTCCCTTCTGAGATTGAAACAACCAGGGGATTGTCAACAATTAGGTCATAGAACTGAAATATTTCCTTTCTTA
Organism: Oryzias curvinotus; assembly: GCA_023969325.1. Taxonomy (NCBI): domain Eukaryota; kingdom Metazoa; phylum Chordata; class Actinopteri; order Beloniformes; family Adrianichthyidae; genus Oryzias; species Oryzias curvinotus. The sequence continues at coordinate 21,623,234 of CM043714.1, forward strand.
CAGATTCACAAACTTAAATCCTTTCTTTTAGTGTAGCTATTCTCTTTACAAAGATGAATATGTATTATGTTTTGGTTTAAATACATGCTTTTGATCCATATTGCAAAGTATGTTGGGTCTTTTGTTGTTAGCTTTGCACTTTGATGCTTAACCTTAAGAGTTTTAGCCCAGGAGAAATGCAGCACAGCTAGAATCTCACTTTAGCAAGAAAATCTGAAGCTGTAATCGGGGGGGGTTTGTGTCTTGATTACTACCACTTTAAGCTTTACTACAATAAAGCTATTAACAAGTTTTTGATACTGCAAACAATTTGCCTTATTATTTGGTTATGTGTTCAGTTTTGCAAGATGCTTATAGGTGCAGCTGTAGCAAAACATTTTGTAAACAGTGCATCCTCATTAAATGAAGATTCCCAATAACATGATCAGTGATAACAGCAGGGAATGTTTGATTCATTTTTAAAAAGTGATACACTTTGTTATTTAAGGCCATACTTCCAAAAACTGCATTTTTTTTAGATGAACATGGTTGACTTGTTTTTCTGTTTGTTTGTGTACTTGAATTTGTTCTGAGTGAAGGTTTAAAAACAAAAAACCCTAAATGTAAAGCTCCCTTTTCATGTTTTCATTTATCCATTTATCCTTTCAAAAACAAAATAAGCTAAACCTGCTGCTTACCTTTTCCTTTCCAGTGAGCTTGGGAGGCAAATCCAATATGCCCGCCATACTTGCGGTTAAATTCTGCCAATAAGGGCCTTGTATGGGTTTCGAATCATGAGGGAATGCTTGAATCAAAGGCTTCTATCTCCTTCTTGCCACTCTGCATGCTGTCTTAATGCCAAATGGTCCTGCCCTCCGCCAGGTGATCGCGTTCTCCTTTAAAACCTGCAAAACAAGGTCAGCAGGCAGCTCGGTTAATCCACAGATGTGAGTGGATGTTTATGCATCCTGTCAGAAATAGGAAATATGGCTCACCTTTGTTGTAAAGTGAGCCATCAAGTAAATACGTGCCCGTGTAGAAGCCAGTGGCGAGCTCAATGAGGTGGCGAGCCCACGTGTTACCAGCTCCTGGGAAACTGGCGAGGGCGATCTGCTGTTTAGCACGAGATGGAAGAAAGTGGCGGTCCATGCAGCGGTTATCTGCCAACGAAAACACAGCAACTTTATCGATCTAATAAGCAAAACACAAACACAAACAGTTACATTTACTTTAGTGTATTTGAACTTTTTTTTTAATGGTACCCAAAGAGTAGTTTAACTGTAAAATACTGCATCTATTACTCTCTTTTTTGTCACAAACAAAAGCTAAAATTTCACTTTAAACACGACAAGAATTGGTTTCTGTTAAGAGATTTGATCAATACTAAAATATGTAGTTGGTTGACTCTTTTTCATTACTACTGGTCATGGGTACCCACACTCTACATATATCTATCTATCTATCTATCTATCTATCTATCTATCTATCTATCTATCTATCTATCTATCTATCTATCTATCTATCTATACTATCTATCTATCTATCTATCATCATCTATCTATCTATCTCTATCTATCTATCTATCTATCCATCCATCCCCATCCATCCATCCATCCATCCATCCATCCATCCATCCATCCATCCATCCATCCATCCATCCATCCATCCATCCATCCATCCATCCATCCATCCATCCATCCATCCATTACTCCGCAGGTGAGAAACCTCCCGCGGAAAGGTGACAGGGGCATTTTTGTTTTTTATACATATTTATAATTTCCACTAATCTTAAGTCAAAAATACTGTTTATGTATTAATGACTCAAAAACTACACAATAAGAGTACACAAATCTTCGTAAGAAGATAGCTTTGACCGTGGTCCATGGACAGGGCTCGAGAAGCGTGTACTCCTGGAGGACACTGCTGGGTCTCGGACTCGCTTCCAATTGAGGAGGCACGCAAATTGGCCCCAAAAACCCCCTGGGGGGTGGGGTGGGGGGTGTTCAGGGGTGGGGGGGTTGCTGTATGCAGCGGGGCTGCCAGAAGCCCCACATGAGGAGAAAAAAGAGAGCTCAGTGCAGTTGAACACAGTTTCAGCAGATGCTCAATTAGCCGTTCTGCATCATTCAAGTGACATATTTGATGCCATGGATGATAATTCGCTGACAGATATATATATTGTTTATTTATCTTTGAAATCTACCGTCACATCCTTCGCGATTGAATGAGCACCCCTGATCTAAGTAATAAGATTTTAACGGTAGTGCTGTTCTAACTTGACCTTAAAATGCGTTCACTCTTCCAGCTTCTGTCTGAATCACTGCACTGTGGAGAAATATTAGCTAACATGCTCAAAAATGGAGTAGAAGATTACCTCACACAATGTTACAAGAGAGAAAGAGTAAGAAAGGTCATGAATGATTTGGAAACTTTGGAAGACCCAGCCTAAAACCTGAGATCATGAGAAAAAAGGAAATAGTCAAGTGGTGCTTAGTAGAGTTTTTGGTTTGTTTTGTGCAAAAAGTGTAGAAAAAAAATCCGCTCCACCACATATTTTTTATTTATTAAATGAAGAAGGCAAAATTACTCACTTTGGCTTATATTGTTTAAACTGATCAAAACGATTACAGTTACATTCTCAAAGAATTATGTAAAGGGTTTAAGGCGAGGCAAGGCAAGGCAAGGCAAGTTTATTTGTATAGCACAATTCGTACACAAAGTAATTCAAGGTGCTTCAAGGTGCGAGAGCATCATAAAAATCAATAAATTGTTACTTTGCAAAACATTAAGTGGGTGTAAAAGGAAGTCCATTGTTTTAGCAAAAGCACAAAGAAAACAAAGCTATTCTAACTATTCTGAAGCTAAAAATCTATTTTTATGGATATACAAATAAGCAGAGAGCATTTATCTTTCACACATCTGATAGCAGTAGTCCTCAACTTATAAGCATCTCATTTGCAGAAGAAACAAAACAAAAATTACAACTCAATATATTTTCAAAATGATCTCTTTATGTTTGACTGAATTAATCTTTGTGTGATCGTGTGCTCAGCTTAGATCCCAAACTTCTTTTTTAATTTACTTGTGGTAAAAATGTTCATTAGAAATGTAAGAATAAATGCAACATATACAGGTTAGGTGTCAGTATTAACGCCCAGTCTGTCACAGAGCCAACAGAGGAAGAGCCTCATGTACAGCCGCTCATGTTTTCTACTCGATGTGTCACCGTTCTTTAATTTGTTCAGAAAACATTCTTTGTGAATTCATTTTCCTGGTGAAAAAGGACATCTTCCTTATTTTCAATGCTTTTTTAATGAACTAAGCCAAATTTTAGCATCTCGTGTATGTTATTGAGAATTGGGATATCTGCTTTCTATGTACATCTCCTGTGAAGCTATTTACAAAATCAGGAATAAAAAGAGTCATTTCTGTGAAAAACACATTTAAAGGCCCAATTTTTTTTGGCCTTTTGCAAAATTTAACCCTTTATGTTTCACTGGCAACATGACCTGACAAGTCACAGGATCGTAAACTGCAACTAAACGATTGGATGATTGTTGCATAATTGTACTATATATGTGATAAATTACAATGATCACTATCTCATCATGAGCATTTCTGATCATTTCAGATTTTATTCTAGGTAATTGTTAAATCCACTTTTGACATTAGTTTGTAATCTCTGCATTTTGTACTCCAAATAAAAAACAGCATTAGGATTATTGGTTTGTGTTTAATATTAATGGTAATTATTCAATAATTAATTGACAGTGAGAAAAGTTAAGAAATAAAATATCAAATAACCAAAGATTAGAATGATTTTTAAGTATAGATGAATTTAGAGTTACGTCAAACTTCTGTTTACTATGATGTAAATTAGGCCTAGTAAAGAGATTAATATTTTAGACTTTTTGAAATGATAAAGACTTCTCTCAGGGAAAGATAATGAAGCAGTCAGAGACATTTTAATGAAAGCTCAATGATTCCCATCACTATTTAAGACTAATTCTCATCATTATCTGCTATTTGGATCATCTCCATTAGGATTGAGGACTAATTAATGCTGGTTTATTAATTACTGACTCCTTCTTAACCATTACTTTTCTCATTTGTATTAGATAGGGTTAAACTGGCTTACAAATAAAATCGAATTATTAGTTATTTTTTAGCTAATATCTTTTCCAGTCAGGTACTCAAAATTAGGTGTTAATTAGAGGCAGTCTGATTTTATTTAACTCAGTGATAAAAGTTAAATCAGTTAAAGCTCCAGCGTACTCAGTTAAGTGTGCTTGAACCTAAAGTTTAGTCATTGTAGGCTGGAATCACTAGATCCCTGTTCATGTTTGTATGATCACATGTAGGACACTGTCACTGACATAACCAGATTGAATCTAAAACCTGGCCTTTCACAGCTCAAACTGCAGACCCTCAGAGTCTGAAAACATGTGATGTGTACTTCTGAAACTTTTACCTTGGACCTGCGTCTGGTACACAACAAAGAACTGGTCATTCCCACAGCTTTCAAACTCCTCGCCTGGACAGCGATGGAGACACATATCTTCATCCTCGAGGTCATGAAGGGAGAACAGAGGAGTCGGGAAGCCACAGTAACACCGGTCCCCGGCCAGAACTGCCAGTGATTTCTCCTGACACAAAAAGCCATTATAAGAACATGACCCGATGCACATGTATGCTTTTCCTGGAGAAACACAAGCATTGTCTCCTCACCCTCTCCGTGCACATGTCCACGCACTTGTCCACGGACATGTTTTGGATGACGGCACTAAAGGGGAGAGCCACCGTGACGTTTTCTGGCCGGCGGAAGCACCCTTTGAAAATGGCACTGCCGTCTGAAAGAACAAGAGAACCGGGTGGTTACAAACCTGCAGGAGAACGCACAAACTAAAGATCCCAGCCTCCATCAGAGCCAACAACTCCTAATGCTGGGATCCCACTGGGAATCCTTTCTAGTCTACTGAGGCCTTGACCTGTCAGCAGCACCAAAGCAATGACAGCATTTAAATTCCTGCTGAGTTTCGAAGACACGGAGCCTCCCTGACTCAGTAAATGGATAAGTTATGTTGTGCACTTCTAAAGTTACAGCCTTTCCCACCCAAGGTCTGGTTTACATTTTACGTGTTTTGACTATCTCTTTTTATTTTTTTTTTAGCCCTGTCAATTTACTAATGCTGTGTGGGTCCTGGGTATTCATAAACAATCAGATCGGTGACACAGTTACTGAAACAATTTGTTTTCAGCCTAGCACTAATTCCAGTAATCACAATAATCTTTTGTCAAACACAATGACAGGAAAATAAAGCAGGTTTCCCTCCTGAGTGAAATGTTTCTCAACCAGAATCACAACTCTTCAACAAAATTTCATTTTATCCACCCTTTTTTTTTTATATCTATTTTAGCTGTCAACGTGTCAGCAGTCCTGATACACGACACTTCAAAATCGGGCTCCGCTGTCAGAATAACCAAACACACAGCCCATAACTGTGACAGATGATGTGAGGACAATTTGCTTACTCAGACATATATAAATATTAAGACCAAGCTATTAGGCCGTAGAAGTCCTTTCCAGCAAAGCGCCTGCCGCCAGCATCAGAGCGTAACCATGACGGATGAGCTCACCTCAACATTTCTTTACTGAAAGAATTAACTAAAAGGGCCATTACAGCTTAAAACAAGTAGACATGCCATGCAAAGTAGCTCAAGATGTGAAGCAACCTCATGTTTTATTCACTTTTGACATTTTCCTCCAAGAAAAAGTTGGGTTTTATGTAAAGTTCAGACTCCCTGGAGTCAGTCTTGCCGTGGCTCCTTCTGCTGTTTTTGGTTCAAAGGGGAAATGTTTTCTGCTGATGTGTCCTCATTTCACAATAACACAGCTTATGAACTCTTGGTCTTGCTATGTCATTGCATTTATTTTTGTTATTTTGGTTTCCATGTGTCTGCTCTGTTTAATGTGCAGTTTTATTGAGGAGTGACTGATAGTAGTGTCAAAGCAAAAGCAACTGAATCTGTTCAATTTAAGCTTTTTCAAATATTCTATTTATTATATAACACAATTTGATTGAAATCCTTTCTAAATTCAGTTTTTGTTTGGTATATCATGCTATTCTAAGCCTTTCAGAGTAAACCATAACCATAAATGTGATAATATATTACCTTTGAAACACTAAAGAACGTTATTTTCGCAACTCCTTTTCCTACCCAGAAGTAAGACGACTGAATTTCTGAGGCACCGCCTTTTATGCCCATTTCATGACATCAACCTAGAGCCAGCCTTGGCAGCGTGTTTGCGTTGTGCCCACAAAAACAAACATCCAAAGTTTTGGTAAAGATCGATGTACTTTTCATGAAGCCTTACACTCTTGACCCCAGTGACCTATCCGGAATTTAAAGTGCAAGAGGTACCACAGTGACCCCAAAGATGTCTGCGGGACGTTTCTGACTGGTAACTGAAAAGCTACGTTTCTTTCATACTGTTGCATTTATTTTGGAACTAAGGAATGTCATGCTGCTGTCCATTTTTATAGGTGTGCATGTGGGAATTGACAAACAATGTCCACTGAGGGGAAATCGTTTGCTGCCTGGAAATTCCAATGGTAACAGTTGTCACAACTAATAGTTCAATACATATTCTTATCCTCTATATGCTAAAATGAAAGCGCTTTGACGACCACCGCTAGGTCCGTGGAAAAAGTGTGTGTGTTCGCCTGGGGGGGCGGTGCTGGCAGCGCAGATTTTTCCTGGAAGTGAATGTTCATACCTATAAACGTGGGAACCCAATCATTCCTGAAGACTGGGATGGGCTGGTGCTCAGATTTGGGGAGGAATGCTCAGAGATCATATTTATTCAGTCATTCATTTATCTTCCTCTGTTTGTCCCTTTCGGGGTCACGGGGTTGCCAGAGCCTATCCCAGCCACTAATGGTCGAAGGCAGGGGGCACCCTGGACAGGTCGCCAGTCTGTCGCAGGGATTTCAGAGATCATAATAAACTTAAACACTCCAAAAAGTTGATTTTGCATTATATAGGCTTTTTAAATAACAACTGATTCAAACAAACGTGGAATTTTTATTTAAAAAATGATTCCTAAAAATTGCTTCTTGTCTGATAAATAAAAGATAAATTTCCATTTAATCAGGTTTGATAACCTGATTAATCTTTTCTCAAAATCTAGTCCTGGTGAGTGAGGACACTAGCAAGAAGCTGTGGGTTCCATCTCCCACCTTTACACTCTCAAGTTTTCCTAGTTCAAAATTTCAGCTAGTGTTATTCAGCTTTGCTCTCATATTATTAAATTGACTATAAATATAAATTACTTTGCATTCATTCTCTTTTTGTGTTCCTCATTGCAAGTTGTAACTTAATAAGGGCTTGTCTAGGATTTGAACCTCAATCATATCAAGGAGATCATAACAATCTCAAACAAAATGTTGACATGACTCATACCATATTCAATGGTTGCTCACTTGTAAAAGTCAAACCATGCAAGAATAATGGCAAAAATGAGGTAAATCCCACAAAACAGCCGCCTTAAACACATCCTCTGCATTTCCTCTTTGATGGTCTGACCAGGGATCATATGACTGAGATTAGGGTTGGAGTTGAAACCCCAGCATGAGGAGCTGACACAGCCGTTTCAAAATGGGCACAGAGAGCAGAAAAAGCAGAAACGAAAAAAACAACAAACAAACAGCAGTGGAGAATGAAAGACGAGCTTCACAGATGAGCCAGAGATTCAGTTCATGAACTGAATTGGTGGATGTTTCTGAGAAGTGGTGGGTAGATGATAAGAGGGAAGTGCAAAGCAGGAATGGGAAAGTGTGAAATTTGTTCACCAAAAAAAAAAAAAACATTTTTTTTTTAGGTTTCAATATGTTAAAAAAATTCCAGGGAGGAAGAACACCCTTGTTTTGTACAAATGACCACAAAACTAACATAAAATTCTGCCAAAATAGAATAAAGAAGACACTTTTTCACTTTTGAGTCTTTAGGATGCAGATCACGGCTGACTGCATACTGTAGGTAGAACAGCTCCCACAGGAAAGAGGTGAACAGCAGAGCGGTCTGCTCCCAAATGTGGCTCCAACCAAAAATATATGAAATGTTTTTCCACAGAGCAGCCAGGGCTGCTCCTCTATGATCAAAGCTGCATCTCTGAAGTCTTTCTCATGGAGGAAGCATGAAATTCAATCTTGAAACACATTTGTAATGACTTGAGGGGAAAAAACAACCTTGTCTTATGGTTTCTGCATGAAAGCGCTCATGGTGTGTGTGAAGCAGAGTGTCAGGCTCACAGCGGCGGGCTGACTCCTGGCTCAGCTCCAGCCTATAGATGGACAGTCTGTTGGCTCCTCCGCACACGTTGCTCTTCTCTCCCTTACACTGCATGCTGCATTCGCTGTCGGACACGTTGGATGCCTGAATCTTGTGGCCACAGTAGCACTCTGCTCCAAACTCCAGGCCTGCATACATGTATCCTCTGGTGGGCAAAGAAAGGATCAAGAATCAGAAAGAGATTCATCTTTATTTTTCCTAATTCCGCTCCTGCGATGTAATCAATTACAAACAACATCAAAAGCACACACCAGGGAAGCAAAGACATAAACACACAAACACATTACAGTAAAGTAAGATATTTCTCCTGTGACTGAGAACTAGCTGCAGGCCTCAGCAGCAAAACCAATTATAAATGTGTGGAGAGACCTATACTCGGAGAGGTGTTTTTCCGTATGGAGGATTTGACTCCCAAGTGGACTCTCAGGCACAATTAGACACCGAACATTCTCCCAACACAGGACAGGTCCTTTTGACTGTCGCTCCCACCTCAGCCTATTTGTGCTGCTATGTGTTGCCCCTCATTTTTTTGTCTGTTTTATTAACCAGCCCCTCTGTGAGTTAAGACAGGCAGGCTGTAATAAGCCAAAAGGAGACAGGGGAGTTGAAAACAAGCATCTTCTTCTGCTCCTCTGCAAATCAGTCAGGGGTGTAATTCAATGTATTTGATAGAGCCGTCTCTGGTATTCCGCAGGGAGGGAAAAATAGGAGCCGATGAAGACGGCGAGGCAGCTGAGGGAGACAGGAAATGAGGGAAACAAAAAGCTAACGGAACATGGAGATAAATGCCTCTGAAACTGACGCACAATCTTCCGTTTTTACACATTTCTGCTGCATGACAACAGCGGAAATCACAGTGTCCTGTTTTGATCAGTCATTTTCGACACTCATAATCTGATTCAAGAAGATAAGGCTCAGGGAAAACAATTCATAACACAAATATTGGTGTTGATGGCCTAACAGATTAATTCACACTTCACAGACAATTTGGTAATGGAACAGGCAGAGGCAACCCCCCTCTCCCCCCTTGCTCATTTACAGCTAAAATTAGCACATGGAAATTGTTTTTGTTTTTTTTAGTACCGGCACATTAATGAAAAGGCTGTTGTGTAAACTACTTATCATTATGGGCTGAGGTGAAATAAGTTAATAAATCTGCTCTTAGAGAATAAAGCTTCTAAACAAAAGTTAGCTTTAGGATTTTTTTTAAAGACCCACTTCGATAAAAATCATGCTTTTTGTGTTTTTAACATGTTCTTGTGGGGGTTTTATTACGAAAAAGGTAATATATAAAGAAAATTGAGCATTAAATTGCATTTCTGAGTATAACGCTATTCAAATTGTTGTGAATTCAGAATAGATGAAAAAATGTGATTTGACAAAGAGCATATTTACAACAGAAAATGGTAAATGTCGTATACTTTTATAGCGCTTTCCACCCTCTTTCGAAGGCCCAAAGCGCTTTACAGTCACAGTCCCATTCACCCATGCACACACACATTCACACACTGGTGGTGGCTCCGCTGCCGAACACTGGCGCCAACCTCCCACCAGAGGCAAGGTGGGGTTCAGTTTCATGCCCACCTTTCAATCTTACGATCATGGGTCGACCGCCCTACTGCTGCACCACGGTTGCCCCAATACACTGGACAGGCCACAAACTCCCTGTTCTGTTGCATTCTGATACATTCACTTGTAGACAAATACATCCATTTACGTCTTTGATTCATCATCCAAGCCAGCATCTGAATCAAATCTTTACGGGTGTTTAGTTCCAATACTGCTCGCCATTGTTGCTGCACCAGTTACTATAGGTTGGGGGGTTTGAGGGGCTGTAAGCTAGCAAGACAGCGTGTAAATAGATGGATAGGGAAATGAGGGCAGGCTTACTCCACGCCAACAGTACCGCCCACAAATTTCTGATCAACTACTGTTGCTCTGCAGAAACTCTGGAGAACTCTGGAAAACTGCACAGTTTTCTTTTTTGTTTTTAGCCAAAAATGGCATAATGATAATCAAAAGACCATTTGGAAGGCTTTTACAATAAAGGATGATCGGAGTGGGTCTTTAAATCTTTATGTGTCATGTTTTTTTTGAAGAATAGCAAAATGTGTTTTAGCTCTTTGGGGTGGTGATGTCTCAGACTGTTAAATGGGAGTAACTGAGAGTTAAATTTCTCTTGGTGAACGTATTGAAAGTAATTTGGGGTTGAGCTGTGACTTGAAGATACTTGAAAATAAATAAAAGAATAGACTGATGAGGTTTGGGTGGTTTGCTTGTGTCATACCTTTCAGCACAGTTGTCCTGGCAACGAAACACAGTCATTTTTTTGTAGTCAAAAAAAGAAACTCCTCTCAGCGCTCTTTTCTGAGTGTTGTCAATGTAGCAGCCGATGTACTTTGCTGGAAAACAGAAAGAAAAATAATACAAATATAGATAAACATAAATATGTAGGATGAATTTATATTTACAGAAATATGAAAACGTGTTTCAACAGAGAACTTCAGACAAACCATCAACTGTGGTTCAGCAACGGCAGCAGAAGCTGCACAGAGTTGTAACATAGCATGGCAGGAGTTTAAAGTAGGGCAAAATACTGATTTATTCATAAGGACACACATCTCCTTCTAGTGGCCTGCTAGTGTAGTGGCAGTTATCTCGCTGCATTTTTCAGAAGCACATGGGGGCTGGGCTCCAGTCAACCTCTGCAGCAGGACACAGGGACCCTTTAACAGCTTCTTAACTGTCCTGTTTAACTGAAAAACAAAAGCCCCTGAAATAAACCTCTCACCATCTGTGCTATTACGGCTCTCAGCCTCTGTAAATGGCAGGATGAGGCGGGAATAGAGGCAACTGCATTACTTTAATTGTTCTGGTCTAAAGGCCTGCATTTGAACAGCATGTGGTGTGCTGCAGCATGTGGTAATCTTCCTCCTCTGCTTTGCTGCTGATCTGGAAATTAATCTCCATTTAACATAATGCAGCTTCGAATGCTTTAAATGACATATTTTTGGTTTTGAATAACGTGAGAGTAAATGCAGTGATACTTGAGATGCACTCGAGTCCATTTGTTGATTGATGGTGGTGTGTTAGGTGTATTATTTCCCCCGTCTTCAAGCGCACGCTAGTCAGTAAGTCATGCAGTAGTCTGTGCTGTTGCACCACGCTGCACAAAAAACTGTACATGTGCTGCAGTGTGCTTCTCACACTGGAATGTTCCCTTTAGATTATACTCAGAACCAAAGATTGCATTTGGAATACGAAGACAAGGAAAACAAACTCCCTCATCCTTTAAGTAGGAGAGCTGTGAATATTTCTAAGGCTGCAGGGAAAGAAAAGGTGTTGAATGAAGGAGAGAAAATAAATACTTTTAAGCTACTAATTACTGTGTCATCCCGGGAGGTTAGTGTTGCAGAGAAAGCTGAATGAAAGGAAAATGATGCCTCCAGACTAAAGGACATAATTTGATCAGATAAGGCAAAGCTTGGATGTACACTCCAAACACATCAGGACACCAGCTGTCTTACATCTCCTTGTCTGACCTTGTAATAGTAAGACAAACATTTTCCTACTCCACGTCACGCAAAAATGGATGTTTCACTGTTCTGCCTGACATGTTTTGAAAGGGAATCGGTTATTTATTTTCTTTACTGGTTTGACCTTTGTCGTCCACATGAATGTTGGAGATTTTCCAGAGTTTTGAATCAGTCCAGCCACACTCCAACTCACACAAAAAGAGCAGCAGTGGATCACGCTTACATACTGTATTTATGGACTTATGGATTCAGCACCTGCCTGTATGGCACTCTGGACAGAAACCAAAAAACCCACATGATTATGTTGGTGCTGCAGCAAAAGTCTATCCTGACCCAATGAGTAGCGAATCTTAAAGAAAATTCCCTCTTTTTTCTCAAGATATCTATATTCTATCACCTATGAGAATCAAAAATCTCAGATTTAAAACCTTAAACGGATTTTTTATTCGAAATCAATCAAATAAAGTCAGAATTTCGCTATTATAATTTTACCGTGTATTTTATAACTAACCCAATTACATAAAAAGTTCACATAAATAGCTATAATTTTCAGAATCTGAATTTCCTTTATTGTTATTTGATGCACAACAAAAATTATAAAGCTGTCCAGGGGTTTAACAGCATAAAGTATAAAGTTAGGATTGTAAATAAAAATAAATGGAAATATAACATAAAAAATATAAAAAATCTATAGTACGTTAAGACAAAAATATGCACCTTTTTGCACTTTTATGAGCTGAGTATTGCACATGTTGGTAACGATATATAGTGGGTTTTTTTTAAATATATATATATATTTCCTTCTAAAATCTAATCTAAAAATGTAGTTTAGTTAAACAGCTGCTACTGCACCAAAGCATACAACTTTCAATATTAAAACTTTTAAGACCAACAGTTATTTCGCTTTGAGGTTTAAGATTAAAAAATCTTTAAAAAAAAAATGATTGAAATGCCTAGATATGTATTTTGATGAGCTACTCGGACTTTGATTTAGATGGTTGTAATAGAGCAGGACAGTTCAGTTTTTAATGTTTAAGTCCTGTACAAACACGTCCCATCTGCAGTTTTTACAAAGGTGAGCCATAAGTCATTCTCACCGTGCATTTACATGTAAACCTTCTCTGAAAGGATTGTGCAGTAATACTGCTTATTGTCAAGACTGCAAATCCTGCAGTCATTAAGATGTTATGATAATCTGAAACTGTCCTGAGCGGCAAAAGGCAAAGCTTCTCATCACCACAGATTGTGATACCCTTGAAGTGAAGAAAGACGGAGTGGTTTGATCACAATCATCTTCTAAATGCCCTCTCCAGAGATCTCCACGGGAACAAATAAAGCACGGCTTTCCTCACAGCTGCAGCAAACCAAATATTTCACACTTTTATTTCTGCAACAACAATAACAAAAGCGTGCAGCATTTATCTCACCTCTTCCATCTTCCATGTCTTTAGCATTTCGTCCTTTCAGTGCCCGATTCCAGTTGCTGGTGTAGTCTCCCCCTCTGCGCATACTTTCCTCATGTCCACTCTTCCTCGCCCAACGCGGACCAAACCGTCTTGCAGGTCTGCGTGTCACTCTGCTCATGATGCCGAGCCCGCGGATGTCTGATGAGGTCCGACCGCCCAACTCTGAGGCTACAACAGAGTCCCGGCTTCCTCGTGTACCAGGAAAGTTGTCCCCGATGATACCGGAGTGGAGGAAGACGAGGCTCCCGGCTGTCAGATAGAGGAGGATGAGGGAGAAAAATCGGACAGGTTTCCTGCGGAAGTAGCGCTGGATCTTCAGGAGAGGCTTGGCCATGGCCCATGCCAGTGATGACAACTCATAAAGGAGGAGAATCAAATAGGGCTTTCGTTTTGCCCCCAAAACTGGCCCACTGGACACACAAAAAACCCCAAAAAAATCTCAAAAAAAAAAAAGAAAAAAACAGCGCAACTGTTTTAATTGAAGGTGGTGAGCTAAACAATCACATAAAGCTCAAGTGTGAGTCAAAAAGAAGAGCATGGATGCTTGCTGCTCCTCCGTCCACATGGCAGCGAGAGTGCATTCCCACTGACAGTCCAACTCTCACCGCTGGCTGTGGGGCCACAGCATGAAAGGTGAGCAGCTCAGGATGAAAGATGATCGCTCAACGCTGCTTTCACTCCACTTATCAGCCTTTACTGGGATGTCACACCAGCGCTGCAGTGGCACTTTCTCCCACGCTGCGCGGAAGGAAGAGAGCTTTATTTACCAGCTGAACTGAAATCCTTCAGCTTTTTTTGTAACTGGCTATTCACTGAGATGATCCTGGAGACACAGGGTGTGACTCACCATCTGCATCAAAGACACAGAAGAAAAGAATAATAAGCACACCCGAAAGAGCTTAATCTAATGAAAACAGAAATATAACAAGAACAGGCTAGAAGAAATAAACAGATACACAACTAGTGCTGCAAAAAACATACTTTATAAGATACAAATAAACAAATTTGAGCTTTTATAAAAACTGATTAAATTCAAATGAATTGCAACACAAAGGAAAGATGCATTGTGGAAACATATCTATTTAAAGCCCTGAATTATCTGTAAAGAAAAAAAAAAAAACCTAATTGACGCTGGATAGCAAAGACATGACAAAACTCTGCCTTGAGGCATTTCCACTGAACTGTCCAAGATCTAACGGGTGGGGAATAATAGGCAATTAAAACAAAGGATGAAAAAAAAAGGATGATTTCTCATGACAAAAATATGGCACATATGCTCAAACAAAGCAGAAATTAACACTCTGTGGGTTTAAAGCTCAATACATTTTAAGTGTTTGCCATTGTTCACAATCATTTTCTTTTACTTATTTCTTTTAAAGAGTCCCTGATTGTTTTTTTTTCTTTCCCTGGCAGACTCTCCAGATTCCTTGTAGTCTCCCTCAAAGGCGTCTTTGTTCTGTGAGGTTACAATTGGAAGGTGAAATGCAACTCTCCTCAAGGTCAGGGAATTTTCCAGAACATTTGTAGTAACACTCGGCCTTATGGCCCACAGTCCGCACCCGTTTGGATCTGCGCCGTTCCCGTTACCTGAAACCCGAATATTGCTGCAGACCCCTCGGGTTTTCAACACTTTTACTCCACAAGAGTTTTTTATTCTTAATGTAGCGAGTGTAGCAAGCCTTGGGCAACAAAAGAATTGTAACAAGCTTCAACAGTCTGCAGCCTCTGCACAAAAACACAACCCTGACTTTAGTTGACATATCAACTACCACTAATTTGACAAATGGCATGACAAAAAGAGAAGAAATTAATCTGAAAAAATAATTTGTTTTTCTGAATGTTGTTCATTTGCTTAAACAAATACACATTTGCTTAAGAGATGCAACACAATAAAAACAGATCAATCAATGAATAATAGGAATAAAGTTACTTCCACAAATGAAGCCAAAAACCATTCAAATCACAAATAAAAACAATGTAATTATGAATAAACATAAGTCTAACGTGTCTAATTAGCCTACAAC
Organism: Oryzias curvinotus; assembly: GCA_023969325.1. Lineage (NCBI taxonomy): Eukaryota > Metazoa > Chordata > Actinopteri > Beloniformes > Adrianichthyidae > Oryzias > Oryzias curvinotus. The sequence continues at coordinate 21,638,591 of CM043714.1, forward strand.
AACAACAACAACATAGAAATGTTTTGTAAAAACCTGTCTATGAGACAAAAAGGGAAAACATTTGGGCAGATTTGACCCAGCACATCACATTATTTTGCTGCAAGAATCTGAAAGCTTCAAAGGCACATGTAGAACCAGAGCTGCCTCTGATGCCTTGTTTAACATTTCATCAAGATGTTTCAGAGGTTTGGGATTCTGAAAGTTCATTTACATTTTTGTGATGGCAAGAATTTACATATGAAGCCTTCAGCGTACACATGTCAGAAAGTGTCATTATGTCCAACCATCATCTTTAATGCAAATAACGAGGACTAAAACAACTTTGGTGAATGTTTTATGATAGGATTTATTTATTTTCTGCAATAAAAAAGAAGAAATTAGGGATTTAACTTCTGTTCCTTTGTTTTTTTTAAATACTTTTTTAATTTGTTCAATTTCGTGTTAGGATTTTCCTCTGTCCGCAGTCACACTAAGTTAAGTGTGATGTTTTATGTGGATTTAAATATTTATAAGTAATATAAATACTTATATAGTTTTCACAGTCCTGCATTTATTTGGGTTCTCCATCACCATCATTCATGCAAGCAAACAATCATTTATACATATACACACACGTACATACATACATACACACATACATACATATATATACAGAAAGAAATATGAATATATTTCTAACCATTGTATAAAAAAGGGCAAAACAATTGGAATTATACATATGTGAAAATAAATTGAGATTCAACTTAAACACAAATTTGCTAAAACCAGATCAAACTGGACTACATGTGGCTTTGTCATTACAAATATAGAACTTTCTACTTAGTAAAAACTGATTTTGATAAGTTATGTAGTGATTTCTAATTCATAGTTATGGAAACTTTTTAGAAAGTATTGCAGACATGAAATGCAGAAATAGAAGCATTAAGTAACAAATGTCCTTAGGAATCACTTGGGAAGTGGTGAGCAAAAGGTTTCAGGCTTGAACCTCTGACTAGAGGTTTGCTGGTTCAGATTCCTGTACCACCGGGGTTAGATCTGGGTGGAACAGAAACTCAGTGTTTGCTTCACCCTTGTGAGGCTTTTGACCCTTGATATTCAGTGAGTGGAGCCTCTGAGAGGATAGTGGTTAGTCTGGTAGAAAGCTGAATAAAACCCAGGTGTGAAAATGTGAACAGAGTGCAGTTGAGGTCATTCATCTTTCAACAGATATAAAGTTCAAAAGAAAGAAACCAACAAAATAAAAAAAACATTATACTTTCTCAGATACTTCAAAAAAAGTATATACAATTTAATCTTTTAGATTTTCAGGCTATCTTGACTTTTTCTTGTAAAATTATGTTTTATATTTATATATAATGTAGTTAAACTGTGTTTTTTTAAAACTCTGCAGAAGTGAAGATGAGTTATTCAACAAGCAGAAAATACACTAGATTGAAATAAAGAGTTCTTGAAATTCTCAAAATATAAGAAAACTGAAATCTTGGAATTTATTTGGGGGAATTCTTTGAAATATTTGAACTGCATCCAGGTCTGCAGAAGTTCAGCTGAACTGTCTTACATTTGGGCTTATCAGCTTTCTTGGAAGAAGTTAGATGAGAAAGTTTCTGCTTGTTCTTCGTCTCAGGCTAAAACAAAAGCCGGGGGCAGCAGCACTTCTGCGTTGCTTTACACAAATAGAAACAAGAACTAATTAATACCTTGGTTAATCATTCATGAAAGCTTGAATTTCTTTCGGATCAGTATCCTTGTCAAACAGAAAATAGGTATATTTGCCAGACTGAGACTCCATTCCTGAGGGCTGCGTCTGTGTTTCAGATAAATAATCCATCATTCCTTCACATCCACAGTTCAGCAGCTGTACAAACATTATTGGAAGGCTGCCCCCACACCTAACTGATGATGCAGTGTCAGCATGCTCAGTTCTGATGGCGGATGATTAATATTTAAGTAGGAATGAGATATGGCATCTTCTCTAACAAGGCTCTCTTTGTTTCTAAAAATGGATTGCGCAGAGGTAGAGTTTTATGAAAGTTCAAGTTACAAGGCCACAAAGACAAAGAAAACGTCTCAGTTCAACATACCGCTACCTTTCATTGCCAACTTGCCACCGAGAGGTACTTTTTCTCCTCAAAAATGTCTAGTGGTTCTCACTCGTGCGAAAGGTGAGTCTGGTTTTGCATATTTTAAGCTGTGATAATTGCAGGTAAATACTGACGCTATGCTCAGGTCAGGATATACAAAAGCTTTATTAAATAGAATTGTTCAGTGGAAAATGTATTCTGTAAAAAGCATGGCAGGTTTTTGGGTTTTATTGAGCACAGAGATCTTTTTTCTAGAAAAGTCAAACAAAATCAAACATTATTTGTAAGAAAAAAAAAGGCTCTTTATAAGCCATGCAGCTCAAAGCACTTTAAGGTTAAAAACAAAAACACAAACAAAATAAAAAAAATTAAATTAAAACCACCCTTTTGCCCTCCCCTTCCCCTCCACTGACACTGGATGTATGTGTGTCCACACACATACATACATACATACAGGCATGAAAACATGTGGTTATAAAAAAGTGTTATGGCTTGGCTCTGCTGTGAGGAAACAGTATATTGAGAATCTGTTGGAGCCAGCTCAGCCACAGGAGCATCGCCACAACGCCCACCCAGATGGAGACAGCGTGCTGGGCCGTTAGGGTTCATGCAGTCCTCTAAGTCAGTGCTGCCTAATCTGGCATGCTTTTCTGCAATCACTGTCAAACTTCCTGGCAACTCCTCACTCATCCTAAATATAAGGCACAGTCAGCACAATCTTCCTTATAGGGATGTCCAACGATTGGTTGTTCCTAAATTGTGGGCTATATTGGGAAACTTTAGTAGAATACTTGCAGAAAGATGTAGCAAGTCTCTGCACATTTGAGGTTAGCAGAGTGCAGAGGATGTTTTGTGTGGTTTTAGTTATGAAAGTTACTGTCATTCATGGTCTGGTCCGCCTCGTAAAAGATCTATGATCTCTTTGAGACTGACTAAGTCAAAATGAAATGCAAATAAATAACAAAGTTGTGAAACATAATTTAAAAAAGTAATTTTTTTTTTCCGCAGATTGTTTTAGTTTGCACAAAGTTCACGAGAAGATGACAAATTGTCCCCAGGTGGTGACTAAGTATGTCCAAGTCCCAGCTATTTAGCACTTCTTCTTTTTAAAATATTATAATTTTAGCCTGACACACCCCGCCACACACACATACACACACACACACACACACACACACAGAAAATACATAAATTGACTGACTGATCGTTAATTCACATTCATATCTAATGAGACAGCAAATATTTAATCAGGCCGGATTTACAAGCAGAAACGTCAAAATTAATCTTCAGAGAGGAAGTACATACCCAGCTTTGCTCGAGCTGCAGGCAAATCACTGCACAAGTCAACTCCATAAATATCCTTCATATCTGTTCTTAGACCCATTGACCAGAGAGGAGGCGGATAAGAAGGGCATGCCATCATCTCACCGCATTTCTAGACTTTAGAAATACATGTGCATGAATAAGTGGTAGGACGATGAAGGAATCATTGAACTCAGCTGAAAATTCATGACAAGATGCCAGCGTGGAAAAGCGTCTAGCTCTGCTGATTGTGTAATTTGCTTTTTTTTAAATGCAAAATATGCCCAAGAATAAACAGATAAATTGGGTTATATTTAACAAAAGGGGAAGTCTCCCACCCTGCCGAGGAGGTTTGCAGCTTTAGAAGTTGGATATATTTTCATGATGCAGGCAGATTCTCACTCGGTTCTGCAGATGTAATCAATTTCCATTCCCTGGTTGCTTGCTTGCTTGCCAAAAAAAATTCTTTAGCAGGAACATGGGAGCAGTGCCTCAACTGCCAGAACCCCCACTGCAGTTCACACCAGCTGAGGTGAATGAACTGCAACATCCTCTGAAGGATGAAAATTGAGTTTTCTTGCTTTTCTTTCACAGTTTTTTGAAAAACACAGGAAAACAATCGCGTGGCGAGATGTCAGCAAGGTTCAATTTGGTGGACAGTTAGAAAAAGGGTTAAAAACATACTCCAACACTCTCAAACAATGGACTTGTCGAGGAGAGAAACAGGGTTGTTATGGAAACAGGATCAACAGTGGCAGGAAGACAAGGTCATCAGGAACTGTTTGTGCTGGCACTAGTGTGAAAGGAAACCATTAGGATTTTTTTTTCTCATTCTGAAGGAGATCTGCAACTGAGAATGTCCTCAACATAGGAATTATATGAGTTTGCCACAGGACTCCTGACCTTCCCCTCAACCCCACAGCCCAATCCTGCCCTCCTGTTGAGTTTGGAATGCCTGTGCAACCTTCGTCAAATCAAATCTAACTGAATGTTGGGTTTTTTCTGAAATGCCACAGAGTATTAGACAAATTACTCCACACAAAGCTGACGGATGTCTAATTACAAGTTCATGAAAGTAGAAACAAAAACAGAACTACTTCAAGTACCAGGCTCGGTCCAGATGATCAGTCTCATTAGTGAACAACTACCAAAAAGAACCAATCTGTCGAAACAGTTTCTTGGTGGCTTTTCAGCTTTACTAACGGTGTGCCCATGCTTGTCATTGGCTTAATGCCACTTCTTTCAAGCTGAGAGTTTATCCTCATTACACCTCATCCTAAACCAACCAGATTACCGCCGTGAGGTAAAGGCAACCTCTCCTTCTCCCTCCTGACATGTTGAAGTGTTATGTCACAAATGTGGTGACAGCATTTCTAAATATATTGAGCCGCTAAGCTGTGATGTTCTGTTCCATCAACAAACCATAGCAGGACATTGCCCGTATAGCAGCTTTAACCATGTAAGACAAACATTGGATTATAAAATCATAAACAAATAGATGCTGAGAAGCACTGTGATACTGGAAAGGAAGTTGCACCCAAGTCATTTGGATGAATTCCACTGAGTCTGGACAGAGGGAGTGATAACTGGGAAGTGTCTGACAAAGAATAGGAACTGTTTACTATTTTGCATTTACATAGAATAAATGACAAGAATAGTTTTGGGCTTGGCTCACCAATGTGTTTCATTTGTGTCTTTTTGTTGTTGCTTTAATCGGCCTCTTTACAGGAAAAACATGTTTCTATCTTGTGTTGAAACATGTTTCTAACATGTTTCTAATTTCTAGACATTTTTCTACTATCACTCATGTATCACCACGCACAGCAGCAGGTGACTCAGCAGGAAAATGTTGGGTCTATATGTCAAAGTGTCCTTTGGCAAGGCACCTGACCCTAAAACAAGAGTGGAAAATAACTGTGTGGCTGAAATAGAAAAACAGAACAGACTGAGGAAGTGTAATGTAACTGATGTGAAAAATGTTAAAGATAGACTAAAAATTCACAATAAAAAGTCAATTTAATTCTGTTATTTGTGATATCATTTCTTTTTCTAAAATGATAGCATTAAATCAAATCAACTTTTATATAAAATAGATTCTAAACACATGTGCACACATGTAAATGGTCAAACTCATCCAAAAGCTAAAACTATAAAGACCCAGTTAAGTTTAAAAAGTTCATTTAAAAATATTGATTAAAAAAAGCCCAAAAGAAATTCTTAAATTGTACCATTATAAGTTAAAACAATGAAATGAAACAATGAATTTTTGTCTTTTAGTTGATAGAATTGTTAGACACTATAATCCTCTGTTTTTATTAAATGACACCTGCATGCTCAGACATTTGTCAGCCCTCGCTCACAGCAGACCACCTCAGCTCTGACTTCACCTTCATGGGAACTGAAGGCCGCAGACATGTAGCTGTGAGGACAAGTTGAAGTATTTTATGTGGGTCCAAAACAGTATAACTGATGGGGATTTTCAAATGCACCTTCAGTTTACAGATTGCTCTTTGCTCGGAAGTAAAACACCAAAAGATGCTCTTTTGATCCTTGAGTCTTTTTGAATCTTTTCGTATGTCTGATAAACTGGGTACAGACTAACAGCATTTCTTTACAATCCGTTTCAGAAAAGGTTTCCTGACTACAACTTAGGCTGTGAGTTAAAGAAAAAGAGAAGCAGAGGATCATTCTTCCAAGTACGTCCTATTATTAATGGTAGAATTTTAAAGTTGTTTTTGCATGACTTCTTGGGATAACTTGACCTTAAGTAATAAGTTGAATCTTTCAGGTACAGTATATTCTTAAAAAATTAAAAATATAGTTTATGGCATTAAACAGAATTAAAAGTCTGATTTTAACCAGCTTGGGTGTGAAGCCTGGCTGGATAAAATGAACTGCCTTTCACCTTTGATGAGGAACATGGGTTCACATGCATAATTTATTTCAGAGAAGAGATTTTCCACAGATTTTTTGTTTTTGTTTGAAGTGTTTGAGAAATCTAGATTGTGGGCAACATATTCCTGTTGTTTTCATCAATAATTTACATTTTATTCAACAGCTGCAGCAACAATTTATGGGTTTATATAGACATTAATTTGTGTTTTCCACATGGAGAGCAAAGCAAGCCTTCAATGTGCAAAAAGGATGAAGGTAATGTTTTACAGCAGACGGTTGAAGCCATGGCTCACTGCACAGTCAACCAACCTTTTCTCAGAAAATGTTTCAGACAGAATCATGCATTATTCTCTTGTGCTGAATGGTTAAGTAGGTCTCTGTTTTTATTTTTTTTGGTCATTAAAGTTTTTTTCTCCTCCTTTTCATATATGTGAAACAGGCACTTTTTGAAAAGCCTGATAAATGCAATCTGCTGGAAACCCTCTTCCCATTAATAGAGTATTTGACATTGGAGAGGTTGGACTGACCAATGACAGGGAGAGCTTTTAAGCACATTCTATGTTGCTTGAAAATTAAGCCCAGCATGGCAGGCAAAAAGCTCATTGTAATCCTGATAACACTGAATGGTCCATTAAGCTCAGTCGTGACCCTGTTTTCTCGGAGAAGAGGTGAATTTAAAGGCCTAAAAATAACAGAATTTGCCTCTTTAAGCCAATGTTAAGTTGAAGTCACAGATTGACTGGTGGTTGTGAGTGTATACACAGATACTCATAAAAGGCATGAAGGGGGCAGAATAATAGGGCTGCTGTATAAGAGCAGTTAGTTATTCCATTTGATTTCAGCTAAAAACCTGTCAAAACCCCCAAATCTCTAGGGATAAGGACAGAAACGTACAGATGTATGACCTTTTCAGTGTTTTATATTTGTTGAATAATGTGCCTTAAAGCTCTGAACAGAATCTAACTATCCTTGATTTACACAGTGTGAGTTTCTGACCCCCACAGATGCTGCATCAAGCTCACAGTTGGACACATGGATGGACATTTTGAGAAACAATCACTTGAAATTGTCCCTTCTAATGGCTTCATAAAAGAAGTAATTATTCTGCAGCAGGAGAGCTTTCAATAGGAGATCAAATGCTGTCGTCTCTCATCTGGTCTTAATGCTCTCCGTTCAGCATCCTTCAGAGGGTCTGCAGAGAGGTTTTTTTACTCGTGCACCTCCGCTAAGCACAGAGGATCTCTGCTTTAATTAAAAATGAACTTTCCCTGCTCCCTCCTGCTATGAATCTTGGGCCTCTTTGCCTGGACAGTCATAAGAGGGACATCACAGAGTTACAAACAGTTAGGCGGGTAAGGAGGGGTCAGGGAAGGGGAAGGGGGGGGGGGGGGGTTTGAGAGATTTGAATGGTGTTCAGCAACTGAAATCAAAACATGAAATGAAAAAAAGCAGTAAAAGTGGCTGGAGTTTAATCAGAAAGTATAGAAAAAACTCAACGGAGTGGGTTAGTCATTTACCTGTAAAATCTATTCAGATTTCCCTTTATAGTTAGAAGTTAAATCTGTTTCCTAATCTCTGATCCATTATTACTTTAACAAAAGTAAATCTTTTTTTTAACAAACACTGAATTTAAATGGTTTTTATTTATGTAGTGCAAAGAAATAAAAGCTTTTTTCAGGCTGAAAGGTGTCACATTATACTTTAGTTAAAGGCCAATGGACTGAGGCTTAAACCCAAGACAAGCTTGTTAACAATAGATGCTGGCGCATGCAGGGACTAATTAAATGTGAGGCGGGATTAATGAGGATTTCAAATGAAGCTAGACTACATGGAAACTGGAATGTTGCATTGACTCTCTGAGTTGACAAAAAAAAACAATAGCTCACATTTACTTTATGTTGCGTCATAAAAAGAGGTATTTGTAAATGAATGAACCTGGTCTTTGATCATGACTTCCGCTTTGCATCAGTAATACAATGGATTGCTTGTTTCTGTAGTTTTCAGTTTAAGCAAAATTATCACCGTCCAAATTTTTGCTTGACGTTTGAACTCCACTTTCACTGAACAAGAGGCCTAAACAGAAATAACTTTCTGATCGTCATGGAAACAGAGAAATATAAAGGCCCTCTCCAATCATCTTTTGATCTATTGTAAAAGCGTTCCCAGTGGTCTTTTCATTATGGTTATGCTGTTTTTAGCCAAAATCCAAAAATGTGTCATTTTCTAGAACATAGTTTCTGCAGAGCTACAACAGCTCGTCAAAAATTCATTTCTTAGATGTGGGACTGTTGACGCGGAGTAAGTCTAAACCCTGCATCCCAACATCCCTCTGTTACACGCTCTCCTGTTTGCTTACAGTCCCTTATGACCCCAACCAAACATTATCGGTGCAACAAAAATGACAAGCAAGATCGGAGCCATCCAGCTGTACAGTTTTGATTCAGATGCCAAAACAAAGACGTACACGGATCAAGTCTTCTGCAAAAGGATACATCGGAATGAAGCGGAGCATGTAGGACGGCTGATAGTAACACCTATGTCACTTTCCAACAACATTTTTGCGCCTGCTCCTAAATCGCAGCGATTTGACGAAAGAATTACTCAGAAATGCAATTTTAAGCTTATTATCTTTATATATGTCCTCAATGATAAAAAAAATACCACAACAAACATGTTAAAAACCACAAAAACATGATTTTCATTGGACTGGGTCTTTAAGGTGCACATCTAGGAAGACAAGGACACAGACTGATGTCAAAAGGTTTGCTTCCATTATAGGCAACAGTGAGCAGGAAGTCAAAAAAGAACAAAAACCCAAGTATGTTAAAAAAAAATAATAAAGAGGTGGAACTCCAGCTGCAGTCACTAGGGAGAGCAAAAAAATCTACTCCTTTTGACAACAATCTTGTTTAGCACAAAATGACACCAAAGGAAAATTTTAAATGCCAAAAACATTACACACCCAGATTTAATTCTTTATAGTTTGAAATCAAACTAAGGAAGAACATTTGTTTACTAGATAAGCCATTAATTTTAGAGAACTTTGCTAAGATTAAGATGTTGTAAGATCTGTCCTTCTCCTTCATTGTTGGGCAGAATACGATAAAACTACTGAATGCAGCAGTGATGAGAGGGGACAAAACCTCTTCTGTGACTGAAACATTCCCATGTTAATGAACACCCACTTTACTGAAGTGTCCTTCTGCAAGAACCCTCCTCCTTTACTGTTTTGCAGCTTTCTATGATGAGAAAAAAGACAAATATTGTGTTTTTTAAGAAACAAAAAGAAAAAGAAATCATAGAGTGGATATTATCTTACAAAATCCAACACCTATTAAGTCGTGATTTAAAGGTACGTGTTAAGAAGGATCAGTAGTCTCACTTCCTCTTGGCTGGAGTGCTTCTAACTATAAAAAAACCAGTGTGGTTTAAGTTGTAAAGTTGCTAAATTTGAAAAGTCATCCCACTTGTGCTTATCGCCACTGTCATTTTCAAGCCAAAGCCGAGCAAAGCATCAGCAGTCCTCATCTTTAAAAGATACAAAAGCATCGGCGCTGATAGCTAATCAGTGAAAATGTCAGACGTTTGTATTCTTCACTCTTGACTCCTGTTGATTTTATACAGCATGAAAAACTGACTGATCTCTTTTTCACTATACAAAATCTCCAACTTCTAAGGATGTTAAAGTTTCATATTTAAATATTTAGATCATAAAAAAACTTTGTTTGTAACTTTGGATTTTATGAAGTTTGAATGTGACAGGGTTTTACCTTCCAGAAAAAATAAAAAACAAAAACAGAGCTGTGTTACATCCCAAGATTCAGAGACAGTTGGCAGATTCATGTGGGGAAAAATTCCCTTTACAAAAGCAAATATTTTAACTCTCTGAAAATGAAACCAAGTTGATCAGAGTTTAGCCTTAACATATGTTTTAACCGAGAAAACAAGTTAATTTTCCTCAATTGGAGAAACATTTTTGCACTTGAGAAATAGACTGATTTACTTTCACCACCTACACACATAACCCACAGAAGGATGTCAAATATTTAACACCCACACTGCTGCAAAGATTTATAGTTTACAAATTTAGACTAAACAGATTTCTCTGCAAAAATCTGTTCAACTGAAAGACATTTCTCACAAAACGGCATATGCATTTAACGGATCATCTCCACTGGCTTTTATCAGACTTCGCTTTTACAAGAGAGTGAGGGGAAATGCTTTCGTGAGAGCAGTCATCGTGTCTGAGCACTGTACACATGACATTTAGTATATTATGAGTGGTTTGGTGTTTATGATTCGCAGCGTTTTGGGCGCAGTGGTCTGAATTCATTCATTTGAGGAACATGATGTGTTCAAATAACGGCCTGCTCTGCAAGCATGCTCAGCAGAATGTGCAGTGAACCATGGAGCCATCTCACATCACGCAACTCTGTCTGCCAAGGTCGGTCAGCACCACAGGCCTGATGTCAACATACTTCTCAAATTTAAATGGGGCTCAGACGTTTTGTTGTTCATAAGGGTTCTTACTTAAATGTATCCTTTAAACATTGTTCGTTTGACCAATTCATGAGTAAAAAAATAAAGTACATGAAGCAGCAGCAGGAGCAGCAGAAATGACTGCGGCAGAAAAGTCAGCAGCACGATAAAAAAAAAAATCTCTTGAAATCATAATGTTTGTGGAGTTTTACTGGGAGTTTGCATGTTCCCACTGTCCAAAAACATGCTTCACAAGTTAATTTGTAGTTTCCTTAGGTGTGCATGTGAATGTGTTACGGTTGGTCAGGAAAGATAAACCCAGGAGCAAGAAGACTCAAACACATCCATAAGGTTTTAAGGATTTACTCGAATGAATGGATGGATGGATGGATGGATAGATAGATGGATGAATGGATGAATGGATGGGGGAAGGGAGGGAAGGAAGGAAGGATGGATGGATAAATGAGTGGATGGGTGGATGGATGGATGGATGGGTGGATGGATGGATGGATGGATGGATGGATTTTTACTCGAATGGATGTATGGACGGATGGATGGATGGAGGGAGGGAGGGATTAGTGGATGGATGGGTGGATGGATGCATGGATGGATGGAGGAAGGGATAGGTGAATGGATGGATGGATGGATGGATGGGTGAATGGATGGATGAGTGGAAGGAGGGATGGTGAGTGGATGGATGGATGGATGGATTGATGAATAGATGGATGGATGGATGGATGGATGGATGGAGGGGGGAGGGAGGGAGGGAGGGAAGGAGGGATGGATGGATGGATGGATGGATGTTTACTTGAATGGATGGATGGAGGGAGGGATGGATTAGTGGATGGATAGGTGAATGGATGGATGGATGGATGGATGTTTACTCGAATGGATGGATGGATGGATGGAGGAAGGGAGGGATAAGTGGATGGATAAATGAATGGATGGATGGATGGATGGGTGAATGGATGGATGAGTGGAAGGAGGGATGGATGGATAGATGGATGGATGGATGAATGGATGAATGGATGAATGGATGTTTACTCGAATGGATGGATGGATGGAGGGAGGGAGGGAGGGAGGGAAGGAGGGATGGATGGATACATGAGAGGATGGATGGATGGATAGATGAATGGAGGGAGGGAGGGACGGGAGGGAAGGAGGGATGGATGGATAAATGAGTGGCTGGATGGATAGATGGATGGATGGATGAATGGGGGGAGGGAAGGAGGGATGGATGGATAAATGAGTGGATGGATGGAAGGAGGGAGGGTGAGTGGATGGATGGATGGATGAATGGAGGGAAGGAGGGATGGATGGATAAATGAGTGGATGGAAGGAGGGATGGTGAGTGGATGGATGGATGGATGAATGAATGGATGGGTGGATGGAGGAATGGATGAATAGAGGGAGGGAGGGGGGAAGGAGGGATAGATTGATAAATGAGTGGAAGGATGGATGGAGGAAGGGATGGGATGGATGGAAGTTGTGCATTTTACTCAATGCTGAGAGCAAACTGGGACAGTCTGCTTGCTGCATCCTCTCTCTCTCTGAGGTCTGCTTGGCTCACACTCAGGGGTTTAAACGCCCTCTTAAAAAGGTGTCACATTAAAAAGCAGTCACTTAATAGAAGCTGTGGGATCTGGAAATGTTGCAACGTCAAACAAATTTACAGCAAAATCCGAAATTCCCCCTCTTTCTAGTGAATACTATATATACTATCATAATTACATATAAAGCCTTCCTCCTTTAAATGCCATTGATGGTTCACTTGCAAAGTTGAAATAAAAGAACTTGGGTCAGTTGTAGAAATATATTTTCAAACCTTCTGCATCTTTACTAGTCTTGGCAGTGCAAGTATAGGAATGTTCAGATGGTGAATCAACTCCACTCTTTGTCCTCATTTGTTGCACCTGTGTAAAAGCAACTTAAAGTATGCCTGGTAAGGATTTTTGACATTTTCCCACCGCTGCAGCTGTGATACGCTGCATGCTCTTTTTATCCTTCTCTTCATATGATCAGGGCAACATCTTTTGATAATACACAAATTAAATCACATAAACTTGATAAAAGTTGGCAGATTTAAGGTTGGAAAAATGTAACCTTAGCCTGCTTCTTTTGTGTTTTAAATGGACTCAAAATGTGCCAATATAATTGGTTCATTTATTCCAAAAAGTTTCTCATAATAAATGTCTGCTCTAGGTTATTAATGTCAAAAATGTGAATAAAAATGCAAGAAAAATCTGCCTCTTAGTCAAACTTTGCATGACATATATGTGCACACAGGGAAAGCCCTTCCTTGTGCAATTATTCAGGAATGTTTTGGTTTGTGGATACAGAAGAAAATTGGGCAGCGTAGTCAGGCTCTCTGACAGCTGCCTGCTCTGGGTTTGCAGAAAGGAGAGCACCTCAGTGCGGCAGCTTTTTCCGAGATGAATAAAACATGACAAGCAGATACAGTTGCTCTTCTCAGATCTAACATAAAATAACACCTTCAGTACAAAAGAAGGAAAAAAGGGAAAGCAGCATGACACTATAAATCTATGAAATACCCACAAGATCACAGGGAAATGTTCAATTATCCTCAGAACTGTAAGTACATTTATTCTCATGATCGCTCTCTTGGATTGCTCAGATTTCATTTTTCTTCCTTTCAAATGTAAAAAAAAGAGACCTCACTGTAACTAAGAAAGCCATTCTGTGGAGATTAAGAGCATGCACAGGTAATTATTGTGGAAAGATGTGTTCACTTAGAATTTTCAAATGCTAAAAACACCAAAAAACTGTCAAAAATATGAAAAATTAATGGACTAGAGACAGTTTTTTGTGGCGAATTTCATAAAACATTTTCCACTATATGTGAAGGGTCCATCTTTAAGAAATCCCATCATTCTTACATGCATATATAGCACCCAAGAGGTTTTTTTTAAAAAGGCATCCAACAACAATTTCAGTAAATGTGTGTAAAAAATAAAGAGTAGAATAAAGCCATGTACACTCCTCTGTTTATTTAGATGAATTCACATGAAATCCAGCTGTGACCAGCAGCGAGGGGCCAAGAAAGTTCCCTTGACGTGGTTGCCAAGACAACAGGGTTTAAATACATAACATTTCGAAGCGATGGCAGAAAAATCCTGTTTTGACCTATTGTAGGACCCTGCAGTGCTCTCCTGACACAGATTTCAGTTTAGGCGACCTTAAGAGATGATGTAGTTCACAGAGTGTGAGGTTAACACCAGGCTGCAGAGAAAAATGGAAGCAAAGCTTGGACAAAAAATACTTTAAATTGCATTAAGTGTAAGAAAATGACAAATCATTTCTCTGATTAGTGTCCATATATATATATATATATATATATATATATATATATATATATATATATATATATATATATATATATATATATATATATAACATAGAAAACCTAAAATTATAATTATTTAGTCTATATCTAAACCTAAGACATATTTATCACCTAAAGAGAAATAATCTGCTTAAGCCTTTCTGTCACTTTGATCCTAATTTTTGCACAAAAAAAAACACAACTGGCAATATTTTCCTTGGTTCATCCAAGGTTACATGTATCTAATTTCCCCAGAGGCAAATGATTTTTCTATTATGTTATGATCTATAAAAAGAAATTAGTTTCAGCACAGCGTGCCTATTGACGTTCACTCACTACTCTTTGTGGCAGACTATTGTCAGTATGAAGTAAATTTTCTGTGGAGAAAAGGTTGGAAATATCTGCTCTGTGGTTAATGGTGCAGAAATCGCACAATCTCCCATCTCTGTCTCTTAAATGAAGACAAATCATCAAACGCCACCACGAATCTGACAATAGAATCGTTTTTGAAGCCCTAGGTATGTTTGCAGCCACAAAAGACCACAAAGTGCCGTGCAGTGTCGTCTTTGACACTGCAGCCAGTGGTTGTTTAAGTCAAGAATATGGGAGCAGTGATGCTCTGAGTAGAAGCTTCAGTTGAGTCATGCTGCCCCTCAGCCACCTGAAAGATACATATGCACGGACATCAAGAAGACAGAAGCCAAGGGAGCTGACATGGCATGGGGACGGGCTTATAACCGTCCAAGGGTAGTTTGTTTACTGCAACCATCACAACCAGCCAGAGCCATTTAACTGACAGATGGCGAACATTAGCACTGTGCAGGCGCTCATGCAAGCGCTCTGCTTGCGTCCGGATTCAGAAAAGTAGCTGATAAGGAGATAGACTTATGCGCTTATCCTGGCTGCTGCAGGAAATTAATGGAAGAACATGTATGGCTGAGCGAAAGAATAATAAGCCCTACTTTAGGTGGATAGGAATAAGCCCTGCTTGGTTACTGTTATTCCACAGGAAATCCCTGTGGACGCAATTACGGAGAACAAAACCATCATTGGGAAACGCTACAATTTACCCTTTTATGACACGTTTTCAGCAAAAAAAATAAGTTAAAGTAGTTTTCCCAGTTCAAACCTCAAGGATTCCATTATTCCTGCAGTAGATGGGAACAAAATTATGAATATTTTGAATTGGCAAATAGTTTAATACACAGCAGGCTAATGGATTTCTCCATAGTTAGTGTGACGGCCCAATTAAGGTTGAGGAGGAGACTGAAGCTACTGATGACAGTGACTGCACGGGCAAACAGAGCCAGAGGGAGATCCACTCTTTTGAATTCTTTATCACACTGGAGCCCCTGCTGCTAAGCTGAAGTGATGTCAGGACAAACTCGATCAAAATCTCCTGACATCGTCAAATGTGCCTGTTTAATTCTTCACAGCATCTCAATGAGCATGGTTGTGTTTTCACAGATTGGCTGATGCTGCAAAAAGTGAGAAAACATCACAGTCGACTGATAATTTGCTAAATATCTCATTGAACAGCCTAATAACGGCCAAAAATAGATAACTGTGTATCTGGCATTGGTAAATCAAGCTTGATTAACACTATTTTGAATGACAAATGATACATTTTCATCCTTGCTGGCACAGAGCTTGAGCCCCTTCTCATTTATTTGAAAAGAAGTAACTTTGATGTGAGGATTTGTGCTTATTGGCTGAGATTAAGTTTGGGTCAAGTGCTTTATCCGAACGCTAACAAGCAGGCAGGGAGGCAGAGTAATTTGTTTTCCTAGAGGTGGAGTAGGTTAACTAAATTTCAGTAATAAAAGGCCCTGCTGTTTTCAGGCTGGACCTGCGTTGGTGCACCGAGAACAGAAAACAGAGCCTATTAGTTTAACACCAACAAAGGCCTTTCTGTGAAGCACAGATCAAGTTGAACAAAGAACAACAGGGCCTGCTGCTCCAGGTTAGCAATTACAGAGGTCATGTGCTGACCAAGACTGTCTTAAGGTCATCAACAGACTCCAGAGAAGGTGTTTATTAGTCTGACCGGTTTTCCAGTCTTTTCTGCTTGTCTCATCCTTCATCTATTTTGTCGTTTTTACACTCTACACCAGTTCTCCACACATGCAATGCCAGGGTACTGTGCACGGCCCATGTGACAGGACAACGTGGACATTTAGACACTTGTGAATCCGTCCGAATGTGTGGCGAGTAAACAGGGTTTGTGTCAGACTGAGGGGAGCCAGAATTGATGGCACAGTCGGGATTCTGACCACCCCTCAGATGAACACTGAAAGCTGTTATAGTCCCGCTATGAGGCTGAATTTTTTTAGGGTGGTTGAGATTTATTTAGAGCGTGAATCACAGCAATGTGTGAAACCCATAATGGAAAATCTTTCTGACATGGGCAGAAAAAAAACAGTTTCTCTAAAAAACTTTCTATTTAAAAAGGTTCCCAAAAAAACAGGACCTTAAAGTTTAAATTATTCTGTGATATGGTTAAGCCTCTGTATCTCTATAGTAGAAAACACTGCAGTTGAAAATTCGTCAGGCGATGGCAGGTGCATGACCTTCCACTGTAACTCTGAAGGAAACACAAACACACAGCCCTCACATTAGCCTTGCTTGGATTAAATGTGTCCTCAGCAGGAGTGTCTGCCTCTGTCAGAGCGAAAAGCCTTAACAGCAGGTCTGAGAGCAGAAATGTAATCATCTTTTAGAGCACATTCAATGAGAAATGTGTTTACACAATCTTTAAAAGAGATGACAAGAATACATTGATCCATCACCATTTAAAACATTTCTAGTTAGTTAGGGTTCCCAAAGCAGCGACACAAAATGTAAAATAGCCGTATCTATCAGCAGTGTTTCTTTGTGCTCACAGGTTTGGTCTTGGGGGCTCCCTGCTTGGTGTAGTAAGCCTTAGCCACCTGTCTAAATACTCATTATCTGCATATGTTTCATGGGACGTCTGATGTGGTAAACAGCCTCACTATAAGCTGAAAATCTGACTAACTCCCTGCATTGAATGCAGACAAAGGATTAATTTGTTCCAAATACAAATTTGTGGGGGTCATTGATAAAGCCCCACTCTGATAGAAATTGTGTTTTTGATGTTTTTAACATGTTCATGTGGCATTTTTCTCATGACGGAGGATATATATAAAGAAAATTAGGCCTACAGTGGGCAAAACAGTATTTAGTCAGCCACCAAATGTGCAAGTTCTCCCACATAAAAAGATGAGAGGCCTGTAATTTTCCTCATAGATTGTCAGATAAATGCATCTAGACATTAAAGAGAAACACAATTATAAACAACAAACCACAACAAGAATCAAGTTTCTCATGCACAAGGGAGAAGGAACCAGTGTGACAGAAGTCAACCATCACACTGCTCTTTCTCAAAGGTTCTGTCTCTCCTCGTGCTGCTTTTATTAAGACTTCAAGTGGGAGGTCACAATTTCAAGACACAGAAAAAAGTTCATTGGGGGTATCGTATAATGACCCATTTGGTGCATTCTAACTTCAACCAGTCCTTATCAGCTAAGGACAGTGTGTCATAAAACCCCCTCTTCCTAACTGGGATTGGGATGAGAGGCAGATGAACAAACACACAGAACTGTTTTCAGAAAACGTAAAAAGGTCAATCTGAGTTAACATTTAAACATACACTTACACAAATACATTTACACAATGATAATAATAACACAATTTCCTTCACATCGATATACATCAACTATGAGAGACACAACGAGAAAAGAAAAAAAAAGAAAAAATTACAATGTCTGATTTTTAAAGAATCTATTTATAAATTATGGTGGGAAATAAGTATTTGGTCATCTACAAACAACCAGGATTTCTGGCTCTCACAGACCTGTAACTTCTTCTGATAGAGGATCCTCTGTCCTTCACTCGTTACCTGTATTAATGGCACCTGACACCTGTCCACAATGTCAAACAGTCACACTCCAAACTCCACTATGACCAAGACCAAAGAGCTGTCTAAGGACACCAGAGACCAAATTGTTGACCTGCACCAGACTGGGAAGACTGAATCTGCATTAGGTAAGCAGCTTGGTGTGAAGAAATCAACTGTGGGAGCAATTATTAGGAAATGGAAGACATACAAGGCCACTGATCATCTCTCTCCATCTGGGGCTCCCCGCAAGATCTCACCCCGTGGGGTCAAAATGATCACAAGAACGGTGAGCAAAAATCCCAGAACCACACCGGGAGACCTAGTGAATGACCTGCAGAGAGCTCGGACCAAAGTAATAAAGGCTACCATCAGTAACACACTATGACGCCAGGTACTCAAGTCCTGCAGCACCAGACGTGTCCCCCTGCTAAAGCCAGTACATGTGCAGGCCAGTCTAAAGTTTGCTAGAGAGCATTTGGATGATCCAGAGGAGGATTGGGAGAATGTTCTATGGTCAGATGAAGCCAAAATAGAACTTTTTGGTAAGAACTCTACTCGTCATGTTTGGAGGAGAAAGAATGCTGAGTTGCATCCAAAGAACACCATAACTACTGTAAAGCATGGGGGTGGAAACATTATGCTTTTGGGTGTTTTTCAGCAAAGGGACCACGGTGACTGATCCGTGTAAAGAAAAGAATGAATGGGGCCATGTATGGTCAGATTTTGAGTGAAAACCTCCTTCCATCAGCAAGGGTATTGAAGATGAAACATAGCTGGGTCTTTCAGACTGACAACAATCACACACTGCTTTGTTAAAAGCATTTCAAGGTCCTGCAGTGGCCTAGCCAGTCTCCAGATCTCAACAGCCTCAAAAAATCACTGCTCTAGAGGAGATCTGCATGGAGGAATGGGCCTAAATACCAGCAACAATTTGTGAAAACCTTGTGTAGACTCATAGAAAACATTTGAGTGCTGTCATTGTTAACAAAGGGTATATATATATATATATATATATTTATATATATATATATATATATATATATATATATATATATATATATATATATATATATATGTATATAAGGATATATTGTTTTGTATTTGTACGAGTATAAATTAACTTGGAAGCCAGCAAAATTAAAAGCAAAATTGAATATTTCAACATGACTTTGGCAGGAATGCTTTTAACGCTAAGCTATTTCTGCAAACTCTGTAATGAAGACCTTGAAATCCTTTCTTTTTTTCTGATGATGATGATGTATCAGAAACGAAACTGTCCAATCCACACGCAGCTCACGGCGCTCAACTGTCACTAATGGCCAACGCAGACCCACACTGCAATTCCTGTCAGTTCCCCTGACGATCATCAGAGCTTACAGCCATTGAATATGATGCACTGCACATCCCTGAGAGGTGGTCAAGAGGATGAAGAAATAAGCTCAGGAGGAATTCAAAGCCTTCTCATTTTGCAGCCGGCCACCCTGTTGATGCATAAATGACTCCAAATCTGAGCCACTTTCAGCTTCTGCGCTGCTTCAGCAAAGCTTATCTGAGAAATTCAACATCAACATAAAGGAAAAATACTCCTTCCTTCCAGGTTCTAATCTTTACAAAACCACCAAGGCTTCACTTAAATGCCAGAGGGCCTCCCGGGAATACAAAATCCGGCGACTTTGACCCTGATTATTTGCTACATTAGCAGCAAGGATCCTCCATGGCATGAGTTTACAAATATGAATTTCAGCTGTTGGCTTATTTCCCTGACGTCTGTTGCCTCTGCCGGGGACAGGTTCTGGGGGGTTGAGCGATGAAGAGTACACAGCTGCTGTTGCCGTTATAAAAATCGATGAGATGTAATTTTTAAAAGAAGCATCCACTCTTTTATTTAAAAAACAAACAAACACAACATTTACATGAAATCTTAAAGATGTGGACCATTGTTATTCATTAAAAAAAACCGGGAGGGGGATTACGCATATATATATTTTTTCTTTTATTTGTACAGTGATGCTGCTAATCGATTCAGCCTGTTCTAGATTCAGCTGCTGTGAACTGCAGGTTGTGCCCCTCCTCTGCCGCAACAAGAGATCTGTCATGCTTTATGCTTTTTATTCACTGTCATGACAAGTGCTGAAATAGCAGCCGCATGAGCAATTAGTGTCATTTATCAATTGATTTTATCTACACGGTGATCAATCGTAACAACCGCAACGCTGCTCTACCTTCTTCCAATTTTATACTCCACACTGGACAGCTGCTTCCATAAAGCCATCTGCAATTCATCAAGGTCAACAGAAATAACGAGTGATGAAGTTATGACAAGCAAGATTGGAGGGAGTTGTTGTACATTAAAATTTTGATAATAATACAGCTGAAGATGTGGGTTTCCACAACTTTAGCTGCATAAAAATGACATTTTATCACGAACCCTGGTAATTGTTTATCTGACCTAAAAGACAAAGCCACTCAATTTGCTTTAAATGAAAATGGGAAAAATTAAAGACAAGTAATAAAAGGCTAGTGCTCCCTACTTAGAGCTTGAACTCTTGCTGTAAAACCATTGTTTAAAGAAAAAAAAACTGTTAGAGGAGCAAAGCAAGTGCTCCTCTGAAAAGTAGGCAAGGGTTTTAATCCCGCATTCTCTCAAGCTAAATATTAGCAGAAGAGCTGTAATGAAATTCTGTTTCCACACTTGGTGGTGGTGGGGGGTTGATAAAGTTGTTCAGGCTGTAGGCCACCAGTCACGCACCTGGTTCAAGTAATGCATCTTCACAGGCCAGTGAGTGTGACAGTGTAGCCTGCTGAGCAAAAGGCAGAGGCACCTGAACATCTGTCACACAGCAGGAGCATTGCTGCTGGAAAATATGAAGATGTGCCTCCCATCTGGACTACTACAGTAGTTTAAGATCCCACATGTTTTCCCTGCATCCTTTTTGTCACATAGATGGGAATAAGTGGATTATTTTATCCCCTTAAATCACGCAGACCAAAGTAAATCCTAACTGCTAGGTAAGCAGGTTTCAGTCACTAAGGTTTGTGCAGCTGCTCTGTCAGACCTTTAGGAGTCATGATTTAACCAACAGCTGATCGGCTTTGCGCTCCAGCCAAAATGTTCTGCTAGTTTTGAATGCAAAAATGTTGAGACAGAGGCTCATCTCACCCCCAGAGTGCGTCGGGATGGTGCTCCAGAAGAGCGGCTGGTGCTGCAGTTCCCCGGACCTGACTGAGCAGAGGATTTGTCAAGCGCGTGCTTGCTGGTTTCTTTCCACGATAACTCAGCCAAACATGGACCGCAGAAGCGTTCATCAGCAGACAAGTACAGCTAGTTTAGTCGATCCCATTAGCTCGGACAGTGTCCGTGGCGCGCGGTATTCTGCGTCTGTCCCCGCGCGGTGAACCTCCACGCGCCTCCAGATTTCCTCAGGAGTGAAACGAGCTCATGGCGTTTCGAGGGGCTCCGCTCCGTTCCTATCGATCCTATAATCCGCTCAGGTCAGGTTGCCATGAAGCATGCAGGGGAGGGAGGGGGCTCGCCTCGACTTGTGGTATCTGTCGCCCGTCCGATAAAAAGAAGGCTATTTGACGGTGCGGAGAGGCAGCGTCGCGCCGTGCGCCCTGCGCTCCACACGGACCAACAGCACTACCTGCTGTACTGATGAAGACACAGCAGAGATGACGGATGCGCGGAGGCTGTTGTCTGCAGGGCTGCACTGGGAGAGCTCACTCTTTCTGGGACACTCCGTCATAGGTCTCCTGGCATGTGCATGCGCGTGTCCTTGCATTCTTACGTAGGAAGGCAAGGTGGGACTCGAACCCAAAATCCTACGATTGGAGGTCGACCGCCTTAGCACTCCACCATAGCCGCCCCTAAATGTCTATAACTATTGTCTCCTGTGATCCACTTGACTTTTCTTCAAGGTTTTATGTAGGATGCCATTCCTTACACAAGCCTTGGAACTGGCACAAATGTGGCACAAATATATATATATATATATATATATATATATATATATATATATATATATATATATATATATATATATTTTTTTTTTTTAATGTATTTTTTTATTGAGTGCGTGAGTGATTTCTAGTTACTTTTATTTATTTATGTATTTTATTTAATCGGTCTGTCTGTGTATCCATCTCTGTTCTGTCATTTATTTATTTATTCATTTATTTATTTATTTATGTATTGTATACTTTGCGTCACTTTTATTTATTTTTAAGTTCATCTTTGGTTTAGTTTTTCATTTGTTTTTATGTATTTTATGTCACTTTTTTATTTGTCTATCTGTTCAGGTATTTCATCTTTTGAGATTTTTTTTTATTCTAAACCCTAGAGATGGTTGTGTGTGAAAATTTTGTAGATCATGAAATACTCACTCCAGTCCGTCTGTCAACCATGCCACATTTAAAGACCCTTAAATCACCTTTCTTCTTCCTCTCTTTCTTCTTCTTTCGTTCTGCCATGTGATCAGAAATTTGCATGAACGAGCAGCTGGACACGTGTTCCTAATAAAGTGGCCCATGCAAGAATTCTTTAGTCTTTTTCCTTCATGCTGTAACAAATAAGACCTTTGGTTTCCCTACAGAAAATTATACCTACTAGGTACTTTTTCTAATTAACAGGGCTGCTTGAATTGCCTGACTCACACTGCAATTTGGTTGCATGGTGTTAGGGATATGCAACCCTTTTCATATATTGAAACATGTTCCTACTTTTGAATCAAATACTTTCATCTTCTTTTCTATCCGACTTGATGCAAAAACAATTTATGTTGCGGAAAATTATAACATTGGTTGATTTCTGAATCCATCTCTCTCTCTGCAGTCAGAAACACAACCTTTCAGTCAGGTTGTGATTAATGCTCAGCAGTCTTTCATATTTGCCTGCTTTGCAGTGCAATTTTATTTCCTTTCCGCATCTCAAACCTGCTCCCAGATGTTCAGTCGTGTGCATCCCTGGATTTTTCCTCACATCTGGGTGATCATCCATTCTCTTTGCCCCTCAGGTTTATCTGTGTGTAAACTGTTGCACAATCAATTTATGAGCCTGTTTCTGAAAGATACATTTCAAACAGATAAGAGAATAAGAAAACCAACACAAGGATTAAGTATTGATGAAAAACACTTGTTATAATGGAAGGTACGTCAAGATCTGTATTGTTTCTATCAGTAAGCCATATCAGTATTCTAAGTTCAGTGCTGGTTTGTCCTTGAGGGCCAGTGTGTTGACTCAGCATGGGTGACTCTGCATATTTCAGCAGCATCAATTCAAAGACTGCAGTATGTGCAAGCGCCTGTAGCCCTGTCATTTCAAATTATTTCATCTGCATGGTGACTCAGCTCAGCTCAGCGATTTCAACTTGGTGGGACACTTTTGAAATAACCAGTAAGCTTTATTTATCCGGAGCAAAGCAGCAGGCAGCTGTGTAAACCGAAACTTCAGGAACATGTGGCTTTTGCTAATATTATATCTCCTTATATTTTATGCATTTTTACGAATAAATGCAAAGACATGAGATTAGAGGTCACAATTTAGCATAAAAAAAGAAAAAGAATGGGGGTTTCTGCATCACAAGACAACAAACTGCATACATGCATTGTGAATTTGCCCGCATGTGACAAACACTGGTTCATCTCCCCCTCAAATTCAGCGATTTGATGGAGAATGGCCTCATTGTAAGAAATATCTGTTCACTGGATCCGCTGGTAGCAAGCCAAGAGTGCAGCTTGTTCAGATTTCACATCTTGTCTCATATCAACATCTGACAAATGAATGTTGCAGACTAGAAAAAATAACTTGTGTTATTCCTATTTACAGCCTAACATTTCGAATTTCATGTGGACAGAAGCTCTTTGTATTCTTGAAGTACTCAGTTTAGCCTTGTATCCTGTTACACAAGCAAATGCAGTGTGGGAGAGGCTCACACATATTTCATAGCATGTTTCTCCAACATGATCTAGTTAGAAGACAGATGTTCTTGAGCAGAAATAATGGAATTTTAGTCCAGTACATTCAAAGAATAGAAATCAAACTGTCAGTTGACAGCCCCGTCAGGTTTTGATGGAAAAAAACAAATCACACAGCAATTTTTTATTTTTTTGGATTCTTGTTGTTGGAGACCATTTGTGTTTGGTTTAAATGTCATTTTTTTTCAAAAGCAAACTCGGGACACTTGGGGGGTTGCCAGCATTTCCTTCAGGAAATTGAAAACAATGCCACGCCAGCAGTGCTGAGAGCAGTGGACATCAGTCAAACTAAGGTGGAAGCTGTCTAACTCTATAAAGAGGTAGTGCTGTGCAAATCAGGGAAAGCTGATTTGCTGTGGCGACCCCTGATGGGATATGCCAAAAGGTGAATGATAACATCTTCCACGTGTAAGATGGATATTTTTCACTTCCAAAAACGTTCAAAATAATAATTTATAAGTTGGTCTGAAACAAGAAAAGATCATGACGTTTGTTTTCTTATCATATTTGAATTTCAAATAGACCTAAAATGAAACACAAATTAGTCATTTAGAGTGGTTTAAGAGGAAACTATTATCAAGTATGAAATATTAATATGAACTGTGCCAGATTCTGTTGCAGGAATTTATGAAATTTTTAATGCAATTGCTGGTTTCATTAATATTCAACCCTCTCTGTTACAACCTCTTCAGAAATTAAAGGCACACAGAGACAGATGCAGACATATAAATGACGAACAGCTTTAAACCGACTCTATATGAACATGGTTGAACGAAAAAAAAAAAGATCCAAGCAACAGAAGTGAATCTTTCAACTGTGGGATAATTATTCAAACCCCAGCTGCTGCATCTTGAAAATTCTGCTGTTTTTTTTCTATAATGAAGGAGAAAATCAAAGTCCTGGTTCTCCCACAGCTCTGACCTAAATCTCACAGATCACAAGAGGATGTCATGGAAAAAAGTTCTGCATTTGCTTAAGTTGGTTGAAAGTAACACAAGCATAAAGGAGCGTTTCAGTTGGTCTGGTTCCCCCTTTTCTTATATACTGGTGTAAAACAGAATTCAGCTTTGCCTGAAGTTATGTTGGTTTTTTCTAACTTCTGTATTTTCTGCTTTCTAGCAGATGTTCCATCGATTTTGAGTTTGTTGGTTCTTTGTCCTCTGAAATTTTAACTGGTCACTGCAGATGGTCGTTCTGATAGTCTGGAGTTTTATTTTTTCCTAAATCTTCCATTTAGAGCAAGTTTGCCTCTCCGCGGTCACCTTTGCTTGCTCGGTTCAGGGATTACAAATAAGCCCTCTGATGTAATCTCTTGGTCACCTCTATTGGCTATTATTAAAATACAGTTAGGACAACCTGACCTTATTGGGATGATCTGGACAGAATTGGAATTGGAACAACTTTAATTCCACTTTGATGTTTTTTGCTTTGAGGCAACCTCAGTTGGGATTTGAGACTTTATAAACCTAAAACGCACTTTCATCAACTCAGAGCTAATGCTCCTGACCAGAGACAGCACCTCTTGTTAGAAAAGGTCATATAATGCATCTGTATCTGCTGGGGACTGTTTTATCATGCAGTCATACCCAGAACATACCAAACAATAGATTTGACTGAAAATGCAACTGAATAGATTT
Source organism: Oryzias curvinotus (assembly GCA_023969325.1). NCBI lineage: Eukaryota > Metazoa > Chordata > Actinopteri > Beloniformes > Adrianichthyidae > Oryzias > Oryzias curvinotus. The sequence continues at coordinate 21,664,220 of CM043714.1, forward strand.
ATAGATTGCAGTTTTCAAATAACAACGGAATCAGTTTTGGCATTTTCTTTAGATTTATTACTAAGATTTAGATTAAAAATGAATAGTTTTAATTGTGCAGCTGGAATTCACTATTTGTACGGACGTATGACGCCTGTTCATGACGGATGTACCCGGGGAGTCTTGGTCTTTTTCATGTACGCTCTTCACAAATCTATGATGTAAACATTAAACTCACACAGTTATGACAGAAGTTATCAGTAGTCTGCATTTACAAGGTTGAAAAATATCTCCTGTTGCATAAAATCCACCCTTGACCTGTGTGTCATGATCGCTTCAAGCAAAAGCACAATATCATATATCAAGAGTAATGAAACTATAAAACCTGGAATATATTTTGATACGCTTAGCTGATTCAAGAATATTGAAATACTTTTTTCACTTTGAAAAGTTTTCCTTGTGCATGAGGTTGGGTTCTCCGTGGACAGCAGCTTTCTCACACTGTGTAACTGTGACCTCTTCAGGGTGCAGCGCACTCCCCGTCAACAGCTTGGATAGGCTCCAGTTACAGATAGAGGCAATAAACGACTGGACTTTAAAATAATGATTAAAAAAATGTATCTTTTTTTTCTGTTTGTGAACCATTGAATTAGTTATCAGTCATTTCACTCTGTGTGTTTGCAAAGAGCTGAAATGTTGCTGATTGTAAAATGTCTTATCTAGGTGGAGGAAATATTGATGATGGATACAAAAGTGCAGCCTGTCCATGATACATTAACAAAGACATTGATCATGGCCTGTGCTTTTCATGTCCAACAGATTTTTTTAAATAATGTTGTTCCTCTCTGGAGGACCTTTTTATGGATTTGAAAACAGAAATAACACAATCAATGAACACATTCGTTGTTCATTCTGTTTGACCTTTTAACCAGCATACTTGTTTATCACTCTGCATGCAGCTGTCAGAAATATTATAATACCCGGTATTATAATTACATGAGCACATTTCCTAATTCCTATCATGAGTCATACTTTGTGTTGGATTTTTTTGGACATCACATGAATTAAAAAAGAAATTCTGGAAATATTAAAAAAAGGATGTTTTTAAAATTGCCACAAAAAAGGTGAATTTCTCTTTTCTAAACGATTAATTCACGCATTCACATATTGAACCTTGATCAGTTTATTCCCTTTTCTCCTTTTGCCACGTCAAAGGTTTATGAAAGCCGCAACCAGAGGCTTGCTTGTCACTGCTGTTTGTCTTTTCTGAAATATTTTTACTTTTCTCTCTGTCATTTCATGTCTGTCAGAATTTTGTGATATTCAGCTCAGGCTCAGTTTAAGCACCAATACCTTTAAGACCGCATAAAGCCAATCAACAAACAATAATCACAGTGAAGTGAACTGAAAAATGCACTTCTTACGTCTGATGTTCTGTTCTGACAGGAAGTTTACGCCACCAGCAGTCACTTTCATAAAACAACAAAACTAGATAAAGGCTCTTTCGGGCAGCATGACAAGCTGGATTGTGATAATTCAACTGATAGCAAATTGTACTGAGATACAGATAATGCAGGAGGTGTCGATGCAAAGCAGAGAATGTTCTGGCTCATTCGTTTCTTGTAAAGCCTCAAAGGGCGGAGCAGGTGGAGCAGCATTTACGGTGGCAGCAATGCCCATCCATTAAAAGTGTTAATGGCTTGCAGCATTATTAATTCAACAGGCCTTCTGAAAACTCCAAAAATTATTCTGCATTATTTAAAAGCTCAACTAAATGTCGTAGATTTGCATCAGTAATGCGATTTCTAAAGCATTTCACTTAAATATTTGTCTGCAGAAGCCAGAAATCAATTGTGAAACAAGATTGTTTTCTGTTTTTTTTTTTTTTTTTTTTGCAGACACAGCGACTTTCAGCTGGAAACTCAGAGGCTGTGAAGTCAACAGTCGGTGCAATTGCTATTCAGGGGGTGTTTCAATGTCGCTATTGCAGTGCCGAAGACCAACATCTTTCAGTCACCATGAAAAAATAATGATTCTTCCATTGATCTTCATTAAGTCTTTTTGATTGTGTTGTCTCTCGTTTCTGAGTTGACACAGTTGTTTGTTTTAGGTTGTTTTGGTCACCAGCATCTGCTGTGCTGTCAGGTTCCCAGAGAGCCACAGATTAAACTCACATCACCACGGTGGATTTGTGATTATCAGCATGTTTCCTTCATTGCACGATTACTCCCTGTTGTCAATACACATTAATATTCATTACGATATGCTCGGAGCAATAATTTTACATTCATTAAATTCCTCTAACGAGCTACATGAGGAACTGTTAAAAAACAGACACACTAAAAACTGTGTCATGCACACAAAATAAAAAAATTAAAAAAAACACAGAAGGACACCTTGATGACAGAAAAACTTCAAACAGATCTTTCAGTAGTTTCATGACATCACTCACAACCTCAAGATGTTCTGAAATTTCAGTACTAAGGAGGAAAATTATGTTTGTGATTCCTAAACAGATATTAGATCATCCTGTGTTTGGTTATAATGTATCTTGGCAACACTGCATCCATCTATGTACTAATAATATTATTTGCAGAATTTCTAAAAACAAAAAACAAAAATTACTGCATTGTATTTGTTTCTACTAGAATTACTGGTTTTGAAACCAAGTCAGCCTGATAGCCCAGAACCAAAATAAAAGCTCAAAAATAGACACCACCGTTAACCAATTTGTGCCACTTCTTTCATTTTTTTCATCGTCTTGACTGTCAGTGGACTCAACTGGTTGGCCCTTAATCCTAGCCTTATTTCCCTTTCGTCCTAAACAAAACCATATTCTCAGAAATAGCATTCTGCCATAGTAAGATTGATCAAACTGCTTCAAAAGGCTTATTGGTCCTTATAAAGCCAGAGTTTAGGCCAGAAGTGGCCCTAATAAGGCTGCAAAAGTGCTGCAAACAACACACTTAGATCCCCCACATACACCCACAATTTTAGACTTTAGCTCTGCTTGATCTGATTTATTTTTGAGTGTTTACATGTCAGTTCCTGTTGGTGTGTATTATTTATTTGGACTGAAATGAAGGCAAAACACAAATTCTGAAGAAGCTGTCAAAATGCATCTCTGTTCTGTCGCCCCATCCATTCTGCTCGTGCCCAGGAGAGCTGACCCACTTAATGGTGCAATTTGTCTCAGTGATATCCCCCGTCACTCGTGTCTTTTTCTGCCACTTTAACCATAAATAAGTTCAGATGACCTCAAACAGGAAGGGAGATAACTTTAGCCTTTTCTTCTCTCCATTAGGCCAAAACAGCCAAATTAATGAGGAGTTCACCAAGGTTTGCTCAAAACAGTTCTTTCCTGTCATTTTTTTTTTTTGCTTACATTTCTTTGGAACATACCACAAACAGACTCATTGCACATCTCTGGTTGAATTCATACAGAAGCTTCTCTTCAAGCTGCCAGGTTTGATTAAATGTAGACAGACCATGTCACAGTTCAAATTATTCAGGTCAGTCTGCAGGCAAACTTGCAACTACTAGCTTTGTAATTAATTTCTATGGGATCAGATTTGTTTATTTGCTGATTAGCAGGGTGCCACACATTGTAAACACAACAGCCTGTCTTTACTCACAACAGCAAAACTGCCAGCACATTAACTATTTGCTACATGGAGGAAAGTGAAGGAAGCATGATGGCGGCAGTGGCTCAGGTGGTAGAGCAGGTCGTCCATTGACCAAAAGGTCAGCGGTTCGCTCCCCTCAGCCAACTGTTGTTGTGTCTTTGGGCAAGACACTTCATCCTCCCTGCCTCCAGTGTGGCTCCACTGGTGTGTGAATGTGTATGAATGTCCCAGTGATGGTCCAAGGGGCCATAGGCACAAACTGGCAGCCATGCCTCTCTCAGTCTGCCCCAGGGCAGCTGAGGCCACATTAGTAGTTACCATCACCAAGTATAAACGAGGAGAGAATGAATAATAGACACATTATAAGCGCTTTGAGCACCACGAAAAAGCTCGGATAAGTCTAATCCATTATTATTATTATTGTGTAAAGTAGTGACTGTATAAATGGATAATGGGCAACAAAATACATTTTGTTGTGTAATAGTTTTTTGGCAGTGATTGATGCTCCTTTCAATAAAAAAAAAACAGAAATTAAAATTTCCAGATTTTTTGTTGAATTTCTTTCTTAAACTTCTCTTAACTTCTCTTACCTAAAAAAATCTGCCAATGGAGTAGGAATGTTTGACCCATGTCTAACATGCCTGTTTGCAATAAACATCGTGGTCTATTTCAGCGGTGGGCAAACTTCTAAAATTTGACCGAAGGGCCAGACCAGGAGCAGATGCCTGGATTGTTTTAGTTATGCACTTCATAAGAGAAAGAAATAACATGGAATCTGGAGAAACATGCTTTAACTTTGATTGAAATTTAATATATGTATTCTAAAACAGAAGCTTTGGAAGTTTTGTTTGTTTTCTTATTTTAGTGCCAATTGCACCAGTGGGTTGATGTCCCTCAGGGAAAAATGCAAACTTAGAGAAATGCTGCATTCATGTGGTCTTGGAATAATTGGAAAAAATGACTGTCGACTCAGATAACACACAAACATCAGAGAAACAACAAATTTTCCAACACCACATACATGCAGAATAATTTTCTGCACCTTAACAAATTCCAAATTTATTTGTAGTGCACCACCTATGGGTAGACACCAGAATTACAGGAAAATAAAACATTAACAAGGATTATTATTATTAGTTATTCCACTTGAGCAGGCCACATATGACCCCTGGGTCGTATTTGCCCACCCCTGGTCTATGTCTATGTTAATGTTCACAACACTCCCAGTCCAAGGTAATAGCTCATACATGAGATATCCTTCCAGACAGAACAATACTGTCATCTGTGACCCAGGATTTATTGATTTTTAATTTTCCTTTTTTACTGTTTTATATGAACAGAAAAACACGTTTGACACACTTTTAAGGTTGAAAGGCATTTTTTAAACAGATTTAAATAAAAGGTGTCAGGTCCGAAACATAACATAGAGTCGGACAAACTGAAACAGAGAGCTTAGAAATGCACAAGGAAACAGGTGAATACAATAAACTAATTGCTGTGAAGCTGATTGAATGCAAGCCGGCAAAAACAGAAAATGAAGCTGAAAAAATAAAGAAAGAAATGGGATAAAGGTGGTGACCATAATTTTTCTGGGGAGTGTACCTTTTTAGGATGTTTAGACAAAGCAAGTTGTTAATAAGTTCTTTGTTGAAAATGTATTTTATTAGGATTAACTTGTGTTCACATTCTTCATTGCTGGAGCTCATCTTCAGACTAACCAGCTATATCTACTGTATTGATTAATCTGAGTCAACACAGGACTCTGTTCTCTATTGTCTTCTAGATCAGCCTTAAAGTCATGTTGGCCTGAAGAACAGAATCCTGTGATAATTTGGTCTGGATGACTGAAAATCGTCGCAAACATTCAGTTAGAACAATTCTGCAACTCTACAAAAAGAAAAAGAAACCATTTGACCTCCATTAGGGCAATTTTGGAGTACTAGGTTGCTATTTACCGTAGTTGAAAAATACTAAAATTATATTTGTAATTAATACTGAATTATCAGTTTTTTTCAAATCTATTTGGTGAAAAGGTGTGCGCATTCCCACATTAATGTATTTCTGAAATTCTAATAATTATTTTCTGTTTTGGTTTAACTTTAAATAGATTATTTTACTGGTTTCTGGTTTGAGTTCTGTATTAAAATTTTCACATGAAATTCAAAGGAAAGATTTGAAAGACACTCAATAACATAAAAGTCTTCAAACAATTTGATAATTTACATTTTTTGTACAGAATAAATACAAATAAATAAAAGCTGTCAAATTGTTCAGTTCAGGCAGGCTTAGTGAGTTCATCCAGGTCTGTTGTGCTGGAAGTGTGGTGAAAGAAGTCTCCAGGAATCATGTCACTTATGGTCCTGGACAAAGCTGTTAGGAAAATATAACTACATGCAGCTACCATCAAAAAGAGTCTTCACATGTTTGATCTTCAATGGCAGTTCTACAAAGAGAAAATATTTTTTGGGACACAGAGCATCAGGGTCAGACTGTAATCTGTCAGGTATCACGTTGTGGAGAAAAAAACCCTGTTATTTCTAGCATACTTTGGTGCTTCAGAATCATTTGAGCCCATTCTTTCAGCACCTGCTTGCTGTGAGTCACTGTTTGCTGCATCAGTGATGCTCACATGTGTTTGCTGCTCAGTTCTATTTGTGCTTATGTTGAAACCTCAAGCATTGGAATAGGCTGTGTGGTGAATGTCCAAATTCACTAAATGGAAATACAAAACATACACACAGGTGACATCATGTGAAAGGAGATGCAGCCTACCACCAGAGAGCCAGTAACAATTGTTCATATGCAGTTAGTAGTCGTGGTCCACTACAAAAGTAATCTATTACAAAAAATCTTTATTTGTTGTTGTAATTAATAGTAGATTAATAGTAATTATTTATTTATAATTAATTAATCATGACCTCTAATTAATTAATTTATTAATCTGTTTTAAATCGAATCAAACATTGCTGTGAAAAGGCTCATTTTGAGGTATTTTCATTTATTTTATGACATTATGGTGCAGCAAAACATCAAAACATGACAAAGAGAGTGGCTTTATGAAGTTTGTTATAACAGACTTCCAACCTTTACTTCAACACCACCAATAAGTATTTTTTTTAATATCGAACAATTAAGAAAAACAAAATAAAACAAAACAAAACATCAGGTCTAGAGTGCTCTAATTCAACAAAAGCAGTAGAAACTTCTCTTCTCTAAACAATCAAAAAAATATTGACCATCAACTTCTTAGTAATATCATGTTGACATACCTTATTCCACACTTGATCACAACAGCATGACAAGACATGAAGGATTTTATAGTTTCCTTTAACCTGTTTGGTGAATTTTATTAGTTTGAATACTGGGATGCATCACAAGACAAAAAAAGAAGAGAATATAAGAACAAGGAGGTGAGACATGAGGAAGAGACACTGGAGGAATTGAACTATCCAGACTTAAGATTTTGTTTAATTGAGAAAAATGTTTGCTTCATTATCTTGACAAAAACAAGAGACAAAGTTTCCCTCTGACATGATGCTTGGTTTAACTTACAATGACAATCGGCAAATATACCACTGTCCTCTTTTGCAACAGAGCAAGGTCAGTGCAGGCTGTTACCATAACAACATGTCGCACCGTGGATCAAATGGTCTCCTATTTGTGAAAAAAGATTTAAACTTCAGTATGTTAGTTGTTTTCTGTTAAAATAAAGACTTTACAATAGTTTATTAGATCACAGGCTAAAAACAAGCAAAAACAATTTCTTCTGCAATTTTCAAGTCCTCCTGCCTTCCCCACTGGGCAGGGATACACCTATTAAATGTCTGAACCGTGGATATTTTGATGTTAACAGCTGTAAATATGCATTATACATCTGATAAACAAGGATTCACAGTGGTCTATTGCACTTTGCTGTTCAGATCTCCAGCAGTTGACTTTCCAACAGCTAATGGCATCATAGTCCCATCATGCCTTGCGCGTTGTAAACAAGCCACCATTTTTCTTGAGAGAGAAAAATCTAAAATATTCCAAGATTAGTTACCTTCAGGTAGATGTGTGGAAGATCTATTGGTGAACTTCTGGTAGAATAGCAAAATAGAGTTGTCTGAGATGTCAGTAGACATCTACACTAGATGCATTAGTTGTCTAATAGCAACGATATTATTTGAAAATCTTTTCAGTGTTCTAAGCAGCTTTTAGATAAGTTTAATTTCATTTTTACCTGCAAAACAGATTCAGCTTTAGCTAAAAATTATTCTCCTGACTTCAACAACTTTTGCTATAAAAAAAAAGGTTATGGTGAACTTTTAAAAAGTCATTCCACAAGGCTTTTGATTCTTTAAGTTTTGTCTGCGTGATTCATGTTCTCTACTGCTGCCATATTGCATTTTGCTCCTTCTATTTGCATTCCCTGATAATTTAAGACTTGCCTTTTGTTTTCTTCTCCAAAGTGGGCTAATAATTTTGACCTTACCAGCAGTACAGCCTTATTCAGCAAAATCCAATTAATTTTTCCCAAAGGAATTTAATCTATTTGCATGCCACTTCTGAGGATATGCAAGGGACAGCATATTCAGCTTGCAGATATAACTATGGAAAACATCTGTCTGGTTTTTGCATTTCAATTAAAATCTGCATCCTATTACTTTGCACTACCTCTGTCCTAATGATAGTACTTTGAAGAAATACATTTGTGGTTAAATAAATAAAACAGTTTGTTTATTAAATATTTTTTTAATCAAAAGAACAGTTCTTCTAATTATAATCATTTTTTAAGCTGTTACACTTTTTATTGATGTAATTTAGGTCAGATTTTGATAGTTTAAAAGAAAAAGACAACAAAGCAATAGAATCATGTACACTTATAAGAGAAAAAAACATATTTTCTGGATGCAGGGGCTGTGGGCCGCATCACCACCAGGAGCATACTTAGCATGCACACCCTTGAAGAACCCCCCCCCCCCCCCCCCCCCATCCTGGTTTAACAAAGGAAGGAAGCTGTGCATCAGGGGCACACAGTGGCATCTAAGCTTCACAACATCTTATTTGTATGTAAATAAGCAGCTAAATTGGAGCCTTGGCAAAGAAAAGGATGAAATTGAGAACTTGAGTAAATATTGTGGCTTTAAACATTCAAGATAAATCATTTGAGACTTCAATACAAAGTTGTCATGACAAACTTTTTAAAGACTGAGCACATACAATTTACAAATGGAAAATCTCTTCACTTCAAACACTTCAAGAAAGCAATTACTCACTTAATGAACTGAATTTCAAACAAAAACAACTTCAACTATTTGCAGGTAAGTTACATGAGATTCTGTGCGATTTCATCACCTCACTGTTTGAACTGTGTTTCAAGTAAATAAGGCACATCTAAAAAAATCAGCAATGAGCAGAAATTGTGAGGAAAAGTTTATGCAATTTATGATATATTATGATTACATATATAAATATATATATTATTTGTTGTGACTGGGTTTTCTTCATTAAAGTGTATAATTTTCTTGCAAAACTTTGCTCAGTTTTGTTAATCATCTTTCCATAATTTAAAAAATCCATGGGATTTTGTTTTTGAGACTTAGTAGGCTTGATAAACTATTCACAGTATAAATACAAACAGTGGGGTGGAAATCTTCAAAAATTCCCCTAATTAAGTTCTTTATATTTTTTTTTCCTTCAAAATGAGAAGACCAAAGAGAGAATATTTTAATGAAAAATTACTTTAAAAATACAAATCTGGATTTGTAAATGGTTTAAATCAATGATTCATTCATCTTCTAAACCGTTTTTGTCCCTTTCAGGTTCACAGAGCTGCCGGAGCCTGTCCCAGCCACTTGTGGGGAAAGGCTGGTGACACCCTGGACAGGTCGCCAGTCTGTTGCAGGGCCAAAATCACACACCCATGCACACCTATGGACAATTTAGAGTAACCAAGTTACCTACGAAGCATGCTTTTGGACGGCGAGAGGAAGCCGGAGTCCCTGGAGAAAATCCATGCATGCACGGGGAGAACATGCAAACTCCACACAGAAAGGTCCCCCTTTAATGTTCTGTTTTTTCTGGTCCCCAGGCAGAACTTAAACCAGGGACCTTCTTGCTGTGAGGCAAGAGCGCTAACCACTGCGCAGCCCTGTGTCAATGAATGAACACAAAACAAAAACTTCATTTATTTTAAACTTTGGATACTTAGTCATGACTTGATTGGAAAATATATATAGATGTGCATTCATCCACATGTAAATAATTCAAGCATAATTACCGTCAATCAAACATTTGCCTTATAATCTCTTATGCATACATGACACATCGAAACCATCAAACAGTACAGTTGTCTAAAGGAGTTTATTTAATTGCTGTAAAAAGGGAGTGGGAATAAGCAAATGTTTATAATCCCACCCCTGTAATGCTTTACTTAACTTTTTATTTTTATTCACATAAATTATTATTATCTGGTTCTTAATTTCTGATGAGGTATCTATACTTTACAAACACAAATGCACATCATTAAAAAAATGATTGTGAACTACCTGTGGGGTCCTTTTCTTTTAAAACCAGTACAAAGAAATGCTTATCTACAATGCACACAGTTCAAAGGAAGCACGGGTTTGAGCAATGTAGATAATTATCATCAGTGACTATAATGCTCTAAAGAAAGGAAGACAAGATCTGAAATGGCTCAAACATGAGGCTGAGCTGAGCTTTAACCCACTGACTGGCACAGATAAATGGCTTTACATCACCCAACATGATTTAAATAGTGACCTGACTACCTCCTCCCCCTTTCCATTGCCCTTTCAGGCTCACCACCACTTCCCGTCTGCTAAGTCTTGCCATTAATTTACTTCCCCTTGGGCGGCTCTGTCTATAGCTATTGATCACATAGCGCTCCCAGGGCTAATTTAATGCCCATGATAACTTCTGTCATGAGGGAAGCAGGCAGAGAGTATTGATTAATGTACAGTTCTGCTGGAGGCTCCACTGCAGCGCTCCATGACAGAGAAATAATTAACTCCCTCGACCTCTGAGAGCATCAGAAGCTGCGGTTCACTGTTGACCACCCACAGACATCCAAACCACAAACTCATTCATTTTTGGCAAATGTGCCAATAAAGCTGAAAGAATGAACTCTGTACTTTCAGAGATGGAAAAACAATCCATTCATGCACTGTCACTGTCCTTTTTGTGCAACATAAATGTCGCAGCTTCGCATGAATTATACCTAAATTTAAGCAACACATTATTTTATTCAAAATTAATTCTCAGTTACAAAGCATTTTTGTGGCTCAGAAAACAGCTTAAATAGAGATTAAAAGTTGACAGCAATAGTTGAGCATTGGCAAATTAAACCAGACTTACCAATCATAGTCTTATTTAAGACTAAGATTTAGACCTATTTTTACTTGTATCGTGAAGTGATTAAAAAAAAGTGAGCATTTATTGATCACAAAAAAACTGTTTGTACTGTAAAAATATTGCAAGCCATGCTTAATGCATCATATTACATAATGCATGTGGATCCCAGCCTTTTAGGTGATGAATCCCCCTAAAAGTATTTATAGCGTACATTTTATGATCCTTAATGTAATATAAAAGTTTTAGACCAACATATGGTGTTTGATGTAACAAATAACAAAAGGTACTCAAATATTTCGAAGAGAGAGGGTTATTGGTTAAATTACTCACTCTAATACTCCAGCAGACAGCTAAGAATCAACAACTAAGTTAAAAAAAAAAAAGAGAAGAGATCCTGGAAAAACACTGATTAACTCAAAAACTCAAAACTCCTTTAAGAACATCATTATGTTACCTTGCTGCCACCTAGTGGAAACAGTTCAGGTGAGACTATGACATATTTAAAAAAAATCAGCTTAGAGTAAATTGTTAGAATCCGAAATCAGGGATTGATTTCCAGGGGGTGCAATGAGCTAGATCTTCTGTTGGTCTTTGAGCAAGACCCTTCAAGCTACTGCCTAACTATGCAGCCACAAGGGATTCAGGTCTGGGTCTCTCTGTGTGCCTGTCCCCAGCCCGAATAAAATACAGGGTTGCATCAGGAATAAAATCTGGAGTAAAAATCTCCACCAAACTGTTTGGATTGGTGAAAGCTGATTCACTGTGGCAACCCCTGATGGGATATTACAGTTTTTCTCCATTGGTTTGGCTCATTTCTTGAAACAGAAATTACATTCTCAAAACTCTAAGATCATTTGGCAAAACAGTTTTACAGTTTAGCACAACACAATAGCTTACTTGCAAAATCTAATATATCTCCCAAAACTGTTCACTCATGCTTCAAAACTAAATTCCCTTCCCAGTCAGTGCCACCAAAATGGCAAGGATCATTCTCAATTGCTTTGGCTCGTTTCTTGATCACACTCAACACTCTCTGTGCTTTTGCCAAAGTAATGTGGATGGTTCGGCACAACACCACAACACAAACAAAAAACAATGAAATGATATGCAGCCTACAGTGCTGTAAATAATGCTTGAGTTTCACAACTAACAGTTCTTCACAGGTTGCTGTCCTCACCCTCCCTCTCCTGGCCATCGTTCTCACCCTGCTGGCCGTCCTCACGCTGCTGTCTGTCTGGCCACAGATTCTCGTCCACATCAAAGCGTATATTCTCCCTTGTGATGCAACGAGGGAAAAAGCGGCGTGCATGTTGCAACCATTCCCTACACTGATCTCCTGTAATATCTTCACACGCAGCATCCTTTGAATGGAGCAGGGACTTCTGATCTTGAGCCCAATGCTCATACACTCTCCACCTTCAAGCGGAGAAAAACTCCTCAATAGGATTGAGAAAAGGAGGGCAAGGTGGTAGGAACACTATGAACATCCTTGGATAAGTAGTGAACCAGGCCCTGATGAGCGGGCCATGGTGGAAATTCAGATTGTCCCATACAATAACATATAGTGGTAGGTGAGGCACTATGAGACCTCTCTCAGTTTCAGGGATCAAATCTAAATGAAGGCGGTCCAAGAAGATGAGGAGCTTCTGTGTATTGTATGGGCCAAGACTGGGGATGTGAGTGGCCACACCATTCTCAGATATGGCAGCACACATAGTTACATTGCCCCCTCACTGGCCTGGGACATCCTCCTTCGTTAGTCAAGTTCTAGTTTCACCTGACTGTCAATTGCTGTAATAGATTTATCAAATGTTCCAAGGGATTCATACACTCTATCATGGTAATATGTTTTTGACTAATTTTGACAATTGAACAGACATGTGCATGTGATGACTTACACAATGAAATGATGCTCACTCATTTTGGAGCGAACAACCATTAGACTGAGAAATCAACAATCAGTTTAGATCAACTAGATCTATTCACTTGGAAATTGTGCTAAATGAAGGCTACCTGTACGTAATCACTTGAAAGATGTACTGAGACATTGAGACATGTATGAAGACATTTGAAATTTGATGAAACTAATGAGAAATGCCATTCTGTTGTGAACAATTGCCAAGCAGTTTGGAGGATTGTTCATGTTGTTTTGAGAATGTAATTTCTGTTTCAAAAAATGAGCCAAACCAATGGAGAAAAACTGTAAAGGTGAAGAATATACAGTTATAAAACAGATGAAAAATGGTCAGCAAAAAACATAAAACTCTTTTATTTTAATTTTAAATATACCTAGTGTATGTCACGGGGCTGCTGGAGTCTATCCCGACTACTTGCGGGCGACGACAGTGGACACCCCGGACAGGTCGCCAGTGTTTCGCAGGGCCACAATCACACACCCATGCAGATTCAAATTCACACCTATGGACAATTTAGTGTAACCAATTAACCTATGAAGCATGTTTTTGGATGGTGGAAAGAAGCAAGAGTACCCGGAGAAAACCTACGCGTTCACGAGAAGAAAAGTCCACACAGAAAGGTCCCTCATTGATGTTCTGTTTCACTATGCAGCCCTAGTGCATCTTTAACTGAATATATTTGATGTAAAATCTTAATTGAAACTTATTTTATTCGAAATGTCTGTCGCAGTAAATAAAATGAAAATGTATCAAAGTGAAAACTATTTGTAGGCCATTTACAAAATGAAATGTTTCATTTGCAGAGCATTCTCTCGCCAGTAGATGGCGCCACCACCGTTCATTCTCAGTGTGAGAGCGCTTCTCGGCTCCCTCCTGCTTCCAGGTGCTGCAGTTGAGCCCTTCCGCTCTCCGTAGAGGAATGTGGAGACTTCATTACGTCAGCGGTTGCCCCGCAGCGACAGCGGCGCAGTCTCGGAGGTGTTTGTTGTCTTCCTCGGGGGTATCTTCAAACAGAAATTAGTCAGTGCGGTCTTCCTGCCGCGTCCTGAGCCTGGAGTTTGGGAGTCTGGAGCGGACGGATGAAAGCCTGAGGCGGCACATGACAGCTCCTCCTTCCTTCAGCATGAGGACTCTGTAGAAGCTGGAACACGACGACGGAGTAGATGGATGAGCTAGAAAGTAAGATTTTGTGTCACGTTAAGGTTAATGAATACAGTCGGGAAGCATCCTGCATGAAGCAAACGGTTGTTCGTTTTCAATAATGGTCCTCGCTTTGTTTCAGCCTAAATTTTCTGTTTTTCTTTGTCGTTCTCGTTGCAGGTTTCTGTGCGGGCTGTGGAGGGAAAATCCAGGACTCGTTTCACACGAAGGTCCTCCAGGAGACCTGGCACAACGCCTGCTTCCAGTGAGTGGTCTCCGGTTCTGCTTCCAAGCGTTCCTCTGTTAATGAGCAAAGCTTTGTTCGAGTGATGACCGGGAGCTTTGGCTTTAAGGATGCCTGAAGAAGAAGCAGGTTTTCTCGCTTCTTCCTTGTTTTGTTTGGTTTATTGTCTGCTTTGTGTCGTGTTTTGTAGCTTTTTTTTCAGTCGAACTTATTTCATTTAGTTTAAATGTCGTTTAAACATTTTCAGTCTGTGCCACGTGAAGCTAAAAATCACCTTGATGATCCAAACCTGCCCTCGCGCTGCCCCCCCGACAGCAAACGGACACGTGACCACGCAATTGACAGATTGGATAATTATTAACGGAGCTGGATCTACCAGCAAATGCCCATCTTCATTCATGAATCCAAAGCGTATTTTTGGGGAAAAACAACCACTTTTCAATTGTAAAAAAATGTTTAAAATAAAATATCGTTTTTCTTTTGTATTTTTGCTTAAAAATATTTAGAAGTTTAAAAAATTAAAGATCACTTTTCATTCAATTTTTACTTTTATTTAACGTTTATTGCACTATCGATCAATATATATCTTTTAATTAACCATAACCATGCCTTCTAAACACGTTTGAATGAAATTGTCAACATTTGCATTATAAATAAATCAAAAATCGATATGCTTTTTTTTAATCTGCAGACTTCTCACACAAACACTAAAGGATATCCAGGCAATGGTAAATGTTTTTTGTGTCTAAAAAAACTGGCTTGTTTCACACTAATTAGGTAGAAATGAGAAAGATCTTAAAAGACTTTTTCTGTCTGTTCAAGACACTGATACAAAAAATGACTATATTGTTAATACAAACTATAGTTTAATTTTTTTTTTTTTTTTACATTTCTGGTTGGTAGTGTGTCTTTAGATTTTTTTTGTTTTTGGTCAAGAAAAACTTCTACCTTGGCTCAACAGTGGCTGAAAAACACTAACGTATAGTACCCAAGAAAATATGCCTTTTTTTGTGTGTGAAATCAATAAAAATGTAGCTAAAAGACCAACTCCAATGAAAATTGTGTCATGATAAAGGACATTTATAAAGAAAATGATGCTTAAAATGGCAGCTCACATGGATAAGCCTAAAATTGCAAAATTGCATTTGAGTATTTATTTGTTCAAATTGTGGTGAATCAGGAGCAGATGAAAAAAAGCAGTTTGACAAAAGCTTGTACTTGTTACGTAAACTCTCCAATCAGCAGGCCACAAGCTTCTTGCTCCGCTCCATTCTGATGCATCCATGTATAGACAAATTGATTCATGGACGTCTTCTTTTTCCTTGGCTGAGCTGGCATCTGAATAAAAACTGAACAGCTGGATAGCTCCAATATTGCTCGTCATTTTTGTTGCACAAGGTAATGTTAGGTTGGGGCTGTAAGCTAACGGGAGAGAGTGTAAACAAAAGGATGATGGTAAATGATGGCAGGCTCCCTCCATGCCAACGGTTCCTCCCCTACAATTTCTCGAGAAACTGTTTTTTGATTTTTGACTACAAATGTTAGGGTTTTTAAAGTGGGAACTGACAAAACGTGAACCTTAAACGAGTTGATAAAATAAAACAAAACAAAAAATAAGTGAAATGGTTGGTGAATAAATTGTATAAAATACAATTTTATGTAAATGCTTAGCTAAATATAAAGTGGACATAAATTAATGGGATTAAACGTTTTCATTGTGTAGAACTAAAAACAGATATCTTCCTGAGCTTTAAGCCATTGTCTTTTTGTTCATCGTTTTCCATTTATTTCCTGACATTTTCTTGATTCTGCTCTGCAGAGGTTTTTATTTAAAGCCTAATGGAAATGAGATGTTTGTCTTCCTCAGGTTGGACTCCAAAGTTTACAGATAATGGCCGGTGCGATAAACAGACTCTTATCTAGAAGCACACTCTCTGCAAAACTATAATCCCTCAAAACAACCCGACTAAAACGTGTTCTAACTGCTCTCATACCCTTTTGTGTTCCTGCTCCTCATTGTCCACATGCTGCCACTCTACCCCGTGTACCTCTACCTTGTGTAACATTCTTGGGAGTTGAGCTCACTCCTGTTCCAATAAAGCTGGTGGTGCTGCCCTGAGCCATAGGTAACACCACACTCAACTTCACTGTTTTCTGCATTCCTAGACGCCGATTCATATCACCCAATCTCTGTCTCAGACACTTCTGGCACAAAAGTCCAGGCGTTGTTTTTTGTTTTTTAACAATGGGGCTTCTTCCTTTTTCTTATCAGCCTGCTTTGTGCTTAATTATCCTCCCATGAGTGAGAAAATTGAAATGAAAGTTGTTTTTTTTCCTTTTTTAACTTAAATCTTTGTTTTTAACCTCAATTTTCTGCTCAAGGAAAGTCAGTTCTTTCTAGACTTTCAATAATTATAATTATTACATTTATTATTATAATGGGTTTATTTTTAGGGTAATAGTTAGCTGTTTTAGAGATGTTACTTAAACAATAAAACATTTGTATTTGATCTCTGACATGAATAGAGCGATATATTTAGTTTTACAACCGAAGTATAAACTTTGTACATTTAGTTTGTGTTTTTTCTCACTTTTAGTCTGATAATAAAATCAAATCTGAGAGTGTGATGCTACCATATATAAGTCGGTGGCTTGTTCACATGATAAGTCATTGGTGATGTAATCTCAATGAATTATGGATGCTCGGGTCTGGTTGTATGATGATGATCATTTTTGAGTCTGCCGAGCAGAGCCTTTAGAAGAGTCAGTTCTGGTTTGAAAGTGAAATATTCTGTAGGTCACAGAGGGCACTGTGCAGGCCCCCCTCCTCACTTCAACAAAGAATTGCCCTCCTGAAGGAATGTGGGTTTTAGGAAATGAGGAGTGTTTACTTTGTAGTGTTTGTGACAACATGCCGATTGCATTGTTTGTTGTAGAAACCACCTGAGTTAAGTGAGCCCACCCTTCTCTTAGCATTTTTATTGTTACAACAAGTAGGAACCAAGTATTCACTTAAAATTGAAGCTTTTATTTTTCAGCGTCTGGACAGATACTAGAAGCCATAAAAGCTTATCTGTAGTTTCACAGCACTTTGCTTTTATCGGTGTGAGAGATTTTGATCACATTTTTCACCCAATTGTAACTGTTTAAACATTAGATGACATCGGCACATCAAAATGACAGTATTGTTTATTCATTAAATGCAGTTTGGCATTCACAAACACAAAACATCAAGAGTTTTAGGTGAAAAATCTGAGTTTAGGCTGAAAAAGGTATCTGAAGTTTTAGAAAGGGACCAAAAAAACAATCTCTTCATATGTTAACACCACGGAAGACCAAAAACTGGTTTTTGATCACACCAAAAGGTGTAAACATGTTTGAAAATACCAGAGATTTGCACCCCAACACTCTCTGCCCGAATGCATTAAGGATAGACTTTAATGAGAAGGCTTTGCTGTAAATTTTGTGTCATCATAAATCACCAAAACATTACTCAATGTAATAGTTGCTATGCAACAAGCACCATCAGAACTGACAACAATTAAGTCTGATCGTGTAAATTCAGTTTTTCGGTTATCAAGTTGTTCATTTTTGCCTAAAATACCAAGTAATCTCTAACTAAAAGTAACTTTTATTTTCTGCACCTGAATGTTTTTGTTTTTTTATCTTTATTTTTCCATTCACACATAAAGATGGCATTCGGATCCTTTTATTTTTTTTATCGGTGGCATTGTTGAATAGACGGGAGTATCGTCTGAGTAACCATCCGAAGGTCGTGACACGCTGAAAAACTCGCATTAAGAGTCACTTGTTTTGACCTGCAGTGGAAACTTGTGGCCAATATTTAAACTGTCAGGTTTAATGAACATTCACCTTGAGTGCGCGCTGACTCAGAGAAGAGATCTGCTGAACTTTTGGCCTTTGTGCTCGACGTGTGGAAGATACTGACGGGTTTGCTGTCCAATATGGAGAATGAAAATGTTTAGAACATGTTTAGATCTTCAATAATTATCTGGTCTTACTTTATAAAAAGCGGTTCAAACATTTGAAACTGCAAGACAAGCAGGACTGAAGTTCATAAAGTTGCTAAATTTAGTGTTTAATTAATTTTTTAGTTCAACGGTCGACTTGAAGAGCACAGGTTCGGTTCCAGCATTGTCCGTTCATGTGTCGATGTGTCGTTGAGCAAGGCACTGAACTCCACATTGCTCCTGATGCTTGTAGGTTGGCGCCAGCGTTTGGAAGCAGAATGTGTGAATGTGTGTGTGGAAGGATGAATGGGACGGTGACGGTGATGCGCTTTGGGCCTTCTAAGAAGGTAGTAAAACACTAAAAGTATTAGTATTTACCATTTAATTTAGCTTTTGCTATATGCCTAAGTCTATTCATATCACCTTAAGTCAGATAACATCCGGTATTTCTGGACCTGTCTGCTTAAGCTCAGTGATTCAGGTGCTCAAAGTTCTGTTCCTCTCATAATGGTCAGCCGATCTGCTGAAGTCCATCAGAACCATCGGTCCTTCTATTTTCTTCTCTTTTCTACCATAATTCATCAAACAAACCCTGCTTATTCATTGGACTCTATCCTCAACAGGTTTAATGAATTGGTTTATCAAGAGAAATTTATCTTTACTGAGAAAAGGCAAAATATATAAAATCCAGCAGACTTTTTTTTTTTTTTACTGATTTTCAACGTAAGAATTCAACATTTAATTAGTGATGGTTTCTCTTTTGTTTACATTTATTCACTAATTATGTGAAAACTGTTTTAAAATAAGCAAACAAAAAAGAAATGGCAGAAGTCTCTCGTCAGTCCAATTATATTGAATAGGAAATTGAATTGTGAGCTTTGGGTTGATATGGATTTAATACGGTTTCCTCTACCTCTGAGCTTTAATTAAACTCTGGGTTGTAGTTTTATTGCTCAGTTTTGAATCTAATTAATTTTAAGAGTTATATTTGATCCTTCCTTTGTAAGTTGCTATAAATAAAAAAGGTTTTCTAAATATTTAAAGGTAAATAGACGATACAAGTGCAAATGTTTGTTACTCCTTAATTGTCCCTCCTTTTTAGTGGCAATAAATATGATGTCATATGACTAATTGCTAAAATAACATCCAACGGTCTCATAAATATATAAAAAAAAATTGATTTAAAAAATAATGGATAAAGATGGAACTGAAGGTAAAAGCCTATTGGAGGTGAATGCACAGTAGGGCAGGTTGTTGGTTTATCTAAGAAAAAGCTTGTCTGGAGATTTACATGGGCTTTGACTGGAACTGATAAGCAGCGTTTTTGCATAAACAGATTTTGTCAGGTCAGATGTTTGGCCTCTGATATCGCTAACAGCCAGCATGAGTCACACACCTCGGCAACCTTTTGCTGCGTTTCCTCCTATCACATCACACTGTGATGTGTCAAAGCCGCAGTCACTATGCTGACCTGTTTTTACTGCACATTCGTGATTCATTGATCCTCCTAAGCTTGAAGGAGGTGAAAGGCTTTTTGCTCCAGACAGATCTAAGTTTGTATTTTTGTTTTAGTTGACATGCAATCATGTGTGGTCGTCCAAAAAGCTCTCATTATGTGCCAGAAAGTCTGAAACATCTGGGATCTGTGCCAAAGTCAATAATCCTGGATGGACTGTACCTGCCAGTCGGAGAACAGATCAAAGATTGCTGGAAGCTCTGCTGAAAAATAAGAGGTATTTTTAGAGAAAGCCTTTCATAAGGGAGAAATGGCCCAAAGATGTGCATTTAAAAAAAAATAAAGGAAGTAGCAGAAACTCCACTAATTTTTGAAAGAACAAGTGTCTTGACAACTTTCTTTGTTCTTTATCTTGAGTTATTGGCGAGACTATCGCTCTCCAGGGGTGACTCGTAAATCAAAGTTTGGAAAAATTAGTAGCCCTTCGTCTCTGTGTAATCAGCAAAATCTACACAAATATGTGTGTGTTTTACTGGAAAAGCCATGTTGGAGCAGAGGAGGTTGTGGAATATTTGCAACACATATAAAACGCTGCACAGATTTTAGTAACCTAATCTCTGGCAGGGTGGTTCGTCCAAGTTTTGCATAAGAGCTGCTGGTTGCAGAAGCTCTCGGTTTGCAGGAGCGTTCCACTTTGCTGCAAATACTGCGTTCCTCCAAACATTTTGTTCCAAAATTTAGCTTTCAAGTTTTCCTCATGTGACCAATCAGGCTTGTTAGATTCAGATTGCATATTTAGGTTTATTTTAGCTTGCATTAAGCGCTTTGAGATTTTACCTAAAACGTAAAGCGCATTCTAAATAAAATGTATTATTATTATTATTATTATATGCCCCAAAGAACAAAGAAATTAGACTCCTGCCTGGACCTTGAGGGAGTTTGATGGTTTGCACCTTTTGACTGCAGCACTAACAGGATCACTTGTTCATGTTTACATAGACGGAGATAAGAAGAGCAGCAGCAATAAGTTTAAGTGTTGGAAGAGGAATGCAGAGTAAACAAGCAGGTGATCGGTGGACTTTCCTCCAAAGAGATTTTCCAAACTGCTCTGGAACAATACAGCCGCTTAGCAAAGTCTGTAAAGAAAATATTTAGTAAATCCACCACCCATTAAGTCTTATTCAAAGTGGAACAACAAGTTACCTTCCCAGCACCCAGACCAGAGGCAGCAGGTCTGTGCCCTGCACATTTATATTTTCCTTAATTTTTGAAAATCTTTTTTTTGAATTGCAATTACTACCGCTGATACTCTGTTTGCTATTCTTAAATATCTTTTGATTTGTCAACTGTTTCTTGCATTGGATAAATTGTAATTCTTTTTGATCTGAAGGGTTTTTGTTGTCTTTCCAGATGTTCCGTGTGCTCTGACCTCCTGACCAACTGGTACTATGAGAATGAGGGCAAACTGTACTGCCGAAAACATTACCTGGAGAAGTTTGGAGAGTTCTGCCACGGCTGCTCTCTGCTCATGACCGGACCTGCTATGGTAAGTCTGCTGTTTTGATTGTTTTCCTGTCTTTTTTTTATTTTTATTTTTTGGAACCTTTGTTTTTTCCATGTTTTGTGACTACAAGAAGTGGAGGGACAGTGGAAAACTAGTGTTCTCTTGGGAGCTCTTTAACGGCGTTTGCTTTTCCTTTAACCCATACTTGGTCTTTTTCTTTCTTATACTAATTTTTTCAAAGTATGTAGAAAACATGATCGTTTTTGAGTTTCTGAGACATGATAGTCCACTGAAGGTCAGCTAGTGTAAGCACTCTTACCCCCTTTAATAAACAATAGTACAATGGCTTAAAGTGACCACACATGCTTCTTGAATAGTTTTTTTTGTCTTAGGATGGATGAGTCCTGTCTTTGTTTTTCTCTCGACTTCTGTGATTTCGCAAGACTTGACAGAATGCTTTTCAACTTTTCCTCAGACGTTTTGCCTATCCGCTTGTCTCCTCTACTCATCCAGCAACATGAAAGAAAAATGTCCCTCAAAATGGCCATGAAGGGTGGTGATACACGTTGAAACAGGAGGCTAGCGTGCATTAGAAAAAAAAAAGCGGAGGGCTGCTTTGGCCGCAGTTAACAAATGAGTGATACTTCACTTGGGCTGCTGCTGAACTTAGCAGAAGGAGTTCTAGACTTCACTTGTGAATTGGTTTCCCCCCTCGAGGCCCCAGAGGCCCCAGTCTGTTCCCTCTCTGCACAAGTTCTCCACGGTTCGCCTCCCCACATGATGTAGAAAGGAGAACATATGCTCGTTTTGGAGCATTTAGACTCACTCCTCTTTTTTAATATATATTTCCTAAAAATGGGATCTGAACTGACGGCTCTTTTAACATTCGAGAATGCGTTTTTAAAACTGAGGAGTTACTTCACATAACAAAAATTAAAAAGATGAGCTTTGATCAAAGTAGAGAAGCTGATGTGGGTTAGATTTAGTGCAAATGCCACTCAGGCTCGGTTTTGGGTCTTTAAGTTAATCTCCTGCTGGTTTCAAACTTGTCCAACATGAAGCCAGACTTGGGGTTTTGTTTTTTGTTTTTTTTGCTACCAACTAACACACAATGAAGCTTTCTATTTATTTTTTTTTACTGGCATCTCGCTTCATCAGCCAGTGAGGCCAAATGTTTTTGGCAGGGCTGAAGTGGCACCACAGTCTGTCAGCCAGAAAGAAAATCATTGTGGTCCAATGGTGGAGGAGGGTCATGGAGAGCGGCTGCCTGCTTGTTAAGCATTCTTCTGCACAACACTGCTGTTTTTGTCCCAGTTAATTATTTGTTAGTTTATTGATTCATTGGGATGTTTTGCATCTTAGAGCTGTTGTTTTTTGCTTTAGGTTTATTTCTTCACCATTTTGATGTTTTCTTTTATGTTTTTTTTTTTTTTTTTTTTTTTTAAAGGAGCCTGGTTTGTTTGAGTGAAAGCAGCACGCCGCGGTGCTTCTGTTTTTGGCTTTAAGGCTAGGAGTTGTGCTTTCACAATAATTTGGTTGTCATCATTTTCAAGCAGCTGAAAAGTGATTCCCAACACCGTCTGACTCAGAGCTGTCTGTGTCAGATGTAGGAAAAGTACTCCAAAAAAAGTGAAAGGGGTAAAAAAAACAACTACATTCCTTAACATTGCAATTAAAAACTCAGGAGCATCTTTTTGGACAAAAATGTCTTTTCTTGCATAAAACAAAAAGCATTAGATTTAATAGAGATTAAACCAGCCAGCCAACCAGAAACCAGCCTTTCTTCTGAACAGGTATGTAACTAACTCTTGGATCAAAGGGGCTGCATTATCTCATTTTGCATGAGAGCGATGAAACAAGACAGATGTTGACGGTGTGTGACATTCATGTCGGAAGGCAGACCGGCCCATCGTGTGGAGGCTGTGTCACTGAGACAGACTTGAAAGGCAGCGCAGCAGTGATTCAAGCGGCTCAGACCTGCAGAGCAGATGACGTCAGCAGATTCCAGACGGGCTGAGAGAAAAGCAGGTGTTGAGGGTTTCACGCTCGCAGTGGAGAGGAGGTCTTAAGGCGAACGCGCAGTCCTCTGTGGATAACTTTTTACTTGAAGCTGAGTGGATGATTCGCTGGTTTTTGTGTGGTTCCAGGTGGCTGAAGAACACAAGTACCACCCTGAATGTTTTGTTTGTCTGAGCTGCAAGGTGGTGATTGAGGATAGAGATACTTATGCTTTGGTGGAGCGGTCCAAACTCTACTGGTAAGTGACTTTAACTTTTTCAAGCCATTTTATAATATTAAAAATAGATTAATTGTTAATTTTAAATATAGTTTTGTCTATGAAGTGCCTTATTTGCATTTAAGGTAACTTAAAATGTTCTTTTGCCTTTAATCATTTTTATTTAAAGTCTTCGGATGATTTTGGAATGAGAGTAGAATAGTAAAAAGGCTAAAGCTGAGGTGTTTTGACGCGTGTTTTTTGCAGTGGAAGGTGCTACAAACAGGAGGTCCTCAAGCCAATGTTGGAAAAACACTCACAAGACTCCGTCATTCACTCCCTGCCCCACACAGTGACCCTCATCTCCATGCCCTCTGCAGCAAACGGCAAGAGGGGCTTCTCGGTGTCGGTGCTAAGGGATGTCGCTGGTTCTGCAAACGTTCAAGTGAAAGAGTGCGTTGCTTCTGATGCTTATTTTCTACTCGTATGAGAACAGAATGAGTAATGCATTACGTAAGGTTGATTACAGGTCTGCTAAATAGCAGGTGTGGAAGTGTGCCACTGCAGGAAAAAGCAGCAGTCTGTAGTTTAGTGTGATTGTTTGAGTGTTGTTCTGGTTCTCAGAGGGGCTGTCCTTGTGTGTTCACATGTATTCATGTTGGTGCTGGTGTGTTCCAGGGTCAGGGGCATGCTTATTAGTCCAGAAGTACGAAATGCCATCCATGTCGGGGACAGGATCCTAGAGATCAATGGTCTTCCTGTTGAGACCCTGATGGAGCAGCAGGTGAGATTGTTTTGTCTTTTTTTTTTTTTTTTTTGACTGATACTTCAGGGATGAGGTGATCTTTCAACTGAAACAAACAGGTTCATTTTACAAAACTTGTTGTTGTTGAACAACACTTTCTCACGGCTTTAGCTTTTGACATTTTTCACATTCCCTGATCATTAGTTCATTCTTCAACTGGGAATGGAAGGTATGTGAAGGACTTTAAAGGCCCACAACCTCGCCCTTGCACCACAAGATGCAGTCCTCAGTTACTCCAAAAACGTTTTCAACATTTATTTTGAACAACGGTTGTGAATCTGGTTCAGGTATTCAGCTGATGGAGGCTTACGTTTTTACTAGAATTCAAGTAAGCAGTCAAATTCTTTAACTGACAGTCACAGTGGCCGCGTGAACATCTCTAAATTTAGGGGTTTTTATTTTTGCTCTGTTACATCAGTTGTCGAAAATAATTGAATAGTTTAGCAAAGAGCGTAAACATTTTTTGCAAAAACTAAATGGGAATAAGTCAGAAATGTCCATTTCTTGCTTGTGTAGGTGGATAACCTCATTCACTGCACCAGTCACACGCTGCAGCTGCTTATCGAGCATGATCCAGTCAGGCTGAGGCTGGGGTCCCCCAGGAACCAGCTGGGAGTCCCCGCCACCTCCCGTATGCGACTGTCCTCACCGTCTGATGCAGTGTTGGAGAGGACAGATGTTGCAGATGAAGGCACGCTGAAACGCAGATCATTACGGTACGTGACTTTTAAAAGCGCTCCCATTTATACTGAAAGTAAAGGGTGACAGGAAATGGGAATGCCTTTGTCGTGTTTGTTAAAGGCGGAGCAACAGCACATGCAAGTCTCCGGGGCCAAATTCTCCAAAAGAGTCGCCTTTGATTGCAAAAGACATCGGGCGCTCTGAATCCTTGAGGTCTCCCAGCAGCTGCTCTCATCGCATTTTCCGACCATGTGACCTCATCCATGACGAGGTTTTAGGAAAAGGCTTTTTTGGACAGGCCATCAAGGTCAGCCTCCACATTCCATACATTTCTGCCCGAGCATTTAATTCAACCTTTATCAGCTCTGAGCAATGTCTTAATTTCTCGCAGGTGATTCATAAAGCCACAGGGGAAGTGATGGTGATGAAAGAGCTGATCCGGTGTGATGAGGAGACACAGAAAACCTTCCTAAAGGAGGTTGGTAATGAGCAGCAGCACCTCTGTGATTTTCCACAGACAGAACTGTCTCTGGATGAATATTCAGAAGTGAAAGCACAATCACTTCTTTGTACTTCATTACTTTAGGGCTGTTGCCTGAGTCTTGTGGAAACACATTAGTTTGGTTTGCATTTAAACTTCAGGGGAGGCTTGCTTTTAAATACAGATTTGTTTCGTTTTTCTCACAATTTCAGGTTAAAGTGATGCGAAGCCTCGACCATCCTCATGTTTTGAGGTTTATCGGTGTGCTGTACAAAGACAAGAGACTCAATTTAATCACTGAGTTCATTGAGGGAGGCACCCTAAAGGATGTCATCAGAGATGCGGTGAGTTGCTGGGTGGAGATTTATTTTCCCTGCACTGTTGTTCCCTTCACGGTTGCGCCTACACCACACACTCGTTTTGAAAGGGGCAACCTGAATAAACCGCACATTGATAGTGGACACAGGACTAAATAAAACATTTAAAAATCAAGTAACATATGTTATTAACCCCAAACACATGACTTTCCGGTTTTCTCTTTACTCTGGATTAACAGGACCCGTTTCCATGGGAACAGAGGGTCAACTTTGCCAAAGGCATCGCCTCTGGCATGGTGAGTTGAAATTTGCCGCTTTACTATTATACAATTTATACAATTTACTATTTAGAGTAAATTGTTTTAATACACAATTTAACAGATAATTAGATAAAAAGAAGCTCATCTGAATTAACAACTCTCTGTGTATTTTTGTTTTAAATGTTAATTTTCGGATCATCTGATTAAAGAAAATCCCTTCATGATTTAACAGAGCAAACGATTTGTCTTTCCATTTTTAGGCCCACCTTCACTCAATGAGCATCATCCACAGAGATCTGAACTCTCACAATTGCCTCGTTAAACTGGTAAGTCATGTTTTTTTCACCAGTTTCACATCTAGATATGTGAGAGAAAAGAACTGCCATGATTCAAAACACATGACTTTATAACCACAGAAAGAATTAAACTGATTTTCAGCAGCAAAAACCAGATACGCAGTATTGGAAGACGTGATTCTGAAACTGTGCCTTCAAGCACAAGGTGCATATTTCTAATTCCTGTATTTGTTTTCCTTCCTCTCCATCCTATCTGCCATCTTGGAACAGGACAACACCGTAGTGGTTGCAGACTTTGGACTGTCCCGGCTCATTGTGGAGGACAAAGCCAAACCTCCACCTGAAAAACCCTCAAACAAGAAGAGGCTGTTCAGGCGGATTGACCGAAAGAAGCGCTACACTGTTGTGGGCAACCCTTACTGGATGGCCCCAGAAATGCTCAACGGTGAGAGGAAAAAAAAGTCATAATTTATCAAATGTTATCTTTTTTCTCTCTTCAAGTTTTGAGTTTTTGTTCTCATCATTTACATGATGTCATTACAGGGAAACGGTACGATGGAAAGGTGGATGTTTTCTCCTACGGAATTGTTCTTTGCGAGGTGAGCTGCTGGTTTCATCCAGGCATCCTTGTTAATACCAATTCTATCTTTTTTAATGACTATCGCAATAAAAAATTTATTAAAACAAGCTCTTTTTCCTTCAACAAATAAATAAACTTTGAAATGATCCCTGTGCAGTTGTTTAATCATCCTTGATGTTTCTGAGCTTCAACAACCTGCCTGTGCAGGATATTTACCCAGACATTTCTGTGCATGTGTCCGCATGTTTATCCGCCATGATTCAGATCATTGGAAAAGTCTACGCAGATCCCGAGTGCCTCCCCAGGACTTTGGACTTTGGCCTAAATGTCTGCAAGTTTGCAGAGAAGTTCCTCCCTGAAGACTGTCCTCCAGCTTTCTTTCCCCTGGCGGTGGCCTGCTGTGACCTCACACCCGACAACCGGTGAGCTGCCGATGCGAGAGTTAAAGCTGGTTCACGTGAATACGATTTGTGTTTGCATAGCTGTGCGCTGGCAAAAGGTGGCTAAAAGCTGCTTAGTAAAAAAAAACAAAAAAAAAACATTGCTGATGAGTCACAAGAACACAACAGCCGTGCCTGGCTTCACCTTGAGCAGCTCGTGTGGACTTATCTGAAATCAAGAGCACAGTGGCCTTGAGGAGTAAAACTCATTTCTTTGGAAAACTATGCTCAAAGTTATCAATGTTTTTTGTTTTCTGAAGTTTTTTTTACGTTAAATGTTGTGTCTTCATTAAGTTATGTTCTCCATCTCATGGCCAACTTTCTAGATATATCTGTAGGAAATACAAGCAATGGGGAACAAAACAAAACGAAAACATCAAGTTTTGGACTTTTTTGTGCAGGGACACACCTCCACTGCTAGATTGCTTCCTCGTGTTTTCTATCAACCTTGTTGATCTGGTTCTTACCTTTTCACTCATCTTTTGTTCTCCTGTTTAGTCCACCTTTTCAGAAGCTCGAGGACTGGTTTGAAGCTCTATCACTCAACCAGGAGCTGAAAATCCCGCTGCCAGCCGAACTGGAAGAACTGCATCAGAGCTTGAGTCGACTGTACTGGTTTAGAGATCCAAGCCCAAGTACGGATGAGCCATCCACGCCAACAGCGTCCTCTCCTGACTGCCCCGCCATGACAGACGATAGCACCTAGTGTACACGCCCACAAGGTTACCTTCTGTTTGGCCTCCTAACTTCTGCACTAAGAAGACAGAGAAAAGTTCTTGAATCAGAGCCGTGGACTGGAGAGTCTGACGTTGCTGGACCAGCCCTGTGTGGGGAAAAGAGCTCTGTGAAGAGCGCAAAGACACATTTCAGGATTCCAAGTGTTACTAATTATCTTTAGCCCCAATGTACAGCAACACTGGGCTATTTTAATGTTTACACTGTACATAAAAATCAACTTAAAGATAGGTGTTTGATTCTTGATAGAGAAGCTTTTTGTGAAGTAGAGTCCTCTGAAGCCCCACGTGGCAGCTTATTGTCTGCTGGGTGTGTGTGTTGGGAATGCACGTGTCAGTCCTCGCCCAAAAACACCTAACCAGTAAAGAAAACAAATATGGCCGACAATGAAGATGCAGCGATGGTCAGGATTAACCGCCTTTAGTCTGTTGCACTGAATAGAATCGTTTTGGAAATAAACGCAAAACAGTCAGTTCTTTTTAAGATTTTCTTTTGACATTTTTCACAATTTAGTAGTTAAATTCACAATCAATTGTTTTTGAACACAGTTTAGCGCTATTTGTTAATCCTGCTGCAGTGTGTGCAACATTTCTGTGTTGAAGTTTTTCCGTTTGCACGAGTCATTCTTGCAGTGGCAGGTCACAGCTCAATGTTTGTCTAATGTTTTTAATGCGATTAACATTGGGTACCAGTCGATGCAGTTCATTCCACTCTGCCCTTTTCTAATCGCCCTGTTTGCGTTGTTAGATGTGTGTTTTGGATTTTTTTAATCCCAGGATCATTATCTTAAAATCCACGTTTTCAACTCGAGCAACAAACTTTTCTCTGTGATGCAAGAATGCAAATCACTTTTTGTTTTAACCAAATTACCACAACTACTTGGGCTTTGACACTTAAGTCTTTTTTTTTTTTTTTCACTTTTAATGCAAACTAAAACCTTTCACTTTTTTTGTTTATTTTCACCATAATTCTGACATGTACTGACTTTGTATTTTTGCATTCATTTCTGAAGTTTTTCTCCAGAACTCTGCTTGAAACAGATGCATGAGATTTTGATGCTATTCGGGAAACTGAGCACAAAGATAACAGGTGAAACCTGAACCAGCTGTGTCGGCTTAACTTTCTCTGACCCAGAATAGTTTCATCACTTTGAGATTTAGCAGTAAATACTAAGGATGTGATTTTTCTTCTGAAGACCACTGATCTCTTCTTCTGTGGTTGATTCACTTTGAGGGCTAATGATTAAAAGAATAATGAACTCTTGCAGGACGGAAGCTCCTCTGTAATGTTGGACTGTTGTGAGCGGTCGAACATAATCATTCAAGAGCTGACCTGAAAAGCTTTCTTTGTACAGGGGGACCAGGTTTTTCATTTAAGCAGTTTTGTAAATGTGTACATAGTTTTTGTCTTTAGAGAGGGCGTTTGTACTTTTATTTTGACATTTCTGCAGCATATTGCTACAATAATGCAAGATGACTAGTTGTAACCACTTTTATTTATAATGCTGTGGTTTTTTATGATTAAAATGTGTTCATTTATTTTTATTTATTTTTTTATTTGATTCTTTTTTGTGACAGTGAAGCAGTAGCTTAAGACTGCTTTTTTTTCTGGGATTACAGCTGAATGTTTCTGGAACCCCTGTTTTTTTTGTTTACCAAATTAGAAGAACACTTTTTTTATAAGCAATCAGTTTACTGAAACTTAGTCTTTTGATATTTCATTATATTGAAGTATTTGTCCATATCACAAATTCTGAAAATAAAAAAAACAGGAAAAGTATATTTAAAATTGTTTTTGACTCATTTTTTTCTGTTTGTAAATAAAAATATTTAGTTCTTCTTTTCATACTGAACCAACAAAGTAATTAAAACCCTTGCAAAACAGATTTAGCTAGATACACACTGCACTGACATAAACATTCTTTTATTCTTTTTAGAAAGTGTCTTTAAATATAGAAAAAACTGAAACAGGAAATTAACACAAAATTAAGACTCTGACTTGATACTGAAGTAACATACCAGTACCTACAATTTTGATTGGAAAAGAAAAACCTAGCCTATTGCAATAATTCTACTTTAATAATCACCATACCTTCAAATGGGTACATGACACCGCAAAATACTCATAAATACGTATTTTAAAATGGAAACCATTTTCTTTTATTGTTGGCCAAGTTATTATATTGCTGGTACAAAGTTTTTCACCTGAAAATCTCGCTGTCCTTTTCCTGTAGTGTACTGGACTTGCCAGCAGATGGAGCTATCGTAAACTTTTTGTCCTAAGGCTCATGCAGAAGCTCACGCGCTTTTAAACCATCAACTTATTTTTTCAGAACATACAAATAACCAACTTAGGGGCCCAGTGTTAGTGTGCCCTACCTTCAGTCTGGTAGATTGTGGGTTCAAATCCATGGTTGAGTCATGCCAAAGACTCCCTGATGCTCTGCTTTAAGGGTTTGGATTGGGGGGGTTTAAACTACCAAATGCTTCCTGAGCGTGGCTGAGTCCCCCAGGGGATGGGCCAAATGAGAACAAATTTCACACACCCAGGTGTGTTACAGCTGATGGGACCCTAAAGCGTGTCACACAAACAAAGGAAATCTAAAACACACCATTTCATCCATCTTTTATTCTTTTGGCAATGAAAGTGTTTGCAACAGTACACAAGCGCTAAAATCTAATGCTATCAGTATTTTGATCACATTATTCAGAAAATAATTACATCCAACACTAAAGGTATTGACAGTATACAGCATTGATTGCCAGTGACGACGGTTAAAACATACAGACAAAACCAAGTCTCTACATTACAAACAAAAATTGAAGGAACAGTGCATCATAAAAATTTCTACTTCCAGCCGTAATAGATTTTAAGTAGTTCTACTTTTTTAGAGCAAAAGAGAAAAAGATGGAAATGCATCAGGCAGCTAAGAACATGCAAGCACATTTTTGAATGTCTCACAGGAACACTTGCATACTTTGTACTGCTCCTTTCCTGATCCATTCCCTTGTCTGCTCTGCAGCCTTAGGTGCTGAACTCAAATGGCTGACTGTCATTTGTGCACCAGGCTGCTCCTGGACTGTTTCTGACCCTGCCCGTTTGTGGCGGTGCCATTTTCTCCAGACACCTGAGTGCAATCTGTTCCTTTCCTGTCACTCCTTAACCTGCGGAAGAAAAGGTAAAACCTTCCCCCAAATCTGTGGATGCTTCTGAACTGAAGTGTTCCTGCAGAGTTCAAAGAGGATAAACTACATTCAGGAGTAACATGCTCAAGGCAGTTTCCAAGCAGGACTGCTTGCTTCCCTTCACTTTTGTGGATGTGCTTTACCTCATGCAGCCTGTCAAAGAAGAAGACAACTATCTTTGGACACTTGCAATTTTACCAGTGTCTCGAGGACAATGGGTTCTTTTATAAACATGATTCATGTCTCTCTTCATGCAGCCAGTGGGCCACACAAAGCTAACTTATGTAACCATCATGTAACCACATCTTTTTTTGGAAAACAAAGGTTTGTGCACAAATCCCTCCTTTCCTTAGACCATCTCCTTGTAACTTACTGGATGTTCTTACAGTTATTTCAGGGCGCGAGGGGGGATCCTTTGATCTTAAGACACTATGACACGTCCTCATTAACAGCCTTTGTGGTTTCATGCTTTAGCCCATGTCCATTGTGTGGCTGCCTTGTCTCATTTGTGTTTATGAAAGAAAATTGATAAAGGGACCCAATGTTGAGTTCAAGTCTTTGAAAAGGATGCTGCTTCCCAACTCCTTTACAGCTAAGGACGCTCCGAGAGGTGGAGAGGAACAACATGGATCTCAGAATGTTTCAGTCCACGAAAAAAAAAAAAAAGCCAAAGATTCACAGTCCGCATGCGACTCATGCTCCGGGAGTGCCAGCGTGCTGGCCCATGAGAGGGTCTTCCCCCTCCTGGACAGGTGTGGTCTCCGGCTCTGCGGTGATCACGATGGTGTTCTCATCTATGAGCTCACAGGTGGGATTGTAGAAGGCAGAAAGGGGCAGTGTGATCCTCTGCATCTCTCGCTCGTACACTCTCTGATCGTGCTGCTTCTTTAAGTCTCGACCCCTAAACACAAAAAAGAAGCACACGGTCACCACCAGTTTGACCACTGACAAGTCAAGTCCTGGAAAACGGCCAGCAGGAGCATTCATGAGGAGCTGTGACCATCTGGCATACAAGGATGTGATAAACTAATCACATTTTATTCACAGATGATCTTTTGTTGACTTTTTTTTTTGTTTTATCTCTGACTGCATCCCTTACAAGCACTTGTCAAACAAAATGAAAAAACTTTGATCCGTATGTTGAAAGAAGAGCCAACGTAGGTCATGTTAAAGCAAATCCACCTGCATGCAGCTCACTGTTTGCAATTTTATCTACCATGTGCACTTTCCATGTGGCTGCAATAACCTTTCTACGTCAGACTTTCCTAGTATTCTATGTTTGCATCCTCCTTAAGAAGACATAAGAGACTGTCGAAGCACAGTACCGATATGTGTCGGCTGACAGGGAGACCGCATCGGCAACGGCAGGACAGTCCTAATTTGGGTAGCTCAGGGAAAGATGCCAAGATTACTGGGACAAGAGCCAGTGGATTGAGTTCAGTATATGCTGCAACACTAAATAACTGTATTATATAATAATAGACACATCATATCTATATCTAGATATCAAGCACTATAGTCCAGCTTAGTTATCCCAACAATGACACATCTATCTATTGGTGTGATGCTAAGTAGCTTTAAAGCTCTAACACGCGGAACATTTGCACCAGGTTGATGAAAAACCAGCCAAACATTTTTGAAATCATTTTTGATCCTGCCAAAAATTGTTGAAGCTAAAAATATGTCATTCTTTTTGTGGTTTGCATTTGATCCACATGTTTAAGCTATTCTCCAATGTGCCTGTAAAAGAAATAAGATTTTAGTTGATGCTGTATTCTGACAAAGCGGTGCAAATCTCGCCAAGCTTGCTCCAGCCTATTTCTTTCACAGCTCTATTCTGCTATATGAAAAACTTGGTGCCATTTAATTCAGGCCAGGCACAAACCGCAATTATTCATTTCTCTTCCATGATCTATTTTCAAATGGTTGGCACGTCCGTGAAATAAAAGGGATGTCATCTAAACCAAATCCAAGTCCATGATGGGTCAAACTTCAACCTATATTAACTTACAAAGTGCGTTCAATTGGCCGGCATTTTGTTCATAGAGCTCAAAAACAGTTGTAGGAACTTGCATAGCTTCATGTGAATGCGAAAATTTTAAATGCATTTACGTAAACTTTTTATTGGATGTCGCTTGACAACCTGCCCTACTCATTAGTTTCCATTCTTTTTTATAAATGAAGCTCCTTGCTGCTCATTTCTTATCTACTGGAAAAAAACAACTGAAAATGCTGGGTTTTTTTTTAACTTTTACACTGAAACAATAAAAAAGGAGCCAGACGTCTCTAAAATACCCACCTTAAAAGAAAGTGCATTAGTGAGGAAAGTGCTAACAAAGTCTAGCTGCAAGGTTTCAGAATTTTATGTATAAAAGCAGTCACACAACAAGTGTATATAAAAAATAAAGCTGCAACACCCAAACAGACAACATAAAGAATTCCAAAAGGGGCCAAAGAAGCTGCAGAGTTACTGCAATATCTGTCACTCATCTGTGCTATTATCATCTGAAGGTGATGTCACTCCACTCTGAGGGCATGCATAAGCCCTCTGACATAACACGCTTGTCCATCTCATTAATAATCACCTCCTAAAGATAGACGTCAAAGACGGGGCTCATCGGGTATGACAACAGAACCTGAGAGGGCGTTCCACGTCATGCCAGAGGAAATCTGAAAATCCCCTTAAACAACAGCTGGCCCATTATTTTACAAAACTGTTGTTTGTGTCTGGTTCAACCCCCCCCCCCCCCCCCATTCCTAAAGTTCCAATAGGAGAGCTTGTGAACTGGCAAACACTAAGAGAATCTCTGTAACAGAAGGTCATCTGGTGAAAACAGGGTGGTGTCCATTTTACCTTTAAGTCTTGATAAGTTTACTTCAAAATAAATGATACAAGCAAAAGTGAAAACATCCTAACCATGAAGCGAAACATGAAAGGAGGTAAAAACAATCTTCAAGGACAGATACTAACTGTTTATAAAAGTAGCCCAGTGTGATGCCGACCCCGAGGATGATAATAATCGCCATCATGAGGATGGCCAGGACATATCCTAAAGAAACAGAAACAGGTTTACCATGAATAACTCAAACTGCAGGTTTGTGTCAACACCAAACATAATCCTGTTTTTCAGGGGTGTAGGCAGCATAACGCACCAGTAGTCCCAAGATCCTTTTTCTTTCTGGGTCCAGTGTGCACACGCTGGCTGATTCCCATAACTGGCTGCACAGCAGCAACTTCTGCCTGAGAAATTCTTGACCTCGCCGGCTGGAAGCTCTCCTCGGAGGCCGTGCTTCCTGTCGGCCCAAAGGACGCAGTCTCAACTGGTGCTGCTGAGGTTTGCTCTGCAGATGAGAAAAAACGACCACATGAAAACCCGAATTCCCCCTCAGAGATTCTCCTTGCAGCGTTGGCGTCACAAAAAAGCCTAAAAAAACATGAAGCATTTGGTTTCCACTTCCTTTTTTTTCTCCTCCAGATTTTTGTTGTCAGTTTTCTGGACCTTGTTTTAAGTCCAGGGAGTTACTTGAGTGGCTTGAAGCAAACAATCAATAGATATCTCACATCTACATCTATGAATATGACGAAACCTGTTTTCTTTGGTCAAACACGCAGCAGAGAGCTGCAGGAAACAACAGGATTCTCTGTAAAGGTGTTGCTGAAAAACACTTAACAGTACAAAAGTGTTCTTTTGTTCAAAAAGGATCTCTGCTGTCAAATACATTTTCACTATGAATAATATCTTCCATATTAAAGAGGATGTTTTCATAGATTCTGATTAATTATTGGCTGTAATGGAGGAATAAAAGGAGGCAACTTTCTCGGTCTTTAACCTACTGACTCAAAAAAAGATTGTTTCTGTAACAATGGGGACTTCAAAAACTAAAGATTTCTTTCTGTTTTTCTCCCTTTTATACCTTTTTCTTTTGTTTTACCACATTAAAAACCAAATGATCTTTTATTTTAAATATCTTTAAGCGTGCAATAGTTATTGGGCTAATACTCTCAACTGTTTATTTAAGCAAATGCTTCATTTGATTCAAAATGGTTTCATTGTCCTTTTTTCCTTTATCTGCCCTCCTTTAGACGGTTCTTTGTGTACAACGCAATTTTTCTGCATAGTTCTGTACCAGCTCCTATCGCCTGTTTTTTTTTCTTTCTTTTTCTTGTTTTGTTTTGTTCACAATTTCCAGACAAGCAAGTTCTGTGTGTCCCTGCTCGACTCTGCAAAGTTCAGCTGCATGTGCCAACTTCCGCTCAGCCTTTTGTGAGCCCTGTGTAAGCTGAGCGGCCCGCAGTCGTAAACTAAAGCAGCCAATAAGTTCCTTTCTCCAAGGAGAGCTCAGAGAAATGCACCAATGAGCGCACCTTCGAGGTTGGGTCAAAGTTGTTTTTCAGTCTGAACTTTCTAACACGTGTTTTCAGCTTTGTTATTGTTCGAAGGAAAGAACAGACTTGCACCGCCGTTACATCCTGACCAACTAACCCACACTCTTACTTTTAACGAGAAAGTGAAAAAAATCGTAATGCTTTGTGTGTTGACTTATCAAAACTTTGGACTTTTAGGGATCCAAAGATTCACTTTCCCCATGATTCTATTCAAACCTCAATTTTTGGGTTGTGGTTTCGTTTCAGTTTGATGTGTCATTTGTGCATTCAAAAACAACAACAAAAACTACAAATTTGGAATAACATACTGCGGTAGGGATGCAACAATTCCCCTTTTCCATAATTCGGTTCAATGGTTTTAGTCTAGAATTGGGTCATCCCTATTGGCTTCCAGAAAAACTTTTGCAGACCTCATGTTTTGGAGGTAACCAATTATTAGGAATATAATCTCCCAGAACATTTTAGACAGGATTGACTTAGTTTTCTCCAAATAAAGCATGGAGAGAAAAAAAATCACCACAGGATAATTAAAGAGCACTAACATGTTATACATTATTATATGTACACTTGCCTTTGCATGTCTCAATGGTGCAGAACTGTCTCTGGATTGTCCCATCTGGGCCAGCAATGTAACACCAAGGCCTCTCAGAGGCGTCTGGGTTTCTGCAGTAATTATGATCTCCAGCACCTACAGGAAGGAGGATAAAAACAGCCCATGAGGAGCAGCGTCTTTGAAAAATATCCCCTTTTCCTGTGGCCTCCTTAAACTGATGGATCTATCAAATCACAGGGAAAAGGCTCCCGTGAGCACAAAGGATGGGGAAAGCTCCTGCTGCATAAAAGAGACCATTTAACACAATCAACAGATGAATGAGCTCAGGATCCAAAGCCTGCACTTTAAATTACTGTGCTTTTAGCTCCGCACCTGTGGAAAATACCTCCTAATCTCATTCCCTTATCTCTGCATCAGAGGTTTCAAAAATGCTTGTGACAATATAAACAAACAGATGTTCCTGTAAACATCTGTGACATTTGCAGTCTTCTCCACCACAAGATAACCTCGGAATTCTGCAGAGCCAACAGTCTGTTTACCTGTTTGGGAATCTGGATGGATTTCAGCATCGTAGTCTCTTGTAGTATTGATCCAGTTCAGACAGGCTAGACCCGAGGAGGAGCTCTGCTGCTTTCCTCTGTAGTCCAAACCACCTGATCTAACGCAGTCTTTAACAAAAACACACACATTGTGTTACTAAAAAACGTAATTTAAAAGAAAATTCCTGAAAAAAAGAAGAAGAAGAAATAACTGTAATTTACCTGTTTGTGCGGATGCGCTGCTCCCGTCTACGCCTGCGCTCAAGAAAACAAGCTGCAAAGAGAAAAATAGTCTGCAGAGCTGACGAGCAGAAGAAACAGACAACATGGTGCGCATTTTCCCTGCAGGGAACATCAGAAATCTCCCCCAAACGATATGAACCCGCTGGAAGAGCCTGTGCATCAAACACACTGCTCTTCTCATGAGTGCCCCAGCCCTTGTTTTTGTCACAGGAGGCTTCTTGGTAAACAGCCTTGTGGATGAGAAGGAGGAGGAGGAGGAGCTGTCCTTTGCAGTGGAATCCTCAAGGTCCTAAAGCCCGACGCTTCGCAACCGCGCGCGTCTATAAACACACAGACAGAGAGGAAA
Source organism: Oryzias curvinotus (assembly GCA_023969325.1). NCBI lineage: Eukaryota > Metazoa > Chordata > Actinopteri > Beloniformes > Adrianichthyidae > Oryzias > Oryzias curvinotus. Next base: position 21,701,475 of record CM043714.1, read on the forward strand.
AGAAGGTGATCTGAACATGATTGAGTTTGTGTTTCAGGGCGTGCCGTCCTAAAAGAAGTCAGCAACTTGGAGGGTAAAAAGTCAAGGACTATTTTTTAAAAACAGAATCGTTTTATTGTCCATCCTTGAGCAGCTTTTCTACACTTCTTTGTACTAATTTGTTTGTCTGTCCCTTCCTTTCTATAAATAATGCCTTTCTTTAAATAATCTTCCTTTAGAGCAAGTTTGAATTCAGCCAGCCCCCACTATAGGGTGCAGAGGGCAAGTCTGCGTGTGCTGAGAGTTTGGTGTGTCACATCCCTCCAAGCCCCTAAAATGCATAGAAAATATTATCATTCCCATGTTGTCATCATATCAGTTCATCTATCCATTTGTTTCTGTCTTATAAGTTTTATGTTGAATGCCCTTTTTTTTGGCAGTACCCTCTGCAATTACCAGGCTTGGGACAAGCAGGACTCTGGTTTGTGCCCTGTTGAAGCTGTATTTATCCTTTTTTTATGTTTGTCTATTTGTCCATCTTGTCTGTCCTCCATCCTTACATGTTTTTGTGTTTTATTTTTATCTGTTGTTGTTTTTTTGCTTGTTTTTATTTTTTGGGGGGTAATTTTTACCTATTTAGTTAATTGTGGATTTTTGTAGGCTATCACATTTGGAGGGGGGCAGTCGCAGCATTTACGGCGCATTGCCCCCCTTGCCCATGCCTATATCCGGCCCTGCTTTAGAGCCTTATCTGTCCCCTAGATGTGAAATCTTCCAGTTTCCCAGGCTTCCTGTTCTTCCAGAGCCATGTAGAGGACAATAAAGGACAGCTGCCACTAGCATTTGCCTCTATCAGGCGGCTCTCAGGAAGCTTCAAGGGCCCTGTGACTGCAAGCTGAGAGGTAATGAGGCCAGCCAACTCAGTCAGTGTTCACTGAGCCACTGTGTAAACATCTGCTCCTCCTGTTTTCAGGTAATCAGGAGACCAAACATCTGTTCAGCATGCTCCATCACACCCATCTCTTCAGACCTGAGCTTTTTGTTGTTCTTAAAGCAGCTGATGTGCAAACCTGTTACCCTACACGTTCTGCCCCAGAACACTGGTTTTCTTCTGTCTGTCCCAAATATTACTGCAATGGGGAATTGTTTTGGGTGAACAGCACTTTTTTTTTTTTTTTTAAACTTCAGAAAATTACAAAATAATCAATTCATGATTAAATATCCAAACTTTCCAAACTATCCAAAGTTTGACATATCTATATCTTTCTTTTAACTTTCTTACTTTTGATTGCTTGAAATGAACCAACCCCCCACCCCCCAAAAAAGAAGTTAAAGAAATCCTGATGAACGACTTTGCTCACTGGAACATCTACTAATAATTTACTACTTTAAGTCAATATCTTACTCAAAAACTTCCATAAAATAACTGAATTAAAATTCTCTGTATTCAGGAAAAACACAAACCTTTAAAAATAAACATTAACCTGACATGTTTAAGGTTTTCAAAGTAGTGCGTTTTAGTACGTTTTAAAAGAATAGTAAGCAGCTGCTTAAGTATGATATACGTAGTTTATTAAAGTACAAAATCTTTTTTTTAACATAAACCACAAATCAAAACATATCAAAATTTACATTAGAATAAATATCAACATAGTTAAGACAGATTTTCTTTTTAACTGTTCAGCTTAAGGCAGGAAAAAAGTGATGCAAAAGTCATTTTAATAAACATTTTAACATCTATTAGAGTTTACTTTGATATTTTGTTTAATGTATAACAAACAGATGGTTTCCAAAAGACCTAAATCCATCACAATAATTTTTGTTCATGTAGATATATATATATATATTTTTTCTTATTTTGTTTTTGCTTTTAAAATCCATTTTAAAGCATGTGAATTTCCACACTGGTGTAGAAAAACACGCTTTTAATCCTCACATATGTCTGTACTTATGTATATACACCTCCTGATGGTGAGTGTACACACTGCGCTCAGCCATGTTCTACATTGACATAATCATTAAGTAACAGCACACACGCTTACAGAAATGAAGCCAGATGTTCAGTTTCCATTCCATGTTTTCCTTCATCAAGCTCACCTGAAAGTCACTTCTAAAATACTGCTGTTGGACAAATACCTTAAAATAACTGTTTATATTTTGTTAAAAATCCAAATTTTCCCTTTCTAGGATGGTTAAAAAAACAACACAATGATTAAGGCCGTTTTGTGGACTTTGTGTTGGGAACAGAGAAAAAGTTATTGCATAAGAGTTAGACATGAATCATTACCATCATCTTATTGTTTGTCTCTGAAATGCTGTGTAACACACGACAAAAAAGAGCTCAATTGGGCTCACCGTTTGCATGTCCATTACAAAAACAACAAGGCCTGATCTGGTGATGTCAGACTGCTCTAGTGTGCGGTCTGTTGCGGGGTAACCTCCGCCTCCCCCGCAGACCCTCTCAACCACCACCTCTCACCACCAGCCTTTCTGTGGTCGGAAAATGGACACATCTCCAGTCAGACGGCCTCTAATGGAACATTAAACCACACCATATTCCCAGCTGAGCATCAAGCTGGCAACTCTTCTAGATGCTGCAGATTACGTCAGCACATCGCTATGAGACTTGTTTGTGAGACCAAAAAGAGACTCCGGAGAAGCCGACAAATGTGGGAACAGTAGCTCTGCATGATAAAGCTTTGGTCAAAGAGGGGAAAAAGCTTTAGAAGATGGACTAAAAAATAACATCTTGTGACATTAGATGCCCAGAGGCTTTGTATTCAAACTCAGCTTTTATGTAACTGCATTAGCCTCCCTTTCCAGGTGTACTGCACCATCCTCTAATTCAGATTATAGATGTGTGTCATGCAGAATCTTTAAGTAATCCTGGTCCACTTCATTAAGAAAGGCTCTGCTTGAGCTCAGGAGGAGGCAGCTCTCCAGTTAAAGCAGCTGTTAGAGAGGAAGGAAAGTGGACACCGTTCTGACTGAGCAACTTCCAAACATTCTGCAAATGTGTGTGCAGGGTAGAAGGATCGCAAAGATGTTGTGCCGGAGCAGATGTTTCCAGCAGACGGAGGAGAAAGGCAGCTCTGGTGAAGAGGCCACAAAGGGTGGTGTAGAAACGAGGATCCACAAGGAGACCCAACCAAGCGGGGGACAATGCATTTTCTAAAAGAAAAAACAACAACAACAAAAACTGAGGTTAATGCAGGAAAAGCATGGAAATAATAAAAACAGAACACCAAATCTGGTACCTGGCACGATCTTCTCACAGAATTTCAGGTCATCCATGACTTGTGTGGCGTTCTCCTCTGCCCAGGAAGTCAGGCTATGAGCCAAAGTAGAGCATTTAGAGGATTTCTCAGCCATCTGCAGCAGGTGGGGCAGCACATGTGCAGACATGACGGAGGGCTCTGCAAACACATTGGCTTCATCCTGCTCATACAGACTGGAGAACCTGAAAAAAAGCATCATAATTACAGCCAAGCCCTTCTTATTGAGGCTGCTCAAACTGTAATACATGTGTGTTTCAGGTGGGTGACATACCCTCCTGTTGCAGAAGCTTCTCTCAGAACACATGTAAGGTCAGACTGAGGAAGGTGAGACAGCAGCACCTCCAGAGTCCCAGGAGCATCCCAGTGTTCCTCCAGCAGTAGATCCAGGAGGAGCAACAGAGCGTGGCTGACCTGCACAAAATTCAGGTTCTCCTGGCTGCCTCTTCTTCGTGCACGGTGGAGTAAAGCAGCAAAACGGGCTGCTTTGAGTCTCACCTGCTGACTTTGGTCCTGCAGCAGGTAAATGGCTGTATTGATCAGCCTAAACCAAAAAGATTTGACATTTTGTAACATTTACGTAATATTAATGATTGGAACAGATAAACAATACAGTTGTCTTTATACCTGATCTTTAACACGATGCTGCTCATGAGCGGAGCTGCAGTCACACACAGAGCTTCACTACAAGCAACCCTGAGTACTTCTGGTACCACAGGGGCCCTGTGACATTCCAAGATACAGCACCAGCGCTGGAGCATGGATGTAGTCACACTAATAAAAAAAAAAAAGTTTCAGAAACAAATATTTGAGACAAAAGAGCAAAATATAAGAAAAATGTTGAAACCTGGCTTTTGGACATTGAGAAATTAGTAAACCAGCAGCAGATAGGGCCTGGGACAGGAACTGTGGACCCCATTTCAGGTCCTCGAGATTCATGAACAACAATTCAAGACACTGAAGCAGAGGCTGATGCACAGAAAGCAATGGCTGCTGAGGTAAGGAGCTGCCGGCGGTCATCACTTTTACCAGGGCTGCGAGGTAGGCGGTGCGATACTCCACACTGTGGCTGAGCAAAGCCTCCTTCAGGTTTGACTGCAGACAGAGAGCATTTCAACTCCAGTTTATACATTTCAAGATCTGTGTTCAGTTACTTGTTAAGGTACGTAATGCATAATGTCACTCTGAAATGTGACAAAAAAGAGCAATGCCGGAAACCATGCAACCTAACCCACGTAAGTGGAGGAAGAAGGCATGAGACTGCTATGTGGGAGCGTTTGACAGACAGCAAAAGTCACAATGAAATAGTCCAGGAAAAATACAGAGCCTCATACAAAGGTGGGAAATGCCCAACATTCAGTAAACCACTGAGAAGTGCTAAAAAAAAAACACAACTAAATAATTTACAAACTTGTGAAGACATCAGCATATTTTTTAAACAGATTTATCTTTTTTTAGTTAATACTTTTTTAAAAGCAAACCACTTTTATTACTGCCTATACTTTATTTTTGTATGGTTGCCTTTAAATATATTCATAAAATAAAAGTAAGAATCATAAAAGTTTAAATAGAACTTAGTTGTTTTAAAGTCCCACTCCGATCATCTTTATATCTAATGTAAAAGTGTTCCTTTTACCGGTAATTATGATGTTATGCTGTTTTTATTTGAAATTTACCTCCGCGTTATGGGCCGGAAGGTTGGCGCAGAGTAAGCCCGACCCGCCTTACCATCATCCATCTTTTTACACGCTCTCCTGTTAGCTTACAGCCCCTCACAACCCCACCCTAGTACAATGAAAATGGTGAGCAATATTGGAGATATTCAGTCGTCCAGTTTGGAGCCAGATGCCAGCTCTGACAAAATTCTTATTATTTTCCACTTGCTATTTGTCTGCAAATGAATGCATCAGAAAAGAGTGGAAAAGGGAGCTTGCGAACCATCCATTGTATTTTCTACATCACAAATAAAATTGAATTCAAACACCATTTTTTACATCTGCTTGTGACATTCAGCGATTTTAATAAAGAAATACTAAGAAATACAATTTTAAGTTACATTTTCTTAGTATATGTCCTCCATTATGATATAAATGCCACAAGAACATGTTAAAAATACCAAAAACACAATTCTCATCAGAGTGGCTCTTTAAGTGACGAGCAGAGGCGCGGTTTGTCCTAAAATCAAACAGTTAATCCTTTGCTACATAAAAAAAGTGGCAACATACAGTGGGACAAACACACTAGCAAAAAAAAAAAAGTTTATTCTTTTATCATAGGAATCTTCTCACCTCTTTTCCAAAAGGGCTTCTCAATTTTGAAAAACAGTGGTATTCAATGGTAAATGATGAACCAAGTCCATATGACTGCTTTTTTATCTAATACTTCAATGGAATCAAGCCAGATGAAAGATAATCTACACAGACATGTAACGTCAATTTGTGTCCATTTTTAACGTGTGCAAGACATGTAAATTATTTTGATTATTTTGTATCTGTTATTAAACAGACTTGTAATATATATATACAGTATAGACCAAAAGTTTTGGTCTGTACTGTAATTTATAAGAAAATAACGGTTCTGAACTAAAGTAAAAACTGTAAGATAAATCCAGTTTTCACAGCTTGTTCCAGATCATAACTTGCAATAAGTAAGCAGTTTATGTGACTAAAACCTCCCATTGCCAATGAAACTCACATGACTATTATTCTAATGAAATTCAATCAGGAACACTAACTGAGAGGTAAACAAACACTGAAAAAAAATCACTGTGTAGACATGCAGTACTTGTTATCTAACCTAAAGGGTGGTGTACACTCTAATAATCAACATGTTTATGCAAAGACACTGGGGGGTCCAGGCTCAAAGTGTTCTGCTGGAAACTTTATCTCAATAACCCCGGACACACTTAAACACAATAAGTGCCCAAAATCCTGCATAATAAATACTTAAGTCGTCTTGGTTACACACATAAAAGCTCTTATGCACGCCCTTCCAAATGGGGGGGATACTTTTTTTCAGACTGCTTTTTATTTAATCTTTAGTTTCCAATTATTTTCCTTTTGTTTATGGAGAACTGACCGTGACTTACCAGTAACACCGTTTGGACCTCTTCTCTTAAAACAGGCTGCTTAAAGCCCCTCCCATCCAGCACCCATGTAACCAATGAGAGTTTCAGATCCAGGCTGGTCTCAGAGAAACTGTTCCAGATTTGACACGCCCACTTCACATCTCCACACAGGAAGTGAACAGCTTGTTGGTGGAAGGAGGACAAGCCGATCTGTTGACATCACAAAAGTGTTGTGACACAAAAGGAAATGAATCAAACCTTTGAACAAAAATTCACCCCATTCACTATATATATATATACATATATACATACATATATATATATATATATATATATATACTCACATATATTTATATACATACATACATATATATATATATATATATATATATATATATATATATATATATATATATATACATATATATTTTTTTTTTATCTGTGCATAGACTAGCAAGGCCGTAGGTTCTGGCTTTTTTACCTTTCAACTGTGCAAACTTGATGGAAAAAAGAAGCAAAAAGCAACAAAAAAAAACTGCCTTAAAACTGCTCACCTGACGGTTAGAGATGTTCAGCAGATACATTATGCAAAAAAGATAAGAAAGGTGTAACGAGATAAGGGTGGCTGTTCAGGATTCAGTTACCATCATTGTGGCAAATATCCAAGTACCGATATCTCTGTCATGGAGCACAACTGGCAGCACTGGATCAGTTTGGCTAAAAGAAAGATAGAATGATACCTCTACTGCCAACTATCCAACTAATGTCCAACCCCTGCCCATCAGAAACTCAACGTGGAAAGTAACCTGTAGAATCTATAGAGTAGCACAAGCACCAAGACTGGTAACAGATATTGACCATGGAATAAAACAACTTTCATTCTGTACATGAATGACATCAAGCTGTATGTGAGGAGTGAACCAGTCATTACTCTGCTGATTTAAAGCAATGCCGCTTGAAAGTCATTTGGACTAGACTACTGTGCCTAAACTAAAGGGACTGTAGTACTCAGAGGGCATCTGTTGAAGGTAGCAATGTTGAGATCATCTACAAAGTACAATGGAACCCCATAGACAAATGGGAACCATGAAGAGGCCAAATACCAACACAGGCAAGTCCTGAGAAACATGGTCGCTGGGAAATAGAAGGTGGAATCAGAAAATCCTGGACTGAAAGACAGCACAGAGACATTAATCACTGGAGGAAGGCCAAGATCAACAGAGGCCAGGGTCAACCACCCAATATCATATCATACGCAAGCTGTGCAAAGATAATCCAGCAAGTCACAGCAGAGTTTAGGAGGCTTGCAGGAAGAACATACATGGTGCGCCATAACCAGGTGGCTGATACAGTGTCCCAAAAGTCCCAGAATAAACATGGGGAACATGTCCCAAAGTAGGTAAGAATGGCCAAGGTAAGAGTAGATATAGGCAGACAAAATGGTAACTAATAACAAGAAGGACATAACAGTGCTGGAGAAAAAGGCTGTAGTGATAAATATAGCAATCCCAAGCTATAGCAGGTACGTCAGAAGATCAGCAAGGTTAAAGCTGGAAAAGCAGGAAAAATGAGGAAGGTGAAGGCAGAGTGGTCCTTGTCGTGAAAGGAACACTCAGAGCTGTGACCTTCTACCTTGAAGAACAGCAACAGCAGACTCCAGGAACAACATCTGACATCTCTGTTCAGAAAAAGTCATAGGAACAGCCAAGATATCTAGCAGGACCTTCAAACTAGGCCTCCGACAGAAGACCCAAACTAAAAGAGGATCAGAGAAGGGTGACAGGGCCAGTGTATACGTCTGATCTGATGTATTTCTTTTTCCTAAAACAGAAAACAGGCACAAGCATAACGACTGCAGCCTACTGTCAGATCCTTTGTTGAGTTAATTAAATTCCATTCAGCATCACAGGAGCAGTGAATGTAAAAGACAAGCCACAACACAACAAGTGGGGCAGCTTAGTTGTGTTCTGGTCCTTAAAAACAGCTATTACAACACGTAGTGTGTTGGGTGTGTAAGAAGCTGTAGAAAGATTACAGTATTCTTTAATGTCTGTGGCAACACATTGGTAGCATGTCATTAAATGCACCAATGCATGGTGCAGCACAACAGCATATCACAACAGTTGAAGTCTTTAAAAAGACTAAATAAAAGATGAAATTTCCTGTTAAAATAGTTTTTCAAGCATGGATTTGAGCAGATCACACACCTGAAGGCCCGGTGGTTGGGTATGAAGGTCACATATGAGTTTGCCACTGAGCTGACACAGGAAATCCTCACAGAGTTCTTCTCTCAGACAGTCAGCCACACCAAGATAGACGGCTCTCACCAAGGGGCAGCGCTGACTTTCAGTTACCAGCCACTGAGCAGCTTGCACCCTGCTCACCACTTCCCTCAGCTCATCTGAAATCCCACTGCCAGCGCAAACACAACAGGGTGTCAAAGTCAGGAAGCGTTTCATGAATGAAAAAGCAGTCTCTTCTGAGAGTCACCTGTTTGTGCAGAGACATTTTTCCAAAATGGCTTTGATCTGCAGCAGCCGGCCATGAAGCTGGTTGTGGCTGCACGCGTCCTGAGGACCCGGCAGCTGTGCCGTGAGCTGGAGGAGTATGTACATGTGCTCTGAGGTGGGAGTCATGGCAACCAGAGCTTTAGAGGCCATCACTCTCACGCTGTAAATCGGACTGGCAGACAGCTGGAGCAGGGGATGTGAGAAGTCTAAAAAAACTCTGGAAGGACATTTATAAATCATAAAAATGCAAGTCAGGAAATGTACCTTTAAAGCTTTCCTAAAAAAAAAAAGGTGCAAAAGTCTAACCTTTTTATTTAAAAAAAAGAAAGCTAAGGACATTTTTTATCTTGATGTAAGCTTAAAAAAAAGAACGAGAGCTTGTTCAAACTCACTAACAGCCTCTGCAGTCTCTGCTAAACTATCTTAAACCAAAGACCAGTAATCAGTTGTCCAAAAATTGCACTTTGCTCCAGCAACATTAGTGAGTATTACTAACAAAAAACAATTTGGTTTTGATTCACATGCTTGTGATCCAGTTCGACTAATATCAATTAATTTTACTAGTTTCCATTGGGAAAAACTGTTCTTCTATAAATAGTGGTTGCTAGTGAGAACAAAAGGATTTTTATCACATAAATGGAGAATTCTTACACTTGAAAACTGACAGAAAAGTAGGTATTCCTAAAATTAAAAGAAATTTCCTCAATCAATCAAAACTGCATTTTTGAGGCAAATATGAATTTTAAACCAAAATCGAAATGTTCTTAACTAGTTCTAAAAAGAAAGCAGTGAAAAATGGCTATATTTACAGCAGGTACCATTTTGTAATGGAAAATCGTAAATTAAAAATATTTCCACAAAAAACCCAGGAGTTTTATGGGGTTAAAAAAAGTCATTGTTGTTGTGTTTGGTATCTGATTCCTGCAAAGAAAAGGGGGGGAAAGCTCATGGAGTTTCCACTGGAAGTCTTTAATCATATGTTCCTGTGTTCAATAAGCAGCTTTTTCAGTGTAAACTGCAATAGAAAATGTCCAGACAGCCATAAATATCAGTTATAGTAAAGCAGTGAAGGCATGAGGAAAAAAGGACTACGAACTGGTCATTTCAGACAGTTTAGAGCTTGTCACTTAAAGAAAAAAAACATTAATTGGGTGAATCTTTTTGAACATTTTAACTGCATGCTGATGTATGGAGACCAAAGAGCTCAACCCAACCTCTATAAATAAAGCTGTCAAACTTCTAAACACCAACCCTGATGTGTCTGTGACGGCCGGCTGGAGTTGGGCCAGCAGGGTCAGGATAGGGAAGAGTGAGGGCTGGAGGTGTAGCTTGGCCTCAGATGCTGGGCCCTGGAGGCCTTTGGCCGCTCTTGTCAGCTCCCCCAGGAGGAACGGCTGCAGATGACGATAATGGAAGAGGAAGGCAGGAGGAGTCATGCCATGCTGCGCAGCGCCGCTCTCCTCATTGCTGGACTTTTGGCCCAGCATTCGGAAGCAAAGGGAACCTTAAAAGGCAGCATTTAATTGTTAGTCGTGACACTTTTAACCAAGATGCACTATTTATTTGATCAGAAACAAAAGTGATAAATGACTGATCCATTTTGAATAATGTGGGCAGTTTTGTTCATTTCCTAACATTTTGGAGACTTATAAACTACATTTAAATGATAAAAAGTATATGCAAGCCTTAACATTCCATGCAAAAAGTGTAACGTTCTTTTATTTCCATGTGTGACGTGACACAAATCTGTTTTTTTTTTAACTTATTCTGGTTGTAAAGGCCTTGATGGGAATCTAATGCAGCGGAATACACTCCTGGTTGGGCTTATTGTCAGGATTTGAGTGGTGAATTAGGTGAGACATCACATAGTTAGTTTAGTGCAGGATCAGGCTTGACAAATTAGAGGGGAAAAACGGTGCACTAATGAGGGGATGAGTACAAACTTGTGTGTGCGATTGTGTGTGTGTCTCACTGTAAAGTTGTAGTGCTGCATTTCTCATGGTCCAGCAGGTGGAACTGAGCAGGGTCAAGGACAAGACTGGTTATACCAGATGCAAACTGACGGACGGCGGCTGCTAAAGCTGCTCCCCGTACCAGCGCCTGAAGAGTGTGGACTGCACACACCTGAGGGGGGGGGGGGGGGACCTCACAGTCACGTTTGTTTTTCTGGATACACCAACAGGCTCATTCTGGCTGCTGCATCCACACACCTGTGGCAGGTCCAGAGTTTGGTCCCAGTTCTCGAGGACAGGGGTTCTTGCTGTGTCCATCAGGGTCTGCATACTGAGAGCTAACAGCGGCCTCGCTTTGCTGGCGTCCTCGGCTGTCAGAATAGACAGAATCAGCATGGGCAATCCAGCAGCCCGCCGGGTCACAGATGCAGAACGAGGGCACTGCACGACCTGCAATCCCTACAGACACAAACGGTAAACAAAGAAACCGGCTGCCTAAAACCCAGCTAGCTGCATTTATTAATGAACAAACAGAAGCACCCCTCACTTGTGTTAACATTTGGGCTGGGATTTCTTTGAGCTCTGGATCACTGCAGCTCAGCAGGCAGGAGCAGAACTTTGTGAAGCCGACACAGCAACCCTCTATTGCCCCCTTGTGGGAGACAGAATCAAATTTAAAAAATAATTGATGCAGATGAGACCAAGCACATTTAAACTGATCTCAAAATATTACCCAGTGACGACAGTTGAGCAGAATGTTCTTGAATACTTTTGACACTCTTGATAAATGTGGTTTGAGGAGGTTCTGCTCCCCTGATTGTTTGGACTCAGTGAACATTTTCTCCACCAGAGTCCCTAAAAAAATACCAATTTCCTAACAGGAAAAAAGTGGTAAAAATATTAAAATCCTGAGATAAATGTTGCATTCTTAGATGTCCACTCATTCATGTGCTTCTGCACTACCTTAAGAGAAACCCAGCAACAGGTCAAAACAAGACTGTGCTCTTCAGAAAGCAGGATGCAGTCCTCGTCATCTGTCTGCTCACTTCCACATTGTTGGGATATGAGAGAGCTGATGGCATTCCCCATGTCATAAAATGACGGTGGAGTGTCTGACAGAAGAAAATATAATAATGGAATTCATTTCACAACATATATCTCATAAGTTCACAAGTTTACAAATTGTTACCTTTTTCTGTGAAGCTGTCCTTGTTGTCTCCATGCAGTGTACTCAGGAGAAGCAGAGCAATGCCCTCCAGCAGACTCAACACCTCAGAGATCAAACTGTGGTCAGCTGCGTCACAGACACTGACAGGGGCTTCAAACAGGCATCTCTGAAGAGCCCTCAACACACCTGTAGCATGTTTTAGAAAAGAACTGCTAGAAACTTCAGAAACATCCATCAAAACTCAGATTTTGATTCTCACCGTGGATAGGTTTGGTTCGGGCAGCAAGCATCATGTCTGCTTTGGCTGTCTGATAATGATCTTCAAGCTCCTTCAGTAGGAATCTGATGATGCTGGAGGTTTTTGAAGTAGGTTCCCTATCACAGCCTTCATAGTGCTCTCCTGATCTACAGAAAGAACAGCTGATTACTGCTCGTCTTCCAGAACAACTGGGAACTCTGAAAAAAAAAAAGGAAGGCGGGAGCGTGGCTTACTTATACATAAGGACCTTCATCATGAGAGCCCCCACCTGAGCCTCCTGCACCCTGGGACTGCACAGAAGCTGATTGGCTCTCATGGTCAACACCTCTGCAATGTCACCTGGGAGACTGGGTGGAAAGAACTTCAACAGCAACTCAGTGGAGAGTTCTCGAATCTGAAGACAGACATCCATCATTTTACACCTGAATGCTTTCACACAGGTAGGACATACAAGCCAAAGAGGACAGCCACACCTCGTTGGTAGAATCTTCTAAACAGCTGAGGAGAAGCAGTTTTTTACTTCTACAGAAGAAGTCCCAACATCCTCTTAGCTGAGCATGATTTATAAGAATCTTCATGTTGGCTAAATAAATAAATAAATAAATAAAAAATGGATTTCAGGTACAAGAATCACAAATCTGTTAGCACCTCATGACAGTTTTCTTGCATTCTTACTCTACATGTTCTTTAACAGACCTGGAGGTTGTCCTTTCTTTCTGTCAGGGCTCCAGGTGTCTGTGCAGGTCTCCAGAACTGCAGACAGCAGCAGTAATGAAGTCTTCTTCCTCTGAAAACTGTGCCCTGGTGCCAGGTTGCTGTACGGAAGCTGACCTAACCACTCCACAAACTCTATGAAACAACCAGAGAAACTATTTTGAAGGAAAAATCTATCAAAGACAATTGGATTTTTTTCTGGATTTATGAATAAATCTGTGTGATTTGATTTGATTTTTTTTTTTAAAAATTAGCTTTAAAACAGAAAAAAGAGAGAAGACAAAAAGTGTGAGATATAGGAACAAAAAATATTTTTTTTTCCTTTCTCACCAATTCCTTGCTCCAGTGTATCCTGCATCCTCTCTGTATGGGCGGAGTTTTCTTTCCCTTTCTCCTTTGGTTTTCGGATTTGAGCCAAACAACTATCTCTGATGCGAACCAGAAACCGCTTCACTCCGGCCTGTAAATGCTGGCGAAAAGACGAGGACTCGCAGTTTAGGTTCATCGGAATAAACTTCTTCATGATGGCCATCTCCTCGGCTGTTGGCCTGTCGTTGGTCTTTGGGCTGCAGCAGAGCAGGTTGAAAGAAGCGAGCCGAACTTTCTCATCTGCACACATCAAAGCTTGCTGCAGCGTTTCAAAGACGGAGCTGTCCCGAAGAGCCCAGGGCGAGCAGCCCGTTGTGGCCCGGTAAGAACTCAAGATACATGCCCAGGCGTGCAGGTGTCCAGGTGTGTGAGGGTCCAGAGACTTTAACAGATGTTGTGCAGCAGAGGGGAAGACCTGAAAGGTGCAGGGTAAAAGATGTGTGGAGCTATTGCTCTGTAGAAGACTCACTTCAGACATCAGAGCCTGAAAAAGCACAGGTTGCCAACGCCTGGCCCAGTGTTTGGCCAGATCCAGCTCAGTGACTGAAACTGATTTTTGAGAAAGCTCCCGCCTCTGCTGCTGGATCAGACACTTGTAGAGCTCCGACCCACACGGAGACAGCTGATTGGTCGATAAGCCCTTAAGGATATGAGTGGGTATTTCCACACACTGATCCAGCACCTAAATAAACCAAGACACACAGAAATCATTAAAGGAAACACTCACTAAACCTTTGTGAGGATTGTAGGTCATGAACCCTCACCTTGTCTGTATCCAAATATGGAAGCAGAGCACAAAGGAGATGATATTTGGCTTTGGCCTCCCAGGGTAGTTTCATTATTTTGAGGAGAACGGTTGAATAAAAATCCTTCTTTGCATCACCAAACCTCTCACAGTCCACATCATAGAGGTTCAACAACTGACTGAAAGCCCTGTTTGCAAATTCTGGCACTCCTTCCACCTGCAGATGGGCAGTAATGTCAATTTAATTCTCCTGGCAAACACAGGAAAAATTCCACATTCTACACTCTCAGGGTGAAACAAAGCAAAGCAGTTGCTCCCTCACTGGGCTTTCTGCATTGGTCCAGATGATGTGAATGAGATCCACCAGAAGTCTGTTGTCATCTGTGAAAAGCCGGGTGCCGGTTATCTTCCACAGGTCTGTCAGACATTCTCTCACTTTTTTCAGCCATAGTGTTAACACTGAAACAACAAACAGAGACTGAGCAAACAGCAAACAGTCACGAAAAAGAACAAACCTTCAGGACAAAACTAACCTTCAAACGAAAAGTAGTGACAGTCCAGCAACTCCTCACACAACCCGTACACAAGCGGGTACAGACAGTCTATCAGGATACTTGTCTTTAAAAAGGTAAAAAAAACACAGATATGCATCTTGGAAACAAAGAACGGCGGTTATTTTCCTCACAAAGCCTTTGGTATATTCACCTCTGAGTAACAGGGAAGTGAGGCGAGTAAGATCTGAGGCCGACAGCAGGTCAGGAGGCCCCTGATCACAGCCAGCCTGTCCACTCCATCCTTCCTGATAGGGTCACACTCCACCTGCAGGACACCAACCGTCAGCTGCCAGGGGTCTGCGACACAGGAACAGAAAAACAGCTCAGTCACATTATAAGATCAGTGGTTTTAGGTTTTGCATCTTGTGCAGCCAGGTTATACTTAATAATGAATTATATGCACAGTTAGATGCAGTTATTACATGTTTCCTTGTGAGATCTTTGGAGATATTTGAATAAACGACAATGGGTGACAAAGGTGTCTGCATAAGTTAGACATATTAATTGGTTAACTTCCAGTTTCAAATTAAACAGACCCTGCCACTGAACCCCTTGGTACATAATGCACCTTTATGAGAGATCTGCTGCAAGCTCAAGACAGCAGCTCCTCCTGCTTGGTGCTGAGTTGCTGTGTTGATCAACATGGCCACAGCAGTGCCTGCTAAAAGGCGAGTATCCCTGTTGCAGCACTGCAACACATACACAAAAAAACAATAACAAGCTGTAAAACCAACCAAAATCCTTTAATTGGTGAGATTTATAACAACTGATTAACTGAAAAACCTGTCCGAGGATTATGTTCATGAGAGCCTGCAGGATTTTCTGCACTGCTGGACTGTTGTGGTTCTCCTTCCACACCAGAGGAGCAACTTCACTGGACAGCAGCTGGAATATTTGCAAGCACACCTGCAGCAGTCACAGTACTCAGGTCAGTGATCCACATCCTTGAAAACACATTCTTTGATCCTTCTTTTTGTGCAAATACCTTCACTGAAAGGTAACACAGTGGTCCATCGATCAGAGATTTGTTTTGCATCAGAACAGGGAATAACTCAGACACTTTATTCAGCATGGAGACGCAGAATGTTCGCCACACCTCATGGCCAACAGCGCTGTCTTCCAGGAACATACAGGCTACAAAGGTATTAAATATACATAAACACAAAGGGACAGACTAAAACCAGCACATTACTTTAAGCCAACACCAACCTGTCTGCAAGTCTTCTTGAGATGGAATCTGAAAAAGTCAAAAACAAAACATAAGATCTTCCAAATGAAAGCATACAAACAGAAAATTGAGTTATACCTGATCACTCTGCAATAGAGAGTGAAAACGATGAAGGGTTTCTGTGGCAACCAGTTGATGATCCACCTTTCCTAGATACTGCAGCATCTGTTGAAAACATATACATTTGTTTTTCTCCTCAATTTTGTCTATAAAAATAGGTCGTGCAGAGTGGGACAAACCTGGTCTACTTTCCGACAGGCTGTGGAGATGTTGACCATCTGGACCTGCAGGGATATGAGGAGCCTGACCAGAAGCTGGAGATGCTCGCTCTGCAAACCATGAAGCTGCTCCTCCGGTATTTGTTTGAGAATCTGAATAGCCTCGTCCAGACGACGCTCCTTGCACCTTTTCACGCTAGTCCTGTAAAAATAAGGGTTCATATAAGTAACATGATCTTCAGGAGAAGATTTGATGAAACACGCTTGAGATTCTCAAAACCACCAACCTCGTGGATTCATAAAGTTTATCCAAGAATGAAGTGAAAGGTTTGCTGACATTTTCCGGAGGTTGATCCTCACTGATTAGACACGCTTGTAGATTTGTAATCAGGGTATCAATCGACATTTCTGATTTGATTTCGCAGTTTATGCCAATGTTGATAGTCTGCTGACAAGCGCACGTTGGTTTGGTTCTTCTTCCACCCGCAGTCTCATTGTTGAAACAGGGAGATGCTGCCATCTAGAGGATAGGAATAGAATTGTTTCATAAATGAAATACATACGCTTAAATTTAATCTGTTTTTCAGTCTTTTTTCTTTCTTTTTTTAAATTTATTTAGACTCATTAAAGAAGCCAACATTGTTTTGGAGACTTCCTTTTAAAATTTGTCAAATCTGTGAGAATAACCATTTTGCGCCACATGATGACGCTGTAACAAATTAAAGATTTAATTTGACCTCGTTTACTTTCACAGAGGAAAAGGTTCTTGGTCGTGGTTTGTCCAAACCCGTGTTGCTAAGAGATAAACAGTTTACCAATAATGCCGACTTTCTTAGTAGCTTAGCAAATGGCTAGCGTGGTCAATGGCCTCTTTTCTCTATCGTTTTCACGTCTGCTCGGTTTCGTGTTGTTGGTCGTGAGTGTGACGCATGCTCAAAACGCGTCTGTTGGTAAAACTCTTTATTTCTTATGTATTTTAATACCAAAAAAGTATTTTAAATGCTCAAACAATCGTAATGTGGTGACGATATCGTCATATCTATCAGTTTATATTTTTCCCCATTTTATTTTTACACATTTGTGATGTTTTACATTAATTTTACGTAGATAAGGTGTAATGAATGAAGAATGTGTGCTGTCCAACAGTTTTCCAGCCGTCCTTTCTCACCGCCACCGGACCCAGCGTCACTGCGTTTCTGCTCTGCGGATCCTCAAATGTCACTCTGAATCTGAGGAAAGTTCTTCCATCCAACTTAACAGGTGAGAGATGATTTAAAAAAAAATCACAATACAGTCTGTGTTAAAACATGACACGTACCTCTTCTTATCTAAATGTGTTGACATCATTTATAAAAACTAAATAATTAAAAACACCAAGAAACTGAAAGCATGACCAAAATAACTTTCTTTATATCTGTGTTTGACAGTTTTTCATGTTGTCTCATTCAGGAAGCATCGGTTCTCCATCGTGTGCAGATGGGGAAACACAGTGGACGGTCACAAAGGAGCCGATAGGAAAGGTGGAAAGTTTCCATAGAATAATGAAACTATTCTAGAATCTAGAATTCTATTCTATTCTATTCTATTCTATTCTATTCTAGAATTCTAGAAACTATTCTAGAATCTCATTTTTGATAATAATTTTTCATGATAATTTTAGTAATATTTTTAATTACTTAATATGAATGTCATTTGTGATGTCCTTTTTGATGTTATATTATATAGATTATTTCTGAATGTCATTTTTGCTGCCACAGATAAATGAAATTTCCCCATTGTGGGATTAATAAAGTCATCTATCTATCTATCTATCTATCTATCTATCTATCTATCTATCTATCTATCTATCTATCTATCTATCTATCTATCTATCTATCTATCTATCTATCTATCTATCCATCCATCCATCCATCCATCCATCCATCCATCCATCCATCCATCCATCCATCCATCCATCCATCCATCCATCCATCCATCCATCCATCCATCCATCCATCCATCCATCCATCCATCCATCTATCTATCTATCTAAACTATGTTTCTATTAGATCTCTGCCAAAACACTCATTTGAAACATATTTGGTTTAAATTTGACTTGTTCTTTTTTATTATTTGTTAACCCTGTAAAGCCCACCACAACAAATAATTTACTGAAAATTATTATTATTATTATTATTATTGTTATTAAATAAATTTTTAAACACTTTTTGTGAAATCCACAAAACCTCTTTTTTTGTGTGAGTGAATGTAGATAGTATCAATTACGCAGGTTTTGCTCACAACACTGTTAAGTTTAAGATGCAAAAATATTGACATGTGTTCAGGAAAAAAAACGCCTTGTCTCAAATTGGATCCAAACATTTTTTGACATGGTGTAACTTTAGTATAAAGAATTTATACACGTTTTTTATTCTTTCAATTCAAAAAGCAGCCATTTAAAAATGAATGACAGCAGATGAGTTGCTGTCACTATAAAGTTTTAAAAAATTAGCAAACATTGTGGAATGATGATACCGTGCAGAAAACATGGACCAGGTTATATAGAATGGGTTTTTAAGGAAAGTTTTGATTGTGCTATTGAGATACGGTTCTCAGAAATGTATGTAGTAAATATGATGCGAATGGTTATATAGGGTTAAACAAAAATGTATTTTGTTTGGTTATAATACATTTTTCGCTGTGATTTTAAAATGAGCAAAGGTTTTCATTGATAAACTTTTTATCAATTGTAAAAATAAACTGAACAGAAACGTTTAAAAAAAAAACAGATTTATCTTTAAAAGAAAATTCTGTTTTTTGATCAAATGTGTGATTTTTAAGTATAGATATTCAGTTACTTAAACCGACTTGTCCAGTTAGAATGTCAGAACAGGATGGTTTCATACTTGTTTTCTTTTTTGTCCCAGGCTGTAGTTCGAGTCCACCTGAGACTGAATAGAAGCCTGTCTTTGTGTGCTGAGAATGGAACAAACCCTGACTGCTGTTCAAGGCCGCTGTGTGTCCTGGAAACCCTCCAGGTGTCTGCTTGTGTCGGGGGCGCCCCTCAGGCATCCCTGCTGGTTCAGGCCGTCATACATGCCCAGCTGCTTCCTTCAAATCCTGGATCAGGTCATTAATAGATTTTGTTTCATAATGTGGCATTTGGACAAAGCACTCACTGACTAAAACCTAAATTGTGTCACTTTAGATAACAAAACAGTCATTCCAAACCAAGTGTTTCAGCCGTTGGGCTCGTGTCCCTGTGACTTGACCACGGGAGTATGTGATGTACGCTGCTGCTGTGACAAGGTCTGTACATGTGACATCTACAACACTTTTGACTTATGCAGACTTAAGGTGTAGAAAAGTTGCAAAATAGACTTTGACATACTAAGAATTTGTTGTCGTCATAAAAAACATAGATGGGGCGAATATTTCCTAAAAACAGATTTTTGAGATTTCATTCGTTGCTGTTTTGTAGGTGGAGTTTTTCTTTGTCTTTGTTGCTTCATTTGTTTTAACAAATGAATGCACAAGTGACAGATGTAGGCTCTTGACACTTTCTGAATAAAATAATGCTTTCCTGTTGTTATTCTGGGTTATTAGGATTGCTCCAGTGAAGATTTAAAGCTGTTTGGATCCCACTGTCTGCCGGGGCCCTTTGGTGGACAGCTGTCACCCACTCCAGAGTATCACTGCTCTGCTCACTCCTCTGAAAACTCACCTGACTGGTTTCCATTTTTATGTGTCAACTCTCCACCTGAAAACAACCCTTTCCTCGGCTTCTTTTACCATGGAAGCACAAAGTGAGAAAGAAAGAAAATTCCCTCACAGTAACATTTATTGTGTCATATTTTCATTACATTTTTTTGTCTTTTGTTTGTAATATGTCTAGGGCATCAGTGCTCAGCCCCTCCTTCCAAAAAGCTGTGTCTCCAACTCTCGCATCAGCTAGTCCTTATGTTCAAGACAGCCCACTTATACAGTTAGATGGACAGTTTTTTGTTATACCGCAGGTAAGTTGTCTGTAAGTTTGTTTAGAACGACTGTCCTTGTAAACGATGGTTGATGTGGTTTGTTGACAGAGCTTTAAAGCTTAACAGATGGGTTTTTGCTGCACAGGTCATCCTGGGGCGATGTGGAAGCAACACTCCCGTAGCATTTTTGAGAGATTTCAAAGTGGAATGTGTAACCCTGCTCCACTCTTGTCCAACGGGATTCCCGTTGCAGACACAATCGGCAGAACTGACCAGTCAAGTCATGGACGGGCAAGGCGGTGAGTTTTTTGTATGCTGACCAGTGACCACCCTGTTGTTTTGCTTTAATGCTTTCTGAAACTTTTCTGTTGCTTCAGGAGTTGTTGAAGTGGATGTGGCTGATGAAGTGGTCTCTGAAATAGGTCCATTTATCACCAAAAGCATCACAGTTCCTTCTGAAGGTATTTAGATGATAACATAGACGGGCAATAACGCAGATTTTCAGTAAATTTATAATCAAGTTTGTTCATATTTTCTGAAGAAAAGATTCTGGTGTGTGAGAATGTGACCCTATCGCTGGATTACAAGTTCTATTGGAAAGCAAATGGCCTCACAGGAATCATGCTGACACGCAGCATTGGCACCATCATCTCAAATACAAGCGGTATGTGCCGGTAATCCTCATGCATAACTTTGTCCATCAGGAGCCGAAATATATTTTTTAAATTAATTAATGACACATTTTGTTTTGTGTTTCAAACAGTGGTGTTAAGAACGAGATATTCTGCTGTGTTTTTAAACGGTAATTCTATGGCTGAGCCTGTGTCAGGGAACCCAGGTAAGGATGGAGAGGAGGCTTTGTTCTTAAAAATGAACTGTAAGCAAAAACTAAAGGAGGTTTTACTTGACAGGTTATCAGGTGGGGAGGCCTGTTATTGCTGGAATCATAGACAACGGCGCAGCCTCAATGCAAAAATCCTACATTAATGTTTGGAAACCAGGTAACGCTTTCATACAAATAATTACAACTCACTTTTAACCCAATACTGAATGCATTTCACTCAACATTACGGAAGATTCACTGCTGTTCTTTGATCTGTCTGCCAGTTCATGATGGGCTCTGTTCCAGTGCTGAGAGGGAGGCAGTTCTGTTTGGGAGGAATTACACATCTGGATGCCTGCTGCCTGTTGTCACAAATAATCTGACTCAGTGTAATCTATTGAGGTCAGTATGGTGGCATGATTTATTTACAGAATATTTGTGAAAAAGTTAAATATCTTTGTGTTTACCTGAGAAGTGAGAATTGTATTCTTTGTGTCATTGAGATTCAAAAAGGTGGAGCTTTACTTTAGTCAAAAATCATTTCTGATTTGAATGTTTTTGCCTCTTATTCTGTTTAAAAAGGTAATAGTATACTAGACTCAGTGCATGACTCCATGGCCTTCTGTGACCTCGGTTTAATTTATTTCAATTATGTGGTGCCAGTTCACAGACAAAAACATCTCAGAACACCATACAAAGAAAGCAAACAGACTGGAAAAAAATAAATCAAATCAGCTAAGTCTGTTATAATTTAATCTAGTTTAATTTGAGTCAATTTATTCTAACTGTATCAAGATGAAGAACTTAGCTGAGGACATAAGGATCTAGCTTGGACTGCTTAGAGAACGTGAAGCAATAAAGGAGATAAAACACTCCATACCAAAAAGTGAAGATCTTCAGAGATAACATGGAAACAATGAGAGAAAAGTCGGTACTTACTTGAAGATGTTCAGAACACTAAAATGCTGATAGCTTAAATGCAGAAACTAAAAAAAAAGTCAAACTTGTACATTAATAGCAGAGCTGAGACAAATGAGTGCATCCAATGTTTCTGAATTTTAGAGAAACGGTCTTTAAGCTACAAGAAGGTTTGACTGCTGCTGCATACGTGGCAAAACGTGGAAACCCGGATCTTTTTACCATGAAAGATTGGCTGCACATTAGCTGTAAGTATATTGTGCCAGAAAATATCATTCAAAATTGATCATTTGTGTTTCCATTAACAATTATAATTTTGTTATTTAGTTGTAATTTAAGTGTTAAGTCATGATCTTGCTAGCTCTTTACTCTAACCTATCAAACCTAGTGGTGAGCCTGAACTCAAGCGATGCTGCAGAGGACACATCCAGTGAATGCAGGGCGGTTCCATCCCACGTCCACGTGCAGGTTTGGACTCTTGTCACTGGGTTTGTAGGAAGCATACCTCAAAGGGAAATCTCTGCTTTGCAAATCAGGTTTGTATTAGATGCTTACTCAAATGCAAACTGAGCTTGAAAGTACATCTTAACTCCTAGTTTTTACTACAGTGTTCAGTTCTTGTTTTTAATGTAGTCTTTTGTGTTTTTTTTAGCTATGGTTTGTCCACCTGGTCATTGGACTGTGGAGGAGGCAATGGGTCTTTATGTAAAGAAAGTCAGTTGTTGTCGATCACCTCTTCAGTCACTTTTATCGACATTCCCTACAACACAGGGCCACCAAAAAGCAGGTGAATGATTTTTATAATGGCTTCTATGTGCAATAAAAGTTATTCTGTTTTTCTGTGTGTTTCTATTGTTTCATTGTTCATTTGATCTTTTCCACGTAATATGTTGGCCATGCTATTGTAATTGCTGCTGCAAATAGTTTGGTTTTTCTATCATCGAAGTCATAGTGGAGTTTCTATTCTTACTTTATGTGAAATAGACTTTAACTTGTATTGCTTTCCGTTTATTTTTATATCATTTAGGTTTCAGATCAACTTCACGGAATATGACTGTGACAGGAATGATGTGTGCTGGCCCGAGCTCGCTTTTCCTTTCACCAGATATTACACTGGTATGATTATTCATGGAAATATACTTTTACACATTTAAGAATTATTTTGCGCAAATCAATTTGCTTTTCTGATAGCTAAAACGCAAGGAACAGAACATTTGTGAGCTGAGCCAGAAACTCTTGTAGATTTCTAAAGTAAATCAGTATTTATTGTAACAAGATTGGGATAATCGAATAAGTAAATACAGTGTTAGACTTACTACCAACAACTTATTAACATGTATTGCTGCTGTCTGTCACAGGTGAGCCGTATTCTCTGGCATTGGCAAAGGGAATGATCTTGGTTTTCTTCTTCATCACGGCCTCAATTCTTGGATCCCCATGGAGGAAAATCAGACAGGCATGGCACAGTGCTGCCTTCTGAAACTTGTTCTTAAACAATAAGGAATTTCATACATTTTTATTAATTGAAAGTGGTGTGCAAACTGTTTTCCTTAAATTTTTTAAAATATTTGTTTTATTTAAGAATTTTACTTAATAAAATCACTATTTTTTGAACAATTACTGGGTTGCTGCTGCCAATGATTCATTTTTTAACAGTCTTAATACATTTTTTATTTAATTTTATTCCTATTCTTTCTGACATAGTGCTAGTCATTTTATAGTTTAATTTCCTGTCGGTACTGGAGTTGTAATGTTCAGTGCCTCTGCTTAAGACACACAACACACATTTTTTATACAAAGTTTCTAAAAAGAATACATTCTGTTTACAGTTTATAATTCAATTCTGTTTACAGTCTTTTGACATCTAAACAATATGGGATCAGAGCAGAGAATTCAACCCAATCCTATTGGCTGATCTTCTTTCTGAGTAAATGTGTTTTCATCTATTTGCTTAAAGCAATAAAATATCCAACTTTTCTTACAAGCAAAAGAAATAGTAGAATAACTTTTAGAAACTTGTTAGGCAGGCTTGTCCTGCAGTAGCTCAATAATTGTATTAACTGTACGAGATCCTGAGTCACTGGACTAAATTAATTACAGATTTTATTACCTCCACCTCTAAAGAATGCTGCCTGTTTAGGCTTCTTTATCTGTCAATCAATGGTGCTATTTACTGAAACATACATTATTAAAGTAAAATATGTTGTACTTTTATAGTTGGTGCCTTTTTTTATTGCACTGTTAAACTTATTGTGTGGCAGACTGAACTTAATATTTGATTCAAATAAATGGATCAATCTGGGCATTTTGTATGTGGGATGTGTAGCTGCCTCCTCACATTAAAGTAAAATGTTGTTAGCCCCCTTCAATTTGACAGGAAATACTAAATCCAACAACACATTTATTAGGGGGGAAATACATTTGTGTTGTCAGCTAACCTAGGGCAGTGGATTGAAACATTGTGATATACAAATGTTGTGAAGAATTCACATACATCCCAGTTGAAGTTTGGAATGTGGACTTAAATGCCAGGCAAATTTTACAAAATCGAAATCTATAAAATTGAATTGTTTCACCAAAACATCAAATTGTTATTTTAAGTGGCAATACAACACTATTCACAACACTGTGACTTGTTCTCAAACGACTTTTTAGTTGAAAAACGTAAGACTATCTGTCGTAAAATCTCGCAGGTGCAGGTGTGCCTTTGCCTTCAGACAACGCACAGGGAATAATTCTGTACACTCAAACTGCGCAGACTCCGGAGCTTGTCGGTCATTGGTCAAAAGGAACATTTGCTGTTGTGGAAGTTGATCGTTCCCAACACAGTAAAGTGACGTGGAGAGCTCGGAAATGGCAAGCGCGTCTAAAACTTTGTGAACTATGATAAGGCTCGTCACAGTGTAAGAACAGTCTGCTACGATAGTGATTAAAGACGGGGTTTTTCTTTTTATTTGACCTATAAATCTTTGAAAATCGTCAAGGAAGAAGGAGTTAAGTACACAGAAAAGCTAACCAACATTAGCAAGCTAACAGGACCAGCCTCTCAGCGCTGTGAAGTGAGCGTTATGCAAAGTAAATATTTTACGATCACCTGTGCGGCATCATGAGAGCCTACGGCAGGACTTGACTGACGAATATTGGACAAAATATATATTTGACAGCAGATAACTAGCAAAGATAACATTTTTTGTGGCGAATCTGCGACGTATCATCTCCTGTCATCTAGTAAGAAGATGGGTTCTTTTCTCCGGGGTGACGAGATGTGTTTGGCTCAGTTGTTTCTACAGTCTGGCTCAGCTTACGACTGTATCAGTGAGCTTGGAGAACTGGGGCTGGTGGAGTTCAGAGACGTAAGTCCTTCAGCTATTTATTATTGTTGCTTCTCTTCTATCTTTGATCTAGTAATAACAATACAAAAAAAGTTCTAATAAAGCAGATCTTCTAGGTGGAGACTAGCTATTTACAAGCTTTTGTGGTGCTCACGGGTTTCTATGATGGGATGAAGGTTGTTCAGTTGCTTTTGCCTGTCTAAATGTCATCTCCCTATCCCTGTTTCAGCTCAATCCCAATGTGAACGCATTCCAGAGAAAATATGTGAATGAGATCAAAAAGTGTGAAGAGATGGAGCGCATTCTCGGTGAGGACGAGATGCTTCAGAAAATATCTTTGTTCTCTCCTCGCTTCAGTCAAGCAGACGTCCAGTCAGCATTTGAATAAAAGGCGGGACTGAAAAGATTAAAGCTTAACAGAATCATTTCACAGATAAATTTTACAGCTGTAGCCTAACAGTCATAAGAAGAGTCAGCTGGTTGAAAGAATTGTTCTCTACGGTTATTGTGCATTAAGAATTAAATAGACACTGTCACGATTTGCGCTCGGTTTGAGCGATTTTCAAACATTTCCCTATAGTATTTGCAAGCTTTTATTACAGATTTTTCAGAATAGATTGTTTTTTGTTTTGTTTTTGTTTTTTAACAGGATACCTTCTGAGGGAAATAAAAAAAGCTGATATTTCCCTGCCAGACAGAGACGTAAACCCTGTGGCTCCTTCACCCAAGAATGTCATGTCAATTATGGTATTTGGCGTTTTTCTTTCGTTCTGTCTTCTATTTTTTCCTGCCAGCTTAAAGAGCCACTCCGATAAAAATCGGTTTTGGGTGTTTTTAACATATTCTTGTGGTATTTTTCTCATCATAAAGGACATATATGAAGAAAATTTAACTTAAAATTGCATTTCTGAATATTTATTTATTAATTCAAATAGTTGTGAATTAGCAGTGGATCGAAAAAAATGCCGTCGGCAAAAGAGTTTATTTGTAATGTAGAAAACAGTAACCCTCTTCTGGAAGGTGCTGCTGCATTGCAGAAACTATGCAACACTGTTTTTTTTTTTTTTTTAATTTTGGCTAAAAACGGCACAATCATAATCAAAAGACCACTGGGGACGCTTTTCAAGTGGATCAAAAGATGATCAGAGTGGGTCTTTAAACAGTCTCCTGACATGGACCCATGTTTTCTCACAGGAACAGCTGCAGAGATTTGAGCTGGAATTGGGTGAAGTCACAAGGAATAAAGAGAGGCTCCAAAAGAATCTGCTGGAACTAACAGAGTACACGCACATGCTGCGCATCTCCCGAAACTTTGTCCAGAGACCTATTGAGGTAGATATTTTAGATAAAGTGCTTTGAATCCCTGTTTACATCCCCTCCTAAAACCCCAGCTCGCCTGCTTTGTAGTTTAATTACCTGATCTTTAACTTTACTGCTTGTTGTGTTTCCTTTTAGAGAGAACCGCTGCAAGCTCAATACGAAGAGTTTCCCTTCCTAGAAAAAGACACCGTGATGGACTATAGCAGCATGCAGCGACTTGGAGCCAAACTGGGGTGAGCATTGTAATCGGTTAGCGCTACAATTACATTCACAAAGCTGCTCCTATGCATTTCTAGGGAAACAGTACACCAGGTTACACACAAATCCTAACCCCATTAAACTCCATTGAAGAAGTTTTCACTGATGGAAATGACTTTCCTCTGTTAAACCAAGTCTTACAATATATTTTTATTGTTTTCTTAAACCACTGGAATTGAAACATGTTGATGTTTTCACGTTGACTGGAGCTGATCCGTTTACCCTCCTCGTATCTTTTTTGTAGGTTTTTTTCTGGTCTGATTCAACGGGCAAAGATCGAAGCCTTTGAGAGAATGCTTTGGAGAGTATGTAAAGGTTACACCATTCTCAGCTACGCGGAGGTTGAAGAGTATCTACAAGATCCTGACAAAGTAAGTTTCACCTTATTACATTATGTTACTGCTGCATTACATGTGGTATGTTGCCACGTGAACAGTGATACTTGAAAACACTAATGAGATTTTTAGGGTATTGAGACCCCCAAGAAATGTAGATGCTGAGTATTTAATTTCCTGCTAGATAACAATTTGAGTAATAGATATCTTGTTAGTTAATCACAAAAGCTGGTTCAGTCTTTTCACTTTTTTTTTTTTTAGATCTATTACAGTAAATCAAAATCACATGTGATGTCTCCTATAATGGACAAGTCTTTTTTTCTGCCTCTGTTAAAGCTGTCAGTAGACGAAGATGCACATTTGGAGAAGATTTTCCTAAATAGAAAGTTCTCCTTATGAAAACAATTTCCTCTTTTTTTATGTGAAACTGCTTTGAAGAAGTTAACATTTTGAGAGCAGAACTGTTCCAAATCATAGTTCAGCTAACAGTGAGCTACTAGAACTGTCAAAATAAGACAAATGAGTAATATTTATAGTATCCCTGCTTCCTCTTTTTTTCTATACATTTTTTCTTGTCTAGTTGATCTTTGTTTATTAAGTTAAATTAATGTTAAAAACCAGGCTTTGGTTAAATGTTTTTTCTTCTCACAGTTTAGTAGACAGTGACCCTCTTTTCACATGTAATCTGTCAGACATAATCAGATTATTCATTTCCTCTGCTGCACTACAGAGCAGACATGCTAGACTGAGCAGTAATGAATAGGTGGACATTCCTTCCCTCCTGAGAAACCAGACTTTTCAAATTCAGAAAGGATCAAATACATTATTTTATTGATCATTCTTTCAACATTGCGACACAAAAAGAGAAGAATGTTGAGCTTTTCTTCTCTTCAAGGTCAATGGAATTCCAGTTTTGCTCAAATGTTCTTTAAATTGTGATGTAAACATTTAAATTGAATGTAAATGAGTGAAACTTTTCATTTTTTTTACATCAGCACTGAATCTTTAGAGCCTAAACCCACATTTTTCTCCCTGCTGCAGGGTGAGGCTGTCAAATGTGTCGTGTTTCTCATCTCTTACTGGGGAGACCAGATTGGCCAGAAGGTGAAGAAGATCTGTGATTGGTAATTGATACCCCCTGATTAGATGCACATTTTTGCTTCCCCTTGTCCCATCAGTAAATCTTTTAAATGTGTTTTTCCTTTCATAGCTACCACTGTCACTTGTACCCGTACCCCAATAGCAATGAGGAGAGGAATGACGTCGTGGAGGGACTGAAAACTCGAATTCAGGATCTACACACAGTATGTTTGACTTGTCAACCTTTTTTTTCCATTAAAAAAAAGGCCTATTTTAAAATTGTTGTTGCTTGTTAGCAATTTTCAGACAAAGCATTAAATGGCTTATTTAAATTGTTTTTAATGGTCAAAAAATCTAATTGACTATAAAGAAATTAAAGAAATTCAAAAATATTTTTTTGATCATTTTTGTAGCAGCTAGAATGTAAGTTTGGGTCTCACACAGGCAGTGCTTGTCAGGCTTTGGAAAGGAATTTTTTAACCCCCCCCCCCTCTTAAAACACATGATCGACTCAAGGCCTCAGCTGAATGCAGCTTAGGTCTTAAAATAAAAATATGCACAAATTCACATTTTTTTTTCCTCTCTTGCTTGATATGTTTTACTCTATCGTGCACACAACACTGTACAAGTGGTGTTGAGTTTTAAAAGTCTTTACTGCATTAACTCATTCTGATCATCTGTAATGACTGCAGGTGCTTCATCGCACTGAGGAATACCTGAAACAGGTTCTGGTCAAGGCTTCAGAATCTGTGCACCTGTGGGTGGTCCAGGTCAAAAAGATGAAGGCCATCTATTATATCCTGAACTTGTGCAGCTTTGACGTGACGAATAAGTGTCTGATCGCGGAGGTTTGGTGTCCTGTCAAGTGACATTCCCACGCTGCGGAGATCTCTGGAGGACGGATCGGTGAGAAATCCTATAATGTGATCACAATGATAATGTGTTTCTTCTTCTTAAGCAGTTGTTTCTCCAAGAAGTAGGGGGACGAGCAGAACTGATCTGATGATTGATAATTTGTGATTTTAATGAACTTTTGCTGCTTTTGTGTGTCTCACGGAAGTGCCTTGGCAAACATTTTAGACTTTCCAAAAAAGCATGTTTAGTCAAACTATGAAATTCAGGTTTATTTTGATTTAATTTTTTACGCGATTTCATCAATATAAATTTTATATTTCAAACTTTCCTTATACCACTTTAGTTTTTTTATTAGTTTTTTAAAACTTTTTAAAATGGAGCTTTTATAAATTAAATTAGGAATTCTTACATTCTTACATTTTCCCCATTGTGAGATTAATAAAGTCATCATCTATCTATTAAAAGGAAAAAAGTCTTTTTTATTTAAAAAAAAGCTTTAAACCGAGTCCTGGCTTTGATGAATTGTTAGAGCCATTTCTCTTGGTTTCTAAATAACCAGCCATAGCAGAACAACACTCTCTTGTGCCAGCTTGTAACGGGTTTCATCTGTGTTCCAGAAAAAAAGCGGATCAACCGTCTCCTCATTCGTCAATCGTATCCCCACAACCGACACTCCTCCCACCTTGATAAGGACCAACAAATTTACCTCCGGCTTCCAGAACATAGTGGATGCGTATGGCGTGGGGACGTACAGGGAGGTCAACCCTGGTAAGTGAGACTCTCCATCTTTAAGTCAAAGCTGGACAGCCACACAAGTATGGACTATTAAATATCACCCATCCTGTGTTTTCTTTTATTTTTGGACCTTTATAAATGACCTTTGTCCTAAATTTGCCCTGCATTTGTTAGACATATTAGACGATGTCTTAAAACAATGACATTCGTCTTTTTTAACCATTTCTATTTTCTCTTCTTTCATGTGTAGCTCCTTTCACAGTCATCACTTTTCCGTTTTTGTTTGCTGTGATGTTTGGGGACCTGGGCCATGGAGCCATCATGGCTCTGTTTGCCTGCTGGATGGTGTTTTATGAGAACAACCGCAAACTTAAAAACACCAGGAATGAGGTGAGTGAGTTTTCCGCAGCTGGATTTCCCGACCCATTGACACAGGAGACTGCTTTGTCAACCAACTACAGACCCGTGGACATGGATCTAAGTAAAGGTTTATAGTCTGAGGAAGACGGTTACATGTGTTGCAGCAACAGAAATATAATAACAAGCTCTCATCCACAGGCTGCTCTTCTGTGATTTCATCAGAAATAAATTCATATTCCAGATAAGAATATTAGTGACATTTGCTGAATTCTTTCACAATATTATTGTATCATATTAACTATAGAACAAACAAGAGAAGATGCTTGATGTTTTTTTTGGAAATTAATCCCTTTTTGCTAATTTTCTAACTATCCATCGACTCTTTTGGACAATCTGCAGGAGTATTGTTGATTTTTTCCTCCTTGAAGGTCAGAATAATCAAAGGTTATGATTTAAAATACAGTCTATTCATGGATGTCCTACAACGTACTACAAATAACTTCAAAAGTGCTGCTTTTATCTGGTTCGGATGGTAGACGGACATCTATGCAACGCTTCATTTAATTTCATCAGAATTCAAGCATGGAAATGGGAATATTTCTGTTATTTGGAATTGTTTTTAATATTTTAAAAGTTATTTTTTATTAGAAATACTGTGTGCATGTAAATGTAGTCTGTTGGTGACAGGCTAGTTGGTTTTACTGAGTAATTTGCAAACAACTTTCGCCTTTATTTATGGTCAGCTATGACAGAGTAGTGTTTAGAGTTTGTAGACATCAATGGTCACAAATAGAAGTGGTGCTAGAGTTTGCAGACTACAGCGGAAATTTGATGAGCTTCTGTCAGCAAACCGCTAGCTGATGAAAAGATTTGTGAAGCTTTCAGATCTTTAACTTAGTCTTCTTATGGCTCCAGGCAAGACAGACGTTTCTCTGTAAGATGCGCTGCTTTGAGTGGAACAAAGCCGCAGGATTTACTGTGTTTTTCTAGCCTCTTTTTTAAATCTATAGTTGATGCTTTTGTTTCTGAAGCTGGTCAGTGAAAACAAACACCATCCATTTGAAGCTCATTGATGTTAGGTAATGAAGACCTCACACCTTGAATCCAATCTGCAACGTGTTTCTTGCAGATCTGGAACACGTTCTTTGAGGGCCGTTATATCATTCTCATGATGGGCATCTTCTCCATCTACACTGGTCTTATATACAACGACTGTTTCTCAAAGTCCCTCAATATATTTGGCTCTGGGTGGAGTGTGAAACCCATGTTCGAGACTGGAAAGTGGACGTAAGTAGGAACTTCTTTGACTGGACTTTCTTGCTAAAGTGTTGGCATGTTGGTAAAAAATCGTTTGTTTTGAACATCCTTTTTTTTGTTTTCCTCATGTTTGATTATTTCCTGTGTGTTTTGTAGGAATGACGTTCTTCGTGGGAATCGTTTCCTCACCCTGGATCCGAACGTTACAGGAGTTTTCACAGGGCCGTACCCTCTGGGAATCGACCCGGTGAGTAGACCTGAGGCATCGTTCGCATATCATTTAGTACACGCTGACTATCTCTGCTTCTTATCTCCACAAAGGCTTGAATATGGACTCTGTCATGCTCTGATTCACTGAGACACGTGACTTACTGTGGTTTATTACATACTTTTATCTGAAACCAATTTCCATGAACAATTAGCACAAGTTGTGTTTATACAATTTCAGAAATGTTCTTTTTTTTGCCCCCAAAAAATTTCCTCACAAAGGTTTTCTCTTTTCTTTCTTACAATTAAAAATAAGCTTTTCAAAAACAAAATGCAGATCTCTATAAAGATCTGTATAATTCTTCATTTTCTAACTGTGTTAAGCCTTCATGCCTTCCTGCACATAGGTGTGATTGTGGTTTATAATTAATTGTAAAACTTTGTTGTCTGTTATTGTGTTGCCCTCTCCCTTCATTAGTAGGTAAAGCTGCAGTTATTCTGGGATTCAGTCACTGTGGAACTAGGAATGGGCTTGTCAGAGGTGGCCTAATCATTTGTTGTGTGTTCGTTGGACAGATATGGAACCTGGCCTCCAATCATCTTGCATTCCTGAACTCTTACAAGATGAAGATGTCAGTGATAGTGGGCGTCATTCACATGAGCTTCGGGGTCATCCTCAGCACTTACAATCACACGTATGTACCTCCGTTTAACATTCATGTTTTTTTTCTTCTCTGAAGTGATACTAAACTATAAGAAAAAAAATATATGAAACAATTTGCACCCAATTTATTTGAGCAAATTTGTTTAAACAGTTTGTGTAAACTAAAAATAAAACCTTAAATCAACAGCTTAAAAACTCCTCAATTAGAGTTGACCATATGTAAATATTTTTTATGTAAATTTTACCTTTTTTGTTTTGTTTTACAAAATGCAAGCATTAATATTTACTAAGAGGTGAAATTTACCCATAATAATAAGATAGACATACTATCTAATATATCTATTTTAAACAATTTGACCCTCTTGTAATTAGACCCTTCCAAATAACCTTTCTAATAACCTTCTTTTTTTGTCTCATTTGAACAGCTACTTTAAGAAGAAGTACAACCTTTACCTGGTCTTTCTGCCTGAGCTCCTGTTCCTGTTGTGTCTATTCGGTTACCTGGTGTTCATGATATTCTACAAGTGGCTGGCGTTCTCTGCGAAAGACTCCAGACATGCGCCAAGCATTCTCATACGATTTATCAACATGTTCCTCATGCAGGGGAAGGAGGAGCCCTTCTACCCCGGACAGGTGAGGTGATCTTCAACCATCTCGAATCGCAGTCACGTTAGAGACTATTTATTTGATTTATCATATTGACAAATGTTCTTTCTTCCAGCACGGAGTGCAAGTGTTCCTGGTGGTCATTGCTGTCTTTTCAGTGCCTGTTCTTCTTCTTGGGAAACCACTTTACCTTTACTGGCTTCAACGCGGACGCCAGCACCTTGGAATGTACAGGGTGAGCGATGAAGACATGTATATCCGTCGTTCATCTAAATATGAGTCTGGAATATAGTAATTCATGAAAACCTATTCATTAAAAGCACTAATCCGAGAGATGACCTTTAATTTAACAGTCAAATTTGTGCGTTTGTTTTCTTCAGGGTTATGAGCGTGTGCGACGCAGCAGTGATGAGGAGCTCTACCTGCTGAGAACTCATGATGAAGAGGAGGGCAGCAGTAACAGCGATCTTTCTGGCAGTGGAGAGCAAACCACAGAGCAGGTCAGCAGAACAAACAACTTCCTAAATCTCAATCTCTTTACTAATATCCAGGTCATTATGGTTTTTACATTGTATTGTATGTATTTTTTTTTAGTTCAACTTGGCAGATGAGTTCCTTCATCAAGCCATCCACACTATAGAGTATTGCCTGGGTTGTATCTCCAACACGGCGTCCTACCTGAGACTCTGGGCTCTGAGTCTGGCTCATGCCCGTGAGTATGAAGCATCTTTGAGTGTTGTTACTTTGGGTTCAGTGTTTTTAGATTAGATAGATTTTATTAATCCCACGATGGGGAAATTATTTTTGTCTGCAAAAAACAGACATCCAAAAAAAGTTAAGTGACCAGTATTTTCAGGATTTAGAGTACAAACATTATAAACGAACAGAATAACATCTGCAACCTGCACGACATGGTAAAATTAAAATTAGACAAAAAATATATGTATAAGTAAAAGGACACACAAAAACAACTGAAAACAACAACAACTGGGACAATAAATAAATAAATGATTGTATGAAAAGCACCCGTTGGTCCATAGTGTGTCACTTCATCATGGTGTTGTACAGTCTGATGGCTGTGGGGAGGAATGACCTGCAGCAGCGCTCCTTCTTGCACTGTGGGGTAACAGTCTTGTGCTGAAGGAGCTGGTCAGCGCCTCTACAGTTTGGTGCAGGGGGTGGGAGGGGGTATCCATGATGGATGTTAGCTTAGCTAACGTCCTCCTGTCCACCACCTCCTCGATGGACTCCAGTGTGCAGCCCAGGACAGAGCCGGCCTTCTTAACCAGCTTGTTAAGCCTCCTCCTTTCTCTGCCTGCACTGCCCCCCGCCCAGCACACAACTCCATAAAGTACTACTGAGGCCACCACAGTGCCTAGAAAGTCCTTAGCAGCTGTCTGCACACGCCAAAGGACCTCAGTCTCCTCAGCAGGTGAAGGCGACTTTGGCCCTTCCTGCACAGAGCATCTGTGTTCTTTGTCCAGTCCAGTTTTTCTACAGTCCTGAAACATCTGTAGCTTTTTAGGTTAAAGCCACAAATCAGTCTAACCACTGGCATTAGTAGCGTACTTTCTCTGAAGTTTCTTTTTTCTTTTGGTCTCTTCTGCTTTAACAGAGCTGTCTGAAGTGCTCTGGACCATGGTGATGAGGGTGGGGCTACGCATGGACACCACTCTTGGAGTTTTATTTCTAGTTCCAGTGTTTGGTCTGTTTGCTGTTCTCACGGTGTCCATCCTCCTGGTGATGGAGGGACTGTCTGCATTCCTTCACGCCCTTCGCCTGCACTGGTAAGCCTGTGTCCAGGTTCAGGATCTTTTCGTCTTCGTTTTCCTCTCCATTCATAACATTTTATTTCCTCCGCAGGGTGGAGTTTCAAAATAAGTTCTACAGTGGGACTGGAGTCAAGTTTTGCCCCTTCTCCTTTTCTGCTCTGCCCTCCAGTTTTGAGAATGACGGTTTACTATGAAAAGACTGAATCTACTGACAGCTCATGAATGGAGCCAAAGTCGGCGAGTTTTGTGCTGCAACAATGTGATATTAATGATTACTTTCATCTTTTAAACAGTTCTCAAAACCAGAAGTTCTGTGAGATTTTGAAAGCTTAAAAACTGCCTCCCCAACAGGATCACAAACATGAGATTTTCTTTGTTTCCAATGAATGTATAAAATGTATTTTTAACTAGGATGGAAATAATTACAGGCTACAATAGAGCGGAATTTAAATAATATTTTCTGGTATTTCTATATAAGTGTGCTATTTGAAAAGTAATATTTTATTTCTGTAATAGACAAGCGTGAAGCCTAAAAATATTTTTGTACAAAAAACTGTCTGAAGGATAAATTTAAATTTTGTTCTTTAAAAGCTACAGATTTTCTCCAAGTTTACTATTTTTTAACGACTATTCTAAAACTGTATTCGTTTCACACAGTGGCTTTTCTTTGCTTTCTCACCACCTGGTAGGAAAATAATGGTTTCTTTGTCTTATGAAAGAGGTACACTATATAAATAACTCAAAATAGTCCTCCAATGATTTCCCAGAGTACCTGTAACTCAGTTTAGTCCAATAAAAGTGAAAACGTTTTTGTAATTTGGGGGAAACAGAAGACGTTTTATCCATTTGTGAGAGAAGGTGGTCACGACAGAGGCTGCTTTGCCCTCCATCAGGACGTCTGCGTGTTTCCGTCGCAAATTCCATTCCATTCCTTTGTTCTTCAGTTTCCATCTGCAGCCTTCTTTCTGTATGGAGATTTGACTTTTACTGTTTGCAACACCTTCTTGTTAAGAGGAAAAAAAATATTCTTTGAAGATTTTTGGAGCATAAACTCCCACAATCTCACACCCCTCCAAACTGTTTTTCTTTGCTACCACACAGTTTTGCATCTTCCTGCTTCCTCAGGTAGTTTTTTTGCTCGCGTTTCATTAGGTTGGATCTGAAGCTGCTGCTGTCTCCGCTCTGGGGAAAATTCTTGTTGCTACAGTTTTCCGTGCTTCCGTTTTTGTTGGAGGTTGTCACACAAATGCACTCGCTTGTATACTGCAGATTACCTGATTATCTTATTCTGCAGCACTTAAACTCTATATTTTTGTTTTACTCCTCCAGTTGTTCAGTTGGGCCAGGATGTTTGTACTTTAATAGCATTTCTTAAACATCAAAAAGGAACTTTTGAGTTTGGGAAAATTATTTAAGGCGAGACCATTTATTTTTAAATTTTTTTCCCTTAGTTCCAAAGCTGAGAATTGGAATTGATTTCAGGATATTTTTATTTCTTTTTTTGTGTCAAAGGGAATCGATTGTCGTCACTGCTGTTAGTGATGTGAGGTTTTTTACCTTCAATTTCAGTTTTTTCCTGATATTTCTGACAACCAATTTAGGCATCAAATCCTTGTCTAAGAATTGGTTAAAAAAAAGTAATAAATTATTTTTGCTGAAACGGTTTCTTAAATGTTAATTATGATTCACTTTTTAAATGTTCCCTTTGTAAATGTAGATATCATTTTTCTTAAAAGAAAAGGTGGATATTGTGACGGATCAAACCACTTTCAAAATATGGGGGAATCTCAATGACTACAAAGAAGACTAAACACTGGTATTTTAATGGAAATAAGACAATCATTAACATAAATATTAAATACATAATAATCCAACACAGCAAAAAACAAATTTAATTAAGTTTTTTGTTCCTCCCCTGAAAGTGGCTCAGTTGGTACATGCCCAATTGCCTGGCTGATGTATATGAAGCAGGGGTCACCCAATGAGTTATATCGCTAGAGGAGACACGCCCGCTTGAGAAGCCTGGCCGACGGTGGCGGAGCGCGACGCCATCTTGGTGAGGTCGTCGACGCCCACATGACAATGCTTTCTACTGCTTTTAGTGGCATCTAAGTAGCTTTTATATAATTTATATATATTCATATTGCTATATATTTATACATATAAATAAATACATAATATATGTATATACATTTTGTATATATATATATATATATATACAACATTTGTTGCTGTTAAATAAGAGAAACAGTCAGCCTTATAAGCTCAAACTTTAATAAAAAAATGCATTGTTGCAGGACTTCTTATAAATAAAAAAATATTACAAAGAATTTTTAAAAATAATTTTTAAACATTTCGAAGTTTTAAACCTCTTTGACATGTAATTTAAATTATTTAGAAAAGCCCAACAATAAGTCAATAATAGTAAATAATATATAAATAAGTCAATAATAATTAATAACAATATATAAATAAGTTAATAATAATAATGATGATGAATCAATAATAAATAATAATAAATCAATAGTAAGTCAATAATAATATTAAATGATAACAATAAATCAATAATAGGTCAATAATAATAAATCAATAATAAGACAACAATAAGTCCAAAAGTCAACAACAGATTTTACCCTTTAAAAAAACAAAGAAAAACAATTGATTTACCCTTTTGATTCATGTGAGTGGTCAATTTGTGTAACACAGTTGGTATGGTGCCGGTTTCAAGCGAACAATCCGGCCAGTCTTATCAATCTGTTTCCTCAAAATCTTTTGAACAGTCAGACTGTATTGCTAGTTGGTACCACAGTGATCCATCTGGGTTAGCTATTTTGATAGCTAAGGCCCACTTTTTCCTTAAGTCTGAGTCCACTGGAAACCTGCAAGAAAAGTTCAGTCACTGAGCCAGAAATGTGTAAATCTATATTACTATAATAGCCTAGTCCTAGTATACTGTATATAGGTTTAACACAATAAAGTTTACATTTATGTCGACAGCAAATTATACGTACATCATGCCTACATGTTGATAAAAGCCCTGCAGCATCATGCCTGTCAACATGTGTACGATTAATGAAGCCTCTGCAGCATTAAAAGGAAAGAATTATACCTACCTGTGAAAAGTTATGCCTTCCTCCTTCGTGGACTCATTTCTCTGATTTTGGCAGTTGAAACCCGCACAAGAACTGGCATTTTGCGAAAAATGTGTTCATATACATGCACTGCAGCAGTAACTTGACCTCACTAAGACGGCGGTGCTCTCCTCCCATGAGGAATCACGTGATGTCTCCTCTAGTGATACAACTCATTGGGGTCACCAACCCCAATTGTGGCGCCCACAGGGAGTGCACCCAAAAAACGGTTTCCCCTTTAAGAATTTACAAGTATGAATAAAATGCTTTAAAATTACAATCAGTACATTACTCAGAAAGACTAGATTTTTGTCAATTAATTGTAATGGAATTTTATTGTATTCCAATTTAAAGGGTTAATGGTGATATTTTGGGATTTGAGCCAATTATGAAAAGAAGACCAAAACTCTTTTACAT
The DNA here is from genome assembly GCA_023969325.1 of Oryzias curvinotus. Classification (NCBI taxonomy): domain Eukaryota; kingdom Metazoa; phylum Chordata; class Actinopteri; order Beloniformes; family Adrianichthyidae; genus Oryzias; species Oryzias curvinotus. The sequence continues at coordinate 21,739,539 of CM043714.1, forward strand.
GAAAACATTCAAAGAAAAGATGTTCCACAGTTTCTACATCATTTTCACAAAAGACACAAAGATCACTGTCCCAGTTAAAGCAAGAATGTAAAAAATGATTGGAAGGGTAAATATCATTTAACGAGAATGCTCCAAAAATAGCACTGCTCATATAGAAAATCAATATATTGTGGTGATCTGGGGGTTAGCCCCGCCTTCAGCTTTTAAGACTCATGGGAAGTGGGGAATCTTGGTTCTGTTAAATCAATCACCATTAGTGAGGGAGCTGTGAGTAGAAGTGAGGTTAATGCTGTTTGGCTGGTGGTGGGTGTGTGCAAAATAAACAGACTGATATGATTGTCTGTTGACTTATGTGAGTGTTGTCCTTGACAAACAGGTGCTGTGCTTTGCATGGGGCAGAGATAGCAGATTCTGACATGTCCAGTGGGGCCGCCACCTAGTAAGAAGATAGTGCAGGGGTGTCCAATTCCAGGCCTCAAGGGCCGGTGTCCTACATGTTTTCCAATCAACTTGCCATTGAAGCTCCTTATTGGCTAAACACACCTGATCCAGGTAATCAACACAGGATCAAAGACTCACACAGGACCAGAGACTCACACGCACAGGACCAAAGACACACACACAGGACCAAAGACACACACAGGTCCAAAGACGCACAGGACCAGAGACACACACACAGGACCAAAGACACACACACAGGACCAAAGACACACACAGGTCCAAAGACGCACAGGACCAGAGACACACACACAGGACCAAAGACACACACAGGACCAAAGACACACCCACAGGACCAAAGACACACACACAGGACTAAAGACACTCACACAGGACTAAGGACACACACAGGACATCACACACAAGCAGAAAGGAACTTATTGCTAAAAATGATGTCAGGAATTCAGCTCTAAAAAAAAATGACAAAAGAGCAAAGAAAACAGAATAATTTGATTATTTACTAATTTTTTACTAATTATTAATATTTTCTGGCTTTGTCTGTTCATATTTGCATCATTTGACAGAATATATTTATTATTTTGGATTAATATTTCTGTCTGTTTTTATTCACATTTATGTTTAAAAAGTTAAAGTTAAGTTAAAGTTTTAAAGGTTTAAAAGTTTTGCTTTAGTGTGTTCAATAAATGTTTATCTTGTTCGGCCCGCAATCTAAAGTGTGTTTTGGATTTAGGCCCCCTCTGCAACTGAGTTTGACCCCCCCTGTAATACGAGTCTAGAAAATTCATGCATGTTTTTGTGTAAAATGAGCAAATAAAAATAGGGCACACAAAAGGGCGTCCTCAGATTGTGTTTGTGTGTGTGTGTGTGGGGGCTAGGAGGTTTCTAGTAAACAGGTCCTGTGGCGCCCTTCATACCACTTAGTGCCCATGAAATAGCCCTCAGTCTCAAAAAGGTTGGTGACCCCTATGAAGGCTGTGCTTCCTGGATTGACTCTTTTGGCCTCAAAGCTCCAGATCCTCAGCCTCACTTGCAGAGACCAGCATCCTCCCCAGCAATGGTAACTCAAAAACAGCAGCTTTTATTGAACTGATGAAAATTTGTGTCGACGATATGAAAATGTTTTACTGTGCTGATGTTTAACAAAAGTATTGTGAGTCTAAAAATGTAAACCTGCTTAACAAATCTAAAAAAATATGGCAAATAGGGTGAGCAGTGCGTGGTGGTTTACCACCATCTTAGATGGGTGTGACAGTGTCTGACAACGCCACCCCCTTTATTTTGTTTTCTTTTCCTATAATTCAAGTCACTTTATAGTTTTACAAGTACTGTCCTACCTAGGCCTTAATAAAAGTGTGTTTTTCCTATTGAGTCTAAATTTGTACGGAAAAGTCTGTGTGGGGGGAAAGTTATTATTTCCATCATTGCAGAGAACCACTACCACCTTTTCCACTGTCATTTTATACACTTTTCTTTTGGCTGCTTTACTGTCTTGACTGGAAATTTCTTCACATTCACATATATATATTCTTGTCTTCCATGTGCTGCATAAACTGCAGAAAATATGACTTTACTGCTATTTACTATAAAAGTGCCAATCAGTTTTTTTGTATATTTGTGAAAGAGAAAAGAAATTTAATTTTGATTTAATATTTGTATATTTTTGGTATAAGTCTTATTATGATGATATTATTATGTTTTTCCTAAAAAAATATTACTGACATGTAACAATATAGTATATGTGTAAGGCTATTTCTAATAATTCCTTTTTGCAGAAAGTGTTATTCATTAAGACATTTCCAATGCTTTATTTGACATCTTCTCAGTACAGACACACACAAGCATCGACCAACTTACACACACTCTAAAACAACTGCATAAAAAGTTAACAACCAAACACTAACATGAATATTATTGGCAATTCTGTCAGTGATGAATGCTTTTAATACATAGAGATGCCAGGAAAAGATAAATGAATATATGTCATTTTCATTTGAACAATGTGAGAAATCACATGAGATTTATGTCTGTCCAACATGATTTGTTTATGCTTCAGCGTTTTTAAATTCAGGTAATAGCTGAGTGTACAGATGTTTGAAAACATTAAAAGACAGTTTAAGGAATCTAATAATGAACATGCAGCCTAATTTAATCAAATATCAGTGTTAAAGTCATTTCTATGTTAAATGCTCAGGTTTTTGTAAAATAACAATAATAATAAAGAAAAAACCTAAATGCTAGAGGCTCACAAACAGCGTTTAATGTTCCTTGTTGTCATTATGTTCTCACTAGATGGCAGCACAGAGAAGTTCTAAGCTGTCATGCTTGGTCAGTCGTTTGTGGAAACCAGAAGTGCAATGATTCTAAATCTGTTGGTTAAAAGTTTAATTTCTGCTCAGGTATATTAAATAGTACTGGAACTGTGAGCATAATTAGAAAATTACTTTATAAACCATTCACAAGCTAGAAAAGGAGGCTGCAAACAGTGAAATATTGAAAGTTTTCCATTCTATTTTTATCTTTTAAGTTTGAATAACCAGACTGACTAATTGAGGTTTCAGAGGTCAGCACGGCAAACTGGCAGCTGGTGTAAGAGTGACTTCATGAACAGAAATAAAACTCTGTTTTCGGGGGGGGGGCAGTGCTTCTAGACTAAACTTTGTTTTATAAAGGTGATTAATTATCAAAGCAATCAACCCCTGACTTAAAAATACAAATTTTTCTTTAGTTTTCCTTGTCCCCAAACTCCACCCTTTTACAAGATCCTGAAATGTCTGTTATTACCATATTATGGAGTCTAAAAGGGGCTGGTCTGCGTGGCAGAGGACAAAGGTTAGGTAGGCCCCTTCCTAAGACATGTTTATGACCAAACACAGGAGGGGAGTTATTGTGTGTCCTTAACGAAAAGAAGAAGAAAAAACTAGGGTGTTGTGATGTTTAATGAACCCTTATACGACTGGTAACTGACAATAGGTAATGCATCCGTTCAGGAAGGAAATAGTGAAGGCAGGATGGTATAACTTGCTCCAGAACTGAACAGCGAGGGGGAAGGAAGAAAAAAAATACTCTCAGTGCAGCTGAACTCCCCCCTTCTTCTCCTAAGCGGTCAAAATTATTTTCAGCTGCTCCTGACTGCAGGGATTTACATCAAACCTCAACTGCTCTACTTCCTGCTTGGCACCACAGCGTGCGCTCTGAATGGCCCCGTAAAACTGAGAGGGTGCCCTCAAACAAAAAACTCTGACACATCATTTTCCAGCCCAGACCCTTCCTAACCAGCCCAGGACTTTCCACGTGTTGATTGTGAGCAGGTGGACTCGGTCTGTCCCGAGAAGGTCCGACCACTGTGACAAAGCCGAACTAGACACTTCTCTGTGAGTGTGAAGGTGCTAATCTTTGATTTACATCTAGCTCAGGGGTGGGCAAACTTTTTGACTTGTTGGCCACAAGGCTTCTAAAATTTGACTGGATTGTTTTGGTCCATCTCAATGGGATCTGGACAAAATCATGCTTTAATTTTGATATAAAACAGAACATTTTGGAGTCCTTTTTTCCAAAATGGTGACTTTTGTTCTCCTTTAAGTGCCAATTGCACCAATGGGTTGGTGTACCCTGAAGGGAAAATAATGCATGACATGCTGCGTACATGGTGTTAAAATGATTGGAAAATTACTGTCCAAACCGGAAAACACACAGAAAAATGTAGACAACACAAGAATGCAAAATAACTTTCAGCACCTAGAAAATGGTTAATGTATTTCTATTGCACCATTTATGAGGAGGCACCAGAATTTCAGGGAAAATGAAACACTAATAGGTATTATCAATAAAATTAGATAATTGTTTGGTGTCATTATGAAGTCATTGTGTGGCAGCTTGAGGACATCTGCATGCAGGTCATCTGCAGGTGCTGAAGCTGCAGAGTCTTGTCAGACTGCAGCCTTGATGGATGTCTTCATGGAGGTTGCCATAAACCACCACTGCTTGGACCTTTATGATTCATGGTTGGAATAAAGCAGAGGTTTGCCTTCATCTCGTGATATGTCCTCAAAACATCGTGTTTAGAAGAAATCTGATGAGTTGAGAAGAACTGACATGGGGCGCAAGCTGGAGACTATAAAGCTGGTTTGATGCCGAGAAGACTCCACTTGATGTGAGCGCAGACAGAAGGGGGTTGGCTGAGCAGGCGGAGAAGAGGGGGGGACAGCAGCACACACCTAGTTCAATGTTCATTATAAAAAGAGAGTTTGTGAAGGAGACTCGAACCCCGAGCAGCTCACCTGGACTTGCTTCAACCTGATCCAGTCAGAGCGGCGTCTGTGTCCCTGGGATGCGCCCCGCGTCCAGCTGAAGCGGCGCAGTTTGGCACATCTTCCCTCCGGGCTGCAGCCGGACAGTAACCGCGCTGCGCATTACAGCTGCTGCCGTCACGCTTTTCCCTAACATGGGATCGCATTGTCGAGAAGGTTTGAGCTGGAAAAGTTTGCTTTGGTGCGTGCTGCTCCTCTGGCTGTGCACGTCTGTGAACGGGACGTGGAAGACGGGACTTTACAAAACGTTTCCTGGGACGCAGCAGAGCAGAGAGGCAGCGGCTCGAACCCCCGTCTATCAAAAAAGGTAAGACACTGACACACAGTCTTGGTGTAGCACTAGGCAGTTGTTCTTCAGTGGATGGTTGCTTCCATCTCCATCCATCTTCCGGATCCTAAATCCAGTTTCTCTGTGCGCCTCTTTCTCCATCATCTGCAGCCTCTCAGCTGTCAGGACATCTTTTCTCAGAGTTCCTCACTTACAATCCTAATTGGTGTGTAGCTTTAAGAGACTGATCCATCTCTTTAGGTTGAGTGTGTGTGGCCTGGAATTGTGTCCAGGTGGCTTTCGGTACTTGGACGTTTTTCCTAAACACAAGCAGCTGGGATCCCGCTGCATCTGGGCTTGTTTTGGGAAGATCTCAGTGTTTTGCGCATTAACGGACAGCAGGGGAAAAGCTGCTGCTGGTCTTAGTCAGCCCCCTGCCTGCTAAAGGCTTTGAACAGAAGAGGAGCTGCAAGTTTCAGGTCACCTGCTGCCTGGCTGGATCTGTGAGGAACTGGATGAATGAAAGTTGCAGAGTTGTTGGTTACAAACTTGCCTTTTTGGCAAACTGGGTCTGCAGTAGCAAAGTCCTTTCACACATACCATGTCTGCACACACTGATTATAAAAATCAAAGGGGATTAACAAGTCTTGAGTAATTTCTTGACTGCTTAGGTCACGCTGCACTGGGGCTGATAAAGTGTTTGTTCACCCTTGTCTTTCCTAATGACTTTATGGGTTCAGTTCCCAGCGTGGTTGGAGGAGGTATAGGATGCCTCTTATCTTTCACGCTTCTTTATCTTCTCTCCAAAGGATTGTGGAGGAATGAGAGGCAGTCTGAGCTCTGGGGCTGACAATTCTCACTCAACTTGAAAACTTTTGGCTAAAACAACTCCAGTGATCTTTTCAAATCATTCTTTGTCTGCTCGAAAAAAGATTTGGCCTCAATATTTACCATCTTAATCTGAGATTGCACATGAAGAATCTGTATTTTTTAAACAGGGGATTTCAAACTTTTTTTTATTCTGGAGCTTAGTTACATTTGGATCGAAAAAGAGAAATGGATTTACCTTATGAACCTAAAAAGTAGTAACAGCATCAGATATTTATTTAGTTTGTATAACCATTCAAGTCTTCATTAAAAATATTTGTTTCTTAATAAAGCAAAAAAATACAAAAGTGTCGAAAACACAAATTTGATTTTTTTCCACTCCATTGTACCACCAGTTTTATTGCATTCTAACCAAAATAAAATAAAATGGTTATAGGCATTCCAAAGTCATACTACCTTTTCTTCTTTGTTCTTCAACTGCTCCGTTTAGGGATCACCACAGCGAATCATTTGCCCTTTCCTCTCTATCCTGGCGTTCACACAAACCACCCTCATGTTCTCCTTCAACACGACCTCTTAGGTCTTCCAGTAGGCTTCTTTCAGAGTAACTCCAACCACAGCATCTTTGTACCAATCGCGGTTCCTCTTCTGAATGTGTCAAAAGCATCTCAATCTTCCTGATTCTATCAATCCTTGTCACTCCCAGAGAGAACTTTTGTATCTTCATCTCTGGTACCTCAAGCTCTGCCTCTTGTCTCTTTTTCAGAGCTTCTGTCTCCAAACCAGCAACATGGTTGCTCTCACAGTAGTCCTCTATACCTTTTCTTTCATTTTTGCTGACACTCTTTTTCTCACACATCACACGTGAAACCTTCCTTCACCCATTGCTACCTGCTTGTACACTCCTCTTTATCTCTTTCCCAACTTTAAACTAGTGGTGAAAAGTATAAAACTGTGGTTGTTTCTAAGGAGTTTGTGGGGGATGCAGCAAAGACTGGAACCCTTTGTCACTTGGTGATTTTAAGCTATAAAGTTCTTGGAATTTTATCCAGATTTATTGATAAAAATTGGACAAATCTAAGCCAGAAAAGTGTGCCACTACCTTTGTGTGGTGCGTAGGCAAACAAAGAAACAAAGGAGCCACACAATGACTTCATATTGAGACCATCTAAGACTATCTAAAACTTTCTTTCTGACTCACTTTCTGTGAGAGAGAGATTTGAAATATTTGTGTTTTTGGTTATGCAGTCTGTAGGTGAAATCTTACTCCCTTTTCACACTTTTTTGTAATCTATTTTAGATTATCTTCAATTATCATCTTGGCCAAAACTTCTAAATTCAAAGTCATTTAACTTCTGAAATGAGAAGAAAAACAAGAAATATATATAATATATATATATATATATATATATATATATATATATATATATATATATAATATATATATATATATATATATATATATATATATATATATATATTTGTCTTAATTTAACGTTTGACACAGTTGTCACAGCTTTAGTACAATAGTGCCGAGCTTTCCCTCAATGTATAGTCTTATTGTGCTATTTGCCCCCCCCCATTATGAAGGAAACCTATGTCAAAATACACTGGACTGATCAGCTTCAGCTTTAAATCCACTGACAGATTTTAGTGACTGTTAATTTTCCTGCTACAACTCTGTGTTTAGAAAGGAAATCCTCGGATCCCCACATTAATGACGGCCATTGTTGCAGACGAAGCATAACCACCACATGACAACAGCATTCCTAGACAGCAGCAGCCTCCCACAGTGGGTCATGGCTCCCCTCCACTGCAAAAGTTGCTGAGAAAGGGGTCAAAAAGAAAAACAAAAAAAGCCCAAGCCACTGACCTGGCTCCAACGCAGCCCGAGTCCACACATCACAGCACACACATGAACTGCCCCCACTCAGCGTTTAATGTCTCTTTTTCAGTCTGGGCTGTCTTGGAGGCAGGAGGAGGAACCATGCAGTGATGTTAAGTAATGTTCAGGATAATCACTGTCTGTAAATTCTTTACTTTAGCGGAATTCCTTAAAAAGATCCACATTTACAGTGCAGAATGTGAAGTCCAAGCCAAAAAATTCATGGCAAAGACCAAACAAAGATACACTTTTCTTTTTCCTCCAGTCTTCTGTGAGTTTTTACTGTTAACTCTTAAAGTCCCACTTCAATCATCTTTTGATTTATTTTCAAAGCGTTCCCAGTGGTCTTTCAACTATAATTATGCTATTTTCTAGACAAACTCATAAAACTTTTTTTTTTCTAGGACATGGTTTCTGCAGAGCTGCAGTAGTTGAGTTGTTTGTTTGTGGGTGGGGCTGTTGACACAGAGAGACTGTTCCCATTTCCCATCACGCCTTTGTGTACTTGCTCTACCGCTAGCTTACAGCACCTCACAAACTCAACCTAACATTACTTGTGCAACAAAAATGGGGAGCAATATTGGAGCTATCCAGCTGTACAGTTTTGATCCAGATTCCAGCTCAGATGAGGAAAACCAAGACATGCATCTGTTTGTCTACATTAGGAAGCATCAGAATGGAGCAGAGCAGGGAGCTTGTGGCCTGCTGATTGTGGATTTTTCATAAGAACTATAAGCTTTTTCAAGTAGCATTCTTTCGTCTGCTCTTGATTCACCTCAATTCAAAGAAATAAAAAAACAGAAAGGGAACAGGGAATAAAGGGAATTTTAATCTTTATATTTTTAATATATGCCCACTCCTCCATCGTGAGAAAAATGTCACAAGAACACTTTTAAAACATTAGATACACAATTTTCATTGGAAAGGGTTTTTAGGTTTTTAAAGGGCAGCAGTGGTGCAAAGAGCAGCTGATTTCTGTTCAGAAAAAAAAACAGGTTGGTTCCCTCTTTGGCTGCTGAAGAGTCCCTGGGCAAGACACTGAACCCCACTTTGTTTCGGGTGGTCTGGTTAGCGTCTGGCACGGTAGCTTTGCCATCATCAGTGTGTGAATGTGTGTATGTGCGTGGGTGGACAGGACTGCAAAGCACTTAGGGCCTTAATGAATGTAGAAAAAGGCTACATACAGTGGGACAAAAAAGTATTTAGTCAGACACCAATTGTGCAAGTTTTCTCACTTAAAAAGATAAGAGAGACCTGTCATTTTCATCATAGGCATACCTCGACTATGAGAGACAAAATACTACAAACTACAACTACAAAAACCATAATTTAACCATAATTTACAAAGAAATTCTTTAAAAATCAGACAATGTAATTTTCTGGATTTTCTTCTCATTTTGCTTCTCATTGTTGAGGTATACCTATGGTAAAAATTACTGACCTCTCGTCTGTTTTTAAGCGGGAGAACTTGAACAATTGGTGGCTGACTAAATACATTTTTGCCCCACAGTAAGTATAAGCCATTTACCATAATCTGCTGAATTAAAAAAAAAACCTCAGAAACAGTTAAAAAGCACCTTAATAACCAATATTTTTTTATTTTTTCCGCTTAGTTTATCATTAGATGAGTTCTTTAACAATGGGGAAATAACTGTTAAAATAGGCCAACTAATGTCAATTAAAATAGATATAATTCCTTAATTAAAAGCTGTCTAACTAAAAAGGATCATATCACCAGCAACATTGTCTCCTTGTCTCTTCATTAGCTTCACCTTGAATGTAACTCTATTTGTCTCTATCAGTTCTTGTTGTTGTGCCACATTTATCTTATGCCTCCCCGCCGTCCCATGTGACCAGCCCTGCTTCATAATTGCCTTTTCTTTCATTTCCCAATTCCCATTTGGAGCTTCATAGTGTGACCTTTAAAATAAAATAATCTCCTCGCTCGTAACTATCCGATTTCTACATTGATCTTTTGTTTTGCTCAAGGATTTTCCCATGAAACAGAAATCCATGGAATGTCATTCTTATTCCTAAATATTTTATGTCAAGCATATCTTTGAACAGTGAACTCTTCTCCGTCCGCTGTACCTAATAGCCTCATAAGCTCGTATTTGCACTCATTGATTCTTGTGATGGGTGTGCATCACTTAGTTCTTCTCTTGTGGAATGTGCCCTACCAGACTCACAAGATGAGGAAACTGTATACAAGGTGAAATGAGGATAATCAGCCACTAGAGTATAACATCCAGGGTTTTTCACACTAGCTTTTGCTCTGCATTTGCATATATTATAGTTAAGGGTTCAGCTGTCTGTCGTTTCTTTCCAATGTCCTCCCATCTTGGCGTCTGTAGCACCGAGGAACAGATGGGACAAAGCTGGGATTTTTTTTTTTATTTTTTTTTTCAGGGTTTCTTTCTTAACGTTTGGCTGTGGCCGCTTGTGACTGTGAGATGGATGATGATTTATTTAGTTTGGAGCACACATTCAGAGTGTGCCATGTGTGCTTTGAGACCTGATACTCACCCAGGGCCTGCTTGGTGCTTTGCCAGAGAAACAGCATGATGCTGGTGAGTTGCTCACTTCCTAACACATGGGTGCCTCAAAGAGAAAGGTGGTGGCTATGAAACATTTAAGAGTGGCGGACTAAGTGCACTAAGCATTAGCACTTCTTTTTTATGGACGGTTTCAGGGACAAGAAGAGATGGGATACAAGTATACATTTGATGGGTTTATAGCAAAGGCCGTAGATCTTCTGTGGTGGAGATTTTCTGATTTTTGCTGCTTTTTACAGCACATTTAAGTTGAGAGTCAAACCGTTTGACAAATTCTAACTATCATGCCAACTGCTCTTGTTATTTCCTTCATTAAAGAAACCGCAGACAGTGTTTTCCTTTTGCCAACTGAGTATGTGTGAGGAGAAGGGGGAGCACCACCAACCCCCACCCCATTTCCCAACACATGCCCCCCGGCGATAATCTTGGCTGTTCAGGTGAAACCTCCTTCCAGCCTGGGAAACTCTGATGTTTATCAAATGGGTCTTAAAGATAAGTGGTATGGAGCAGTTGGGGTTAGTAGCAACCAACCCTGCACCCCCAGCTCCACCTGACCACAGCTCCTTCACATTTTCCACCAGTGATTGGAGCATTTTTCTTCTCTGGACCAGGAAAAGCAATCATAGGGTAATACGGTATAGATCTATGCTCATATTTGCAGTCTTGCTGGTGAGGGATTTACTGTCATACATGAATGGTGGGTTTGTCATAAAAAACATGTGGGAGTTAAATTCTCTTACCTGTTTTAAAGGTTTGAAATGAATTTACATCAGCTTTTTTTCCCCTTTACCCCAAAATGGACCTTTTAGCTAAAGGGGATTTTATTTTGCTTGGACATGAATTGGTGATCTGTTGTAGAGTTGTTCATGTATAGTACGCTGCTAATAAAGTCATAATAGAGAGCAGTTTGATGATAAAAAATTTGGCAAAATGCAGATTTACATCATCTACAAAAGTTACTTTTAGGTCAACAACGAGTTGCAAGTTTCATCACCACATCATTTTTTTCATGGAAAGTTGTATGAACTTGAAATGTCAATAGGAAGTGTCGGTACACGAAGCTCCTGCTTACAGGCTCAGGTTTGTGTTCAGCCGCCGCCACACGTGGGGATGGTTAATGGAAGCTGCACCCCATCTTTTGCCTTTGGTGGTTTTCCTTTGAGTAAACTATGTCAGATATGCGCAAACACATGGCCTCACATGTTGACATCCAGAGTTTGGTGGGAACACTTCAATTTTTCTGCACACGCATCTCTAGAGCGCAGGCTTCTGCTTCAGAAGAGGCTGTTCGCTTGGTGCTTTTCCACAACCACAACTCAGAGGTGAATTTCTAATGAATTACTGCTGCTCTGCAGAAAGTATGTCCAAGAAAAGGACTCAGCTTTTTGGATTTTGACTAAAAATAGCATATTCATGATTAAAAGACTACTGGAAACATTTTTACAATAGATCAAAAGATGATCATAGTGAGACCTTAAAAGTTTAAAAAGTAATGAACAATTTAGATCCTTACTGAGCCCTTATCATGTCTAACAAAGCCTTTCAAGGTGAGAAGCAAACTTGTGATAAAGATGCAAGCAAACCTTCATCTTTAATCCTTTTTCTGGAACTACTTCTTCTGAAACCCTAAAGCAAAAGGATGTGTATCAATAGAGGATAGAGTACATATATATGTATATATATACATGTATATATGCATGGCTACTAAGCTTTTGAGTAAATCTACACGTTTACCTGGAATGCCTCTTCTTTAAAATGCATTTGATGTTGATTTATTTCTAAATAAACAAAAAGGTTATAAATGTTTATTTTCACTTCTATGATTAAGCAAAACAATGTATTATATTTGCTTCCCCCCCAGGAACTGGTGCCCTCACACAGTTACTAAGACGATTACCTGCCAGGTGCAGAATGGAACCATCCTCCAGAGGGTCTATCAGACCTGCCGCTGGCCACAGGGATGCTCAGGAGGCAGGTGAGGACTGAACACACCTGCCAGCACAGCCACTTCTGAGTGCCTAAGATTAGAGGACCTAAAGAACCTCTAAATGAACACATTCAACTATTAATGTCATTTAGAATTAGACCCTAATGCATCTACAGAAATAGCTTATTTTTATGTTCAGTATTTTGTCACTGTAAGTTACTGCAAGAAACTTTCTGAAAAATGTGGATTAAAATACTTTTCTGGAAGAACTTTTAATAGTTTTGAAACCACCAAGGGTTTACAGAAACTTGTTAAATGAAAATAACAAATCTGAACTTGAACTTGAAAAATATAGAGGACACTAAACTAAAACAAACTAAACATGAATTGAATAAATGATGACAAGACACAAAATAAACAAAAACGCAAAGAAAAGCAACCAAAATTACTGCTTTTGACTTAGATATCTTTAAAGTGGCTATGAGTGACCAGCCAGTTAGCAACACAATAAAAAGGTTAACAGTGAAAAATAAATAACTTAGGCTACAGACAAAATGAAAAACTCCAAAACGGGGCGGCCGTGGTGTAGCGGTAGGGTGGTCGACCTCTGATTGGACGATTGCAGGTTTGATTCCCGCCTTGTCAAAGTGTCCTTGGGCAAGACACTGAACCCCACCTTGCCTCTGGTGGAAGGTTAGCGCCAGTGTTCGCCAGCGGAGCCACCACTAGTGTGTGAATGTGTGGGTGAATGGGACTGTGACTTCAAAGCGCTTTGGGCCTTCAAGGAAGGTAGAAAAGGGCTATACAAGTATACGCTATTTACCATTTTAATCTAGATCAACTTAGTAGCCGACTTGGCCCTTTAAAAAGCTCAACTGAACCCAACATAATTTAAGCATAATTCGCAACAAAGGAGAGAATCAACTCTGTTTTTAAGATTTAAGCTCATTGACACACCTTGGAATATATGGTGTTTAAGATAGCCATGGGCAGAGGGTTGGTTAAGATTCAAACACAAAGACAAAAGAAAGTCCTGTTCCCCATGATACTTGGTACAGTCCACTTCCTCTGACCTGCTCCTCAAACTGGCTCCACCCTCTGTGACCTCTGTGGGCCTGATCAGGTAAGTCCAGCACCACATGTCATCAAACCAAAAACACAGAAATTCACCTTGACTAAACTTTGTAAATCCAGGATAAGTTATGTTTAATTTGAATAAAACACTTTCCAATAAAACAAGCTTGTTATTTAAACAATAATTTATAATATGAACACGTTTTGTTCTGGAACTGAATACTCTCCAGGGAGTGGCTTACTGATTGGTTGATTGGAACAGCTGACTCGATTATCTAAAATTAGGTGTATGTAATACAAAGTGAAAAAGATGTGCAAATAAAATTAAAAATAACACTTGAATTAATGCAGTTTCATTTAATCAGATTTGATATAGTTAAGTCTTCCAATCTGTCCTGACATGGCCGTACCCAACAACAGTTGTGTTCTCAAAACTCACTGATGTAGTTGGACATTGAAAACATTTAAACATTTTAGAGCTTAAAATTTGTTTTGTTTTTTTCATCCTATTATTGGGGTCCTGTTTGTCTCAGTTTGTGAAAAATGCAAGTGACCTTTACAATTTCCCACACTGCACTACACCTATGTCCACTGTGACCACACCCAAGTCGTCATAGCGATTCTAGTCAGAAGGTTAAAGAGAGAAGAAGATGTGGGCCTTAAGCTGTTTGAACTGTCAATAATGTATATATATATATATATATATATATATATATATATATATATATATATATATATATATATATATATATTAAAAACAAACAATCCTTTGACTTCCTGTTTGGCAGGTCTGAATTAAAAGTAAGTGCAGCCATGTCAGTTACCCAAGTGACCACTAGGCAGTTTTTTTCAGGACTCAGTCACCTTTCACTCCAATGCAAAAAGCCAAGCTTTCCACAGGTATAAGAATTCAAGCCAATGGATCACTTGACCACGCTGTCTGTAACAAGCCACTTTCATATTGAGTTTTAACTTCCTTCTTTGTCCCTCCATTCCTTGGTTTCGCTGCAATTAGTTTCTGTGATTTTAGGGTGAAATTGCCCTACTTGCTGACTTGAAGCACTTTGGTTTAACCCAAGTACAATAACAAAAAAAAAAATTAGTGTGTTCAAACGTTTCTTTTCATAGGAGATAACCTTAAATTGTTGGTATTTTTCAGCTACAAGACCATGATCAGACCTTCATACAAAGTGGTTTATCGCACTGTGACCTCTCTAGAGTGGAAATGCTGTCCAGGGTTCAGCGGTTCTGCCTGTGAAGAAGGTAAGAGAAGCTAACTTGTCTGTACTTTCTCTGTCTAGCCTTCACTACATCACTTTCCTCACGTGGCTCATTAAACTTTTTATACTTCAAACCTTGTGCTGACTCTTTGTCACCATCCTTTCATTTTTAAATTGCTGTCTGATGTCTGCAGTCTAATGTGCTTGCGTATGAAAGACTTTAGAACAGCAGTGATTTCCATCAGCCTACATTGTGCAGCTTCTGTCTTCTAAATGAAGCCGAGAAATAAGATCTCTCAGCTTTTTTTGAGTGAGTCAGTTACTCCCACTTTATTATAAGTTTTAATGCCTTCATTTTAAAAAAAGTCAATATGCCGCAGAAAGATTTATTCCTTGCTGTGGTTTTTTGTTTTACAATCCAGCTGGAACCAACTCCTCATCTGCCACTGCCATGCAAGCACTGCTATGTTCATTTTTCATCTACAGTAGCTTTACACACACACGACTTCCCCTGGCAGAGCTCTACAGTCTAGCTCAAAGGGTGGAGCTCCTGTTTTGCCATGACTGAGGGTCTGAATGGGTGTAACATAAATTGTCAGACTATGTAATGCAAAGGACAATAAATATTTACAGTGGTTAAAGCGGTTGCTTTTTTTGTGGTGCCAAAAACGAGGAGGTGCTAAAAAAACTGTCTTTTATGCTCCCACTTTGAGATGAACTAAGAAAAACCCGTCCGATTGGTTTGAGGTTTGCAGTTAAGTGGAGAAGTTTGAAAAAAAAAAAAAAAATTAATCCCTGTAGTAAATGTACTAAAACTGCTCAAAAGCAAAAAACAAACACAAAAACTGTCAGACTTAACAGAAGTGGAATAATGCAAAGTGAAGAAAGAAGGAAATGATCCAGTTAGGCTTTTGCCTGCGGAGATTCCCATTTGGTTGTCATGGCAGTAGAGAGCTGTCAGGCCAGCAGGGATGCTGAGATTAGCCCCTTATCTGAGCGTGGTTCTGGGTAGCTCTGATCAGAGGCGCTGCTGAGTGGAATTGACAGCTCTCATTCACAGGGCTTTGAGTCTGCAGCTCCCTGGATGCTGTTTGGGGCCACCATACCCAGATTCTTTTCTGTTTCTGCCTCGTGAGCTGAACCCCCTGCCAGCCCATTACCTGATACCTCACTGCTGTCAATCTCATTCTGCTCTTTTTTTTCAACAGTAATAAAAGCTTACAGACACTTGATGTTGGGATTAAACTGTTTGGACGGTCAGGGATTTGAGATTTAAAAAACATTTTTTTGTTTTTGAACAAAAAGTTACACTGACTTTCTGTTTTTTGGAAGTATGAATCAAATGCCCTAAATGACAACATACCGGCAACTGTCAGGCTTGTTTTTCCTGCCTATTTGCATATTTTGGAAAGGTTGGCAACAAAAGATTGAGGAAGCTTAAAAACAGGCAAGTAATTGTAAATGTACACCTATTGCTCACATGACCACATCCTTCATTTACAGTCTGACTCTCTCATCTGCCTTGTAGTCAACATAAGGAATTCACTCATGGAGGGATTTATAAAGTTTGTCCAGAATTCCTGATGTCATAGATAAAACACGTTCAATTTATGCAGATCACATAATCCTTGTTCAAGTTTTGGATTATTTGACAACACTTTAGAGGCCACTTGCAGAAGTGTTCAGAGTGAGAGCTTTAAAAAAAAAAAAAAAAAAAAAAACATGACATCAGTGTGAACAATGTGATGAGAAACTTTCATATTCGCCCTTCCTCCTTTTTTTTTTTCCCTCTATCCCCTGATTTGGCACAGTTCCGCATGATTGATGTAATTACAAGGTTCTAATTGTTTTTTGTGAGATTTTTGGAAGATATCTCCTTACTTGTGGACCTGAAACACAACGGTCTTTATCCAACACTGAGCCTGAAGATGGAAAAAAAAAAGAGTTTTTGCAGATGGAGGCACTTTCATGACCTGCCAAAAAGAAGGATTGAATGTATGCTTAGTTGTTTTTCTTTTTAAAGTACATTCTCATTTTCATCTGAGATATCAAGTACATCTAACACAAACATCAAAATTACTCCTAATTTACAGGAAATGTTGAGATGAAAACATGAAAATTATACCCATTATTTGATTAAGTCAAGCTTAAAGACTCAGGGAGATTCAGCAGCCGAACAGCATGTCAGAAAAGGATGAATGCATACTTAGTAGTTGGAAAATTAGGGAACATTATTGGCAGTTTTGTTTTTCCTTTTATTTCCTACTTTGCATGGAGTCTAAAATGTATGGAGATGGTAAAAAGACCCCCTGATTAAAGACGATATTTAAAATATATATACCTTCAGTTTATTGGAGAAAACATAGAGGTGGGGGGGCCTGTAGATTTGAATTAGCCTGGCTGTCAGAGCTTTGCCATGGGGGTTCCCCATCTAGCCATATCTAAAGTGGAGGCTGCGGTTTTTGGGTCACAATCACAGTATGGCTGGGAGGCACAAGCGTGCTGTCAGTAATAAGCCACAGAAATGTAATCTGTGTTTTCACAGCTCAGCGCAGCTTATCGCAGGCCTGCTCTAACCCCTCACTTTAAACATCAGTCGGCTACAGCTTGCCATTTGCAAACCAAGAGTGGGATGCTGGTGTGTGTAGCACGTGAGTGTGTGGGTGGAAGAGAAAAGCGTGGAATATTCCTACGTTGAGAGATGCAGCTGTCCTCTGTGATTAGGTGATTTAATTGTCGCCCGTGTGTAGCTTTGAGTGGAGGGACTCCAACCAGAGGAGTCAGCCAGAGGGGATCAGAGCTCAGCAAGAAAGGGTAACCTCCACTCCCACTCCTGGACGGCACCCACCACATGGCAAACTTAGTTAACTTGTCACTCAGCCCACTTAACTTTTTTTACTCCATCACTTTCATTTCTGAATTAGCGTTAGTGGTTCAGATTGAGTTTTTAAAAATTCTCCTTTGCTGTTATTCATTTGAAGAACGTAATGGTCTGATGTCAGATTTTGCTGCATGCAGAATGCTGATGAGGTCTGAAGACGTGCAGGCAGGAAGGGCAACAACAGCTGAAATTCATAACTATGTAAATGATTAGCACACATGAGGAAGCGTATTTAAATTGAAAGCAGCTGACGTTGAAGACGAGCTGGTCTGAAGGCTCCAAATGAGATTAGGTGTGCGAAGGTACTGCTTTCTACATCCTGGGAAGCTGCCATGACGGTCATTATTTAAAACAAATAAAATATCAACCTTCTTACCTTCTTCGTTTGTATCAGATATGAGGAAAAAACAATTGTTTTTTTCTTCCAGATTTTTCGTGGGAGTGAACCTTTAAGGAAACTGTTAATTTGATTTTAAAATTATTAAAATTATTGTTTTATACTTATTTGGTCTGCCTGTTTTATCTGTGTTCAAAGTGAAAAAAATGCCACTGGACTTTAAGAATGTCTCACTGCTGTCTTTTCAATCTTTATAAAAATTTCATCCCGTGCTTTGTATCTTTGTTGGGTTTTGTGTATTTGATTTCAGGATTAGAAATGTCTTTTCTACTTATCATTTATTTATCATTTCCCAAGGTGTTTGTGTGGAGTACATTGAAAATCTGAAAAATGGAAAATGCTGTTAAAAAACGGAAAAAAGTAGGCCAAGTCAGCAAAAAAAAAAAAGACTAAAAGGGAGGAAAATATGGTCCTGAAGTCTTCTGTCCCCTGCATAGCATGTTCAGGTTTTCTTTTTGCACATTCACTTCAAAGCCTGACTGATCCCAGCATCAGAAGCAGAAAGGGAAGTGATGCTTTCTTCCTGGACTGCTGCAGATCAGACGTTACTCAAGAAGAACCTTTCATCTTTTATATTACAGAACAAAAAATAAGGTTTTAAACATTTTCTTGACCTTTTTCTTTTACTCAGCTGACTGCTGTTCAGCACACCTCCATTTTCCAACCTTGATTCAAACATAACACGGCTCTACTGTTCTTATTTTAGGACGTTAATTAAACATTTTAACGTTTTTTTTCTCTACAGTGTAGATACAATGGCAGCATTGATAAAGCAGGAATTCTTTAAAAAAAACTGTCTAAAGTTGATCAGTTCAGTGTAGCCAGCTTTAACCTTCAGTTGCAGCACTTTTAATGCTAACTTTCATTTTTTGTCCTCTTTTAATGTGTATTTAAAACTGTAAAACACATCTGTACTTAACCATTCATAATCATAATCAGTTTTATTTTAACCTGAAAGATCTTGTTTTGTGTTGGATTTGGTATGGAGGGTGGTTTTAAGGGACTTTCCCATTGAAACTTGTTAATTAAACTAAAAAAAATGTCCCATCCTTCACATCACTTGTACTCTCAGTTTGATTTGATCAAGACAAAGGAAACATTGTTCCATTGAAGTCTAGGCTTGGCATTTCATTTTCCTGTTGCTGTTTTGTATAAATAAGCATCCAACCTAACACAGAAACTATTGAATAAAAAATGATGTGGGGGGAAAAAAGCACAGAGCCTGAAAATCTAGTCCATGACTGCATCTTAAACTGAAGTTCTTTAGCCTCAGATGGCCTCCACACAAACTTAACATTTCATGCTTTTGCATCATTCAGCTGGATGGTTTTCTGTAAAACCTATTGAGGTCTTCCTCTCCCTGCTGTGTCAGCCCTTCTGCCCAGTGATATCCAGAATGCAACATTAGGTAATGCAATAAAACAGTCAGTGTCATACTCTTCTACTAAACAGTAGTTGTCGGTATTTTTATTCATTCCCTCAAGTCCTGTCAGCTTGACTGGTAAATTCGGGCCGTTATATGTTCATAAACATTTACAGTACCACATAAGAGAAGCACCAGTATTGTTTCACTGTGGGCTGGGATTTTATGAGCCTGAACTTCAATGTGAGTCTACTCCCACATTTTGCTGAAGCACAAACAGACCGAGCACCACATCACTGTAGTCTCATTGTGATGACATCATTTATGGCCTCTTGGCCCCCCTGACTTTGTCTCTGCTTCTCAGCCACTAAACACAGTATTTCCCCCATATCTGACTTTAAAACTCTTCACCGTTTTATTTTCATACACTTGGTTGATTCTGTGTTCAGCAGGGTCTAAAGGGATTTGTACTGATGGTTTTGATTAGTCCTGGACCAAAGACAGAGAAAGAAAGGCGAGTGGGATCAACTGCACCAGCAGTCGGTCTGATTGGAGACATGCCTGCTTTACTGCAAGATTCGCGGAGTCTGACCGAACAGAAGGGTTATTTTTTCACAATCAAGAAGAAAAGGAAAATAAAAAATTAATTTAAAACCTGAAAACAGCTGTTGAGGTTTTTTAATATTTTTCCAAGAACTTGATTTTGTTAAGTGAAAGTTATTTGCGAAGCCACACCTTTGACGTGCACAACCCAAAGGTTTATTTCATTCAAACCTGGCAAAAGTTAAGTTGTCTTTTCTTTTCTTTTACACATTTGCACCTGCTGGATCATCAAGGCTGTTTTTCCTAAATGAAGTAGTACTTGTTTTTATAAAAAAGTTTTTTGCGATTTTTAAGGAAATTTAATTAACATTCTGTTGACAGTATATTTCATATATGGAAGTAATACATTTTTCAGTATATGAAAATACTGCAATTATTGTCATTTTCATATAAGGTAATATACTATGCAATACATTCTGATTTATACTGACATGTTCTACAACATAATTGACTGATATTCTATATTTATTGGCTTTCATTAGCCCTTAAACTTTATACTGTTGTCCCACCTTAGTGTCCATGAGGGCATCCACCAGGACTTATGGTGATTCGGATTGGTTGCTGGGTGTGAATTAAAAAGTGATAATGGACAGTGATAAGGTACATCTAAAAAAGAAGTTCCGGTCACATAGCTTAAATGTTCTATATCACTGAGCTGGCTTCTTTGAAAAAAAATTTGACAAAATATGATAGACACCTTGTCGGCCATTATCTCTTTTTTTATATATGTGTATATATACATATATATATTTCCCAGCTGCAATTTATTTTTATTCTCTGTCAGTTTTACTTTCAGGTGAACCCTGGTGTGGTTTAGCAGCAGAGTGAATGCAAACAGGCTTTTTAGGGGAACAAATAAAGAAATGGATTCAAGTGACGTGAATTACAGGTACAGAAAATAAAGAGAATGTGTTTGTTGTGCAATGGAAAATGGAATTCTAGTATAGTCAATGCATTTGGGCACTTTGTAATAGATTTTATGATAGTTAAAGGCCTATAGACGAGTAAATTTTCTTCATCTTTTTGTTCTTGCTGTAATTGCAGCTTGTAACTGAGTAACATTTCCAGTTGCTTTAATCTCCTTGGTGTGAAACAAATAAACAGACTTTTTTTTTCATCATTTGAACCAAATTTCTTTTAACTTGAGAATAAAATTTAAGCCACTTGTGATCAAATATTGTACCACTTTTCTTCGAAACTCCACTGACATTCAAAAAATCCCATTGTAAAACATTATTATTGTTATCATTATTTATATTATTTCTGTCATATATTTCTTTTGTTTTCTTTCTCACATGAGGCTCAGGGGCACAGTTATACACAGAAAGTGTATCTTCTCAGTGGTCCACTTTTTGAGCTTGTGCCAGGGATGGTGAAGCAGTGAAGGGTGTTTGGAACCAGCAACAACCCCGCAGAGGGATTTCATTAAAAGCAAAACATAACCCCGAACCTCTAAACCCAGACCTGCATTCCACATGCTCCATCCCCCCCATCGTGGGGGCTTTAACAGCACCTGTATTTTAGTTGGATTTTTGCCACAACCAGAAACGAGCAGCACATAATGGCTCCCCCTCCTCCACCTCAACAAGGACCATACATTGACTTTAGATAGGGTGTCTGCGTGTTCTGCTCCCTTGGGTGTTTATAGTCCTCTTAGTCATTAATGCTGAGTTCACAGTCAGGGTCTGGCATCAGGCACACACACCTGCACTAAAGCACCTGCTTCAAACACCTACATCAATCCTAATCATTAATAAGTTTAACAAGAAGAAGCATTCTCACACCTCAGATACTGAAATGTAGAAAAGGAGTTTGCTCATGTTAAGGAAAAATGCCCTTTCTCCCTATCTCATCTCCACCTGTCTGTACAGGTGAGATAACAGATACAGAATAAAAATCTGTCTTTTTTTTGGACAGTTTCTGCAGAGCAGAAGGAGTTCATTAGAAATTTGCGGGTGGGCAGGCAGGTCGTGGTCTTCTGATTGCAGATTTTACATAACAACTGCAAGCTTTTTCCAATGGCATTTTATTGTCTGCTTCCAATTCACCACAATTTAAATAAAGAAATAATCAGACTTTAAGCATAATTCTCTCTATATATGTCCTCCATCATGAGACAAATGCCACAACAACTTGTTAAAAACACAAAAAACACTATTTTAGCTGTCTGTCGTCAATTTTAAAAACTTTACTAAGGAGATGCAGTTTACAGTGACAAACAACCTTTATTAATTAAAAATGCTTTATTACCCCCAAAGCACATGCAGATACAGTCTTGAAGTTTTACTTAAAAATAAATATATACAGTTTACGTGTGTATATATATATATATATATATATATAGCTCTTTTCAAATTATGGTCCACCCATACATGACACCATAAAATGTCAGCTCCAATGTAAATAACAGCGTGAGCTTTTTCCAACTCATTACCAACATTTACTAATGACTTCATCAGGTTTGTAAAATATTCAGCCTTCATATGATATACATATTCATGAATAAAAATGTATTCACCTACATTCAAACTTTAATAATTAAAAACTTCATTTATTTACTTCATTTAAAACATTGTTTAAAAACTTAATGATTAAAAAACGTGTAAATAAAATAAAAACATTTCAACTTCTATCAGAATGAGAAAGCCACTTTGATGAGTTTTGACAATTTTCGAGAGAAGAACTGGCGACAGACTGGCGACCTTTCAACAAGGGTGTCCTCTGCCTTCGCCCACAAGTGGCAGCAAAATGGTGCCCCGTGACCCCGAAAGGAATGAAACGGAAGAAGATGAATGAATAAAACTCCAAATGTATGATTTGTAGTTGTTTTTTCTTGCTGTGTTTTTTTAAACAGCCTTTCCTGTCACCATAAAAAAGGGACAGGTTTGTCTTATTTTGAAAGGACAGGAAGATGTGGATGAATCATCATTTTCTTTTTTAAAGGCTGTTATTCATATTCAGATTATCCAGCTCTGAATAATAATAAAAGGAAGAGTAAATAAGTAAAGGGGCTGTATGAGTCATATGTTCCTGTCCTGAAGAGTTCTGGATGTGTTCTTGTCATTCTGCATCAGTTTCTCTCTCAGCATAACCCAACTCACTGCGGACGCCTGTTCCCAAGAATGTTAAGGCTCTGTTAGACGCTCATCTGTGAAGATGATGCTGAAGTTTGCTGAGGATTCAGGAAAAGTTTTCTTGTGCTGACATGTCTATGAGGGTCATATTTGTACAGCTGTTCTTACACAGTTGAGAAGTGCATCACCGTGCCTGAGTCTGAGGGTTATTTCTGGGGATCTGTGCTTGTCAAACTGGAATTAACTTCTGACTTTAGTTCATCTTTCAAACCTTCTTAGGGAGGTTTTTTTCCCCAGTTTATCTCCCCTGTTAGCAGCCATTTTAAACACACGTCCAACTGAGAACACATAGATCAGACTCTAAACCCCACTTGCTTCATAGTTCTCAGTCATCTTGATTTTTATTGGGATTGTTTTTAAAATAACTTTACTGATTTAAGCTGCAGATGTACAATATACAAAGTTTGTTGTTCATAGATCTTAATGGAGCTAAAGTATTTGCTCCTCCTGGCCTTTCATTACCACAATTGTGCCAGTGACACCTTATTTTAGACCTAAAGGTATGAAATTAGGTATCAATTTGTTTCCATATAATCCTTTTTGCTCTGAATTAAGATAACACCAACATAATTCCTATAATAATAAAAAAAGTTCAGAAGATAGGTTTAATTTATTGATAATTACTATTTACAATATGATTTCTTTTTTTCCTTCTGCTTGACTGCTGCTTGATCTTTTTTCCATGAAGATCTATTGTCCTGTTCTTGCCACAAACACTTGTTTGACTCTCAAAACCTACCAATAGTGGCCTTCTTTTTTATTTCAAGCCTGAACAAATGCTATTTGAAGTGACAAAACCTTCTGCCAAATGTCATGTGCTTCAAGTTTCACAGTTTACAGGTCTGATGGAAGTGGTGTAGTTTGGCTGTGAACTACAGGTGCTGCATTGTTTGACTTTCTGTCTGAAATTTTGTCTGACACTGATATGTTGGAGCTCACAATTGCACACTTTTGAGGATCTGGTACTCAGCCAATGCTGGCACACATTTAGCAGTTTCAGAGCCTTTTAAGAATGAATGCCCTCCTTGGACATCCCCATCATTACATCCTATTTACAAAAGACCAGAGGGGATTACTCTCATTTAATGCGTTTTATATGAACGCTTCCCTTTTCCTTGGTAAATTTAACTACTCAAGTAAACAAAGCTCTATTGAAGGACAGACACTAAATCTGCAGCCAGATGGGCCTTTGACTCTAAGACAAACTAGAGAATTGCAGTTTGCCCTGAAAGTCTAAGCTCAGCTTCTTCTCCTTCCCTCTGGCCTCATGGAGGGATAATTTATTCCCTATACACTATTACATGGAGAACAACATGAGTGTGTAAAATGAGAGTGGCTGCACTGGAGGAAGAGTGGCATGGCTCCAGAGGGACACTTTTCCCAAAATGGTGCCAGGTAGGAATGCAGGATGTTTTTCTTCCTTTAAACTGTCAGAAGCTGATGATTGCAAAGAAAAAGGGATGCCACTGTTGTTTTAAGGCAGACAAAGCGAAAACTTACTAAGTAGCTGAGTTTAATTTTCCTGAACTGGAAATCCTTGTTCACGTCATTGCTGCAAAAGGAAAGAGCAGACTAAATGAGCGATTGGCATCATCCATGTTCTGTCTGTGAGCCTCAGCCCTGACACTCACTCTAAATCATGCCGTTTTTAGGAACTAATTAAAACAAGACACAGATGATAAGAAAAAAAGATTAGCAACATGCTTGCCTCTACAGGCTCTGTGTCTGACCTTCTCCAAACCATGTATCACTATACGTCCTGGTGGATGCCCTCATGGCAGTTTAAGGGCTAATGAAAGCCAAATCTGTTTTTATAAAGCAGTGGTTCCCAACCTTTTTCAAGCAGTTGAACAGCATAGAAGCACATATGGCTGACATAGTCAGATCTAACTATACACAGATCACATTATCTATATTACAATAAAATGTGACAGAATTTTTCTGGACCCACAACTATCAAAGTGTAGAGATAGATTATAGATAAATACAAAGTAAGAAAAACTAGAACTGAAACTGGCATTTACTGAGTTTAATAATAAACTTGAATCCACTGTTGGAGCAACTTTATTAGCAGCATCTTCATATCATTAGACAGTCGGTGGTTGAAAATTATGCATTGTGGGCTTTGTGTGTGGGAACAACTATAGTAATAAATCTTTATTTTGAGTGAAAGCTCTTGGTTTTTGTTTGTTAAATGCAGCTTTCTTTTTTTCATTGAAGTTGAAGGCTCTTCTTCTGTTTCCTCACTGACTTTTGTTTTTGCAAAAAGAAACTTTCCAAAATAGAGGCAGAGGTGAATGTCTCTGTTAACTTTGCTAGCTTGGGGGTTTCATTTTAGCGGTCGGTGCAGCCGATTTAAGAAAGTAGCGGATGTTTTTTTGACATGTGACCGAGCGACTTGACATGCGCTAAGAATGAGTCAGTTGGAAAATTAAATGTACGTGGTGTTTTTTGTTTCTTCTTTGCGGCTTGGTACAACTGTCCTATGGACCGGTTATGGGTCTGCAGCCGTACCGAGACCACAAAGCAATGTCTCCAGACCCTGATCCTAGAGGATCACTGTCCTTAATCTTTTCAATCCTTCCCAGCTCAAACACACCTGCCTTGATGGCTGCCATTATCAGGCTTCTACTGAGCTTGATGATAAACTGAATCAGGTGTGCTCAAGCAGGGCAGCATGGAAAACATACGAGACGGTGTCCCTGAGAACCAGGGCTGGGAAACACTGCCTTAAAGAGCAGCTTCCACACTGAGGACATTTTTTGACAAGTTCATGGCTTGTCTTAAATTTAAAAGACACCAGCAAACCTTGCCGGTTCATGTTTTACTCTTAAAGTCTGTTGAAGAGTTCCAGCAGGCTGTTGGTGAAGATGAAACCCCCCCCCCCCAATTTGCAGCAAAAAGGACAAGTCTACAACAAACTGGCTGAGCGGGGGCGGCTATAAGCAGCAGTTTAAATATTGTTCGACTGAGAGTTGGGGGAGCAAAGAGTTGTGGGCTTGTTGATAATAAAAAGAAAAGTGTTAAAGTTGAATGAGGTTGGGATTATGTGATCCGGCTGACTGCTTAAGCCTCGTAGGCATCAGCGTTTGTTGACGAAGGAAAATGCAGCTATCTTGGAGGACCAGCTTCAAATCAGGAAGTTATTTCCCATCTTCTCGGGTAAAGCGGAGGCACGGGTAATTTGTGTGCTTCTGCTGAATATTTTGAAGCCACTTTTTGCCTCTTCAGTCAAAAAAGTTTAACAACATTAAGCTTGTCGGGAAAATTGTGTAATCCAAAGTTTATACTTTAGACTATCTGCAGTTGGACTCATAAAATGTTCTCTCAAAATATTTCTTACATTTTAAATCAAAATCCCCTAAACGTGCAAGAACTCAGTTTGCATCAGTACAATTTATATTCACAAATACTAGTTTTTATGCTTTGTTGGAAACAAACTTTTGCAGTATAAAGGTGAAATTTAAACTTAACTCATCTTCATGTTTTTTGTTGTTGTTGCCCAAATAGAAACAGGCCCAGTCAAAAACCCATTATTGAAGCATTTCTTCTCAGATCCTGAATCAGCTGAGATTAAAAATGACACATGCCTAACAGACAGATATGATTTGTAATTATCTGTAAAAAGAAAAGGAAATGACAGCATTTGTAATGTAGAACTTCCTCTGTATGAAAAAACTGCCTCAGCACCATCTGTGTAAACCTTGTCAAAACTTTCAACACCGATAAACACCAAAAGGTTGACTTTCTTAAAAAAAACATCTTCGGTTCCTCAGAGAACAGCAGAATAAGCAAATCAAAAGTTTGGTCAACCAGTTTTATTATTAAAAAAGCATATCACTTAACTTTATTTTGTTGTTTATTATTGCTCTCAAATGCACAAAAATCACACTTACTTGGTTCCAGAAAGTCTTGGTTTAATTCAAAGTGCATGACTCATGTTTCGTGCATTAGTAGGGTTTGTTAAAATATTTTTAAAATAAATTAATTTTTTGTCCTGTAAATTATCCATTATAAACAACAATTACTGGTGGTGGTTTAGTTTAGCTTGTTTTATTCAACAAAAGGAAGGAGGTGGATGTTTGACATGAAACTTCTGCGTTGAATCTTTGTTAAAATTGTTGATACTGAATTGTTTCTTTTAAAGTTACATGGAACCAAGTTTATTTTGTTTATTATCCTCAAGTGACTTTTCTTTAACACCTGCTGGGTTTAACCAAGAAGTTATAAGGAAAACGATAAACTCAGACCTCAGCTCAGGACTCCTTATTGATCAAAACCTTTCCAACCAGCATTTCAGTGAAAATTGTGGCACATCTTAATCTTTGAAAAATAAATTTAATTCTGGCAAATTACAAAGCATCAGATTGCTTATTTTTCTGCTGTAATTACAAAGATCAAAGCCATTCAGAAAATTATTACTGTTGATGGAGTTCTAAACCCACTATGGTAAAGTCACTTGCTGAGTATATGGAGCTCCTCTTGTGCCTAGTGTTGTGTACCATCAGGCACCGAATGACTTCAGCAAATTGGACCTGAGAATTCTGGAAGTCTTGTCAGCACCTGTTACTCCTGATCAAATCTCTTCTAAACAGTTTTTGCAGAGCTGCAGGGCCCATTATCCCTCCTTAAGGCATTGCTGCCATAACAACACGGTGTGGCCATGAAGGGTGTAAGTGCTCTGCAAAACTGTTTAGGCAAGTGTTATGTTTTAAATGGATGCCAAACTCCACATAAAACCCAGAGACCAGAGCTGCACAGCAGAAACCTGCACCATGTCCCATTATTGCTGCAGTGATTCCCACAAGTTACATATGCCTGTCTGCCCACATTATGTTTATATGGTGGACCCAGATAAGTAGCGCTTCATGCAGAGAGCTGTTCCAACATGTATTACTTGTATTACTCACAGTTTAATTAATTTTATTGCTGCAGTTTTTCTGTGGCACCAACGGGCCAGTTCATTTGTGTCCACAAATATCTTTAAACCCTCAGACCAGACAGTCATAGTTGCTGCTTTGAAAGAGGGTCCATTTTTGTTTTGTTTTGAAGTCATTCACAATGTTGTCCTTTTCCAAATCGCTCATCAGCATCAATTCATCATAAGCTGGCACTCATGTATGATAGATGCCACTGCAACAAGAACTGAGACTGTCTCTGTGAAGCCAAAAGATCTGTATCGCTCTTACCAGTCTGTGGGAAAACGATTTTCCCCAAACTGCTGCATTTGTGCTCTGAAAAGCACAGCTGGTATACGTCTGAGACTCGGCCACTGCACAGAAAAGCCAGTTATCACAAACCCTTGCTGCAAGAAGATCAGCTCTGAGGGCCAAGAACAGCATTTCGTCTGTGAATTATAACTATTACACTCTGATCTCTCATCTTTTAAAAATGTGTAGAAATAAGGAGGAGGACTGAGGATGAATTAAGTTTTCCACGTGTGCAGCAATGAAGTCATTTGTAATGGTGAAGCCTCACTTCATGTCTTCTCAAACTGGTTTTATATATAGTTTTATATGTGAAGAGTTAGAAATCAGGTTTAATTTGCTCTTTATTGTCATTTAAAACCTTTAAAGCTTTTACAAGTAGTTTACATTTACCAAATAAAGCAAACAGACCACAAAGTCAACATATTAACATTCATGTGCTCAATTTAAATGGCCTTTTTAAATGACTTCAACATGATTAAAGCACAGAATAGTTGGTGAGTAAGAGGTTTATAAACTCATTGCAGTCATTCGTCATTGTAGTGTCTCACCACTGTACTGCACAGCCCTTAAAAAAGCCTTTGCAGTGCTAAACAGTTAATGAAAAATGATCTCTTGTTTTAACTCTGCTCTGATGTTGACAGCTTAACAGCACATGTATGCTGTGACTGAAGAAATGGACAGTTGAAAGCAACCATTTAGTCTTACCGAGGCATGAAATACATAAAGAGATTAGATTATTCTCACCAAGACCTCCAGCTTTGCTTCAGGGTCCACCTCACATTCCCAGATACTAGAGATGAGAAAGGAGGGGAGGACACTTAAAGTCTGGTCTACACACTTGCATTTATATTCCCCATTAAAACAAATTGTTGTTTAATCCACATCAGCCAGATGTTGTGTCTCAGCACGAAAGTGTCAGGGTGCTCTGCTCCCTCTGAAGTGGGAGTGTTGATCCCTGGAGTTTTTGGGCTCAGTGAGTCTACTGCCCTGTCACAAAGGACAGCTCTGATAAATTGTCTCTTTGCTGATCACGGTGGGGTCTAGCCTGTGCGTAGCGCATACTTGGAAAGCAGCTGCAGACCCCTTACATCAGACAATTGTTTTTGCATTTGCAAAATCTTTGATTTTTATCACCTCCCCTTTTCAGCTTTTGTCTAAATATAACTATTTTCCTTTTTAAATACCTTTTTATGTTAGAGCAAAAAAGTTGTATCACTCATCATAGTTCACTCGTTCTCTGAACACTGTCATTTTCTAGTGTTACATCTCTAATGTCATGTTTTTTTTTTTTCCTGATTTCAACAAATTTGCTGGAAGTCTGTTAAGTTAGCTTCTCTCACTGTGATAGGTTTGACAAGAACAGTGAAATGTAAAGACAGGAAAAAATATCCGGCTGTGCCTCTTGGTTAGGATCTCGACTAAACATCAGGAGAGTTTCATGTCACTGATTCCAAAAGGAATGACAGCAAACTGAATTAAATAGTCCCAGTGGAGTGCGCATTGATGTTCTTTAAGCGCCTACTGTGCAAGTTTTCCCTTTGTTCTCCATCAGCAGTTTCTTGCCGTGTGGATGTGAGGGGGTGCAGGGTGGCTGCTGACAAAAAAAAACTTTGTGAATGCCAGCAAAAGGAGTCTGAAGGGGAGCCTGTGTTTCTTTGTGATGCAGTATGAGATAAGGCCTGCATCCACTACCTCTGCTGGAGCCTCGCTGGGTCACCTGACCCCTCTTGACCTCAGACTGTGATCACACACTCTGTTTTATTAGCCGACAGGAGAAGAAATGATTGATGGCTTGGTATCGCACTGTGCTTGTGTGGTCTGTTGTCTTTAAGCTGCCGTGAAGGGGACTAAAAACCTAATGTTGGGTTTCGAACAGGCCGTTCTCATCCTGTAGCATGCTTCTAGTTTCCCGCACCTGTGTGTGAGTGTTGTTTGTCGTTCCAGCCTTTATGCTATCAGCTGTCTGTGGGCATGTTGTGTTGAAGTGCCTTTATGAGATAAGACCTTCATTTAGATGAGATGAGAGAAGAGGAGAGGATTAAAGGAGGAAAATAACTAATCAGAATTTCCTCCCCTTTCCTCTCATCTTTGTCCTCTTTTGTTTATCACCGTCTTTTTACGCTAATTTCTCTCCCAGGCATTATCCTTTAAAACAAAAAAAAATCACATATTCTTTCACTTCTCCACATTTAGAAGCAAAAACAACATGAAGTAAAGCTAAAGCCAAAAGATTCAGAGTAGTCCCGATCTGAATCATCCTCCAACTGTTGTGTCCTTGCCAAAAAAGGAACACAAATCCTTTTCCTTCCATCTGATCTTTAACTCGAAGCACAACTCATCTTGTGGTTAATAAAAGTGTCTCTGAAGCATAAAATACAATCAAGTAAATCAGTGTTTCTATTGATATTATTTCCAGCATTATCAGTGACAGCTGTGCTTTTTTAATGGAAAAATCCTTCCTGCTTGTTGAATTTGAGTTAAGCTTGATGACACATTAAAGCTGCGGCTCTTGTTTAAAAATCTCATCCTTTTATGAAAAGTTTTCAATCAAAACTGAGTCACACGAAACTGCTTTATGGATCAGAATTTTCCCGTTACTCCCCGTGATTGTGTTTTTGTCATCTGGATGACCTTTTATCAGCTTATCACCACTTTGTAGAGCGCACAGAGCATACATTCTTATCTCCAATGATGCAAAACGCAAACAAAGCGTAGCAGGAGGGTCCACTTTAGTTCCATTTGACAAGAGGAAGCAGACATGAGACAGGGCCACATGTTGGAGTTAACTTTTCCCAGATTGGGGGTGTGGGTTTTCCAGAAAAAGTGGAGATTGAGCATGCAGATGCAAAAATACACCTGTGAGAGAGTCTACATGAGATGAACAAAAAGATGTCCTGAGCAATTATCCTCTGTTTGTACGGGTACAACAAAGATCTGGGATAAAGCTCCCAATCAGCTCTTTTTTTTTTGTTTGGCAGTCAGTGATTACGCTCAGCTGAAGTCCTCTAAAGGCCATTTTGTTTATTCCCAGGGTGTTACTAAAACATGCCATGTGTTAGTGTTTGTCATCAGAATTGAGATGCTGCAGATAGCTTTGACTACACATAGATTAGCTGCAGAAATTCCAACAAGGCAGTAATTCCTCCCATCTTTGCACGCACTGCCTGTCTGCTCCTGGTTTGGGTTTAGTCTCAGAATACAACACAGGCTGCAGGCACACTAATTCCTCTTTAAGTGTGGAGTATATTTGAACAAAGAGCGTTTATTTTCAGTTTACCTCAGGGGTCTGACCATTTTAGCCTTTTTAATTCCTGCTGGATCTCAGAGCTCTTTACTACACATGTCAGTGTGTTAAATCTGCTGTAGCCTGTTTTGACAATTCAAATGCTTCAGTGTACTGTGAGGAAAAAAGGTGACTTCCTTTGTGTTCTTCTACATAGATTAAACAAAACCCTGTTTCTTCTAAATCATGGGTGAAGGTCAGGAGTTGAGTGGATCTTATAGGGGTTCCCAAAAGTCACCCATCATGTTTGTTTTGCTTGCCTTTGGTTTTGCTGGATGAAAGTTTAGCCTGTGCAAAGCTTGTTGGTACTGTTCCAGTCGAATGAAGTCCAGATTGCTGAACAGTCTGTCGAATGCATGTTTTTGTTTATTTCTCAGACTGAGCAAACTGTAGGGATGGTGGGCTATATCAAGGGTAAAAATAATCTATGATTTGCATTTGTGCAAGCAGAGGTCCGGCATTTTTTTTTATTCGCCAGCTCCTGAAGGCCAGACATCAATCAACAAAGTACCAATTTGACCGCCACCAGGTGTGTGCGACCTGCATTGCGCATCTCGGTCATGGTGTTGCATTTCACTGTGCCTCTATGCGAGTCAACATGAGTGCCGGTTCTCCAAGTAAACCTAAAAAGCACAGTTGGCTTTGATCCCACCCAGCAGCCCCTGGAGGTAAGTGGGGTCTAATCCCCAGAAAGCCTCTGAAAGACACAGAGGAATGCTTGACACAAAGCAAACCATTCACCCGGGGATTAGACAGGCAAAAGCTCAACTTCACACAGTCATTTACTCGCTCATGCTGTGGGAGTATTTATACATGTGGATTTGTCGTGTGCATATGCAAATTCTGAGCATCATTCAGATCTCAGCCTGGCTTAGACTCTCCAGACACTGCCAGAAAGTCAGGTCACATTAGAGCGAACACAAATCAGCCACATTTGCCCCATGAGCTCTTTGATACTTGAGGCCCTGAAGATGATAAATTATCTGTTGAAAAGTCTAGAATATTCCATTCAGATCACTCAGATGGATTACATACAAAAACAAAGACAAGCAAAATAGTTTTTTTTTATTTGAGAATCTCACTGCTCTACATTTTGAAAACAATACTCTGAATCATATTTAGATATCAAGCGTGCTTTAGCAGGAATAAAATATGATAGAAGCAACACATTTACAAATTTGTTGTTTTAATTGGTTTTCTTTGTTTGGTTCTGCAACGAACTGGCAACCTGTTCCGGGTGCATCCTGCCTTTGCCTAACAGTAGCTGGGTTGGGTTCAGCAGCCCTGAACCCCGAAATGGATTCAGTGGGTTCTGAAGATGGATGGTTGGATAGTTTTTTTGTTTTCTGAAAATGTGTCATTGTCTTGTTGGATGGTGTTGCCATCTGGTTCAATCCAAGCACCTTACTGCTTCTCAAAGGAGTGAGAAGATCCTGCTCCAGTAAGAGTGTGTGTCTACGAAGAATGGCGAGGGCAGACCCAGGACCTGTCTTTCCACAGACTGGGAGGTGGGACACAGAGGGATGTCGCAGCATTATTTTAAAGTGTTGTTTTGATGGTTGCTTTCTGTAGTGTGTATAACAAGAGGCATAGAAATGCATGATAAAGTATAGAGTGATACCCTGAATTGGCATTTTGATGGAGGTAAATGTGGTGAGGTGGTAGCATGTGGAAGAACCATCAATCCTGTGCTGTACCTGGACCGTGGAGGGAGTGATGTTGATCCTGGCTTTGTGCCACGACTCAGAGAGTTTTCACATATGCGACTGTGTGTACCAAAGCAATGGATCCTCAGCAGGTGGACTTCATGTGATTCGATGAGGCAGAATATGTCCACTCTTTCAGCTGGGAGTTTCCACAGCTTTATATTTAGTCTCTTTTCACTCACAGGGTTTTATTTGACGAATCATCTAAATCAGAGGCTCTGAAAACAAAACTGGATCTAGCTATACTCTTGTACCATCATACCCAGGTCTACTGTCATAGACATCTTCCAACTTCAATCATGCTGGACATGCATACACGGTTGGTTGAGTTTTTATCAGACGGTCGTCTATGTCTGCTGTTTTGTCCATGAGGTGGATTTTTCTGCCAAAAAATCATTTATGGCTCCAAGAATCTATGAGCTCTGTAGGCTGTAGGCCAACGTATTCATGATGGTATGCAGACACAGCACACAGAAAACCACTGTTTATTTTAGGGTTGAAGGATGAAGTGCATTAACTTCTGCTTTTTAAAATCATCTTAAAATCCCAAACCCCTCTCCAATTGATGGCATTTTTTTAATAGTTTCACATTACAAAATGGAATTAGTTGTAAAGTTTTGCCTAAAAAATCCCAGATGATCTACTTTTACAAATGTTTGTGGAACTATTCCTTCCTGTTTATCACAAAAACACCCAACATCTGTTCAAGAAAGGGAAATAGCTTGATTGGCTGGAGTGTGTGAGACAGATTGCAGTCCCATGAGGCATCATTTTTCATACCCACATTTTCTGAGATTCTACTTTCACACCGGGCGTAACGCATGTTCAAGAGCAGGCTAAATGTGCATTCTTGAACACCCATTTAGCATGGTGTTCACTCTGGACTATCGATACCCAATGTATACCTGCAGTTGAAAGAGAGAGAGAATCTAATTAATCTTGCTCCAGGCTTTTTCTTTCACACCTCTGTTCTAATAAATATATGACTGACTTGGAGTTTATGTAACTTTGGCCAGGCATTAACTGTATTTATTGGCAATTCAAACATCACTACCAAATCAGAGTAACTGATTAGTAAAAGTTTAACTGGTTTAACTTTGAACGTGATGTTTTGTACATATAGCCCAAATATAGTGTAGCAAGGCATGAACCTGAGAGCTTTGAATGTGGAAGCCCTAAACGTGCATATATGTGCATTTACACAAGCTGGGTCTAAATTGCTTCCTTATCCTTAAACCTTTTTCCTCTTCCTACATCCATCCCTCTCAGAGGTAAGAGTTGTAAGTAATAGT
Organism: Oryzias curvinotus; assembly: GCA_023969325.1. Taxonomy (NCBI): domain Eukaryota; kingdom Metazoa; phylum Chordata; class Actinopteri; order Beloniformes; family Adrianichthyidae; genus Oryzias; species Oryzias curvinotus. The sequence goes on from CM043714.1 coordinate 21,773,931, forward strand.
CTCTTCAAATTTGGAAATTACTACTACTTGATGTCGTTATCAATAGTTGGCGGTCATCTACGTTGGTGAGCGCATAGCTGCCAGCGCTCAGGAAAATGCATAATGGTTTTACATCTTTATCGGTTTTATAACTTTAAAGAGTCATTCAAAAACAAAAACTCAATACTTAGACCTAGATGTAAACTTCTGTGCTTCAGAGCACTCCCACCTGAAGAAATGCCTTTCTCCTCCGCACCCCATAGCGACGCTGATAACCCTACTGCCGGACGGATAGCCAGTTCTAAGTCGCTGTGGTTCCTCCTCAAGAAAAACCCTTTCAGTCACGATTACAGCTTCAAATGCCCTTACAATTGGAGCAATTGGAAGTAACCAGAGGGGTAGGGAATCAATTCAGATTCGGTCTTAGACTTTTCATTGAAAGTGCTCGTTTGAACGCGTGTTCTTAAGGCTCATGTGAACTCATGCTCAGCCTCATGCTTGAAGGAGAAACCATCTCAGAAGTCTCAGGATTTTATTCACTCTGGGATCTTCCACTTTGCTTTGCTTTCACATTGCGCTTTGGAGAGTCACACACTGTAAAACAGTTACAAAAGCCGTGTTCATGATGAGAGCTGGCTAGGAAGAAAAAAAGCACCAGAAAGGCGCATATGTCTGTGACCACATACTGCATCATCAAGAACTTGCAACTTCTTACCACTGGTCTTCTATCCATGAGAATTTGTCAGACTTTTCCCTTAAGGACACTACTATGGATTTAACCTGTGCGTTTTGTTTCTTCTTTGTTTTCACCCCCACATTATTATTTATTGTTGGCTTTACTGCAGGGCGGCTGTCCTTTTCCTTCAACCACCCCTGCCTTTTCAGCTCATGAATTGCTAGACACACCTGGTCCAGGTATTCAAGAGTAGGTTTAGAGATGGTTATCTGGAAAACAAATAAGAGAGTGGGCCTCAAGATCTGCAGACAATGGACTTTCTAAAAAAACAAACTTTGGTCCAGACCAAACAGACCTGTTGTGAAGCAACATCAATGCAATCAACACAGTTTTCTTAAGTTGGTTTCCTGATAGTGCACTCACATTTAGCTCAAAAAGCATTATGTCTCCAAAAGTTTTTTTTATCCCTGTGTGTACAATTAATTTCAGTTTCTGAAATTATCCATCTCACCATCAACCTAGCAGAAAACATAGTCCCATGCCAAATAATTCATTTGAAAACAGGACTGAGCTGATGCTTGCAGCTGCAACACAGAAGATAATTTATGTTTTTGCATAGTGTTTATATTGGCAGTTGAGCATATTTACCATGTTCTCACAGATTCCCTCGGCTGTGTCCTGGTTAAAGTATACTGACAAGCAGCGGTCTCACAGTGAATATGAATGTTGAACCTAACATCCATCCCCCAGACACTCACACAAACTTTCAAAAAGGGCTGAATACCTCTTCAGGAACATAATCCAAGTTTACGAAGGTAAAATGGAGATTATATGAAGATTCCCGAAGGAGGTTAACAAATCAGATGATTTATAAGGGGGGAGGGGGGAGTGGACAATGCTAGACGGAATTAACAGAATCATAAGAAAATCTAAAACAGAGGTGAGGAAAGGTTTTTGGCTCTCTGCTCAGAGTTCAAATCTGTTTTCTCTTGTCATTTGCAGCCATTCTAAGTGAGGCGGAATAAGATGGTGTTTCTCCACACACGAGGACAAACCTGTTGGTACTCCTCTGGAACTGTTGTAAATGTTTTTTTTTTAGTTCAAGTTGTTTAAATGGTCATTGGGAGTTTTTCTTTTTCGTAAACATAGAATTACCAATAGTTATGTCCATGCTTGTAAATGTTAATCTAAAGTAATTGCATTCGATTGTAATGGATTCTGCTGCAGATTTCCTTCTTAACAAAATTGTCTTTTGCTTACAGACTCTCAAATCACAGCACAGGAGGGAAATTTGCCTTTGAGGTAACAAACTCAAAGTGTCATAACAGTTCAGTCTAAACTAAATTGAGCAGAGAAAGATATGCTCTTCCTGTATGAATAGATGACTTGATTGAAAGGGGTTTGTTTAAAGTTTGTTGGCTTCAGCAGTGGGCAGAGAGCTGGTACACATCTTAACATTTGACAGAATTAGGGCTGTGCTGCATGGTTTCTCTTTACTTCATCTTTGCATAAAAGTTTTTCAGATTTCCAAAGATGCTCCACATCTTTTTTTATGCGGCATCACACACATGGATTTCTTAGATTATGAATCTCCATCGACTCAATGCTCCAGATGCAATTTGGAGAGGCTCTCTACAGCAACCTTTTTCCACTTTTAGAATAGAAGTCTAGTTTAAAAATTAAATCTTTAATCATTAGAAAAATATCATGGTATGCTAATTAGTCATGCCTCTTTTTAATTATTGTCAGTGAGCTACTTTACAAATACAGGTCAAGGTAGGCGAAACAACTGAACTTTCCATGACAAACATATTTTGGTCATAGTCGAATTTCATGTACAATGGTGCAAAAACTGCTTTGTTTGAGATAAAGCTTTATTCTCTTGTATTCAACTTCACATACTTGTTATAAATGATAAGAAACAGAGAAAAAATCACTAGAATAATAAATGAAAAAGATGCACATGAGGAAATTAGGGGGAAAAAATATGTTTTGATAGTGATGTCAAAGTGGAGAGATGTGTGGTAAAATTTGTCACAATTAGGCCTACTTTTATAATGGCTACTTCCTTGCTCAGTCGTTAATCATGATTAAAGGAAGCGGCATGACATCAGTCTTGTTTGTTTTCATCTGACCAGTTCTTACCTTGTAACACTATTAACACGCAATGAAAGCAAAACTGATGAAAGGAACTAAAAGAAAAATAGAAAAACTATAGCTATGTCTTTTATATATTAGGGAAAAGTAGTAGTTCTAAACAGCATATGCACATCTCCAAATTTCAATGTTGCTTTAAAAAAAGGAAAAATTTCAAATGAATTGAATACTGTTATTCTGTGCTTGCCTGTTTTCTTAATTCCACACCCATCCACTCCAATTCCCCCAACATCAACTCCCACCCAGGCTGCATTCTGGCTATTTACAGAACCAGTTCTCTTGTGACGTCCCTTTTTTTAATTTGCCTGATTAACATGAAAAAATAATTTACTTTTGCCATCTCAAAGACTGTAATTTCTTAATAGACTGATGGAACAAACTGACTATACATCCATAATGAACCCTTCCCTGAAAAGTTCTGCTTTATTTTTTTTTACTCTGTCTGTTGGTATATACCATACATTTTCTTTTCTGAGTCTACCAAGATGACCATTTTGCCCCCGTTTAAGTAAACACATGGGATATAGAATAATCTTTCATAAAGCATGTAGAAGAGTTAAAAATCATAAAATAATTAGGATAATTGTGATCTGGCTTTGGGTCATTATGAAGTTTCATTTTGTCATTAGAGAGCACAACCTTATTTCTAGTCTGGGAAAATGTCAAATATTTACATACCAGAGCAATGGAGAGTGGGAAAGAGGTGAAGAGGCGCGTGCAAGCAGGTTGTAACAGGGGGGACGTTTAAGGTGTGATGTATGACAAGAGTGTCAGCAAGAATGAAAGGGAAGGTTTAGAAGACTGTAGTAAGAGCAGCCATGTTGTTGTTTTTTAGACAGATGCTCTGAGAAAGAGACAAGAGGCAGAGCTGGAAGCAGCAATGAAGATGCTGAGGATCTCTTTCAGAGTGACAAGGATGGATAGGATCAGGAATGAATCCATCAGAGGAACAGCTCATGCTAGATGTTGTGGAGATAAATACAGGGAAGCAGGTTGAGATGATTTGGACACCATCTCGATGATGAGATTAAAGCTAACAGGAAAGAGGCCTGGAGGAGGACCAAAGAGAATGTTCATGGATGCAATGAAAACATGAGGGTGATTGATAGAGGTTAGGATAGACTTAAAAGGAGGCAGATTATCACCAAAGGAAGCAGCTGAAAGACAACATACAAGAAATGAAGTTTCATTTATGCATCTAAGTGTACTTGTAGCTTGCTTAGTAAAGAAAAGATGTTTCCATCCATTTTATTTCAATATACCCTGGCTTTCCACAGGATTTTATAGTAATGGTAAGGTTATAATGGAACTCTATGTTTGGCACATTCTTTAAGGTTGTGTAAAGCCAGTGAACACATTTTTGGTGTCCGTACAACATAAATGTTTGTCTTCACAGGGGTCTAATTTTGGGTGTTTTTGTAGCTATTGTGTCCTGAGTGTTTGTTTGCCGACCTCAAGTTAGCTTTAATTGCTGCTTTGAGTTGGGAGTTTTTATTGGAGGAGGTCACAGATGAGATGGTCTCCTCCCTGCCACACAAAAAGACGCTGAAGCAGTACATGCTTTTTTATCCAGGTCTTCAGCAGCTATTCTGTCCCGTTGTCCCCTGTTTTAACCAAGTGATCACAGACGGGAAAGAGACTGAATTGCATATTATTGGTCAGGCTTGCTGATGAGCACAAGACAAAGACAACAGGACAAGTGAAGCTGTTAGCTTCTGAGAGGATTGAGGTTTCTGTCACTGTCTGACAGAGAGGACATGAATCATCCACTTCATTTTATTAGACATCTTTTGCTTTTAAGTGAATGCAGAGAGGCTGCTGGGTGGATGCATGGTTCTGTCTGTCACCACCACATCTGAAATCTGCATGCTTTATTTTGACGATACTCATCACTCCATCTAACCACTTTACATGAACCACACCACTGTTTGCTTTTTTGGCACTGAGTGTATTGTGGCATGTGGAGCTGAGAGTGGTTTTTCCTCTGTCTATTTATGCTTACACAGCATCACATTTGAGTCATTTATAAACTAACGTTTTTCGAGGTTTTAGGCATCCGTATTCCAGCAAACACCACTTCTTTTCACTCACCCCAGAATGTCTCTCCTGCTGTTGCTGCTGAGCTTTGTAACTAACCATCAATAAGCCTTTTAACAAAAGGGCAAAATTCAGCACACTGATGCATCCCAAAACAGGCAGCAAACAACAAGGACAGATTAGATCCCCAGAACAAAGTTCAAATTTCCTGTAATCAGTTCCTGGAAGTTCCTCTCATTGACTATCAGCTGCCTGCTTGAAGGATCTTTTGATTGGAAAGCTGATGATGAGACTTTCTGGAAAAAGTGCAAGCAGGAAACATGAGAAGAGAACAGGGAAGGGAGGGTCCATGCATCCTGTTCATAGAGGTCAATTCATTTTTGGCTGTTTTTGTTGTTTATTTCATTCATTAAAAACAGTTATAACAGCTCAATGTTTAAGTTCAAATATTAAGAATGAAAAGCTGGAGAGAGAAGTAAAAAGCGTGTTTCTTGTAAGCCCAGACAAAAATATCTGTCTTCAGACCCAGAACTTCTCTGTAATTATGCAGGCAACCAGAATGAGATGCCTGTCACTGATATCAGCATCAGTACATGTATGTGCTGGCAAATAAGAAAATAAGAACGATGGGGAGAGTGAGCAGGAAGCTGGTAAAAACAGCTTGTTGTAATACAGATGTAGAAGGAACGCCAGGAGACCCTCCTCTTTCCTGTGGAAGATTAGAGGGTGTACCTGGGAACACCTGGATGGGTGTTTCCAGGGAAACTAACAGGGAGAAAAAGGATCATTAATGCTTGTGTCTATATACGGAAAAATCAAAACAGAATGAACTGTACACTAATTCTTCACAGCTAATGTTTAGCTGACTGCTTTTAACTGTTTCATGATTTATATTGGGCCAGAAAGAGGTTGGCCAAAGTTAGAGACGCCAAATAAAGCATGTGACAGAAAATTCAACTAAAAAACTCTTAACATGAAAAAAATGGAACCATATTCAGCAGTGTTGAATGTGCAAGGATCTGACTGAAAGCACCAGAAACCACTGAGGCAGTGATTATCTGCAGCACAGCAGCTGTGATAACTACAATTCAACACAGGTTGGGCAAGACAAGCGGCAGATCATGCACGCACAGTAAAACTAAAGTAAGAGCTGCATGAATCCCAAAATAATAAAACTGAAACATGAACAAAACTCATGCTAATTCCTGTCAGGGGTGTCTCAGCCACTGAGCATTGAACTTATCGAATGGATTCTCAACATTTTCACTGAAATTTACTTTTTAATTTTTACTGAACTTTACTTTTATTTTGCAAAATACAAACTGACATGTTTGGTATATCAGGGGCTGATGTTCATCCAAAAATGTGTTCACTTCACTACAAGACATGAGGCCAAATGATTTCTGTTACACTATAAACCTTAGAAATGAAAAAGCATGTTATATTGTTCTCACGTGATTACATTTGCTGTTAACATCAGCATAAAAGGTCAAAACTTGAGTAAGAGTTGTAGTTAGAACAGTTTTGTTGTTTTACATTTTTCAGTCATCTTCGGGGCCATCAGAACACATCCAAGAACAATCATTTGGAATTTCTGTGTATGTTTGAAGCAACTTCGAAAAACAGCTTTAAATCAGGAAAAACACTGTACTTCCACCCCTATTATGTTTTACCTACCTTTTTTTTTAGAGTTGCCATAATTTGAATGTTTAAAAACGGCTTCATTTTTAAGGTTTTCTGCTTTGAAGTGTAAGGATTTGACGTAACTTGAAAGTTTGAGTCATACGACACTCCAGCCTCTCTATCAGAAGTGCAAAAACACAACTTAGGAAGTGACCAGATGCAGCATGCTTTTTTTTATCCCCACCGCTATCTTTATCAAAGAAAAGAACCGATCAACCAGAATGAGTCACTGTACATACAGAATTCTTGGCATTCTGGCATTCTTCTATTGCTTTGCTTGCTTTCTATAAAATCTTCTAAACATTATTAGAAGGAAAACTCAGTTTTCTCATTGTTGTTCTTTTATTTTGCACCAGCTAGAACACAAAGTTTATGCGTATTCTCTGGTGACATAAAAACAACTCACAAAGGTGTAATGTTACAAGCAGAATTCCAAAATGCTGTATTTTAGTTAAAATTATCTGAAAGCTAATAACACAAAACGAGAGAGGTAATCTTTCCTATTTGGAAAATTCAGCAGGAAAAATCACAATATCTTAAATTTTGTTTGTACTAAAGTTCTACAATTGAAAATCTAAAACATTTTTCAGTTGGAGTACTGTGTATAAAAAGCAATGATCAAGCTGTGACAATGCAACCTGTAATGATAATACAAAAACAACATGATTACACAACCTCTTTCTTATTTTACACACACTATACTAGATTTCTCTTCCTGTTTGTCCTTCCTGCTTATATGTCTTGTTTGTGCACTTAGTTACACTGATGAAATGAGCCCTGACTGACAAACCAAAGACTGGAATTCCTTCAAATCCTAAGAGACAACACTGTCAAAGAGGGCTGATGATAGTCACTCTCAGGCTTATGCATAGGGAGGAAAAAAACAAACGAACTGCTGCTAAATGAAACAAATATTTGAGGAAAAACAATTGAGTTCCCACTTGACACTATTCAACCCACTTGACAGTAAAGAAAAGAAAATCCTAGAGTAGGTTTCTTAGAGACTGGGATCCTTGTACTTTTAATGTTTTTTAATTGCAGTTCAATGATGAATTCTACCAAGTATCTAATATACAGCACCCAGACTAAGAGATGTAGTGACATACAGTACAAAATACTGTATGCAATTATATGTTCTGTGTTTTGTATTGGAATTCTTTTTGAAAGGATCCATCTTAATTACAGATGCACGATTAGGTAATCCTCTTCCGTATGTTTCAGGCTGTTATGACTTGTGTATTACAAAACAACAAGACCTACCAATTCAGAAAATCCTTTTTTTTAATTTGGTATTCATTAACAATGAAGAAAAAGTTTTCCGTCGGGTCATACTAAGCCTGGTCTAATATAATAAAACACGAAAACTAAATCTTTTTTTAAATTTAGCACAATTGTTTAACACTTTCAAACACACTGGTTTGCTGTAGGGAGGAAACGTTTCACTTTCCCCATAATTCAGTTTAATGGTGTCACATGCGGTTTGGTTTTCAATCCAGAATTGTGGCGTCCCTAGTCTTAACAGTGGAAACTATATTTCAAAACAAAGTACATAAGGTTATCATAAGTTCATAAATCAATGCTTTGATGAGGTTTAGAAGATGAAAGGGATCAACTACTGTCATCCTTGGAGATGTGGTTGTTTGGGAGGTGCTGCTAGAATGCTGTTGGTTTGCCTTGTGCTGAGCCACTTTGTCTCTGTCAGACTTGACTGATGAGGTGGGAGGTGTGTGCATGGGAGGGAGGGGGGGGAGCTTCGACCCGCATTACTCTCACCTCAGGGTCCTCAAAACTGGAGGGGTCTCATATGAAGGAGGTTTTTTGCAACAACTCATCAATTCTTTAAAAGTGCAGACGCAGACCGGCTGCTTGGGCTCGCTCATTTTTCATCTCAGAATGGACGAAAGTGAGGATTTTGTTCGTCTTATCTCAACTTTTCGAGGATCTGATTTTGAGCAGATGCCGTTTTGCTATAATTCATCTCATTTTGTGTAGGGTGAATACTTTTGGGTCAATCAAGAATTGGAAGACGTTTTACGTTCTACCAATCGAATTTTTAAAAATCCACGTACAAAATACCAAAACATGCAGTTTCTGTGTACATTTACTTGTTCTGAGACCAAATCTTTAAAAAACTAAAGCACAATAATGCTTGAAAATGTTTATTTTTCAAGAGTTTTGAAGCCAAAATGTTACCCGGTTCTTGAATGACCCTTGTATATAACAAGTGTATTCTTAAATATAAAGACAATAACTTACAAAGTAATTCATAGTCTTAGAAAGCTTTTTAAACACTGAGAGGTGTGTTCATGGAGTAAGAGTGTCAAAATGCAACGTATGCTCATAGATAAAGTTCTGCACATGCACTTTGAAAAAAAAAATAAAAACTAACTAACCCTAACCCACAAAATATCAATTTTTTAAAAATGATCCCTAATGCCTACAAACATTTTAATTGGGAACTTTTCGATATGAAGTTCTTACATTTTCTCTCTTTTGTATATTTTATGCAATATCTGGACTTGAAAATGAAAAAGAAAAAATGTTGAAGTGGAAAAGTTTTTTTTTTTTTCCATTGTTGCGATCATATCAGTCCAGGCCAGGTCATTCTGCTCACACCGGCTTGTTTTTTTTGGAGTTTGGTTTTCTCTGATAGTGTCTGTTTATCTGAAGGCAGCAGCAGAAGACGAGTCTGTCTGGTGCGGAGGCAAACAGACACACTTGGCTGTTCATGCCTGGTCATTAACAATGCTGTGGCGCTGAGCTCAGCTAATTGAACAGACAGAGATGAATTGAGACTTTGCACTCTGCAGCGTCTGCGTGCTGCAGTTAGTGTGTTTGTGTGTGCGTGCTCTGGTGTTCACAGCTGTACTGTTATCTGTGCACAAAGTTAAGAATGTGAAACAAAACTGTCTGACTTTGAAAATTTGCCTGTGTTGGGTCCTGATACGCTGTTCAAGCATCTGTTAAGTTCACAACAGTTAATAATGCAGCAGCGAGGACAGCAAACACACATCCTCTCTGATGGAAGAAGTCCTCTTCACTATGTGCTGTGCTTTAAACACAAAGATAATCAAAAAGCTTTAGTATGCTGTTTAGGCCAAAATGAAAAAAATAATGCTTTAAGCAAGAAGAATCATAACATGTGGCATTTCCCTAAATTGTAGATTGCCAATAAATGAAAAGCTTCCACTGTTGGATCTGTTCAAATGTAAGTACATTTGTACAAACTAAAAAAAATGTTTTACAAAATTTGAAACATAACCAATATTATGGTTAGCTTTTGAGATACTGTAATTGTTTTTAGCTCATTTTAACTCCAACAGAATAAAATAAAAAGTTGAGTCTGTGGTTTCATTTCTTTCTTCTTTGGGGTTGAAAGACCAGAAAAAGCAAAGATCTGAGAAGTGTTTGTGAGCGTATCACCTCATTGTTTAATTGTGAGCAGGAGGGGAAAGTGAAGAGAGATGGCTGATGTCAGCACTGCCTCTGGCCTCTTTCAGTGTCTGTTTCACTAATGAAGAGCTCTGACTCAGTCACTGATTAGAGCCCACATCAACAAGGAGCTTAACAGGTCAAACACATGATCGCATTTCTTTGACCAACCGCACTGAGACCATTTCCCCACTGTGATCGAATCAGGGTTGCACTATGATGATGTTATTGCTGGCTAACAGACTGATAGAGAGCACTTGAACCAGTCATCTGTTATCTTGTGCTTGTGTGTGAACTCTCACAAAGGTGTCTTGCAGTCCACTGATATTGTCACAAGAGGACTCCAAGCACCAAAAGTCTCACTCCGGCCATTGTTTATCCTCTAAAGACATTAGAGTTCCTCAACTGTCCTTATTAAAGTAAATTTGTTGCTGTTGGCTTGGGCAACACTTGATTGGATTCAATTTCAGGATTGCCTCCTCCAATTCACTTTAAAATAAACTTTGCGTACATTTTTGAAGCATTCAAATATAAATCTTTTGTCATTTTATTTCCTTTTTTTTTAATCCAGTGGCATATAGGGCCCAAAAAAAAATCTTGCAAGATTTTGTATTAGTGTCAAAAATAGACTTTTAGGTTGTGTGGTTTTAAATTTACAGTTGAAAAACAGAGAAGAAGTGTGTAAGTGGGATGTGTGGGAGGCACCAGCTCTTGAACCAAAGCCGGCTTAATGCCTCGTACAAGTGTGGAGTGTGGGTGAGGGGATCCTGAATCTTCTGAGGGAGAAGATCTGCTGTTGGAAGGGACGGAGCATGGACAAGATTTCCCCCCCAGAGCCCCTTTTGTAATGAATGCAGTCGTCTATATGAGCTTAGCTCTGCAGGAAAAGTCTCTTGGATCTTCTTGAACATGCACACACACTCACACGTCTCTTTGCAGTCTTCCCCCATGTAGACTGAAGTGCAGTACAAGTGGAAGGAGGCTGAAGTGTGTGCTCTAGTCTCTGTGGAGGAATGTTTTTGAATTGTTAGAAAGAACATGCATCGATGGGGGTTTTTTATATTCCCGTCTCAGAATTCCAGTGTCATACTGTCTTCAAATGCAGTCATCTCAGAAATACCCAGAACTTTTACAGGGAACTCATGTTTGAGAGAGTGAATAATAGGAGTATTCTCAATTTACCCTAAACCATGTGTTATAGGTTATCTTTGGCCTCCTCTCTCATTACTTACTTTAAAAATAATTTGATCCATTGCTCTTTTGGAGTTTAGGTTCTAAAGTATTTATTTTCTCAATTACACCATTTTTGTTTCCTGCTTCCTAGCCCGCTTATGACTTCTGATGTTACTACAGCTAAAGCTGTTTAACCATGTGGCTCTCCTGCCTGCTCTCGGCACTGCAGGTGCAGTTTTATAGCATTTTTGTTGGGCAGTTTACTTGCCATCGCTGTTGCTGATTACCACTGAAAGGAAAAATCTTGCTTCCTGGTGCCTAATGAGGTGCTGAACCCAACTTCTCATTTGTTTGAGGATCACCAGGGCCAACCAGAGCAAGCCCAGGCTAGACAATAGAGTTAGACTAGCTGTTTCCACCGAGCTCTGCCCATTCAGAACATTCAGAATCCTGCAACACAAACTCCTACACTTAATAAAATGAAGGAAAGACTGAAAGCAGGCAGACAATGCCCATTCTCTTGACACAAGGAAACTATTGTTTGCATTTGCCTGCCCCACTCATAGAACTTGCAACTTTAAACCTTGTAAAAAAAAAAAAAATAAGTAACGCAAAAGAAAAGGAAAGCAGCTTGGCAAAAATACAGAGTTGTTTGTCTCTAGGAAATACATTTTAAAAAAGACATGGTTTTAAGATCTTTTCTCCATTTTATAATTTTTTTTAACAAAGAAACATCCTGAACCTAGAGGAATTTTGCAGTTTTTGGAAAGAATTAAGATTTTAATCAACTTCAATTCATGCATTCCCAGTATTGTAGGCTAAAGCTGATAAACAACAAGGCATTTAAATAAAATATATAAAAAAAAAACAAACAAAAAAACAACATCCCCGCACTACATTGCTATAAAATGTAATTTAATGTCATAAAAAGAAGTAAAATGTTATCAGACTGCATATAGATAATCACATTGACCTTTTTTTATATCAAAGTAAATCACATAAAAATGTTTAGTTCTTTTGTATTGTATTGTATCAACAGCAATAACTTTACTACATCTATAGAGAAATTACATTCAATTAAAAAAAAATGGATCACCCACAACCCCCAAGTATCTGTACCTCTATGACAATGTCATAGATAAGGTCCTGTTTTTGATAGAAAACTACTATTATCATTGTAAAAACAATAAAAATATATATGTCTAATAAATATTTTAAGCTTGTTCTCTTCTTTATCTTCTCTTCCAGATGCAGGGAACCAGTTTGTAGCTCAGGAGGCTGTAAGGAAACCTTCTGGACTGCGGCGCCCTCCTGCACGCACAGGAACGCCAACGTCTAGTAAGAATGGTAAAGCATTACTTTGCTTTTAGGACAAAATGTTTCATCTCAATGCATTTGACTAATAAAGCTAAATAAAGAAGCTTGTGTCTTTTTGTACAGATTGCTTCAACTGCAGTGAAATTACAGCTTTGAGTGAAAAGCTCAACTCACTGGAGGCAAAGGTGAATTATTCAATGGGACAGGCCCAACACATATCAAGAATTTGGAGTTTTCCATTTATGTTGACTATCCATTTATCAGGTGCAGTTACTTACAGCGCCGGCTGCCGTAGCACATCGGTACCAACAGGGTGAAAAAGGATCTGTTCGGGAGGCCTCAATACTCATGGGCGCTGTGGCCTCTCGGGGAGCTCCCGATGAGCAGGGACCCACAGGTAAATGCATCCCAAAAGTACACCTTAATAACTTTTGTTGAAATTCAACCCTGGATTCACGGGGATCTTTTTGCTCATTACCAGCTCACCTCTGCTTGTTTCCTACTTGCATACAACAGCCTAGCTGCCCATGCTGCTTATGTGACAATAAGGAAGCATACAGTCCTGTCATTTTCTGGAATTAACACCATCTCAGGCTCCAGTAAAATGCATGTGCTTCATCCGAACTGCTTGACAAGACTTTAACAGCAAAGTAAAAGCTGTTGCAACAAAGTCTGACACATTCTTTGATATTTGAAGTTTTTTTATTTGTGTAAAAAAGCAGAGATAAACAGCAAAGCTCCTTTTTTTCTTTTACAACAGATGAAGATTTTTGTTGTTTTTAACTGCTTGTCTTCTGTTGTTACAAAGGACAGGCGCACTCAGCCCTCCTCCCACAACCAAAAAAAAGACAAAATGCTGAAACAGATTTTTCACCTAATTCCTTTTTGCAGCATTTCTCTCTCTAAAAAGTATTTATAAGTTTAGCCTTGTAGACTGGCTCAAACCACAGGTGATGATCACAGGTAAGTTCACCACATAGATGCCTAAAAAGGGAAATAAATCTCTTCAATTTGGTTTGATAGAGTAAAAAATAAAATAAAAAAAACACAAGAAAAGGAAAAAAGGTTTCTTCAATGCCAAGTTTACATTTAAAACTTAAATTCTACAAATCTCTTTGCCAAAAAAGTCTATTAAGTCTCCCCACTTGTCTCAGGTAGCTCTTGTTCACTTTTTAGTGATATAAATTGGTTATTAAAGGCACCTCTGTTTTTTTATTCCAGGTCCTCAGGGTGAAAAGGGGAGAGATGGAATTCCTGGGAGGGATGGTGTGTTGTTTTTGTAGTTGCCATTACTGTCATGTTGATCTTTTTTAAATGTTAACCCTCAAAGAGCTTCACCATTACTTGTGACCACTTCCTCCTCACAGGGAAGCCAGGAGTCCAGGGGCTGCCAGGTCCTAGTGGACCAAGGGGCGAGGCTGGGATTAGGGGTCCATCTGGATCCCCTGGATTAAAGGGACCTCCAGGACCAGCAGGTAAGCTTGGATATCACTCGTTCTAAGGGTCAGAAGTTTGATTAGATAAGAGTATGATCTTTGTTCTTGTAAATACAGTGGTGGACAAAATTGTTGGTACCCCTCAGTAAAAGAAAGAAAGTCCACAATGCTCACTGAAATGACTTGAAACGTTCAAAAGTAACACTAAATTACAATTTATTGAAAATTAAATAATCAGAATCAGCCATTACTTTTGAGTTGTTGATTAACAGAATTATTTAAAAAAATAAACTAATGAAATAGGGCTGGACTAAAATGATGGTACCCATAACTTAATATTTTGTTGCACAACCTTTTGAGGCAATCTCTGCAATGAAGCGGTTTCTGTATTTGTCAATGAGCCTTCTGCACCTGTCCACAGGTATTTTGGCCCCCTCCTCATGAGCAAACTGCTCCAGTTGTCTCAGGTTTGACGGGTGTCTTCTCCAAATGGCATGTTTCAGCTCCTTCCACAGATGTTCAATGGGATTCAGATCTGGACTCATAGAAGGCCACTTCAGAATAGTCCAACGCTTTTCTCTGAGCTTTTTTTGGCTGTGTGTTTTGGATGGTTGTCCTGTTGGAAGACCCATGACCTGAGACCAAGCTTTCTGACACTAGGCAGCACATTTCTGTCCAAAATACCTTGATAATCTGGAGATTTCATCTTACCTTGCACAACTTCAAGACACCCTGTGCCAGATGCAGCAAAGCAGCCCCAAAAAAGAACTGAGCCTCCTCCATGTTTCACAGTAGGGACAGTGTTCTTTTCGTTGTATGCTTCATTTTAGAGTCTCCCAACATAGAGCTGATGTGCCTTACCAAAAAGCTCCAGTTATGTCTCATCTGTCCAAAGGACATTTTCCCAGAAGCTTTGTGGCTTGTCAACATGCATTTTTGCAAATTCCAGTCTCACTTTTTTATGATTTCCTTTCAGCAGTGGTGTCCTTCTTGCTCGTCTCCCATGAAGTCCACTCTGGCTCACACAAGGACGAATGGTGTGATCTGACACTGATGTACCTTGATCTAGGAGTTCAACTTTAATGTCTTTGGAGGTTGTTCTGGGCTCTTTGAATACAGTTCGAACTATCCGTCTCCTCAATTTGTCATCTATTTTCCTCTTGCAGGGAGGTTGGCTACTGTCCCGTGGGTCTTAAACTTCTATATAATATGTGCCACTGTCGTCACAGGAACTTCAAGCTGCTTAGAGATGGTTTTATAGCCTTAACCTTTACGATGTTTGTCTATAATTTTGCTTCTAATGTCCTGGAACAATTCTCTCCTACACTTTCTGTTGTTCATGTTCACTGTGGTCCACACCTTTTCACCAAACAGCAACGTGACTATTTGTCTCCCTTTAAATAGGCAGACTGTCTGATTATGGGTTTGAAAACAGCTGTGATGTCAATTAAAGGACATACCTGAGTTCATCATGACCCCCTGGGCAATTAGTTCTCAGTCTTTAATGGAGGTACCATCATGTTTGTCCAGCTCTATTTCATTAGTTTGTTTTTTTAAATAATTCTGTTAATCAACAACTCAAAAGTAATAGCTGATTTTGATTATTTAATTTTCAATACATTTTAATTTTTTTGTTACTTTTGAACGTTTCAAGTCATTTCAGTGAGCATTGTGGACTTTCTTTAACTGAGGGGTACCAACAATTTTGTCCACCACTGTAAATGTGTTTGTAGATGAAATGGGACAAATATTTGCACTGCATATTTCACACTGCAACATGCATTTAAGCCACCATATGAAAAGTCTATGTAAATGCGCTTACATGCGTGTTCCGGGCTTCTGTGATCATATCTTCATGCGCCACTATGCACGTTTTTGGCTCTACGTACAAAACAAAATGGCCATTGAACGCACATTGAAAGTTAAACCAGGTTAAAACTTTGACCATTCAGGGACTTGGATTTGGTAGTGACGAATGCATGACGTCCCTTTTAATTCACAGAAGAGTCAACCAATTGAAAATTGATCATAACGGAAAAATGAATAATTGCGGTTTGTGCCTGACCAGAATTATATGACACCAAGTCTTTCATATGTCAGAACAGAGCAGTGAAAGAAAAACCCTGAAGGAAGATCTACGAGATTTGCACCGCTTCGACATTTATCACCAAGCCTCTTAAAACTGTAGGTGGCAGACATGCGCTAGTAAACAGTAGAAAAAAAATAAGAAGAGGAAGCCTCTCCCTCCCTGCTTGTTTAGTGTAAACACAAGAGGCTAAATGCACGCACGAGAACCCGCGTTTAGCGTGTTCTTGAACACATGTCAAATGCCTGGTGTGTATGAAACATAACATGAATGTCTTGATGACAGTCATCTGTTTCACCAACGCTTTAAGGTTCTGTTCTGTGTTCAAATCTGACTCAGGAGGTCATCCAAGTACACTGACCCCATTTTTGTTTTTGTACATAAATTCTTAAAAGTGATTAGGTTTTATCTTAGCACGTTAGGCATGTTGTTAAGGTAAAAGAATCTTTAGTATTCATTAGGTGATTGCCCTTAAAGATACACATGTGATCAGCAACATTACCAAACTCTGAATAAACACATAAATTGAACCACGGTGAAACAGCAGATTGTGATTTACAATCTAATCCAAGAAACTGAAACATTGTCAAAGTTCTGTGTTTTGCAAAAATTCAGGAAAACAGAATATTAAAGAGACAAATTATATTATCCCTTTTATAATGCAAAAATAGCTAACTGTTATTGTCTGTCAGTCTGAAATCAGAAATGAATTTGATTCATTCAGATTTGAGCTGTATTCTTCTGCAAACTAAATTTTGTAAAGATGACACAGAGTGAGGTGTAAGAATGCCCTTTAAGATATTTGTATTAAAGTCAGTCATCTGTGCAAAAAGAATTTTACTTTCCATTTAATGACAACAAGTTTTCATTTTGATTTTGATTGCATATTTTGATACCACAGAGTACATTAGTCCCAGAGGACCACTGGTGATCTTTTTTTAACTATAGAGTACAAACTTCAATCAGTTCATTCCTCAACACTTTTTTTTTGTCAGGATTTTACTTTAAATGTGTCCAAAGGCAAACAGATCATTTAGACTTGATAATGCTCTAGTTTGCACATTTCTATACTGTATCACTATGTGCTGCAGACCACAGCGGCAAAGTTTTAGATCATGTGTGTCGTCTGTTATCTTCCCTGTCAGGCCCACGTGGTCCACAGGGATTTCCAGGAGAGAGAGGTCTACCTGGACCACCTGGGCCACCGGGACCTCCAGGTCCTCCATTGTCAGCCAGCGTCCGCATCTCAGAGGAGCACAGTAAGACCCAGAAAAATGTTCACCTCTTTATCCCCATGACACAAATTCAACATTTGTCTGATATATCCACTTAAAAGTCAGGCTGATTGAAATCTATTCCCAGTGGTCTTTAATTATGATTATTTCGTTTTACCCATAATCAAAAAACATCTATTGTTTAGTTTGTGCAGACCAGCAGTAGTTTGCCTCTGAGGTTTAGGCGAGACTGTTGGTGGAGTAAGCCTACCCCACTTCCCATCATCCTTCTGTTTACACTATCTCCCGCTAGCTTACAGCTCCCTCATATTAGTGGTGCAACAAAATCTATTTGTGGATCTATTTGTCTGCAAGTGAATGTATCAGAATGGAGGGAAGCAGGAAGCTTGTGGCTTGCCGTTGTAGTTTCTACGTCACAACTTCAAGCTTTTTCCAACAACATTTTTTCATCTGCTCCTGATTGTCAAGATTTGAATAAAGAAATACTCAGAAATTCAATGTTTTGCTTAATTTTCTCAATATGTCTTAGATACTGAGACAAATGCTGCAAAAGCATGTAAAAACACACAAAAATGCCATTTTCATTGGAGTGGGTCTTTAAATGCATCACATGGATGGGGCATAGGGGGTTTTAGTTTTTTCAAAAACAGTTTTAAAAAAGCAAACATTATACAACAGTGTGTGATGGCTCAAGCTCTGGTTCACATGAGCTATGGGTTCCAGTTAAATTTGATTGACAACATCAGCTAGATTCTTTTAGTAGTGTTGGTAAATAACATTCATACATCTAAAGTTTTGGAAGTGAGAAATGCCTAAGTCAACCGACTGTCCCACACATAGCGATGTAAACAGGTTAAATATCTAGTATCTGATACTTTATCCTGTTAGTGTTTTGCTAATTAGGACATGAACTAATGTTCAACAACTGTGAACATTTTTCTTCAATGTTTAATGAGCAGAATTAGACACAGACAAACTAACCCTAAACTTTCAACAGTTCAACAGAAAATAACTCTGCTATGAAGAAAGTATTTTTTTTTTCGACATAGGACTAAATCCTCAAGATTTAAGATTCTATATCTTTTAAATCTGGGAGTTTATGTAGATTGAAAGGCTATAATTGATATTTAAATTTAAATTGATCTGGTCTTCTCCAACCATGAGTGCTTTTTTATATTCTCATAATAGGTGGAAAAACATGAAAATATAATCTTTGAAATCAGTTTTCTATTCACAACTATTTACCGCATGTAGTTGGAGAATTAATTGATATAACTGAAGTGATAATAATACGATGATCAGTATCTTTGGGGTCTAAGACTTCTTCATCATTTGATCATTTACAGGCATTTCGTCAGAAGAGTTTCTATGCAGCTCGTTCCAACAGTCTTTGAGTTCTAAACCCACAAGCCTGGGTGTTACTATTATTTGCTTCTAGCAAAAATGAGACACAAAAAGCTATGAAAAGTACTGCTAAAATGTGAAAAGTTTAGTTTATTTCTGGATTAGTATAACTTGTTATGTATGAAGTATCTGAGCTACTACAGAGAAGAAAAGTTAGTTTTGAATTCAAAAGTTCCTAAATTGCAATCAAAACTGCGACTTTTGTTTTATCTCTTCACACTTATGGTGCTTCTTCATTATTCTAACATATAAAGAGTATAGTTTTTGTTACGTAACTCCTCCTGGAAAGGAAAAAAAAACATGCATGAGAGGCACCACACCAGCCATTGTTTTGTTGTTTTCTCATCTGTAGATTCATTAAAACAGTAATGATCAAAGAGCAACCGAGAGTCTTAAGACTTCGATTTACTCACCAATTTATAAAAAAAAAAAAGTATTACTGTAGTCAGCAAATTCATGCTGAACAAACGCTTCAACTCCTCCCAGTAAAAGGCTATTCTGCAGATCAATCTTTAATTTGTGACCTTTAAGTGCAAACAAAAAATCATTTGTACTTATGGATATTTTTGGTTGCAGGTGTTTGTAGGGCTTGCATTGTTGAAGACTTGACAGACTTTTAGGATAAAGTCACTCTTTTAACTCAAAATTGCTCATAGTTTCAAGAAAAATAAGAGGTAGATCACACAAGCTGGGATGAGAGCCTGTCCTCCACTCATGTCACTCAACAACTTCCAGATGTAGGCCGCTCAGACAGCTGTGCTGTGGGATGTGAGGCAGATGGGGGCCTTCAGCATCTCCTTGAAGGTCAACACGTGGGCAGGTTTTATACACCAATTCAGTTGTAAAACAAAGGATGCAGAGCACAGATGAAGCTACAGGAAAGCCGAGGTTGGCATGGTGATTTCCGACACAGCGAGTAAATATTTTCATAAGGTGTATTTGAGCACGTCAGGTGATTCCAGAGTTCCCTTCAAAGTCTTTAAGTAACAAGTGTAGTTGTCTGAGCCAGCAAAAAAAAAAAATAATTAAAAAAAACAAGTATTGACAAGCAATTTCTCATGGTCCCCCATGATTTTATGGGTGATCTGTATTTGTATTCTAAAAGAAAAATGAAACAGCTGGACAAGATGAATGCAACCCAAGCAAATATGTCACTTCCAGTCTCAGATATGCAAAAACCTGTCAGCCAAAGGATGTTTATGACTGTCAAGCCTTCTCCTCATCTTCCTCTTCCTCCTCCTCTATAATGCTGAAGTCCCACGCTGTGATTGGATCTGTGTTTCCTGTCAGTGTAACCACCCAACAGCTGGACACTTCCTCTGTCACACACATGTGCGCCACCCTCTTCCTCTTGTTTGGAGACTATAGAACAGTTGTCTGAAGGCTCAAGCATCCAAGCAGCATGACTGATTGCTTTTGATTGCACTGTAATCAGCCCAAAAGACTTGGAGAAACATTTCCTTATTTGAGGAAAAACACTGCCCTCTAGAGGCTTTGCATAATTGTCTCTTAGAAATGTTATCAGGCAGTGAAGACTTTGTAAAGCAGCAAAAACAAATCATAATTTGCTAGTGCTAAACAGTGTGTGGGGCAAACCCCTTGAGGATGCAGTCAGATAATTTCTCCTTTAATGTGCAATTTTTTATGTTTTATCATGCAAGATCAAAATAAACCTCAAACTTACACTTTAATTTGGAAAATCAAATCAAAATGTTGCAAAAAGGACTACTGCGTTATGGGTCTGTCAATATAAAGCAGATTACATTACAGTTTCAGGGGATGTAGATTTAATATAGGAATGAGTTAAAACTTCCAAAAAATATCAACATGACACATTGTACGCAAAAGTAGAACAGCAAATAAATTATGTTTGCTTTAATCATTTTAGCTTGTTATTCAGCATAGCTACAGAAGGTTTCTTTTAGTATTTCAATTTAAAACTGAAATGTGTGGTTTAACTTCAGGTCCCGGTAAAGACCCATTCTTCACCAACGTTTTCCATGATTCCAAAGGTTTGCCTGTTCCAGGACCTCAGGGTCCTCCTGGGCCCGTCGGTGAGTGTTTACTGTTAACAGGAAGTTTGTACAGCGACTAGTAAACATCTGCCCACACTCTTGAGCACTCAAACATTGAAAATAGTTTTACGGTTTAAGAAACTCCTTAAAAAACATGTTATACATAATTTTCCTTTGAGGTTTTTATTATCCTTTCACCAAAGCTTCTGTCAGAAGGTTGAAATATTCTGTTTTTTGTGCATTCGTGTACACAAAGATTGATGCATAGCGAGGTGTCAAAACACAAACATCCATCAAAGTTGAGACCACACACTGAAAGCCACATAGTCTAGGCTGGAGACTGTAAACATCTGCATTAAAACTTGTCTGCAGCCAAAAATAATGACTCTCCTTATCTAACATGCAGGTCCTCCGGGTCCCAGAGGCCCAGTTGGACCTCCTGGCCCAACAGGACAGAATGTGAGCTTTTTTGTGACTTTAGAGCCCCACTGCACTGTATGTTTGTCCCTTTGACCTTTTCTCTGACTCAATACAGGGGAAACCTGGAGCTCCTGGAATACAGGGTCCCATTGGGGCAAAGGGAGATCGTGGTGAGAGAGTGAGTAAGCTTCATTTGGATTAGTTCATGTCCCCCCATGAAAGTTAAAGACCCACTCTGATGTAAATTGTGTTTTTGGTGTTTTTTACATGTTCTTGTAGCATTTTTCTCTTGATGGAGGACATATAGATGGAGGACATAAAGTTTAAAATTGCATTTCGGAGTATTTCTTTATTCATACAGTTGTGAATCAGGAGCAGGTGAGAAAATATGCTGTTGGAAAAAGCTTGATGTGGAAGCTATCGGCAGGCCACAAGCCCACTGTTCAGCTCCATTCTGATACATCCACTTACAGACAAATAGATCTGTGTACGTCTTCATTTTCCTTGTCTGAGCTGACATCTGGCTCTAAACAGTAGGGCTGGATAGCTCCAATATTACTTGGCAGAAGAGGTTAACAGATGGACGATTGAAAGGGATCCGGCTTACTCCACACCAAAAACCGCGCTCACAACTCGGAGGCAAATTTCAAATGAACTACTGACACTCTGCAGGAGGGATGTACAAAAAATTGACACCATTTTTTTTTCATTTCGCCTAAAAATAAAAGTAAAGACCACTGGGAACACTTTTAGACAAGATCAAAAGATCATCGGAGTGGGACTTTAAGAAATTAGGGAGTCATGGCCAAATTAAGAATTATGCATCTATTGATACTGCAAGAAAAAAGACAGATTATTGTCATCTACTGCAATTAGAAAGTTACACATTGTAAAATGAACATGCAATGATTGCCAATAAAAACTGTTTTTTAGGGCCCTTTGGGTTACCCAGGAGAGAGGGGCCTCAGAGGTGAGCAGGTAAGCCATGGCAACAGTAATTGGAGGGGGGAGGGGAGCGGGGGACACTGGGGCACTTGACCTTGGTTGCCATGTGACTTTAAGTTGTTTGCTGTAACCCCTTCGCTAGCGTCCCCAAGTGTATTGATTAGAAAGTATTGACCAAAACTCGGTTAGAAAAATTTATCAATGTATTATTACTTGGTTAAATTTTGCTATGAAATTTCCTGAAACAGTGTTATGTCTATTTTACTGATATAGTATTATTTTTAATCATATCAATGACTTTTATAAGTAACATAATCTGCATATATTTTGGATACTTCATTGCCATGTTGATTTCCAAAAGTTATTTTTTACAAAATAATTTAAGTAATTCATCTTTGTCATGTGCTTTATTGAAATTTCAAAATTCTTAATTCTGTCTGATAAAAGCTAGGAACCAGATATTGATAAATCATGTTATAAAATGGTTACGGTAGAACAGGGGTGGGATTATATAAATTCGCCTCCTTCCACTCCCTTTCAAGCAATATTTATTAATATGTCTAATTATCCAAAGTTTGATTAGTTATTGTATGAATGTATAACTGATGATTGTATTGTTTTTGTGTATTCTTATTTGATTTCTTGAAATAAACCATTTCAAATAAAAAAAATCAAATCAAATTATGAATTTTTTTTAAAAGTTGAATTCTAGTTGGATCAAGTTCCACGGAGCTCTGGGTGTGAAGCAGCATGCATTGCTGAGCATCCCACGAGCAGTAGTAGTTGCTGTACTCTCTTTCATTTAAGTCACATGTGCTCATGTTGCGTCACAGGGAGCACCGGGACCTAAAGGAGAGCCTGGAGAGAAGGGGTTGCCGGTAAGAGAGTTGATGGTGATTGGGCACATGCTGACACATGACCTGTTTTACTTTCTGTGTCCCATCTTTATCTCCCATACAATATATATTTCTTTATCATGCAGTTTTTAAAATAATTTAAATTTGAGGACAATCTTTTACAAATGAAGTCTAACCACCATAAAAATCTCAAATTATTATAAACGTGTTAGTTTTTTTTGTTTGTCCGTCAACTGCTTTGTTCAGTTGTACCTTGCTTTCTTTAAGACAGTTCATCTGTTGCCATCAGTGTTGCCAGATAGTCTGTATTAAAAAAAAACACCAGACCCCACAAAAAAAAAAATTAACTTAGGTAAAAACTGCTAAACCGACCCACCCATTTATTTCTTTAAGGACAAAGCAATTATTCAAAATCAAAACCTTCCATTTGGGCGGGAAACCACCCAATCTGGCAACACTATCATACAAGATGTGATCCTTTTTTATCGTGTATGTTGATAAGTGTTTGATTTGTCTGACCCTGTGTGTGTTGGTGTGTTTTGTTGGTCTTTGGGGTGTGCTCTGGACTGTTGTCACCTGCTACAACACTGTCCTCTTGACCCTAAAGCTGCCTGACTCCTTCTGCAAGCTACTGTCCCCATGGCTACCTCTCACAGTCATCTTTTCAGCATCTGACTTTGGCATATACATGTAAATATACAAGACAACATGAGAACAGCTGGTCTGGCCGGTGCTGAATCCTTCGGTTTATTTAACAGTTCACATCCAGTCAGCTTGTTAAATTTATTTTTGCTTTGCAAAGTTTCAGTGAATCATAAACAGTACAAGTGAATGTATATGCCAAATCACTCCATTACTTGTCATCCGGGGTGGGTCTGTTGGGTTTAGAGATTTATTTTGTTCTGTATGAGTGGAGTGGATACAGCTATCCCATTTTTCCCACAATGCATCCCTGCATGAGAAACACAATCTTGCAAACACCTTTTATCTTTATTGCATTAACAATAAAGTCTATGAAATATGTAAACTAACACAATTCAGTCAAGAAAGAAACGAGGCAAAGTTAATCAGTTGACTCTGTCACAATCAAACTAAAGTCCACAGCATTAAAAGTTGCTCTGAGAGGCTCCACAGGCATTGCAACGAGGGGGTTAAGCCTTAAAAATCAAAAGTTAAATGTGCTGAATCTTTGAAATTCTTTAAGTTAAGGTAAGAAAAATCTGAGCAGGTGAAAAATTATTCATTGACCAGAAATTTAGAATAAAAGTCTGATGCAGTCTAAAAAACAAAACATGCACATCCTAAATGGACCATGAATCTTCCTTTAAAGAGAGCTGAGAGCCTAAAACTTTCCAATCTACATGTTCAGTTTACAATTAAATCCCTCGCTGTCCTGTAAAAAGGCCACCAGGGATTCATAAATTAATTCTGAAGCAAACAAAAACAAAATTTACAGATTCGCCTAACTTAAATGATGACATGAAAGCTGTACAATCAAAACTGGACCAATCCATCTTAACTAGGAGTTTTATAAAGTTTCTTACTTTTGTTTTTATGTCTCTATGAAACACAAGACAATTTTAAGATTATTTTTTACAAAACTCTTGGATGCATTACAGGTAGAGGTGTAACGATTATTTAATAAATTGATTTATATTCCTACAGTTTAACCAAATCAGTACAAAATAAACAACTAAATTATATGGATATTGGAAAATACCATTTGGATTGAGGCACAGTAGGTTTACTTTACTATAACGTAAAAACGACAAAGTACCATCACAGTAGACAACACATGTGATGGCAGAAAAAAATGACCAAGTCATTATGATCAAGCACCTCAGTGCTGAGGGCACAGTCCATTGTGTGAAAACAACGAATTTAGCAAAAAATCTTACACAATTGATCAACAGCCTCCAAAAGAGCACACGTCTCAAGCAGCTTTGCCCCTTTTCTATCGTCATCACATTCTTGTTCTGTCGTCTATTGGCTAAATCATTGAAAACTCAGGCCCCTCTGCTTGTGTATGTAGTGATCATGATGTCTTTCCTGTTTCATCTATCTTATTATGCTGCTTTTTCTTGTTATTTGTGACCTGTTACATCTTTTAACAAAACATGAATGAAATGATGTTGATTAAAATAAGCAAACTGATCATCCATCAAAGAGAATGTGGCCTCTGTATGCTGGAAGAGTATTGGCCTGTGTTCTGTAATGTGCATGGTGTTGTTGCCCAGTCTGGCATGGCAAAGAATGACTTGGTGTAGCAGCATGCTAAGGGAATGAGGAAGACATGGAAAAACGGATAATGCTGCTGGCCATATGTGTGGACTGTGTTAACCAGCTAACTGCTAAGAAAAATAAGACTTGCATCTTGGCGAGCTGACCTTACTTGTGCCTGTGCTCCTTACCTTGACGGCTGTATCTATCTTCACAGGGGGACGGAATACATCAGATCAGAGAGGCGCTGAAGATCTTAGCTGAGAGGGTTTTAATCCTCGAGACTATGATCGGTATTCATGGTGAGTAGGAGGTCTGAGGAAGGGTCAGCTTTAGGCAGGGATCAAAGCTGAGGGGCCTTCAAAATCCCTCTTTAATTCAGTGCTGAGACAAGGAGGTGGGAACAGTCCCAGGTAGCCCCAGGACTCGGGCTGGTGTTTCTACACCCTCAAAAAGTCCCTCCCCCCCTCTCCCCTGTCACTGCTCTCTGATAGGACATTAGCTTCAAGATGTTCCAAGACTTGCAAGCAGACCTAGAGGTTCTGTTGCGCAGGGTGACACTGCTGGAAGCTATGATCTGGCCAGGTAATGCTAAGACACTCACCACCCTGCCAGCACTCATTCATTCTCTTGACAAGATCTAGATGTTGTTTGAGTGTTAGTGGTAGTAGATCCTGTAATTATTGTCTGTAAATGAACTGTGTTGCTCCTGAAAATGTGTCATTAGAAACAAATTCCATGTATAAACTGACTAGTTATAATGATCTTCTAATGGTACCACAGAGATTAAAAACATTTTTCCCTTTCAAACTTTTACTAAAACAGTTCCATCATTGTATTTTGTAGTTGATCCCCCCGCCCCATCTGACTTGATTAAAATATAAACTGTGAACCATGGGCGGGAAGCCTTCCACTTGTGTTGATTATTCATGATTTTCATTTCCAAACTTTGTTAAAATGTTATATTAGATTAAGAGAAACACACTCTAATTTTTGGTGACCTACCTTTATTTATTTGTATATATATATATATATATATTTTTTTTTTTTTTTTTTCATTTTGAGGACAAGACATGTTTAGACATTTAGAATATTTAATGTTGTGTTTAACAGATGTAATGTTCAGCCCTCTTGGTTTCCGGTGTGTTTTATGAAGGGGGCTCTTCTTACCTTCTTATTTGAGGTTTGATCACAACCTAAACTGTAAACCAGCCCTCACAGGATCAGAAAGATTTAGGTTCTTTTCACTTTGACATTCATTACTAAAATATATATATATATATATATATATATATATATATATATATATATATATATATGTGTGTGTGTGTGCAAAGCAGTAATCAAAGCAAAAGGTGGCTACTATGAAGAACCAACAAAATGACATATTTTCAGTTGTCTCACACTTTTTTATGTTTATAATTCCACATGTGTTAATTCATAGTTTTGATGTCTTCAGTGTGACTCTACAATTTTCATAGTCATGAAGAAAATAAAGAAAACTCTTTGAATGAGGTGTGTCCAAACTGTTGGTCTGTACTGTGTGTGTGTGTGTGTGTGTGTGTGTGTGTGTGTGTGTGTATATATATATATATATAAATTGACTTGTGCTTTGCTGTCAAGTATATTTGCATCAATCAGCGTCAAGGGGTTTTAATGATCTTGATGCTCAAGACTGGTTCCATAAATGTATTAAATATAGATTTGAATTTCCTTTAATGTTTCATAGACTGTGAAAAAGCTGTAAATAAAAGGATACACAAATACATATTTAAAGTCTCTAGGATTCTCTTGGTTCAAGAGTGCAACAAAATATTTTACTTCAAAATAAAAGCATCACTTTATCCCATTATTTGTGTGCCTTTTCTTCAGTGCAAATATGTTTACACATATGTAGGGTTAGCTTTCTGTATCGGTTTTAGAAGACTAAAGGTTAGGGATGCTTTGTTCCAACTCCTGTGTTTCTTCTACAGAGCCTGATCTAGGGTCTGGGGATGGACCGTTCGGCACAACCTCTCCTGGTTTCTACAGAGATAAGCGTGGAGGCTCTTTATCACGACGACGTTCTTCCGCCTTGTCTTCGGGCACCAAGGTTTAAGGGAAGTAGCTTGTCCCCAGCCTACCCTGAGGAACACAGGCTGATTAGATCCCACCCCTTTAAAATCTCATTAGCATCAGATTCAGACTTTATCTGGTGTCCAGTCTGTGCTTTATGATCTTAATTCATATGGGAGAAAACCTCAGGGAAACTCCACTGATCCTCCAAAATATCCTGCTACATCGGCACACTGAGAACTACATTGCTAAACAAAACTCTTAGAAAATGCTTCCAACTGCTGCTTGTGTAATTCATGTCTTCAGCTGCAAAACTAATGCTGTTTTATAAAATCTTGTTTTGTAAAAGAAAAAGCTGGGTCTCTCACGGTGCTCCTTGTGCAGTAAACAGTTCAGGAAAATAAGGGTCATGTGTGGAGATCAAGCGAAGGAGAACTCAGATGTGTGGAAAGAGACTGGATTTGTGACTATTCAACTTTCACAATGTTATTGCAACCTGAAGAGAATCTGTTATTTAAGTCTATTGAGCATGTACAGTTTACAGGCATACAACTTAACAGTTAGGCCTTCTCCTCTTGTACTCATTTTGTTTCATCATATTGTTTAACTCATATAGTGCACTAAAACGATGAAGTCATCTCTAATCGTTCTGATCGGTGTGTTTCTAACAGTGGTTTGTAGTTTTTGGTGTCTTTTTTTCACCCACTCAGATTTATACATTTAATGTGTGCATTTTGTGCACAATTATTTAGCCTTTATTTTAAATAATTTGGCAATCTGGACACGGATTTAAAAAATTTAAATGTTGGTGTCCATCTCCATATCTGCACAAACAGAGAGGAAACGACTATCAGAACTTGAACGTCTTGTTTTATTCTCTTTTTTTTTTTTATCAGTGTTGTGTTAGTAAATGATTTAAACTGTTTTGAGATTTTTTTTTCATTATCTATACGAGTTATTGTGAAAGTATTTATATGACACATTGTAGTTTAGGTTTTAAGCTGTAGTATGAGCATTTCATATTTTGAATTTGAAAAAAGGTGTTACTGTGTTAAGATCATCCTGTGATAAACTTTTGTTCACATTTTTTATGTAAAGTTATCATGACCTTTGTTTTAATTTGTGGTACAAAAAGTATTCAATAAACACTTTTTTATAGCAAAAATCAATGAAATCTACTCTCTTGGTGTGAACAGAAAAAAACTGCCTTAAAAAGCTGGAAATTTCCCCCCAAAAATGTAAATGAATAGATTTATTTTTCATTAAACCCAAGGGGAAAGCTCAGCATAACCCAAGCATGAAGTGTGTCCAGTTTATTATACAAGTGCAAATACTTTTACAGACTGCATCCAGGAGTGTGAGGTTATCTAGGTGATGGTAGAGGGCCTTTTCCCTTTGATACTACCACAGCTTGTTCTCCAATGCTGTCTTCAATCAGTAGTGTGATGGCGCCATCTAGCTGTTTTGAAGCTGCTAAAGCCACTACAGCCTTCTCTGTGGGGAAGCCCATCTTCTCCAGCTGCTGAAGTCTGAAGAATAATTTAAAAAAATAACAATCAGGAACCTGTAATAACTATTAAGCATAAATTCTATGAGGAGGGGTCACAGTATTGCTGACCGCAGAGATGAGACTGAGGATTTGGGCACTTCAATCTTTGAATCAGGATCGTCTTCAGGAGCATCCTTCAATGAAGCCAGTATTCCTGCCCTCAGCATTTCTTCCTCTAGCACCTCTGCCTCAGACATTTCCATCCAGGACTGCTGGTGGAAAGCTACAGGATACCTCTCCAGAGGAGGAGATGCCTGATCTTGGGGTACCAACTGGGGAGGTGATCTATCAAAACAAGTGTTAGAACTATGAAATCTCTCATAGCCAAACAAGTAGACTGTAACTACCAGAACAAAATTAAGATTTCAAATGAATTCCAACACCTTTGAGAGGTAGCATAGATTGGCAATCTCAATCGGGTTGAAGTGGGAATGTATGCACGAACAGGAAGAACGTCAAGAATCCTGGCATCCTCCAGTTCCTGCAGAGTCCCAATGAAAGGCTGGCGATCTGAGAGTCACTTTAAGTATTTAAAATGAGACCAAAGGGCAGTGATGTGTAATTTGAGTAAAGAATATCTTTTGATTGTTGGGCTAAACATTTAAGTTCTGATTGAATCACTGAGGTTCCACAAAAGAAAATTTTTTAAAGAGTTTGTAGGTCTCCACAAAAAAAGAATAAATGGTGGAAAAACTTAAAGTAAACTTAATAAAGATAAATTATTCTTTGACGATCATGGAGTGACTTGCAGACAAAAGAGGATACAGTTGTGTCCGATGCATATCGCACAGAAGTGAAGCAGAGCAGGAGTCCCGGGCAGCAGCAGGAGGCCAAGCAGCAGAAGAAGCCATGGTAGCATCCAGACTGGTAAACACCTCAGCAGCCTCCTTTGTGTTGTCTGGCGGCATTGAGCTGTAAACAGGGCAAGCTGGATGGCCGAATACCCACAGATCCGACTCGCTTCTCCTCCACCCACAAAGAGGACCAGAACATAAAGTAGAGGTAAAAGGAACATGGTGAGGAAGGAGAGGGCCAGCAAGGCGACGGTTCCCCAGCGATGCTCCTGGCTCGGTCCAAACAGCAGCAAGAGTGCAACACTGACCAGCAGCGAGGCCACATCCTCGTGGCTAAGAGCATAGAGAAACACATCTGGAGACAGGAATGACAGGTGTTTTCATTTAATAATTCATTCTTGGCTACGACTGCTTTGAAAAGTCTCCTTTTAAAACGTGCTTACCTCTAAACCTGGGAAATTCTCCTCCTGGACCTAAACTAAGATTTGCCTGGATCCCCAACGCATAGATCAGCAGAATCGAGATTATCAATAACGACGTTCCTAAGCAGAACCCAGGCCGATCCGATCCAAACCACAACCTCACTGGCGGCACGATCCAACTCAGCATCATTGAACATCAGGAGCAGCCTTTTCACTCACTCGTTCTAAGGAACTCATCTGGCCGTCATGTCAAAAGAAACAAAGGCTTACAACTAGTAAATACCAGCTTGCTTCTCTTAGCTGGAATATTATAAAGTCCATCATAAAAAAACCCCACTAACAGTAAAACTAAATAAGAATAATTCACTTTGAGTCAGTCGTTGCATTCACGAGGATGTTCATGACAAACTAAACATCCCTGAGCAGTTAATCCAGATAATTCTTTTATTTTTTAAAAGCTAAAATGAAAATAAAATTGTAATTTCAACTTCCGCAAATCTTCTTCTACTTTTTTAGATTTTGTTGGTTACAACGTTAGAAATTCACTTTACCGCCATCTACCGG
Source organism: Oryzias curvinotus (assembly GCA_023969325.1). Lineage (NCBI taxonomy): Eukaryota > Metazoa > Chordata > Actinopteri > Beloniformes > Adrianichthyidae > Oryzias > Oryzias curvinotus. The sequence goes on from CM043714.1 coordinate 21,804,387, forward strand.
ACGTAATGCTCAGGCCAACACCGTATTGAGTACTTAAAAAAGAAAAGAAAAAAAGTTTTGTCACATAGCAGTGTTTTTTGAGAATACATGAAATTATATTTAAAATAATAAAAAAAAAACACATTATGAAGATCCCGCTGTGGTAAACTGGCTCTTGTGTGGACTTTTAAAAATATATTTCCATATTAAAAATATGAATAACTTCTTATGTTGCAATGCATAAATAAATAAGATTTACAGTGCTTAAACTGTGTGTTCTAACAGCTGATCTGCCTAATTTTAAACTATAGAGTAGACCATTTATTAAAAGGATAACAAGTATGTATAATCCAAAAAAGTATAGACCACTTCAGAGTTAAACAGTCAGATTATGATTTAGACTTTTATTACAGTACTTTAAAAAGCAATTGCCAAGAATGATGTGAGTATTAAACTTTATTCAAAATTCTATTAAAATGTTGCCTCGTCTTCTCAGTCTCGCGAGAATACACTGGTTTTCAAATAGGAGACAAACGTTTTTTTCTTTTTACCCAGAGTGCAGCGTCCATTCGGTCTTTCACAGGCAAGCTAAAATGGCGTCAGCTCCCGGTAAACGCAATTTTTTTCTCTTTTTTTTACAAAGTCACGATATTTAAGTTTATTATTCGTTGGAATTAATCTATATTTGTTATGTTATGGTATTGCATGTGGGTATTTTGTAGTATTTAGCGTTTATTTGGGTTGTTTAAAAAATGTGCCGTGGCCGGTGCAAACGGCTTTGTGGAAGGCCTGTGTCTGTTGTTTCGTTAGCTTCAACCATTTTCGCCGTTTTCTGTCTGCAACCTTGTTTTTTGGTCATTTTTGTATTTATCGTACATCCTCATGCTTAAAGAATTCAATCATTCAATGAACTTTGTTCATGTAGTGTGTCCTTATCTTTAGCTAGCAGGCATAGCATTAGCATTGAATTGTGACTCAATGGGCCCGTAGTAACGTGCTACTGGCGCGCAAAACGTCGATGTTTTGTCGCACTGTAATTTAAAGTATTTCCTTTTCATCTTTTGTTTATAAGCAGATTACAGTTCCTACAACCAGGCCAGTGCTCAACAGGGGTAAGCATTACTTTGTTTAATACCAATAAAAATTATAAGGAATTATTTGAAACTGTTTAGAATTAGGAGCTCTTCATCAAAGTCAACAGGAAATAACGTTAGATTGGTTGATACCCATGTCAAATTACAGAGCAGTTTTGGAATTCTTTTTTGTATATTTGTTTTGCAGGTATGCCTCTTATGGTACCCAGCCATCACAGAGTTATGGACAAACGGCACAGGTGAGATTTGTATTATAAAATAGCAGTTTGATTATGTGTTAAACTACTGTATCAGTATTGGTCATTTGCTGGCTCCTCTGTTTTTAAACTCGTTGAATCCTGCTATAAAAGAGCAATAAAAATGCTGGACCATAATCCCTGTTCCTGCCATCGCAGTCACATTCTTAACAAATACGAAATCTTAGGTTTTGAAACTTTAAATTCGTTTTTCTAATGTATAAGGTCCTTCATGGTTTGTAATTTAAATGATAAATGACAAAAACCAGAACATTTTGAGTCAACACTGATTTAGAAAAAATAATATAACGTTACGTTTTATACTGTTTGTATTTTGTGAGTTGTCTTTTACCTCTGTTTTATATTCTTTTTTTTTTTAACGTGTAAGTTTTTCTTAAAACCAGTTTTTGTTTCTTCAGTAACATTAACCTCCCAGGAGACTGCATATTGAAATTCTCCTGTGGCCAAAATCTGGCATATCTCTTTCTTAATAAATGAATGCGTATCAAATGCAAAGACTTTAATTAAGGATAATTTCTCTTATGTGATATTTAAATAATTTGTATGTATAAAAGTAGGTAGTTACTGTTGCATGTGCTTGCCAGCAGCAAAAGTAGGCTCTGTTCTAACAGCAAAGTTATGGTCAACAGAATTATGGATCATACACCCAGCCTGCTGCAGCTGCTGCAGACAGCAGCTACACCCAGGCAACCCCTGCAGCTGCAGGATACCCTCAGCAGCAACAACAGTATAGTTCCTCCTATGGACAGCAAGCATCAGGTAGGTTTTTCTCATCAGTGATCCCATGTGGCTTTATTAAGACTGATGGGTTGACAACATAGCCTAAATGAGTACATGATATTTTTTTATTTATTCACTCACAATTTAAAGTGCTTCTGCTTTTATGGTTTGCTTCAAACTGGTGCCTGCATTTAGCATGAAACTTACTTCTCCGCAGCTGCAGGCTATCCCGCTGCTCAGTCTACAACTCATGGCTACTCGCAGTCAACTCAAGGCTATGGAGCCAGCGGGTATGATAGTACTCCAGCTGCAGCTACCGCTCCAGCCGCATCCCAGTCGTACGGCTCCCAGCCAGGCTACACCGCCCAGTCCGCCTACACTGGTTATGGTCAACAAGCAGCTCCAGCTGCACCGCAGAGGTAAATGTGCCTCCTTAGGAAGAAAAAATAATCACACCATGTAAATTCTTCAGTTGACTTGAAGTTATAATACGCAAATCATAAGGTAATGATGTAATGTCTCTGTGATCATGATCAAAACAAACCCCTTATTTATTTTATTCTCTCTATAGTTACAATGCTAGCAATCAACCAGCTAGTTACAGCCAGAGCAGCTACTCACAACCTGCGTCATATGGACAACAGCAGGCTGGTTACCAGGGTCAACAAGCAGGTTACAACCAGCAGCAGGGTTACCAGCAGCAGACAACTCAACAACAAGCTCCACCTGCCTACCCTCCTCAAGCTGCTGGTTCTTATGGTCAGCCTCCAGCCAGTCAGTACAACCAACAAGGTGGACCACCTAGTTACAACCAGTCCAGCCATTACAGTAAGTTTTCTGTTATGCTTTAAGTCCATATATAAAATGGAGCTCAAAACCAATTTGGTTTGGCTCTGTGCTCACCTTACATGGTGTGATTTGATGTGTTTGTGTTGTTCCTTCATAGGTAGCTACAGGCAGGATGGTCAGGGTGGAAGTTCTGGTTATCCTGGCTCTGAGCCTGGAAGGTACCCAGGGCCAGGAGACAGCAGAGGTCCTGGCAGGGACGGCTTTGACCGTGGTGGCATGATGCATCGTGGTCGCGGAGGCATGGGGCGTGGCATGGGGTAAGTGTGCTTCCTTAGTGTCTTCCATTGTTTTACCTCTGCAGGTGCTGTAACCATTTGAGGCAGGGCTGAAACAAGTCATTTCAGAAGTTTGGAATTAACTTTCTAGTAGCTACTATGCAGCATTGAGTTTTTTGTATGCCGTTACTAAAATTGACTTTTGAGTACCGGGGTGTTTAATCTCAGTTTAGAGAGTTGTATCCTGCCTGTTGCTACCTGGACTAGGTATATTCACATTATGATTAGAAGGGGAAAATTACATTCACCACTGACTGCTGGGATTTGACACCCCCTACTAAAACATGATGGTCATAAGGCTTGATCGGCCTTCAATAAGTGCAGCCGTATTCTTGATTTAACCTCAGCCCTGCCTCTTTTGGTTTAAGGTAAGTTCCAGTTTTGATCACCATCATCTAGACCTGTGCAAAAATAGTTTCAAAGGCTTTATGGCTTTAGATATTATTTTATGGGTCAAGAGCAATCAGTGGGACAGTCATATGGTATGGTTTTTCAAAGAAATTAATTCATTCTCAAAAGAGTATCTCAGACACACTCCAGCTGCTATACATCTCTATATATTTTTACCTAAACTCACTCAGGTGCTCTGGTATATCACCATGAATAAATAGAGAACAAATAGTAGTCTTTTTCATTTAAAAGCATTGAAATGCTTTGTTTACTTTAAATGGCGGGCCATCCTGCTATTCAGTGTACGACTCGTGGTTACTCACAGTCAACTCCAGGTTATAGAGCCTCAGGTTTTGGTTGGGAGTTCAATTTAAAATGCCCGTTCGTTTATGGTTCTAAGGTTGTTGGTACTTTTTTATTTTATTTGTATTTTTCACAAATTATTGCTGTTTTGAAGGTTTTTGATTGGTTTGGAGAGAATTTTTTACAGCAAGAAGCTTGTTTGGGTTTTTAAAAACGCATTGTGAAAAAAATAGGTTGTCTACAATTTTGACACAATTCAGCAAAGCTTACTTGTTTCTAAATTTTTCCTTTGGGCTTTTTAGTTTATTCAGTGGTTTCAAAAGATAAAAGCACAACAGGTTTTTTGTTGTCACAATTTTCTTTTTTTGGGTTTCTGTGGTCAGAGTCGCCATTAGCTGTCTTAGTGAAACTGAAGTTTAGACATTGAAGGAAACATTGAATTGGGTTATTAATTTTCACAAGGCTACGGTAGATTTTTTTTGTGTTGCCACTTTTTCTGGTTGGAGAAGACAAAAAAACGAGCTTAATAAACATAAAATCAAAGCTACGGGCAAGCAACACTTGCGTGTGTATTGACCTAAAAAGTACACATTTGACTGTATTTTAAGGGTGGTTTTACAGTTTTTCATGAGCATCAATGCTATGGGTTTTAATGTGTTCCACTTTAATTAGAGAACAAAACTCAAGATGCGTACTACTCTTTTCCAGTGAAAAGAAATGGTCTGCCTAAAATAAGTGTTCTTTGAATAGGTGGGCCCAGTAACAAAATGAATCAAATCGAATCAATCAAATATTCTTTGCCTTTTCTCACAATCCCCAATCCAAAATTAGATTAGATTAGATTCAACTTCATTGTCATTACACATGTACAAGTACAAGGCAACGAAATACAGTTTATGTCTAACCAGAAGTGCAGTAGCAGCAAGTGCAGGATAAAGGTGACGGTGCATATTTAAATTATTTAAAAAAAATGTACAGGTTATTAATAATTCACTTCAAAATTGGCAGGCAATACTGATTACCTGGACAAGGACTAATTAAAAACTACACATAAATGAGCAGATTATTTTTCTATGTAAAATTAATTCAAAATGGTCAAATGAGGTGGTATTTGACGTTTGCTTTGGGTGACACTAAAAAGATGAAAATTTACATTTAAAGTTGATACTTACTGTTTGTAATCCAAGGAAAAAAGTCAATTTCAGATTCTACATCTTAGGTTTTCCCCATTGATCTGAAAAACAGTGGACAGCTCAACCTCTCCCTTCTCGTGTTCCCACATAGGAAGTACCGTTGCTTCCTGATACGGGCGCCGCCATGTTGTAACCACTTGATGGTGATTGGTCTGAGTCGTTCTGGGTCCCACAACTACTGTCCACTGGGTTCAACATGGGGGTGCCCGTATCAGGAAGCAATGGTGAGGGATTTTGCCACGTTTTGTGAGAGCCGGAGGTAAGGCCTTGTTTTCATGGGTGAGGTCACCTCCATTCATCCATTGATTTTACAGTCTATGGTTTTCCCTTTTTGAAATTGGTTTGGTTGAAATCATTATTTAAAAGCCTAAAGTGGCATGTCGGTGCATATCAGATGTTCCTTGTGTCTGTCAGAGGATATCTTGGTCATTTAGAAGCAGTCTGTGTCTGCATGATATGTTCAGGGTTTCTTTCTTTTCTTTTTTTTAATGAAATAACATTTTACATGCACTTCAAACCATTTTCATATATTTAAAAAGGAATTAATGATTCATAAACCCCCCAAAATGAGTTAACCTGTGTTTGGGATATTCATGCTCTTCAGATTAGTACTACAAACTGCAAAGGTATATCCTGGGGGGTGGGGGTAGGGGGGGTTGCTCTGTCATTTTTGAAATGTTTTTGATTGTTTTGTGGTTTGGAATACATATGTTTGATTTTTCATTTGAGCACTTTTTAACATGCTTTGTCACATTTATACCGTACAGGTAACAGAGCCATTTAAAACCATCTTTTCTCTTAAAAGTATCTGTACTCAGTGCAGACTCGCCAGCTTAAGCAGCAGGAAGGAGCTAAAACAAAGATTCGAAGTCTCCCTTTTATCAAGAACTGAGGATGGTGTCATTCTGTGTGTTTTCTGATCAAGCATGATGGGTTTCTGAAAGTAACAGACTTTATTTTAACTTAAATTATCCTGGATAAACACTGTAAGACTTTTTTTTTCTCTTTTGGTGTAGAGTTTTTATCAATGTACATTGTATGTTTTTGTTAAAAAAAATTCTTTCTGTATTTGGTGAATGTGATCCCACTTCTGTGAAATTTCAGATGCATTGTTTACTTTTGAAGCTGTACCCGTGGTTCAGCCTCTTGTTAAAAACTATTTGATGGCTTTTTTTTGGGTTCACAATTTGCCATCAGTGCATCTGAAATCTTTCTATTAATGTAACAATGTTTTTTTTTTTAGTAAGCACACTTAAGAAGTAAGAAAAGGATGTTAGTCATTAATACTTGATCACATCTGTAACTTTGCACTACTACAAACTGTCACTGAAACTGTATTTAGCTAAAGTCTAATATATTTATATATACATCCCCTCAATTAGATTGTGTGTGTATATATACTTCATTCTGGGGAGGTATTTAGTATTCTGTGCAGTGAGTCACTTAGAATGTTTTGATTACTCCCTCAATCAAGCCACTTTTTTCCAGCCATGGAAGTGGCTGTAAAGGGAAAACGCCTTCATATCTCCATTTATTCCCTCATAGCAGCGCTGGAGACAGAGGTGGCTTCAGTAAGCCTGGTGGTAAGTTAAACGAGTATTACACTGGTTAGTCCTTTCAAAGACTCAAACATTTTGGGCACATTTTTTCTTCGTGTATTGATGTCGCATTCTGGTTTATGCAACATTTATTCATAAAACACATCTGAAAGTATTGGGGATCTTAAAAACATGCCTGAGACCAATTTTCTCTGGAGGATTTTGTGTAATTCAGCCACTTAAGGTTTGACAAGTTTCTGATGGGTTTAAGCACACATTAAGTGTTTAAATGCTCTTAATAGTCAATTGCATTCTTTATTTCCAATATTGAGGATTCTATACTGGTCTTTAAGGCTTTTCAAACAAAAAGGGTTTGACTGGTTTGTTTTCAAGTCATTTTTGAGGGAATTCTGTACCCAAAGGTACTATTTTCAACTTTCTGACATGAGTTGTGGATCTATAAACAAACATGGGGATTATGATCAGTAATAATTGTCAGGTTGAGACTGTTAAATTGAACTTTATCAAACACTGACTTATTTCAATCTTGTTTCTTTCTTCCTCAACCAATGGACCACAGGACCCATGGGTGATGAACGAGAAATGGGTGAGTTAAAGACCAATAAAAGCTCTTTGTTCTGTTTGATACCCATAAGGTTGACATCTGATCGTTATTGTGATTAATTATGTAATCGGGTCCTGGCAGGACGACCAGAGGAGCAGGATGATTCCGAGAACAGTACGATTTACATCACAGGCTTGACTGAAAAGGCTAACCTGGAGGAAATGGCTGAATTCTTCAAACATGTTGGCCCGATAAGGGTAGGTCTGCTCTTGCTTGTTTTTAACGGGGTCTTTGGGAGGATTCATATCTAAAGAACCTGGATGTTAAATGTAGATATTAAGCTTCCATGAAAACTGTTGGGTGGCGATTGTTTTCCAATCCTGCAAAAGAAAAGTTTTCAGAATAACTGCTAGTGAACTTTGCATTGAAAACGTGCTAAATGTTTGCTGTAAACCACTGCCTTCTGTTTTTAAAGATGAACCGCAGGCTCGGCCAGCCAGCTATCAACATCTATACGGATAAGGAGACCGGAAAGCCCAAAGGAGATGCCACTCTGTCCTACGAGGAGCCCGTCTGTGCCAAGGCTGCTGTAGAACATTTTGATGGTTTGTCTTCAAATACACAAATATTAAAGGGACCAGTTAAATGCCATCTTTCCAACCTCCAAATCCCTTTTGTTCGCTGTTGCAGGAAAGGAGTTTCAAGGCCGACGGCTCAAGGTGTCGATGGCTCGTCGAAAGCCAATGCTGGGTGGCGGAATGAGAGGGGGCATGCCCATGCGTGATGGCATGATGGGCCGAGGAGGTGTGTGATTGTTTTCCTCGCTTTGCAGACTCATGTTTCTAGGTGTGCAGGAGACTGAATGTGATCAAACATCTTCATGAATTCAGGCATGATGGGTCGTGGAGGAGACAGGGGAGGTTTTGGCCTTCGAGGTGGTCCACGTGGAATGGGTAGAGGCGGACCCACTGGAGGCAACATGCAGCAGAGAGCTGGAGACTGGGAGTGTCCAAATCCGTAAGGCTGACTCATCATGCCATGCTATGTTTTGTTCAGTTCTTTGCATGTGTCTGTGTTCAGTAACTGTAGTCATGTCATGTGCTCTCAGTGGCTGTGGCAACCAGAACTTTGCCTGGAGGATGGAGTGTAACCAGTGCAAAGCCCCCAAACCAGAGGGTCTTGGCGGCGGTCCTCCCTTTCCCCCTGGAGGTGACAGAGGCAGGGGTGGAATGGGAATGCGTGGGGGCAGGGGCATGGACCGCGGGGGACCAGCGGGAGTCGGGGGTCCCGGCGGACCCGGAGGCTTCCGTGGAGGCTGGGGAGGCGACCGTGGTGGGTTTAGAGGACGCGGTGGAATGGACAGGGGAGGTTTCCGAGGGGCCGGGCGTGGAGGCCCACCTATGGACCGAATGGGTGGCAGAGGTGGAAGAGGAATGGGACCACCAGGTGGCAAGATGGATATGAGGCAAGACCTGTACTTGAGTTATGATAGTCACTTTATTTAGTGGTCAAAACATTTTTTATGTATGAAACATTTTTCTTTATCTAAGAAGTTTTTCATAAGTTTTTCTCGTTCTTTTTAGGGACCATCGTCAGGAGCGCAGAGACAGACCTTACTAAAGAGGCACAGTTCTGTGGAAACTGTTTTTTTAAAAACCTTTTTAAGTTATGATTCCATATTTTGATGGTGTAGAACTGCTTTCACATGTCTTGTGCAGTTGGTAATAACATGGTTCATTTTTTCCTCTAATTCATGTTTATGCAACGTTCTGTATTGTGCATGTTTTTGTTTATTTTTTTTAACATGTAGATTAGCTTTGAAATTGTATCATACAACAATGCAGTTTTCTTCATTGGTTAGTATAATTGCCTCCCTTCTCCCACAAGTTATAATTGTATGGTGATAAACTTGGGAAATAAAATTTTACTGATTTGATGTTCATAGATGTGAGTTTCTTTCTCATGAGATTTCATCTGCAGTACTACTGTTGCCAGTAGGTGGAGCAAGTTGGCTTGAAGTAACTGTAATGGCGTGTCACAAAGTACAAAGGATGATGCTTAAAATGTTTAGAGTTTTGGTCAACTGCAGTTTTAGAATATTGCTTTTTCCCTCTTTGACTGCATTTGCTTTTTTTATACATGAAAAGGATCATATCTTAATAGGAAAAATGTTTCCTTTTTTGCCCCATGATTTCATTTTGCCTCATTAATCTTCATTAAATAAAAAAATACATCTGAAATGTTTAGTAGGCCTAATTAGGTATTGTTGTGTCACAGATGTGTTTTTTTTTTTCTTACATCTGTGAACCATATGGCTATAAAGGCTCGTGTTTCAAGGGCATTTTTTCACTAAGTAGTCCTGTGTAAGACTTTCTATAGATTTTAACAAGTGGAGTTCATTTATCAATGTTGGAGCAAAAAAGGACGAAGTGGATTTGATGTCAGTCCCAGGCAGAAAACTTCTACGTTCACTTAAGTCAGAATGGTCACTCCTTAAGAGTGAATAGTCCTCTTCCTTTAATAACAGAAAAGCTGATTCATCCAAGCCCAGAGAATGAGCTCATCAACCCCCACCTTCTCCACATTCTTGCCCCCTCCCTTCCCCCTTTCCTTCTCTTTAACAGACACATCCCTCTTTTTAAATGAAAACAAGCCCTCCTCAGGAAAGGATGTGCTTCAATTCAAACCAGAAACTCTAATAAAGAAAGGCTAAAGGAGAATGAACCTAAATATAACTTAACTGCAGTGTTTATAGTTTGGGATGAAATTGAAAATTATTTATGAAAAAGTTACTACCATCCTTTTTTAATTTTATTATTTTATTTTACAGCATCCAAAAACAGATTTAAAATAATAAGTAGGTTAGTAAATCTGTTAAACATGTACTTTTGACAATTGATGGTGAATAATTGAAACTTTTTCGCCTTTAATGACTGAGAATCTGGTGATGTTGGGCTGCAGCTGTGGTCTTCTGGCTTATGAGCAGATGCAGCTGTGTTGTGGTTGTCGGTGTTGGAGCTACACATGCAGCCCCTCCTGGCTTCAAACAAACCAGGAATAAAACCAGCATGAAAAGAAGTCTATGCAAGAGTCTGCCAGCTCCTGTGGGCTCAGACTGTAAAAAGCTCAGCCTAAAAGATGGTTTTGTTTGGGTAAAGAGGTAGGTAACAAGTTCTTCCGTTACGTTTACTCAATGTAAAAAAATAAATAAAAAGACTAGTCTTTACTTAGCAAAAATTGACTATCTGTGTAGTTTCTTTCATTTTGTTCCATTATTTGGGGATGCCCAATAGTATCAGCAGATAATTAGCAATAATTTAGCCATCTTTTTTGTTTTTTAAAGATTTCTGCGCTAATGTGACATGTAAACGTGTGTAGTGGTTGATTCTGATTCAATAATATATTATTTTGATGGTATAGGGTTGTAATACCCTGTTAGTTGGGTTTTTCTTGACAATTGTATTGACTTGTTTGGACTTGTATGTATTTACAGCTAATGCAGATTTTGGCCACTCATTTGCCCTGAACTCCCTACAGTTTTTTTTCCCCCACAGTAGCCTAATAATACAAGCATATCTAGGAGAATTATCCTTCAAATCTGTGTTTGGTTTAATGAGAACTAAACAAATTCTCAACACACTGAGAAAATTATCGCGGATAGAATTTTTGAAGTACATCTAGGAATTCTCTTGTAAAACCTAGACTTTTAACTTTTTTTTTTCTCCCCAGACTTCAACAATTATGACAGTAAAAGAGTTTAGCAACTAAGACAAACTGATGTAATATAGTTGGATAACTTTGCCATTTTAATTATCAGTAAACCTCTGATCAGGCTGCGTTTGAGTTTTTTTTTTAAAGCAAAGTTTGCATTCAATGTTTTTTGATTACATTCAATGTGTTCCAAATACCTTCTGTAATCTGGTTATTTTATTCTAATCTGATTATTTTCTTTATAAATTATTTACTTTAATTGTGTCAAATTACTATAAATGTGTCCAAATACTTTTAATTTGATTACACGACATCCAAATGTTCAGGGTTTGAAAGGAATCAATACATCATTAATATTTTTAGTCAATGATGTGTCTTACCTAACAAGTTGTGTGAATTACTACAAGTACAAGTTAGCAGTTTTTTTTTTACCGGCCAATAAAGCAACTTGTAACTTTTCTATTATCAATACAGGTGATTTGACATTCAACATATACAAATTTTTAGAAAAACATCAATGGTGTGAACAAAATATTAGTTTTTTTGTTGTAAAAATACTTGTTCTTGGTGTTTTCATGGAAACTTTCACTTGATGCATTACATCTAAAAAGCACCTATGTGTTCAGTTGCAGTGTCACTTCAGGTTCTGCATGCTGCAGGCTCATTCAATGCATCTCTGCAGGTTAATCCAGATGGAAACGGTTTAAATCGGTTTGAAACTCCAAAATCTAAATATTCTTGAATGAGTTTTATCTCACTAGAATTCACCTTTGACTTTACACTTAACTACCTTAATAATATCTATATGCAGTTTCTGTCTTGTTGTATAATGAGATGTTATTTTTTTAAAGGTTTGTCAAAAGACATTTTGAAAAATATTTTTCTATTTTTTTGAAATACATTTTGCCTTAAGATAAATTGTTTCATCCCTAAAAGGGGGAAAGTTGAGTAAGTTTTTTTTTTTTTAATAGTTTAAATTAAAATGTAATATTTTATTTGATTTCCTCACCAAATATTCTTTCGAAAGGGAAGTTTGTTGTACTCAAAGAGAGTTTCCCTCTTATCACATCCAGCTTTCAACGCAACAAAGTGTGAAGCACACATCTAAAAACTGTTGGGGAGAAATTTTATTTCTCTTCAGTTTTTCCAAAAAGCTTTGACTGGGTTAGCATCCGTTGTTGGAAAACGCCGCCATCCTTCCATCTATCTTCATAACCTGCTTGTTCCCTTTTGGGGTAACAGGGCTGCCAAAGCTTCATCTGGCTACTGTTGAGCCTTGGCGGGGTACACAAGTAGCCAGCCCATCGCTGCAAGAGGAACTCATTGAAATGAAACAAGACCCGAATCTAAACTTTGCTGATCTTTGGACAACATTTGGTTGACTGCTACAAAGGAGTTACCCATTTTGACGAAAGCTATTTTAACAGTGCTCCCATTTTCCATGACAAATGTGTGGGCGGAGCTTTTCAAACCTGACTGTAATGAAAACACCAGGAGCTGCTGAAGAAGAACTTCCTTTGTGACTTTGTTCCATTCTTGTAATGTTTGTTTTTGTCTAAACAGGTTTAAGTTCCCAATTAAGCTAGTATAAATAAATGTAGAAACAATGTTACTAAGTGAGAAAGTTTTGAATCCTAACTGGAACCTATTTGTGTAGACTTTATACTCTCCCAGACATATGTAGGTTTTCTCCAGGCTCTTAGCGTCCTCCAACAGTCCAAAAAGAACTTGTTTCATGGGTTAATAGGTGTCCTTGAATTGTCACTATAGGTGAGTTTGTGGCCTTGGAATGGATTGTAACCTGTTCAGGATGTACCCTGCCTTTGCCCTACTGGGTTGGTCCCCAGCAACCCAGTGACCCCAAAATGGATTCAATGGGTTGTGAACAAGGATGGATGGATTAGTTACGAACTATTCTGGTTATAAATACTTTCTTTGGCCATAGAGAGTTGTTTCTTTGTTATTTTGGTTTGCCTCTGGGTTTTGTCAATGATAAAAATGTGCTATGGCTCATTAAAGGTTGAAAAACATCCCAGTAGATCATGTGCTCTTGAATTGGTTTCTTTGTGCTCCACTCTGTTAAAAGCCCGTTTGACATCATTGAAAAACTGTATTGTCTCTGTGCTGCTTTCAGTTCTGTGGTTTCAGGGTTTGTGGATCCTTAGGAGCTTTGAATTTGTGACCAGGCCTTTACAATTTGATAATTACATAGTCGTAAAAATGCATACGGATAAGTCAATCAATGCTTTACTCCTGCCTGTGTTGTGTGATCTGAGGGCCATACGTGAGGGCCAACCATTTGACCACCATTCTTTGAACATTTATAATAACATTAAATGCAAATGAAAACTTTAATGAAAACTTTATTCCAATGGGATCCTTTTCATTTCTTCTCATAAAACAGAAATACATCAAATACATTTTCCCACAAATACTGTGAATTTCTGATTTAAAGATTGGAAATAAAATAAAATAAAGAAGAAGTCTGGAAAATAAAACCTTTTGTCAACATTAAATCTGGGTTCATATGAAATGTCACTATTAAATTATTCACTTCTAAAGTTATAATACTTATCGTATTCAGAAGTACAAAACCATTGTAGGTGTATTACATAAATTGATCTGTTTCTTATGTTTGTTCACAGATTTATAACTCACAATTTAGCCAATAACAATGAAGAAATCATACACATAGTTCTTAGAGAATGCCACATAACTTTGATATTATGACAGGTGCCTGGGGCCCAGTGGAAATCTGGCTACTTTTGGCCCATGGCCGGACTTTGGACATGCTTGTCTTAGACCTACAGTTTTATGTTTCAAATTTGATTTTTGAAACTGCTAAACTGGTCTGTTTCTAATAGATTCTAAGATTTATTTTTGAAATCATAAACTTTATTAGGCTGTTAAAATGAATACAAACTACCTTAAACATAGGAAATGTCCTGATTCTTTTTGATGAATTTAAATTAGACACATTTGTTCTGCAGTGAATTGGCTAACAGGGGGTTAAGTTTTCCTCCTCTGTCGGGCGTTTATCCCTCATAATGGGATGTGCCACCGAGTCGTTCTGCTGGTTTAAGCCACAGCGGGTCAACATATTCAGCGCAAGAGGCGGCGCAACATGGGCTGAGCCTATCTGCGTGGAGAGGAGCTGCGGACAGCCGCTCAGTGGTCGTGATTCCAGCGATGAGGAGCTGCCGGCCTCGGTCGGACACGGTGACGCGTGGGAATCTGCGGCTGAAGGGACCCGGCGGTCAGCTGCAGGTCTGGCTGATGGTGGTCGCACCTCTATGCGTCGGCATCCAGGAGGACTGATCCGCTTTCCCCCCTCCCCTGTCGCTCCTAGAACCGGGCGATGCGCTCTTCAGAGGAAGCGGGCTTCGCAGACATCCGGAAAACGCATCCATGCGCCACGACCACTCCGCATCTCGATGTGCTTCCCTCAACACAAAGCCTGTCGTCTCCGAGACCTTGTGAGAAGTCACACGTGCGGATTGGCATGGGTGCGTCCGGACGGTTATTGCGCGCTGTTTTGCGAACGGGGCGTCGGAGCGCAGTTGTGCAATGAGACAATCGGGAATTATCAAGTAGACTTTATTGATACACAATCTGACAAATATGGCTGATCAGAGCAACATTCAATCCGCCGCCTCCAAGAGTATCCGGCCCTTTAAATCGAGTGAAGAATACCTGTACGCCATGAAGGAGGATCTGGCTGAATGGCTCAACACCCTGTATGATCTCGACGTCACTGCAGACACCTTCATGGATGGCTTGGAGACGGGCTGCGCCCTGTGTCGGCATGCCAACAACGTGAACCGAGCTGCGCACGACTTCCAGCAGCAGCACCCGGAGGTAGCCCAGACCATGAAGGTGCCTTCCAAAGATGTAGTCTTCCAGTCACGCAATGTTGTCCCCGGCTCGTTTTTGGCGCGGGATAACATATCCAACTTCATCACATGGTGCCGGCAGGAGCTCTGGATCAAGGACGTCCTCATGTTTGAGACCAATGACTTGGTGGAGAGAAGCAATGAGAAGAATTTTATCCTGTGCCTCCTTGAAGTGGCCCGGCGGGGGTCCAAGTTTGGCATGCTGGCCCCCATGCTGATCCAGCTGGAAGAGGAGATCGAAGAGGAGATCCGGGATCAGGAGAGTCTGGAGGTCGATGGAGGGGAGTCACCCGAGCAGAGCTCACCTAGCAGATGTTACAGTTGGAAAGAGAGCTGTCCCAGTGTGCAGGACCAGGAGGAGCCTGAGCCGGAACCCTTCATCTGGCCCCAGAAGAGGATTTTATGTGACATGCGAAATTTGGATGAGTTGGTGAGTTGCTTTTTAAAATAAGAAAAGCAAAATGTGTATTCATTTATACTAACTGTTTATTCACACACCCAGAATAGGAGCCTTTTTGAGTTATAAATGTCCTCAAAGCATATCAGAACGCCCTGCTGGAAAGCTGTTGTCCCAGAATAAATATTCCTCATTCCCTTTCTTCTTCTGACCTTGGCCCAAAGTAAACATCATGCTGTTATGTCTCCTATAGCACCTCAAAGAAGGGCAAATATCGTTCAGTAAAACAGATCGAAGTGTCAAAAGTGAATCCTTCTCTCTAAAAGTATCATATGAGCGTTATGAAGAAGGCTGGTGCCAGTCAGATGCCCCGTGGTGCAGTTTTTTTCAGACCATCACATTTTTTTAAATCATCTGGGGTCATGTATGTGTCTGTGTGCCGACCACATGTTTGCTTTCCTTAACGCCTTTTAAGAAAATGTCCTGCAGGTGCAGAAGATGTTCTGCAGCTTCCTGGAAAAATCCCATTCAGTCCTAACATGTCAGCTTTCTTGTTGCCATCTTCTGCTTTGCAACTGGTTGGCCTTGGCATGTGCCTTCTGGACATGAGCGTGTCAGAGCAAGGATAATGAGCAGACTGAAGGACGGGACACGTGCACGGGTGGGGAGGTGGACTCATTATGCTCTCATTGATGAGGAAAAGCAGTGACTGATCTGAAAGACAACAGAAAGGGAGGAAGGGAGGCAGGCGACCAACACCCAGCACTTGTCAGGCTGCAGAGCTTGACGCTTTTGTCTGACTTCCATAGTCAGACCTCAGAGGAGAACAAGTAAGAGGATGTTCGCTGTTCTTTTTCCAGAATGTCTGAGTCCACACACGCTCTCACATGACCGCTGCTTAAGATTATACAAGCAACTGCAATTTGGGGACAAAATGATCACAGGGGAGCAACTGCAGCACATGCCTTTCATTCTGTCTCGGAGGCATCTCTGTGCTTGCAGTTGCACTCCCAGTGTCAACTGTCAGACAGATCCCTGACTGAGCAGCTTTTGACTGATAAAGGAGGAGATCTTTCAGTCTAGTGCGTCTGGTGAAGCAGACCACAAAGATCCCAGACATGCTGCTGTTCATGCGAGAAAACAAAGATTTTCAGAGAGATTTTTTTAGTCACCTTGCTTTTAAATATACATCTTTGTAATCAAGGAGTTCATTCATTCATTCATTCATTCATCTTCTTCCGTTTATTTCCTTTTGGGGTCACGGGGCTGCTGGAGCCTATCCCAGCCACTTGTGGGCGAAGGCAGGGGACACCCATGACAGGTCGTCAGTCTGTCGCGGGGTAAAGTAGTTTGAAAAATAAATAAATAGCATTTATTTCATTTGCATTTTCACTTTTTTTTAAGAAAAATATTTTGAATTGGTGAGTCTTTCAGTCAACTCTTATCTTTTAGAAACTGTTCACATCTCAAAACAGTGTTTTGCTCCAAGAACTTTTCTCCTTATCTGTTGCTCTTTTACCTTGAAGAATTACAGATTTCATCTTTCTGACTTAAATTATAATTTTTTACATGTTCTAAAATGACATCATTTGAAGTGAAATCCATTCTGCCTCAAATCATTATCCTTTGATTTTTTTAATTTTGTATCAGTTCTCCTTCCACTTGTAAAACTACAAAGAGTCTCACTACTTCTAAAGGCATAACACGTTTCTAATTTCTTCTAATTTTTATGTATAGAAATTATAAAGGAAAATGCAACAAATGTTGCTAAGGTTTTCATGTTTCTTTTTTCAAAATTATTAGGATTTTCTACCTCTAGTTATTGCTGTTGTGCATCACAGTGCACCTTGTTTTGGTCATAGAACCTGAAGCGGTGACATATGCAGTTTATTTTTTTTGGGCTTCTTTTTTTAAATTGATTTACAAGAAGCACCTTGTTGGTCTGTTCTTTTTTACCATTCGTCTGAAATATTGCTTTAGTTGGAGGACAGAAGGAAGTCAAAAGCTGTTTTGCTTCCAAAATGAAGATGTTATTCTGAATTATTGTGCCGATACTTGGATTTCTTGCTCTTCCCACATCCTTTTATTTATGAAAGGAGCTGGGTTAGGGGTCCTGAGAGGAGGAGGCCAAAGGGTTGAAATTAAGTCTCTGTTTTTTCTGCTCTTTAAAATACACTCAAACAGTTCACTGTCTTCTTAATCTGGGGATCTACTGATTGGACTTAGCTTCTATAACTTATAATGCAATAATATTTCTGTTTACAAATATGCATGTGGTGGCAAACATGAATCAGGTTAATTTCTAGATTAGAAGATTAGCTTCAATTAGCAAGACTGGGCAGAAATGGTCATCGTTTTAGCTCTGTGATTATAAAGCAGTAGATACGCTTCTTAAATTAAAAGCCTGCTTTATGTGTCTGTTGTGTATCAGTATTCACTGTGGTCGGAGAATCCAGATACTCCTTATGCTTAAGACAATACAAGTGCAGACATAATAGGATTACATTATTACATAGCGGGAACAGACAAGCATCGGTCGATCAGAACAAAACCCCCTCTTAAGACATCTGGTGATTCAGCACAACGGGAAAGTATCATATTTTACGCCATTTCTAACCGTGGACTGACTCAGTGATTTACTACCTGCTAGAGACTGTCGCCATAATCTGTTCATTTTTCCAGTAACCCACTTTCTCATGCTGATTTCTGATTCGTCACATAGCTGCATAGGTTGGCAGGAAAAAAAACGATGTTGGACTTACCGTACCTGCAGGCTTTACTCTGGCACTCCTTCAGTGTTGCATCATTTCAGCAGGATTAAGTAATGAGACAGTATGTTCATCTGTCCAGGGGTTCATTCCACAATGCTGCGCCAATGACAGCAGGAGGGTTGTTGTGTGAAGTATGGCAAAAAAAGTTCTGAGTGTGGCGTATGTAGTGGCACGTTTCCATGTTGAAATGTTTGTCCTGCTCATATGAGGGTTCTCTCTCAGTCTTGAGCATGAAATTGGAACATCCACATGTTCAGGCAAGAAAACAGAGACTCTGAAGACTCTGGTAGTCAAGTTAGAGTTTTTTGCAGTCAACTGAGTTATATATGAAATGGTAAATGGCATAAATAGGGCTTTACTACCGTCCTTTACAGTTTCATGTACAAACATATTCACACTCTGATGGCTACTCCGATGCCTAACACAGGCACCAAGCGATAACCAGGATGTGGGGGGTTCAGTGCCTTGCTTAAAGACACATGGGCAGACAGGGCAGAAACTAAACCTGCGGTTTCCTATTAGAGGTTGACTGCTCTACCTCCACACCACGGGCGCCTAAACTGGTCTAAAACAGTGTATTTATCAAACCCATGGATTTCCTTTTTTAGTTTACAGATTAAGATAAAAATTAGGGTGAATCTTTTTTTTTTTTGGCCTAGAAAAACATGACTCAAAGATGTTTCACTTCATGTCCCCTGATTTAGCTTCTGAGATCACATCAAATACATAAATACAGATGATTGTTTCATTTTTCCTTTAAAGTCATATATTGTTGCTTCCGCCTGTTCGATCCTGTATTTTTGAGCTCTCAAACACACCAGAGGGTTTCAATCGTTGGATTCCTTCAGTCAGCATCTTTCCTTCCACCTCTTCCACATCTCCTCACACCTCAGGCTCCGTATTGAGTTTTGTTGATTTACCCATCACATCCATCCCCCACACCTCCCTCCACTGCAGATGATAAAGGAAAGAAGAGGGGAACTGTGTGTCGTGTTGGTGTCATGCAAGAGAGGAACTGAATAGGCTGGTACTGTCAGCACTGAGTTCATCAAAGTCTGACATCTTGATCTTTGGAAACATAATCAGAGCGCGTGGGTGATGCAGGAACAGAATGGAAGCATTGTGTCTGTACAGACACTCGGCCATTAGCCTTATGGTCCAATTCATGCATTGAGTGGATAAAAAGACGGGGAGCGCGAGTTGCTTTTGTGACTGCACTGCACACTCTGTCGGAGCAGACTGGAGTGGATGTTACTCTGGGAGGGAGCGCTACAGTAGAGAGTGAGGAGGAAAAGTAGGTCATCCTGCTGCGCGTTTGGTCACACTGAGACATTTTGCTGAGAGAGCATGGCAGCCTTCAGTGACACATGGATTCATGTTTTGACTGATTTCATCTTCTGGGTTTTTTTTCGGACTGTTCCTGTCTTTATCTTCAGTGCAGCAGTTTTTGTGAAGAGACAGTAGAAGCTCCACTTTACA
This sequence comes from Oryzias curvinotus, assembly GCA_023969325.1. Lineage (NCBI taxonomy): Eukaryota > Metazoa > Chordata > Actinopteri > Beloniformes > Adrianichthyidae > Oryzias > Oryzias curvinotus. The sequence continues at coordinate 21,823,801 of CM043714.1, forward strand.
TATTACCTGCTTTATTCCATATTTGATGCTATAAGAATTTATAATTGTTAGCTAATTTCATTTTCATCTGATGAAGATTTCCATCATTATAGTAGCTCACTGGGTATTGTTTTGATTTCTTTATCCTTGATGGTTATAAGCGAAGGACTCTTGAGACTCATCAGATCACATCAGCATAAAGAGTGATGTTAAACTTCCTGCCCTGATTGATTACTTTTTCCCTAATTACAGCCCTTGATGTCTATCATTTTCTTTTACTGTTTCTTCTGATGACAACGTGGCTTAATTTGCAGAAAACTGGTTCCTGGTTTCTTCTGGAACAAGTTAGACCACTGTGTTTTTTTTCTTTTAGAAAAACACAAAACTGAAAACAAAACTGTGTGGGAGCATGTGATTTTTATAGATGGCAGTTACCAAAATAGTGTGACCTTTTTCCCTAACACTTATTTCCTTGTACTGGCTGTGAAAACCTGCTCTCAGTTTTTACGGTTTTACGCTTTTGCATTTTTATAAAGTAGGATGAAATAAAATAAAATACAGAAAAAACCTTTATAAAAAATGTCTGTAAGGCTTTTTTTGTTTAAAAAAATACTATAGGATTACACATAAAATTATTTTTAAATATTACTCCTTGTTTTTTAGGTTCAGGCTGCATTTTAAATAAAGGTAGTAAAAACTGTATTTTTACTGGCTTATAAAAAGTTAAGTCTTTGTAAATTGCTATTATAGCATATTAAATTGTTCTAAAACCGAAACATATTGAATTAAATAGTATGAAGGAGTAAACTTGAGGTAACATTTATTGTAATGCCTGTAAAGGCTTGGAAATATGTAGTGTCTTACTTTTGTTTTAGGGAAATGCAAATTATGGGAGATTTTAAAGAGACAATGAATGGATTTTGCATAGATTTTTGTTTTCCCAAGCCTCTCTTCACTCTCTTCACTCTCACTAAGCAATGACCGCATCAATACCACACAGTAAACCACCAACTACCAGTATGAAAATGGTTCCTCTTCCCCATAGAAAGACTCCATACCTGACCCTGAGGCAAATATCCATCTCTGCGTCTGCTCAGCTGTTAAACCTGCAAAACATGCTGCTCTGTTTCTGCTCACTCCCTTAGGCAATAGCTCCAGCAATATTGGAAAACATAATTATCACTCAGGCAGTTATTTTTCAACCCCCCCCCCCCCCCCCCCCTTTCAGTTTAGGAGGTAAGTGGTGTGAAGGCTTAGTTGTCCACAGAGGAGCTGTTTATACCAACTGTTATGGGAGAACAGGTTTATAAAAAACAAAAACCTTTTGCTTTTTGTTGGCATGTGTTCACACGCTCAAGAAGGGCTCACTTATGAATATGATGATACTTCAAGCTACAAAATGTGTTTACTGTCAAGCAAGGGCTCCTGCTGGCCTGGTTATTTCTCTGTCGCTGCTTATCTGACGCAGAGTTTGAGTTTTTTCTCAGGAAGTTTTCAGTCTTTAGGGGCTGCTGATTCTTTAAAGGGCAAGTCTGGTTCTGTCATGTATAAAGTCAAATGTAGCGTATGGGTTGTGGTTTAAAATCTTTGATAGACTCTTCCTGCTTTAATTATAACGCTGGTAGAAGCTGTAAAAGTCAAAGCAAGAAAAAAAGTTTAGAAAACCTATAAAACAAGTTTGTTTTTTGCTGTTTGATTTCTGTAGTAGCTTTATGCTGTTTAGTTTTGCTGACAGATTCTAATAACTTCTTTTAGAAGTTTAATTGTAAATGATAATGAACTCTCACAATCAATCGAGATCTCAGAGAGTGAAGTCTAAACATATTTATCCCGTTCCCTTCCCATTTCCTGACTTGGTCTCCAGGGTTTGCACGGCTCTGTCTTTGCCTATCTCTTCTCTGAATAAGCCCTCAGATGTTTACAGGTCAGGAAGGAAAACAACGATGAGATTGTTGCCTCACGCTGAGTAGTTACGATGTGATCTGTGCAGGAAGAGAGACCTTTTTTATGTATGAAATTACCTTTGAGACAAAATCGACCCGCAGAGAAAACAACATTAGCCTCTCTTTCTGTTATAAAGTATGAAAAGTGCTATATAAATAAAAATTGATTTGATACAGAACTATTTCCACTGCATTATGAACAGCAGAATTCCTGTATCATGAAAATGGCTGAACCGTTTATATCAGACTGTTCAGGCATTTTTCTGCTTTGTCTCAAGCAGCTGGAGCCCCCGTTCAAAAGTCATCCTTCAGTTTTTCAGCGTTCCTGCTGCACTTCCGCGTGCTTCCTCCATGACCTCTCCTCACTCCTCCCCTTCTGTCTCATCATCCGTCGTGTCGCATGTTTTGGTTTCTCTGTGGCTGCTGCTGTTGTTGACACAGAAAGGGCATGGGAAGTGCTCACATTTCACCTGAAAGAGACCTCCGAGTAAATACGGCTGTTTGAACTACAGCTTATTAAGTTCGAATTGAAAGTCTTCTTTGTACTCTGACAGAGGGATCCCAGCTCATTCCTTCTAGAAAACTTTGGATTTCCGTTGCTCAACTCAGAAGATGAACAGCCTTAGCAAACTGTATGGTTAAATAGGGAAGAGGATGACTTTGTATGTGTGTGTGTCTGTTGCCATGGCAATCTTTCCATTAACTCACTAGCTGGGGTGTTTCCATATTGAGCAAGCCAGCCTATGATTGAATCCCAGTCAAAGAAAAAGAGACAAAGCAGACCAAAAAAAAAAAAAAAAGACAAACATGCTGTAAGTCTTGGGATAAAAATAAAAGGATGGAGCAAAGGCTGCACAGCTGCAGGTGACATGGAGAACAGAGGCACAGGTGATCTGCGGGTAGCCTCTGATGTCAACCTTTCTAATTAGGATGGGACAGAGAAAGGGTGTTATTTCAAGAAAATAACAAGGTGCTACCTTAATCCGTTAAATTATAGATGTGCAAACTGGTTTAGCGCACCCACACTCAAAAGCAGAATATCTCCTTTCATCGTCGTGTGGAGAGGGGAAAAACTCAGTTCAAGACCAGCAGCTTTTTAAAATCCTGCCAGTAAAATACAGCCCTGCTAACCTTGGACTCCCAGTAATGAGTATAAAAAAGCATTCACTCATTACCCGCTGATCTTTGTCCTCTGTGGTGATCCACTTTCTCTTTTGGTTGACAAGCTTGCACTTGCCTTTGTCTGAGAGAGAAGTCAAGACAAACATGTACAACACAGGCCAGTGTCACTCCACCCAGCAGTTGTGTCTGACTCCCAGTAATAAGCATCCCCTTGACCACAGTAAGACTCCCACTCTTTCAATTCAAAAGCCAGCTGGCAGCACAGCCCTGCTGACATCACTGCAGCCACAAGTCTGGCTTCTGAGCTCTTTGACCCTTTTGCTTCAGAGAGCCACAGAATTACAAAAGCCTTCATCAACATGACTGGTTTCTGGGTGACGAGCTTTGGCTACTAAATGATCACAGAGCCTCGATAGGAGGAGATGAAGGAGGATTTTAATGTTGTAGGACAGGAGGGCAGATCATTTTATCTCACAGTGAGTGTTTGGAGAGAAAATTTGGCAGGAAGACGAGACCCACACACATACACACACATTCCATTAACTTCCCACTGTGAGCAAGCCAAGATTGCTCATTTCTCACATTGTAGTACAGGGTCATTATGTTATTGACACATCAAAGTCAGAAGCAGCAGCGCTTTAGTCAGAGTTACAGATTTGAATGACTAAACAGGAGCCCTTCCTAAAACAGGAAAGACTCAATGTCGGTTCCTTTCTCATATGCATCAAGATTATGTGCCAAAAAGCTCTAAAATGATTTTTTCCTTTATTTTTCCAGGTGCGTGAGATTCTAGGCAAGTGTTCCTGTCCAGCTCAGTTTCCCATGATCAAGGTGTCTGAGGGGAAGTACAAAGTGGGAGACTCCAGTGCACTCATTTTCATCAGGGTAGGTACCTCCATCAGGCTTCTTGATAGTCCAATGAGCATATTCTTTCATAATCAAGTAAACAATTGTGTAAAAATGTATGTTTTTTTCTCAATAAATCTTCATTTTATCGTGCAAATACAGTTTTATTATTATTTTGATCTGTGAGGATGTTCAAATAAAAGAAGCTTTTCAATTAAAATCCCACTCCATTCATCTTCTGAAGTATCTTAAAAGCATTCCCAGTAGTCTTTTTATTATGATCATGCCATTTTTTGCCAAAATAATTTTTTTAAAAAGCCTGTGTCGTTTCTAGGACAGAGAGAGAGGCAGTTTCTGCAGAGCGGCAATAGTTCATCAGAAATTCATCTTTGAGTTTTGTAAATGTTCTGATGGTGATTTGAAGAGAAAACATGTGCATCTTTAGCCAGTCTCAACATGTGAGGACATTAATGTTGATGTGATTATTGTTTATGTGGCCTTTTTAATTATATTTAAACATTAAAATAAGACTCAGCTACCTAGAAAAAAAAAGACAAGTTTGTGAAATTTCTTTCCTAATTGGACAACCAGTGGTTAAAATTGAAGATTTGCAACATAACCATCTTTGTTTATAGCTAAAGGTCATGCCATGACTTCACTAACAACCCTTAATAATCTGGTTGAGAAAGTCATCTGTTTATTGAAAAATGAGAGGCACAGATTTAGAAGATGCAAAAGTCACAAATGTATACCGGTACTCTTTGGGTGGGTATTTCCTGAAAACGATGTGGCCAAATGTCAGCAACCCTATGGATCACAAAGGAAAACAATGACCACTGCTTTGTTTTACTGATTATTCCAAAGATATTTCAAAATAACTTCAAGGGTGCCAAACCCTTGATATTATGGTAAGCTAACAAATTTAGCACAAAGGACAGAAGGCATGTCTTCATTTTGTGGAGCCATATGGTGCAGGCATATGGCATCATATGTTCTTGCGTGAGAACTACGGTTAAGCAGCAACAAATTCACATCTCTGCTGCTTGACTGAACCACAGCACTCTGTAAAAGCTACAGTAGGCTACTTTGATTACTTATGTTGGTGTTTACAATCCAGCTTCGTTTGGACCCCCTCCCAATACTTTTACATAGACACAAATAGAGCTTTAAGTCATTTCCTGAGTTCTCCTTATCTCAGCTGTAGTCGGTTCCTGCCCGGCTCCTTGTCTCAGTTTCACTTTGGGGGCTGATATTGTACCCACAGCATGCCTCAGAGGACAGTCCTGGAAGGCTGGTTGGTTCCAGAGGTCGATGTGGTCTCACTTACCTAAAGTGCACTGCAGCCAGATTAATGAGCTCTTTCTGTGTTTCCTGTGTTACTCTAACCTATCAGACCATTGGAATGGCAGTGATGCCAGCCTTTTTTTTTATCTTTAATAGAACCACTTGCATCATGCTGTCATGTTATGGATGCATTACACCTGATTTTTTTTACTTCTTAAATAAAAACATACCTTCCTAAAAAATGTGCTTGAGATGCTCAACTGATTTATAATCAAAACGTGTATTTTACTAGCACATGTTATTATGTACACATAATGTAAAACTAGGTACTAATACAAGTAATTCATAAACACTTACCAAACAGTTCCATGAAATCTTATTTAAGACAATACTTCAAAAGATTGATCAACTTAAATCAACCATCTTTTGATAGATTTGATTAGAATAAGTGGTCATTTTAAATAGCAGAAATTTTGATAGATCAATTAAACCGAATATTTCCATCCTGTTACACTTTGGTATTGGTGCTGCCGCACAAAACTGGGGACAAAAAAGTGGCAGGTTTTTTGATGAACAAGTGACTTTCCGTCTTTAGCTCCAAATGATATGTACCAACAGCTGTATGGCTCAAGCTTCTATCTCATGTCTAGTTTTCTTGTTTAGTCTGTCTCCGAAACCCAGCTTAAAGACAAACTCCAATGAAAATTATGTATTTTGGTGTTTTTAACATGTTTATGTAGCATTTTTCTCATGATGGAGGACATATATAAAGAAAAGTAAGCTTAAAATTATATTTCTGCGTATTTCTTTATTCAAATTGTTGTGAATCAGGAGAAGAGGAAAAAATGCAGCTGATAAAGCTTTTAGCGGTGACGTAGGTGCTACAGTCTGCAGGCCACAAGCTCACTGCTCCGCTTCATTCCGATGCTTCCACTTGTAGACAAATAAATCCATTAACGTCTTTGTTTTACTTGTCCGAGGTGGCATCTGGCTCAGAACTGTAGGACTGGAAAGCTCAGATATTGTTCACCTTTTTTGCACACTAGTAATTTTAGGTTGGGGTTGTGAAGGGCTATAAGATAGCGGAAGAGACACAAAGAGTTAATGGGAAATGAAGGCAGGCTTTCTCTGTGCCAACAGAGGGGAATTTCTAATGAACTGCTGCTGCTCTGCAGAAATGATGTCCAAGAAAATGACATAGGATTTTTAAACTTTGCCTAAAAACAACATAATTTAAATTCATTTAAGTTGTTTGCCGTAGTTTAAATGCATTCACACCTTTCATATGAGAAATACAAATATGGGGAGAACGTTGTCTTTTTGTTGAAAAAAGCTTTTGATATTTGAAGTTGGCTTCCTTTGTGCTGCCTCTGCCCTTTTCTGATCCCTCACTGGGGATGACAGCTGTTATACATGTGCTGAAGCAGCTACAAGTGCACCATCCTTTATACTTACAAGGAAACTGGCAGAAGCTTTAATACTTACCGTAACTGACTTCTACTCAGCTACCAAAGGCTGTGACGAGCATCTTAGGCTAAACCCAGGAGATGATGAGGCAAATGGTTGAATAAGCTGGGAGCAGGATGATAAAATGAAGGGGCAGGGGGTATATTTGCCCTTATGGGGTGTTGCTTTTCCGTGGGTGGAGAAGCCTGAAGCCGCAGAGAACAGCAGATGAGATGAACCGTGAGCCTAATGTCTGAATTTACCAGCAACATTTAAGAAGAAATCATTTCAACCCACCCCAACAGTGATGACAAGAAGACTGTTCCCTGTTGCCATAGAAACAGGGATAGGGTCTCTGCAGTTGTGAGACCCTTTTAACGGCTGGGAAAGCTGGGAAATATTTAAAGTGGAATGTGGTTTGTTAACATCCACTAAATATTGGGGATACTCCATGGATTAAGGATAAAACATGAAATTATAGTCCTGCTGAACTTGAAAACAAATGATGCTATTTACAAACAAAAGCTTAAATATTCTATAATAGATCAGACTGACCTCTGATTGATACCATAGTGTAAAATGACCATTCGTTTTATAGTCATAATATAAATTTGTTTATATTGTTTAAAAATGATATGTTTAATAAAAATGTATTTTTCAGGCCAAAAAGTGAGAAAGTAGGTTGGAAATATTAATGAATCTGCCTTACTTTGCACAAATCATCCAGTAAAAGCAGTTGGATTCCCTTTTGCCTCGCTCTTTTGTAACAGCACTGATGCTTGAAATATGCAGAGATTCTTGCAGCCTTGCGTGACCTTGCTTTTCTTTCACTGCTGCATCGGGGTGGTTACTCAGTACAATTCTGACAGTAAACTTGTTACTGGCATGAGTTCAAAACTAGAGAGTAAGCAGTTTATGCTTCCAGGTCTGATAGAGATAAGCAGATCATCTGTTTTGATGGATTTGATGTGGAAAGCCAACAAAGCAGAGCGACTTGTGAAATGCCTCTGAACAGTGGAGAGACGGTGGGGTCATGCTGCTGTGCACATGTGCTGCCTCTGTCCTCGTTCAGGGAGCTGGAGATGCAACTTGGTGCCACGTGTGTGCAAATATGTGGACATAAATTTGATCCCACGCAGACTCAACATTATGTCTTGCCTTGCGTGCTCACAAAAACACAACTTTTAAAACATGCGGCTGGCTGTTACACAACTGAAGGTAGGGGGGATGTATCTGTGGGGCTGTCAGATCAAGTGTGCTGCTTCAACAAAGAGAGTCCGCCTGGAGGAAGTGAGGCTCTCTGGTGTGATCTTGTGGCTGTGTGGGCATTGAGGAGGAGGAACTGCCAGATACCCCAACCTCTCCTTTTGTTGCATCCATCCCGACTTGACTCTTCTTTGTAGCTTTTTCCTGAAGAATTAAATCTTCACTGTGAAGCAAGGCTGGCAGCGGGGGGGGGGGGGGGGGGGGGGGGGGGTGTTATTTGTTACCATGCTAATTCACCCAGCACCCCGATGCAATTAAGGAAAGCCAATAAAGGGAACATGAGAAATGGGATAAAAGGGAGGCTCTTAAAGTACTTTGGCTCTTCTTTGTGCTCCCATGCTGTCAAATTTTGCATACAAAAAGTAGTGATCACCACAACAACTAGGGCTTGATTATGGATAAAGAGACCAGGGTGGGGTACACCAAGACACCATATATCACTGAGGGTCAGTCTCCCTTTTTTTTCAAGCTCCTCTATGTGTCTTCTGTATTTTTGTTCTTTTTCTTTTTTTGGAGATGAGCCATTTTGGCTGTGAACGCCTGTGTATGTCTGGAAAACCATCCATCTTTCAAAGCCTGTTTTATTCTCTGCACCCTCAGGTCCTTCGCACTCATGTGATGGTGCGTGTCGGAGGGGGCTGGGACACATTAGAGCATTATTTGGACAAACACGATCCCTGTCGATGTGCTGCTTTTGGTGAGTTCATCTCATAAATTACAGCAGGCACTTTCCATACAAATTTGATTGATCCTGTCAAAAAGTGAACGATGAAATTGCTCAAAAAGTAAATAACTTGTAAATAATAAATGGATAGAAAAGATACAGTACAAGTATGACAAAAAAAACTTTTCACTTAGGTCACTATTTTTTTATGGTCTTTCTTTTTAATGCTCTCTTAAATACTTAATGTTTCAAGGTTTCCTTTAAAAAAGTTGGTAAAATTAAAAATGTACGCTGCTCCGACCCTTGAGTATCTTAAGAAAGTCAAAGGTTTATGCTAAAAAGGAATTCTAACTTACTGTAATCTTTTACCATGTTTTATCTTCTCCGCTGCAAAAGCAGCTCCCTAGAAATCAGTCAAATATTCTTAAAATGTAAAAAGAAAATCTTTAAATAAGCAAGAAATCTGCCGATTGGGTAAGAACAATTGGCTTACCAAGAATTCTTATTTTAAGAAAATAATTCTAGCCACTAAGATATTTTTTTGAACTAAGATTGTTTTTCTATTCCTTAAAATTATTTTTCTTGCTAGACAGAAAATAGGAGATTATTTCTTGAAACAAAGATCTTTTTACTTTCTTGGATTCAGTTTTTTTAGTTTGTTTTCTCAATTACTAGCAACTATGTTGCAATTTAAATGAAGATTGTAATAATTGTGATCTTTTGATCACTAAATGTTATTACTCTTTAGTCCTCTTTCAGGCTAACTTTTGCCATTTTTTCAGTTTGTTTGAACTACTTGTTGACCGATCTCCACAGCTCACCGGTACCACCAGGCCAAAGCCAGCGGTCAAGGTCAGGGAGCACACAGCAAATCCTCAAGCGCCCATTCCTCTCGCTCCACCAGCCCAGGCCCGCACTGGCGAAATGATGGCATTGCACCCTATAAACCTCCTGACAGACGCACCCTGGAGCTCCTCTGTGCCCAAAGCGCGTCCTCCTCCCCGTCCACACGACCAAGTCGGTCGCAGAAGTCTTCTGTTACCTCTGAGCTCGACTGCAGTCCAGCACATACTCTACTGCCGAGGCCGCCTCGAGACCGCTCAGAACCACGCCACTTCAACCCCCAGAGGTGAGTCATGTGTTTGAGTGAAGATCCAGTAAAAGTGACTCCACTTGATCTCTCAAAAGAGCCCTGCTAGTGTCTACATGTTTTTTGCTGCCTGATTTCTCTCACATTAAGTGTGATATCTCCATACACCAGAAAGCCACAGGCCAGACCAGAGCAGATTAATCTAATCTCAGGTGACATTGCTAGATAAATCCTCTCACACTGTTGCAGCACTCTACGCTACCTCCTAGAGGGTAAAAGATGTATATTCATCTCTTTATTTATTAAATGTCAATGCTATTTTAATTTATTTTATGAAAGATAGATCTCAATTAATAGTATGGTTGTTTTGAATTATATCTTCAAATTATAGAAGGATTGTTGCAGTGTGAAGCAAGTGAAGAAAATAATCACATATCAGACTTCTTTGATGTGCCCAAAACATGAACTAATGCTAAGAGAGCTATACATGACCCTTAGTGGGAGTTTACTCACAAAGCACAATAGTTGTTTAAAGTTCGACCTCAACCTTGTTTAGTTGTGTTCACACTTGGCCTTATGCCCTCATGTGGCTCTTTAAAGCATTGTTTAGAGCAAAGGTCGAGGCAACAGCTCGAGCAGATTAACCCTGTGTAGGTGGGATATCTACTTTGACATGTGGTGGACTAGATGAGGACTAATCTTATGGACAGCTGTTCACAGCTGATCTGAGATGTCAGTGGGATCATCCTGGAGTTTCTAGATTTTCTAGGGGTGTACCAATAATTTTAACGACGGTTCCATTCGTATCATAACTTACAGATACAACTTAAGTTGATTTTAGTTCACTTTTAACGATCCAATTCGATCCGATTCACTGACCTAAAATTGATCCAAAACTTCAACCAATGTGACTCTGAGATAAATCCCTGGATACTGAACAATGCAGTTGAAATTTTCCAGATTCTTTGTATTTCTTGCAAGATAATCAAGTGTAAATTAAATATGTGTACAAAAAAACAAGTAAACAAGAATTAAAGACAAATCCATTCACTTTTTAATTTCATAAAGTTCAGCCCATGGTTGCATATATAATCTTTTTATTTAATTTTGAAACAATTTTAGAATGGTATAAGTTGATTCCTTCACCAACTTGCTTCAGAAATCGATTTGGTGGGATTGTAGGAATGATTAAGTCGATAAATCGTTGCACTTTCTGATGCTTACAACAAATACAGGTCTTGTTGGAAAAAAAAACATTAATTATAATTATTAAAAATGTAGGAGGCAGTTAAAAAAATTAAAAGCACCAGCACTTAATTTCAAAATAAAAGCATGCAGTTTCTATCTCAATAAAACAAAACAAAAAGGTTGTCCTACAGATGGTGTTGCAATAAATGCCTTCTATTTGCTTTGCAGAAACAAGGAGACAGTGATGCCTGTGACAAGACGTCTCTCTGGAGACAGTGACTCCTCAACAGCTTCCTCTAAGGGAGGAGGAGGGGGAGGAGGAGGTGGAGGAGGGGGACGCCACTCTTTGGGTGGCCCCTCAAGACGTGCTGGTGAAGAGGTGGTGCTGCTCGTCAATCGCAAGGAAGGGAAACATGTGATTGAGAGATCGGCAACTGGAGCTCCACGTGCACGCAGCCAATCCCGGGAACGAGCGGCGCTCGCTCCGGTCCTCAAACCCAGTCCAACATTGGGTTCCCCGGGTGGAATGCGAAAATCTAGCACAGAAAGAGGACGCTCTCTTACCAATGAAGGTTCTCGGAGGCTCAGTGCTCCACGGTCGCACAGCCAAAGCAAGTTAAGTCACCGAGCTTGGTCGTGCGACAGCAGCTCCGGATCGGCTTCTTCCAGCAAAGATCCGCATCCGCCTTCATCAGAAAGGAGTGAGGAGCTTCTGTCCAGACAAGTACCTTCATCAAACTCAGTAGTGGGTGTTGGGTTGTCTAAAAAACAGTCATCTTCTTGCTCCAACTCCCCAGTTAAGGGAGGCCAGAACAGTTATAACAACAGTAAGAAAACCACAAATACACCCCGTCCTCACGCTCCTCACTCTCCATCCATAGGCAGAGGCAAACTGCTTCCGCCCGTCAATCCAGGAGCGCGGCGATCACCACACTCATCCACACAGACCTCCTTTCACCCCAACACTCGCTCGCCAAGGAGTTCCCAGACACCTTGCACTGCTGGACGAGCCTCCCACAGGAAACTGACTGGTTTGGAACAACAAGAACCTGAAGAAGAGGGACTTGGCTTTGCCCTTCAGATGCTGCCAACCTTCGATCCCCAGAAAGAGCAGGACTTGTATCGGACTTTTGAGGCAGAGTTTCTGGCTAACACACAGCAGGCCAGAGGAGGCCCTGCCGGAAAGGTTTCAGGAGGAGCAAAGCAGCAGGTGTTGGGGAAACACTCAGCATCCGCACACAGTGATCCTAGTGTCACAGACTCTGCTTATTCCTCTTCTAACTCCTCCACCTCATCCACCACTGTGGGTGGGAAGGCTGGAAGCCTGCCTGAACTGAAGGAGTCCAAGAGGACTAATCTCCATCACTTTCCACTGGATGACCCTTTGAATTTACTTTATGGACACCACTTTGGAGGATCAAACGGTAATGGTCAAGGAGAGCTTCAGCAGTGGGGGGATAGTAGAGGGGCGTTCAAAAAGCTTCCAGCCATTTCCAGCTCAATGGAAGGAAGGGAGACTCCAGTTTCAATGCCTGGCCATGGAGACACAGAACCAGATGGGCTGAGGAATCATATCCTATCGGTGCCCACCTTGCACTGTAAAACTATGAATGGAGAACATGAAAACACACAGACTAATCGAGACGTTAAACTAGAAATCGACCATCCAAACTTACCTTACGATATAGAAAATGGTGGCCAGAGTGTTAAGCCTCCACCTCCTGAGCCATGCTCATTTCCCCTTCATGCCTCTGAAGACGGTTCCTTCCAGGATTCTTCAAGCGAAAACTCTTCCATGGGCTTAAGCTTAGGCGGATCCCGCTCTGGGTCCCCCCCGCCATCGTTACCAATGGTCAACGGGGAAAGTAGGCAGAAGAAGACAAAAGGTCCAAACTCTAAGCACAGTCAGGGAGCGAGGTTCCGGCCCCGCACCGACAACAGGCCACAAAACAGCCCATCCCGTATCCCCACCCCAGTCAGCTATAGGGATCTCCACTCACGTGAAACTCTTTCCCCCAGCCATTCGCCGCCACTTTCCCCTCACAGCTCCCACCCAGGTGGTCGTCCAACCACGTGCAAGAACCTGCACCAGGCCTTCACAGACATGATCCACCCTCAGTCCTGCTCCCCAGCTCTAGGCAGCACAGACTGCTCTTACACAGCACACTCAGGCGGCCTGGACACTGAAGCTCGGATGTAGCACAAATGTGATGAACTCAGCAGCAGACTGTCACGGACCACTGTTTTAAAAAGACATTGGATTAGGCTCCAAACTGTTTTCACAGCACGTGAAAGACATGTTTTAATTTAACTTTTCCTTGTGTAAATGCAGGGAGCTTGTGTTGCTGTTTTTGCACTTAAGCCAAATTATTTATTACCAAAAGAATGACTAAAACTTTAATGTAATGTTGATGTGTGCATGAGGAGGATTTTTGCCAATGCTATTACTTTATTTGTTGTTGTTTTTTTCTTTTAACTCACATGAAATTCTCACTTTATTTACAGAACAAGCATACGTGCTGCTGTGTGCCTCATTCAGAGGCATGGTAAAGTGCCAGGTGTTCTAGACTTCATCCCTATAAACAGTTAAAACACTAAACCTTTGGTTGAATGGATTGGCTCCCTCCTGTGGTTTGGGATAGCCTTTTACTCCTAAAAGACTTCACATTTCTACACTGATCTAGACCACACATGTGGCCAAATGTACTTATACAAAAGGTAATATGAATAAAAGTAGTTCCGACGCTTTGAACAATGTTTCTGTACCATTGCTCAATGGGATTTAAATGCGTTTTGCTTTTAGTGATGTACTTAAGGCTAATATTTGTTGTTGACTCTAAATTTCTAACATCTTTTTGAGATCCTGTTGAATTTTGTAAAATCCTTTTACCTTTACTTTGAATTTGACTGATTTTAAAACGAGGACTGAACTTTTTAGTCACTGAAAACGAAGAGTCTGGAACAAAACAGCATGAGTCACATGCTAAGAAAAGTAAATGTGTAAATATAACTTTTTTTGCTCACACATGTGGGTTTTTGTATATACAGGGGATGGAACGTCCAGTATAATGTATATAATTTGCCGTTTTAAGGTCTGTGACGCCTTAGCTATGCAATATTGGTGTTGGAAATGCCTTGAAAATTCCCCTTTGCCTTAAAGTGATTCACACATTAGTGTTTGAATGGTTTTCCTTTAGTCGGTAAAACTTGCATTGCCAACATCACCTGTTACTGATAGTGGAGATTAAAAAGATGTTATGGAAATTGACAAATACATTTGTTAATTATAACTTATTATAGGTTCTACTTCATGTAGATATACAATTCATGATACAAATGAACTGCATTATTATTTTCCTTTGAATTTGAGAAGTTGTTTGGAGATGATGTGTAAGGGATGTGTAGGACAGGATCAATGTAATGGTGACACCTAGTGGCTAAAAATCATATTGCAAAATAGTTGTCTGGCAAAGTTTCTGTTTCAAGTGCTCAGACATCAGAGACAGAGACTGAAAAGAAAAAAAATAAGAACTAAGAACTACAGTTCACATAAAGTATGTGAATAACAAATGTAATGTATGAGAGAACACATTCACACTACAGAGATTTGAGTGCTAACATGGTAGATTTATGTATTTAACATTTGTGGACCTTGTAAAGAAAGTTGAAAGATTGTAATACCATTGCTTCTAGAAAAACAAACTGGTTTAAATTAATTGTTTTGAAGGTTTGGAAAATAAAGAACAGAATGGCCACATTAATGCTTTGGTGGGGACCAGGTACAAAGAAGGCATGAGTTAAGAAAGTGATGTTGGTCTAATTTATTTATGTAAGGAAGCTGGTTTCAGTGGGATCAAGTGATGGTTATGTCAAGATGTAAAAGTGAATGTTTAAAGTTTTCCAAAAATTAAGGAATTTAAATAGCCAACTTTTGTCCCCGGGCATTTGGAGAGGCAAATTAATGAATGAGATTTTTTTCTTATCTAAAACTGTAATGTTTCTTCAAATTAAAATAGATATTTGGCCTTTTTAATTTTTTTTCATTTTCTATTTTTTTTTTTTCTTTTTTACACCTTTTTAATAAAAATACACAATCCATACTTGATTGAGGCACTGGCAGTAGCAGCTTAAAATGTCTTTCATTAGAATTTTTTAAATGTGTTTCTAAGGGTTTCAATTTGACATTTTTTCTGGATTATGTTTTGATTTAGTAATAGTCCAGCTCTATTTGAACTGTGAAGTCAGACCAACATGGAAGAATTTTTATTTCTCAGTCTTGTAAAGTGAGAAAAATATTAACTTGCTCTTTGTTGTATAGAACCTTAAATTTTTGTTACATTTTCACTTCCTTTAACTCACGGTCAGGAAATTCTGAATGTTTATTATCTTGATGCCATTTTCGCTAAAATGTTGGTGTACAGATTGCTGGATAATGTGGACGATGTGTGTAAGAAATAGCAATACTGCAACGTTTCACTTCTTTTATTTAAAAAAAAACGTACAAAGTTGTTCTTGTAATAAATGTTTCATTCCAAAAATTAAAATTGTTTGAATTTTTTATGTATTTCTGTAAATGCGCCTATTGGATTTCACCGAGGTGCAGTTTAGAAATTAAAAAAAATTATTTGATTTGATTTGTTTATTTCACGCATTAATTGTAGACAATATAACAAAAAATCACACACATATATCAATCCCATTTCAGAAATAAAGAAATGCATTGATTAAAAAACAGAATAATCATAAAAAATGTAGGAAGACAATAACAGTGTAATTACTCGTAATCTTAATGTAGGGCTATATTAAAAAAATGTATGCAGTAATGCATACAGTAAAATAAGGCCACATTAGAGTAATATAATGATTAGCCAAAAACAAGGACAGTATGAAAAATCTGAAATTTATTATTCAATTTCAAGATTCTATTTTCTTAATAGAATATTGAAATGTTTTCAATTTATTTATTTTCGCAAGACTAGTAAATGCTTATTTTGCATACTTTTATAAATGCTTCTTTTATAAAGTCCCTCATGTGCAAGTCCAAAGTCATACGTGACAAATCCAAATCAAGTCTGAAAACTTGTATTTGAAATAAACATTTTATTGTTCACAAGTACTCAATAAATTACTTTTAACAACTTGTAGGGACACACATTAACGGGTAGCTGGCGTTTCTCCGCTCCCATTGTAAAGACTTTGCATGTGGACATAAACAAATGAACATTCACATCTTGTCCCAAATCTCATGTCTCCACTCATTGCAAGGGAATACAAATGTTAAGATTACTTAAAAACTGGCAGAAGCAGATGTTAATAAAAAAAATTCACATTTCCCCCCTATCGCTTGAATGCACGTGAATGAAAGCTGACGTGACTTGTCACACTTGGTGGAAATGCGGAAGTAAAACAAGTGGGAGGGACGAAGACCAACACTGCTCGTACTACGACTTCAACGGTAAGATGTTTGAGGAGATTTCCCCTATTAATTCTTTTTGTGGTGAGCTTCATTATAGCACCAGAAGGTACGCTAATTCCTTGGGCAAGGGCTGAATTAGGCCGACAGATTAAGAGCTTAACTATCCCGGCAAAGACTTCCTTAACCCTTACTTAAAAGGTCAGCTTTCAGCTTTGCTAGCTGCAGAAGTAGCCTCGCGCTAGCCGACACTGACATATCTTTAGCCTTTACTACCAGCCTCATTCATCTTACGCATTTTCTGTCAAAATGCAAGAATGGGCCAATCAGTTATGCGTGAGTATTGTACTTAACTGCTGTTTATTCGCGTTTGTTGCGTCAACTTTTACGCTGTCGATAGCTAGAAATGTAGTTTGTTCTCCTCGTCACATTAGCCTACTAAGCTAACGTTAACATAGCCTGATGCTACTTAAGCAGCAAACTTTGTCTATTTTTGTGACTCAATAAACACATTCTAACAAAGGCATCTTCTGAAACATGTGACATTTTTGTCTGCAAAAACAACCCACTCGCTATTTGAATGGGTTAGTGTTGATTGAATTCGGAAGAAGTCTTATTAATGGAACTACAATTATTAGCTTGCTATAGTATTTGGACTGTGTTATCGCTCCGATGCAATTAATTGCCATACGGCAACCTGTAGGCTGTGTTATCCACCTGAAAGAATTGGATTAAACATCAAATATTGTACCCAAATGTCACCACAAAACAATTAAAAGAATGGTAATTAAATAACGTCAGCCCTATATCGGTTCATGATTCTTAAGCCCACTACTTTTAGTCTAATGTACTTCAATTACAAACTGTTAAGATTTAACCAAATATCTGAAGTTAACATTTGAAATGGTTGAGAGTAAAAATATCAAACAATATTAAAAAGAGATTTTAAAATCGTAATATGTACACAGTGTAACTCATGTTGTTTTATCTACTAGTAGAAGGTTTAGAAACTTAATCTTGCAGGAGACACATCAAGAAAAAAGCCACAAAAAAAAGTACAACAGCACTAAGTAATATCAAAAGAGAAAAAACAAACAAACAAAACAGGAAGAAATTACTTTGAAACATTCCAGATGGAGAGATTTTATTACAAGTGTTTTATGGACACATAAAATGCCACATGGGCTTAAATGACTCTTGATAGGGTGCATCAGTGTGTACAATAAACCCAATCTGGCTGTGAGCTTTCCCATTTTAGGAAATTGCTTAATCTTTAATGCTGTCTGACGTTTATTACAATTTTTTAAAACTGTTTTTATATTCATTATACTTAGGTAGCAGCTTCGTAATTTACTGCAACCAAATTTGTCTTTCAACAGAGGTTTGGTGACTTTGTGCTCATCTGCTTCCTCTTAATTGCTGTAATGACTCATTTGCATTTTTTTTGCTCTCTAACAGATTGAAATTTGTGTTCATGTGTTTCCCTCTTCACTTTTTGCAGCAGTTACAAATCTGCCTGTTTGTCTTACGACAGAATTTCCTTTAGTTTTTGTCTGTCATTATCTGTTCTCTCAAACCCTTACTGTTCATGGCAGATAGTGAGGCTGGTTATGATAGTGTTTTTTTTCCTAATCTTCTATTTAGAGAGAGATTTTTCTTTTTTCTTTTCCACTGTTAGCTTTTGCTTGCTCAGTATGAAGATTACACAGAAAACCCTACAATGTAATCTCCTTGTCACTTATATAACATAGGAATATATATAAGATATTATGAGATATTCTGGCCCTATTGGGATTATCTGGACTAAATTGTAGCATAACAATCATTATTAATAAACTGTCAGTTTTTTGCATTTTGTGGAGCACTTTGAGACCTCATTGGTTGTGAATTGGCACTTAATAAATTAAACTGAAATGTAATGACAAACTTGAAGAAATTTAGCTTATCAAACAAACTCTCAAACATCTCCCTGAGGAAGTTGCTCTGTCAGCTGGAAGTTAGGAAACCTGACCAGGAAATACCGAGGCCAAAACGCTTTCCCCATTTATCATGCTTGGGAGATTCTTCTTTTAAGAGGAGACATTTCATTCTGGTTTCTCAGCAAACTCCATTGATTCTTTTCCTCTCAGGTCTGCAGTATTTGGACAGTAGAAGGCAGGAAATCCTTTTCATTTCATGTGCTTGCACTTCTAGGTTTTCCTGTTATTTTTGAGATGCGGCAAGTTTCCACTGAAACAAAAACATCATTATCATCATCTTTCTGTGTTTTGCAGGAGAACAGACAGTTTGGATCCAAAATGACAGACTCCAAGTACTTCACCACCACCAAAAAAGGTTTGATATTTTTATATTGAATGCCACACATTTTTTAAATTGTGGTTTTTATTGTTGTTTTTTGTGGATTTTGTTACTGGCTCAGTTGTGAGATGCTAAATTGTTGAGAAAAAGCCATACATACAAAGTAACATTAGTATGGAATCAATGGACATTTACTACTTCCAGAATATAATGGACAAAGACCTTCATCAATATTAATACACCTAAATTGCTATTTAACTTTAAATGCACTGATGTCGCATTTTTGTTTGCCATAAACCATTTTTGCTATGAATATACAGATTGGGTATAAAGAGAGTCGGTTAGCTCTCAAAACCACTATTTCATCACATTTGCTGCAAAGTCCAAAAGTCATTTAGGATCCCTGTGAAGCTCTGGGAAAAGGCAAGCTGATGATTATTAACAACAGTAACAGCTGTTTAGGGTTGCCAAGAGCATGTTTGCTTTTATTTTACTATGATTTGTTCAACCTTGAACCTTAAATTAATGGTGTACAGGAAAGCCGGTGGCTTTTTGGAGACGATTAAAATAAAACCCATTTTTACAACTTTTGAGAAAGATTCCCACAATGAGATGGAACCTTACTCAGAAGCCGCTTTTATCCCTGGAACTGCCATCTATTTAGTTGTATGAGTTGGAAAACACTAATCTGGAGTTTCAAAATAAAAGCACGATTCATTTATTTAGCAAACAAGAAAAATCCGCTGCCATGCGGAGAACATGGTCACCTACCATAACAGGCTGTTGAAGATCTGATTTGAAACATCAATGGGGAGGGATTAAAAAAAGTATTTCATTCAAGGCCATTTTATCAGTACTGTAAACATTCCATATCAATTGTTTTCTTTTAACTTTTCATTATTGTAACCAAAATTTTGACATTTCTATCCTTTGTTCAGTTTAAATAGTGAAATGGTTTATCTTAATGAAAAAAACTGTGCTTGGATGGATCTAAAAAAAGGGATATTTATTCAATAAAAGTGTGAACTTGAGAATGAAAATTAACTAGTTTTATCATTTTGGGAGAAACACTCAGCCACACATTAGTGTGTGAATGTGTTTTTGTGTGTGGGTGAATGGGGACGGTGACTGTAAAGCGCGGTGGGCCTTCTAAGAACGGAGAAAAGCGCTACTTAAGTGTGCGCCATTTATAGTTTTACCATTTTTATTACACATTATTTTTCTGAAAATATTACATTTAGCTTTTGAAGCAATGCTATGAGCTGAACAGTTTTTCAATTTACTAAGGAACCACTAGCATTTCAGTGTTGTGTGTCTCCCATTTTCTTTTCATCTTGTATCAAAAACACAAAAGATTTAGAAAAAAATGTGTTCAAAAAAGATCAGGAACAAAATCACAAGAATCATCTTTCATTGCTGACATTGTCCCTGTCGTCTATTATCATGTCTAGTTATTTTGGTGCAAAAATTTCAAAGAGATTTCCTCCTTGTTCTCTTCTTTTTTTTTTTTTTTGGGTGTCATGCTCACCAGCTTTATACTTTGTCAGACAATTTTAGTCCAGAGGCAGCAAAACTAATGGGATGAAGCAATGTTTTTCCATGTAATACATAAAACTGACAAGTGTTTAATCCTTTGATGGTAATAAGATACAAAGATTTGACGGAAAATTAGTAAATAAATAACATCATTAAAAGAACAGTCACATTCCACCACCCATTAATATTACAAGTGTCCAAAAATTTTTGGTTCAGACATTTTATCTAGCTTTGATCGTTGGTAATTAGCCTGCATTTAACACTTCCATTAGCCATGCTACTGCAGATTTCATGTTCATGCTTGCAGACTAATGATATCAAATGAGCATGTCCTCCTGCAGATTTGCTTGACTAAAACGAATCCATTCTAGTGCAAAGATCCTGCTCCAAATTCCACCTTCAGAGGTTTTGTGCAGACTGTTTAGTGTCGATTAAATAACAAATGGTTGCTGAAAGTGTAGTTAGGTCAAAGTGGTCGAGTTTCTCTGCAGTACAGCAAAAAGTAATGTCTTTAATAGTTTGTATTTTAACAGAAGTAGCTTTCATATGATATCCTGAATTCACCGACCGCTTTCTTTGTTACATGGACACTTGTGCTTGATTCCTGCCTACCAAATGAATCGATGTTCCTTTTCTCACATGTGTGTTCAGGAGAGATCTTTGAGCTCAAAGCGGAGCTCAACAGTGACAAGAAAGAGAAAAAGAAGGAGGCTGTGAAGAAGGTTATTGCATCCATGACAGTTGGCAAAGATGTCAGGTATGAAGGGGAAATGGTAGCAAATTCCCCCTGTTTCGAGTCTGGTCTCACAAAATGGTTTGTTCCTCTCTCAGTGCTCTTTTCCCAGATGTGGTGAACTGCATGCAGACCGACAACCTGGAACTGAAAAAGCTGGTCTACCTTTACCTGATGAACTATGCTAAAAGTCAACCTGACATGGCTATCATGGCGGTTAATACTTTTGTGAAGGTAACGCTCTAGCAGTACTCAGTAACTGCTATACAAAATAATACATTTGGGTAATTTTTGCAAGTTTAATAGTTTTTGTTGCTTGTTTTGAAAACACTATAAAAAGAAGCGCATACGGTCAGTTGTAGTGGCACCAGCTGTTGTTTCCAACACGTCACAATAGTCCCACATAAACAGTACAACAATAGAGGTTAATGATGGTGTCTAGAGGGTGTTCTTGTTCTAAGATTTAACACAATGAGGTCACAAACATTTTCTTTTGGTATAACTGCTGGGAAAAACAAAACTATCAGAGCTCTATTCTTTCAGTTTATAGTGGACAGAAACATCGTTTGATCTAATGGTTTTTTTTTGTTTTTTTTGTTAGGGTTTGTCTATTTTCAGCTGCTGGTCTGTGTGGTCTTTCTTGAGTCATTTAGTATGAAGCTTTTTTGAAACATTAAAATGAAGAACAAAGTTATCAGTCACTGGTTAACCTTCCTGATTTCTGTCATCAGTCTTGAAAAAAATCCTTCAAGTTTGAGATTTTTGTGTTTATGCAGAGTTTTATTACCGGTATTCAGGAAAATGCTGCATGGAAGTATCTTCAATGAACTGTATTTAAGAATGATTTCATATGCGATTACTTTCACCGTTTAGGACTGTGAAGACCCTAACCCTCTCATTCGAGCGCTTGCTGTTCGTACGATGGGCTGCATTCGCGTGGACAAGATCACCGAGTATCTGTGTGAACCTCTGAGAAAATGTCTAAAGGATGAAGACCCATATGTGAGGAAGACAGCTGCTGTGTGTGTAGCAAAGCTCCATGATATTAATGCCCAGCTGGTGGAGGATCAAGGTTTCCTGGACACCCTGAAAGATCTCATCTCTGACTCCAATCCCATGGTATGCTGTCTGTATGCACCTGCTTGTAGTTACATTTGGCAGGTTTCTTACTCTTCTCTTTTGAGAGTTGGTTACAAACCTCAACTCCATTTCCTTGATCATCTTTCAACATGTCTTTGTGTAAATGCCTTGCTTAGGAAAAAGAAAGTGTTTATATAACACTGACTTGTGTTTGATTTGTCTTTTAGGTTGTAGCAAATGCAGTTGCAGCTTTGTCGGAGATCGCAGAGTCTCATCCCAACAGTAATCTTCTGGATCTGAACCCTCAGACTATAAACAAGTTACTTACAGCTCTTAACGAATGCACAGAGTGGGGACAGATATTTATTTTAGATTGCCTGGCCAATTACACACCCCGTGATGATCGTGAGTCCCAAAGGTACATGAACTATCTTGACCGTATTTATCCTGGATGTCGCTTTGCTTATATTGAAAGGTTATTTCCTCACTTTCCCTCTCATTTCCCATTCTAATCTACCAGCATCTGTGAGCGAGTCACCCCAAGGCTGTCTCATGCCAACTCAGCAGTTGTGTTGTCAGCAGTGAAAGTTTTAATGAAGTTCATGGAAATGCTGCCAAAAGACTTGGACTATTATGGCACTCTACTGAAGAAGCTGGCCCCTCCTCTGGTCACGCTTTTGTCTGCTGAGCCTGAGTTGCAGTATGTGGCACTTCGAAATATCAACCTCATTGTCCAGAGGCGGTAAGTGTAAGAAAAGCTCTTGCATCCAAGACTTCTTTAACTACTTTTATTCAAAGCAAAGACGTGTCGTTTGGAATCTGCCATATTTAGGCCACACACCCAATAAACCATTTTTGTCTTTAAGGCCGGAGATAATGAAGCATGAAATGAAAGTTTTCTTCGTAAAGTACAACGACCCCATTTATGTCAAACTGGAAAAGCTGGACATAATGATCCGTCTTGCATCTCAAGCCAACATAGCTCAAGTAACACACTTTGCTTCAATAGTTAAAAACTAAAATCAGACGGTGCCTCTGCAGAATCTAGATCTGGTTGGTAACAGAGGTGTTTTCCTCTCTTTAGGTTCTGGCTGAGTTAAAAGAGTATGCCACTGAGGTGGATGTGGACTTTGTTCGCAAAGCCGTCAGGGCCATCGGCCGCTGTGCCATCAAAGTGGAGGTGGGTGGAGATGATGCATGATTGTCATTACTTTGTCAAAAATATATTTACCCTCCCAACACGCACACACAAACTTTCTTGTTAAGTAAAGTAAAAGGAAGTTAAGTGCAGATTCAGACACCAGGTGGCTCTGTTTCTAAAAGACGTTTAAGCATTTAAGTAATGTATCTTCTTTAGTTCAAAGTTTGCAGTAAACCGTGAAAACAAAAAAAATAATTCTGTTGTCATTTTTCCTACCTTAAAGTACATTTTTATTCAGTAAATGTTTGTTTTTTATCTGTTAAACTACCATATTTGCACGTTTTTAAATGTTGAAGCATTTCTCTACGCAAAAGATTTTCTCTTTGTCTGTACATTTGTCTCAAGCTATAAAGCTCAGACCTTTTTCCCCCCCACTGTACTGTAGCAATCAGCAGAGCGCTGTGTCAGCACCCTGCTAGACCTGATCCAGACCAAGGTCAACTACGTGGTACAGGAGGCCATTGTGGTCATCAAAGACATATTCCGCAAATACCCCAACAAGTAAGAGTTTTCTGCAATCAATATATACATTCTAATAAATCTTTGTTACCTCATTTGCATGTTTAAAATCTGAAAAATACTAAATGTTGTTTTAACGTCTTTAAATTGAGCAGTTATTTCCGCTCCAAAAGAAAAAATGTGTGTTTGCCCCTTTTAGGGGTTTGGAAATAGTCAGAACATAAGCTTCAGACATTAAGGACAACCACCGTTTATGTCTTGCAGACACTAATTCACTTTTTATTTGTGAACTGCAAATGAAGAGCTACATTTATAAAAAAAATGACATGTGCAAGGGTTCTCCGACAAGGGCGTTCATTGGTAAAGGGCAGATCTTCAGAGACCTCACCTCCATTTCATCCTGTCAAATATAAGGCTGGTTTGTTTGGAGTGTGACTTCTATGTTGATAAATTCATGTGCCAGACACACTTTCTCCCACACAGCGGAACAATGTAATCATGCATTTGAGAGCCCCCAAGTTCCCAATGCCTCCAGCTTAGTAAATCTCATGCCTTCAGCTGAATGAGTCACCATTTAGTTCAACTTGTTATTTTCTGGTAATTGAGCATTTGTCCCTGCTCTTATGTTCTTGTGCAATTGTTATGTAAATTGGGACTCTTTAACACTCATTTTATGCAAATAGGAATGAATGAATTCACTTCTTTGTGCTAAAGGTCATTTTAAGTATATTGCTGGTTTAAACTTAACCCAAATGTATTGTGGCGGGGTTTATTAAACAGCAATATAAAGTTGGGTTTTGCCTTTAAATTTCTTTATCAATATCATTCCATTTATTAGGTCAGGATGGATTGTTTTCTTATTACTCACCTTGACTGACAACAGCTCAATCCAACTCAGTCAAGTTTTACTTTTCCATTTAACAAATATTTTTCATGGTTCTGGAAATGTTTTTGCACCACTCTGAACTTTTAGTAAAGAAAATGTTGAAAAAACTTACTACAGGGCAGATTTTGGCCACTAATATAACATAAATAGCATTAAAGGAAAATAAATTGGTGGATTTGTTTTTCACCCAAACATGTCATTTTGTATGTAACGATAGATTTTTGAATTGCAGATTTTATTTTTGGATCTCGTGATATCAATGCTGCATTTGAGGCCCTGTCATTTAGCCGTGAATCTATTTCAGATATGAAAGTGTGATTGCTACACTCTGTGAGAACCTTGACTCCTTGGACGAGCCGGAGGCTCGTGCTGCTATGATCTGGATTGTTGGAGAGTATGCCGAGCGCATTGACAATGCTGATGAGCTGCTGGAGAGCTTTTTGGAGGGTTTCCATGATGAAAGCACTCAGGTTTGTTTGTATTTTATTGGACTAATAGTAAGAGCAGCTGTGACATTTTGGCCCCTTTGTAAAATGTATTATTAACATTAATCATCTACTGGAATTCTTCTAGCCCTTGTGCTATCTTGTGGGGTCCAGATGACCCTACTCCCAACGTTAACGTGCCAGGCACGTTAACGTTGGGAGTAGGGTCATCTGGACCCCACAAGATAGCACAAGGGCTAAAAAACATTCTTTTGCAAATTATTTAAATGACAAATCTATTGTTGTCCTTGAAAAACCGTCTTTTGGACAAAGGCGTTAGAGTAACAAAAAGAAGAGGCTGCACCAAGTGTGCTCGGCCTTGTGAGCGTGTGCATTTTTTTTTTTTTTTTTTTAGTTCAATTCAAACTTGATTAAGCACGGCACATGAGGTGGCCACGGAACAGTAACACACTGTTCCCAGATAATTCATTGATTTCCGTTTGATTGTCCTGTAGGGGTTTTTCCTCCTACATGAAGGGGCTCTGGTGGATAAGAAATGCTTTAAGCCGAAAACATTTTGTTCTTTTATTGCTGTGTGAATGTGACAATAAAGGAAAAGTTGAGGTTTTATTATTTCGTACACGAGTTGTCAAACTTTACTCTGTTTATTTTCGGGGTCTTCAGGTGCAGCTGCAGTTACTAACGGCAATTGTCAAGTTGTTCCTGAAGAAACCCACGGAGACACAGGAGCTTGTTCAGCAGGTTCTGAGCCTGGCCACTCAGGTGAGGAGAAGAAAGCCTTTGCAGTTCGCTTCATACATTTTTAATTCTGCTGATCGTAACTCTTAAGTGCTTTCATCATTTATGTATATTTTTATTAGTTTAAACAAAACAAAAAAAGTCAAATTAGATAACTTTGAGTAGGTCGTGGCTTCTGGTGTTTGCTGAGCAGATCCAAGTTTTTCAGAAACTTCAGGGATTTTCAAGCACAGCTAGCTCTAACATACATAAAATGCATTATAAGAAAAAAACACAAAAAGGCACTTGCAAAACATTATAATGTTGGTAGGTGAGGAATAACACTGGTCAGACTCAGTCAGCATAATAAATAAGTTATTGCAATCCAAGAAGACTGTTTGATTCTTGTCAAAATATAAATCGCGTCTTTCCCATTAAATATCAGAATTTTTTCCCCACTATGAAAATGTTAGTTAAGGTTCTCATACATCCAGGTGATGTCTTATAGTCCATAGCAACTGCACTTTAAATCCAAATGTCGAAATGTTTCAAGTAAAAAGATTTGAAATCCAGAGTTTATGACTCTATAAAAACACGTTTAGTCATTAAACCAAATGTGAATCCACACCAAATTGGAGCATATGGACTATAAAACATAGGAAACCTTACTTTTTTTTTAAGGTTGGTACAAAATGTGGTTTGAGTTTGGTTCCCAGCTGCAGCTTTCAGTTCAATACTTGGTATAAAAATCCTGAAAATTGGCACTTCTGTCTTTGAGTAGTTGTTTCAAACAGGATCATGCTGTGGGTCACAGTTCTGTTATTTTCAAACTGGTTTCTTTAACCTGAAAATGTGGTCAGACGGTCTCCACGGTATAACGCGCCCCCGAGGCTGACACAGTTTTCTTCCCATCTTCATGTCTCATAAGGATGAGCAGTAGAAGATTTTCAAAAAAAAGTCATTATTAAATGTATTTTATAAACTAGCTATTTTTTTTTCTTTTCTTTTTTCTAAAGGATTCCGATAACCCAGACCTTAGGGACAGAGGCTACATCTACTGGCGCCTGCTCTCCACTGACCCTGTAGCTGCAAAGGAGGTGGTTCTGGCTGAGAAACCCTTGATCTCTGAGGAAACTGATCTGATTGAGCCCACTCTGCTGGAGGAGCTTATCTGCCACATTGGTACTCTGGCCTCAGTCTACCACAAGCCTCCCAGTGCCTTTGTTGAAGGCAGCAGAGGTGTTCAGCACAAGAGGCTGCCTTGCAGTGCTGGATCGTGAGTGATGCTCGTTTTAGAAAACAGAAAAGAAACTTTTTACTCAAGTCAAACAAGCATATTGACCTTAAACTTTTCCCATCCAGTTTTTAGAGCAGCATCTAGTAGGGCTGACATTTTTCCTTTTGTTTTGTGTACCCCCCCCTCCCTCCCCCCCCCAGTGGTGAGAGTGTGGACAGCCCGGAAACGAGCTCCACAGCTGGAGTTTCGGATGCACCACCTGCTGTCATCCCATCCCAGGGAGATCTCCTGGGAGATCTTCTCAATTTAGATCTCACACCAACAACCACCGGACCGCCCCCACCCGCTGTCTCTACCGGGATGCAATTGGGCGCCATGGACCTTCTTGGAGGAGGACTGGACAGCCTGGTATGTCTTCTTCACACCACTTTTTTCCTGTAAAATGTCAGGATCAGTCATTTTGTTGTTGTCTTCATATCAGCCCATATGTTCTACATTTGGTCTTTTGATTTCAAATGTGTCTTGAAGTTGTATATATTCTTTTTTTCCCCCTTTGTTTAATGCTGCACTTGCAGATGGGAGATGAGTCTGAGCCGGTAACTTCCTACAGAGAAAGGGCATGATTTTTTTTTAATTATTAGACCATTATACAAAATCGCTTTTAAAGAGCCCATATTCGCTTATGCACAGCTTCAAAGTGTTTAGAAACCTCAAACAGAGGAGCTGTGAAGGTTTCTCCACTTGGTCAGTTAATATTTCTGTGTAAAATGTCAAACAAGTGGGTCTTTCAACATTTATGGTGTGCAACATTTGTCAGAGTCCCTGAACATTTCCCCACCTCAGTGATCTCAGGGCCAGAAACTGTTGGTGGCACCGCTACACGGTAAACTCTAAAACTGGTAAAACTGATAGTATTATCATAATTATCAGTCTCTTATGACATCCAAAAAGTGTCGTGCCATACAAAGAGGAGACCTTATATTATGTGAATAGTACAGATTTTGCAGAAGGGATGAGCTCTATGCTCTCTGTAAAATCAGCAGAAAGAGCAAAGCATCTGTGATGGTGCTGTAACATCCTGACACCTGTTCCAAGTACATTCTGATCAGTTCCTAATACTTTTTTTTTAGTATTTAGACCTGGTAAACAAAAGATTGGCACAAGAAAGAATGCCTTCAATTTCACAGGTTCATTTGGAAATTAAAAAAAAAAAAGCTAAAATTATTTAGGACTTTAAGGTCATCTGCAGTCATCTAAAGCTGTTGTAAGTTGTGCTTTCTGATTATAGCGTTGCAGTTATTATAGGAAATTATAGTTTTATAGTTACAGTTATACATATAAAACATCTGCTGTCCTTTTTATTGATAGTCATTAAAGCATTTGTACTATTCAAAGCATTGAGTGGGTGTTTCATAATACGTACTTCAGAAGGACTCGATCTTAAATTTAGATGTTTTCCCTTCTCTAAATTGCTTCCAGCAAACACAGCACACAGTGACAACACTATGATACTGAATTTGACAGCTAAGTAGAAACAAAAACTCCTAAAAGAAAGACAAGTTAGTTAGTTATCCTCTTGTAGTGTTTGTTTTGACCACTAATGTAATTAAAAATAGGGGTTTAGATGGTTGTGAACTCTCTTGTGTTTGGCTAAAACTGTCACAATGCGACAAAAGGGGGAGCAATTCCTTAAGCATAATATGGGCTCTTTCACCACTGAAGTTTAAATAGTATCTTTTGTCCAGCTGTCTTATTGTGTATCATCTTTTGAGAGATAATCCTTGAGTCTGTGTCTCATCTTTGGACTCTGATCTGCTTCATCTTTTAATCAGCCGCCCGTTCCCCTGCGGACGGACACTCCTCAGTCACCCCAGATCCCAAATCAGTCCCCATCACCCCCAGATTACAGCACTTCTGAGGTCGGTCCAAGGGACCATGCTGGACCAAAAGCAGCCAGCACCAGTCTAGAACCCAACTTCCCTAGTCCCTTGTTGTTCCGCTGTGCCTCTTTGAATAGTCCTCCACAGATATAATCAGTGCCTGTTTGCACCTTGGTGTTGTGTACATTGGTAGTTTTTCCTCTACACTTAGATGGCACTTTTAGTAAATCACACTTATATTTTGTGAGTTTTTTTATGTTTCTGTACACATTAGTTCAGCTTTGTCACTCTGGAAAATTAACCTTTTGTTGCCACTAAAATTATTTATCAGCACCTAAAAAAAAATCTGTTTTATTTCACGAAAAAACTGTTCTAAATTGCTTAAAACCTAAAATTAATGAATGTGTACTGGCTTCTTTTTCCCTCTGTTGATATAGTAAACCCTTTGCTGTTATTGATCACTGAAAGCCTTTTCTTACAGTAGATGTTTGCCGTCCTCCACCCATCCTCTTTAAACCTGAAACAGTCCTTTCTAGCATGTTACAGCTACACTGAACCTTTTTTTTTTTTTTTATTCTTCTCCAATCCTAGCTTGGTGGAGACCTGGGAGGAAATCCTGCGGTAAGCACATTTTGTCTTTTATAAGTGATGGGCTTTAACTGTTTGAAAAGGAGGTCAAAAGTGTCACACGCTGGTTTGTGACCTGCAGATAGGAGCAGGTTTTGGTGCGGCTCCAGCTGCAGTGCCAGCATCTTTCAGTGCCCCCGGCAGCGGCGGTCTGGACGACTTATTTGACCTTGGGAGTGGAGTTGGTATGCCAATGGGTTCTTACAGCCCCCCCAAATCTGTGAGTTATTGCATTTGTGTGGAACATAGAAAATAAGTAGCATATCATGCATTTAAAATAACTGCTGTTTATTTATTTATTTTTGTTTAGGTTTGGCTTCCAGCCATGAAAGCCAAGGGACTTGAAATATCAGGCACTTTTGCCCGCCGTGCTGGAATTATTCATATGGAGATGACACTCAATAATAAAGCAATGAGTGTCATGACTGATTTTGCCATCCAGTTCAATAGAAACAGGTACGATCATGTCTGTTCAGCGATGATTTTTTGTTGTTGTTTTTTTTACAAAACACTGGCATTAAAACATTTTCTGACACATTTTTCTTCTGTCTTTGTTCAGCTTTGGCCTCTCTCCAGCTGGTCCCCTCCAGGTTCTTACTCCTCTCAGCCCGAACCAGAGTATTGAAGTGGCCCTTCCCCTCAATACTTCTGGGCCTGTTATGAAGATGGATCCTCTTAATAACCTTCAAGTAATTTTCAACACTTTTAACTTCAAGACACTTGCATATCACCATTTCACTGCTAACACTTTTTGGGGTTTACGCAGAATAATGTTGAGAATTAAACAGAAATATCACAGCTTACCTAGAAAATTGGCAAAGTAATACTACTAATATTACTTTTTTTTAACATGTTGGATCATTTGTAGTGTAATAAAATATATTTTTTACAATTCTTCATATCTAGACAAAACAAAATGAACCCTTTTTTTAGTTTCTGTGAAATGAGCTTTTATATTGATAACTTCGTATTTAATAATTTAATAAAAACAAATTATGGATTAAATATTTTTATTAATAAATTGGAAAGCATAAATTCGAATAAAGTAATTTTTCTCTGTCTGATGAACACTTATCTTGTACAAGTGATAATTGCAAATTAAAACAAGGTGCTCAATTTTGATACATTTTATACATAAAATGTAATAAATAAAAACAATGTACTCGAATATCACTAACAGAATAAAATATTACAAGCGCAACATAATATAACAAACAGAATAGAGTATTTTTTATATTGTATGTAGCAACTATCTGGCCTTCCTTGGCTACAAACCAATGGAAATTTCCGAATCCAAAGGTTTTAGTTTTTTTTCAGTTTGGTTAAAAAGAAGTTTAGCGCAATAAGGATTTCCAGATAAATATTATGTATTGATAGGATAAAAACACATAAAGGTGAAGCTTTTTTTTTCTTCTCTTAACCTTTGCCCAATGGTCGACAATTGCTATGTGCAGCTGTGTAGAGAAGATAAGATTGTTGAGGCGGGTGATGAAGGTGCGATGGTCATCAGTGGTCTCACAACATATGCTTCCTTCAGTCCTCAGCAACTCCACTAAGCTTTAAAACATTAGACTGACAGTGATGTCCTATTATATTACTTAGGAAGTTTTTATGCATTACACCAACAGCTGCTAAAGTGGCAAAACGCTTTAGGAAATTTAGATGCCAGTTTGAGAGTTTTGGTTGTTGGCAGCTGCCTTTATTAAAAAATAAACACTATATTATCTTTCTAGCTTCAGTGGTACGTTTAGGTGACTGCAATTCTTTTCCAAATCAAACCAAATTACTTTTGCTGTTAAACTTCGGGTTAAAGGAAAAATGCCTGGAAAATGCCCATCATTGATTAAAGGATGTTCTGTAAAACACCAAAGCAAATCTGGCAGCACCTTTAATTACACGTGCTGTACATTTTCTGGTGTTGTACATTTTTACTGATTTAGTCATTTGGATTCCTCTCCATGCAATTTCATTTAAAATATGTAATTCCTCTCATATTCTGGCGGTATTTCCACTTGGCAAGTGCATCATGATTGCATGTTTCCCTTACTAATGAAGCCGCTATATGCGAACCACAATCTGGTGCTTTTCCTTCAAATTTATATAACAAATCCAGAGCTAGTCACAACAAGTGCCTCATTTAAAGCTGCACATATAGACTTAATGTACATCAGCATGCTGGTACTTGAATTTGTGCCATAGCAAGAGAAGAGCTAGAAGTAACTATATGTGATTTGCTGTTGTTTGTCTATATCTTTTATTATTGTGAATTGTTTAGTAGTTAAGAATTGTAAATGTGTTTGTTGTCTTGTTTAGAAATTATGATAATATTGCCCTCGTGTCTCATCACAGCTCTTTATGTCGCCTCTTTGAATAAAGTCAAAGTTAACATCACTGAAAAAGTTACCATTATGTTAACCAATGTCGCTGTATTTGTGTTTTTTGGTACAAGAAATCAACAATGCTTGTGATTGTTGATGAATTCCTGTTAACAAATGTTCAAAGTGAAGCTTTGTGTGTTGTTTTTTTTTTTCATTCCTATATTTCACCTGAGAATTAGATGTGGTGATGAATTATTCATGAACCATTCTTCTCACATCCACTGGATGAACCTGTTGTCCCTTTCCCATAGTGCTTTGTCCAACATACTAATCAGTATACTCCCTGCAACGTGTCACTACAAATGCTTCCTCTGGAAAATGTGCTACTGTGGCTTGAGCCTTCGGAGCTGAAAGACGGCTTCTTTTTAAAGCTTAAAAATATTGTTTTTTAGCTAAGATTTTAGCTTAATTTGACTAATTTTTCATC
Organism: Oryzias curvinotus; assembly: GCA_023969325.1. NCBI lineage: Eukaryota > Metazoa > Chordata > Actinopteri > Beloniformes > Adrianichthyidae > Oryzias > Oryzias curvinotus. The sequence continues at coordinate 21,855,947 of CM043714.1, forward strand.
CTTTTATTTTTACATTTTTGAAATACTGATCTTAAGTTTTTTCGTTTCTTTTTTTTACTGTTGTTGCACCTTCACAAGGCTGCTTGGTAATTAACAAAGACTGCATTATTTTGATAGTGTGATTGAACATACAAAAAGTTAATACGCTAAATGGCATCAAACAGATCGTATTTTATTTCGCCGAAAGGGTTAGACTGTGTTGTAACAGCAAAATAACAAAGGAAATGTCATCCAGCACAAATTCTTTGTAGTTGTAGCTAACATTTTTTTGCTTAAATCTTCAGGACAATTAGATCAGCTGTATTCCAGTCAAGGACTTCTCTGTCTGCTTAATAATGTTTTAAACTGAGATTCATTTAAATTTAAATTCATTTATGAAATTATAGGAAAAGCATCTAGTTTTGCTTCACCCTCTGGTTCCCTGTTTTTTTTTTCCTGGCCCTGTTTGCTCTTCTCTAACCAACATGTGAGACTTTTATGGTTTTAGGGAAGCAAGACAGAATCCTGAAATATGTGGTATAAATGTTTTTTATATATATATATATATATATATATATATATTTTTTTTTTTTTTTTAATTGGTTGTGTAAATCAAGGCGTTTGCACTGAAACATTGTTTAAATGTGAAGGGCATGTGGAATTGCGTGTTGGTTCTCCTGCTGTTTGCCTCTCACCTCCTCAATGGATGTAATCCATCCCACAGGTGGCTGTCAAGAACAACATTGACGTATTCTACTTCAGCTGCCAGTACCCCATCAGCATGCTGTTTGCGGAGGACGGGAAGATGGGTGAGTGTTTTCGCACTCAATTGCTTTACTTAAAAGCCTTGAAGTCATGCTGACGTCAGCATTTTTATAAAAAAAAAAGAAAGACCTTCACTGAAAGATTGATGCAAGCGTGACCGTGTGACGTAGATGTGAGTGACCAGCTGTCACAGCTCATTTTTTAACATGCCGTCCCCTTTTACCCGTTCTGTGTTGATTTTAGGACCGCCAAACCACTTAACAGCGAAATCTTTAACTCAAAAAAACACATGATACAAAAAAAAAGTATGTAGCTACTGTAAAAGAAAATCAATCTCTAAATTTTCTAAATATATATATATATATATACATTGAATTTTGTAAGCAAATATCAGTTTAATTTGAAATAGTTAAACTCCGCTTTTTCAAAATGCCAATTAATCATCTACCCCCCTTAATGCAGAATTTTGAGCTCTAATGAAATTAAAAAATTAACACAATTTTGACTGGGAAATGGCTCCCTTTCTAACAACTCCAGTGGTCATATAATGAACTGCAACATTCAGTTATTTCAAACTGGCTTGAAATTCAGCAGTGGAAGGTTAGACTTTAATAGATGAAAAATATGCAGAAATTTGAGTTCCAGTCAAATCAAAACGCCACCAGTAATATGAAAAGCAGCATCAATGAATGTTGCCATGAAAAATGAATGCACAAAAACTCTTTTAAAACCTGGCTTGTACATACATTTATATTGTGATGTAAGGTAACCTGCTTGTCAAAAGGATATTTTGTTCCTCTGTGAAAATGTCTTTTGGTGATCATTTATGGAACTGCAACATTTGCTGCTTCTGGTTTGGCTGTAAAAACCGGAACAGAATGTTTGGGCTTGAGCTAAATGCTGAACTACTCTCCGGCTGGAGCAAACACTCCAGAGTCTAAGACATGAAACTTGGTGTTTTCAACTGAGCGGGAAAATGTAAATGTATCTTTTATAATCCATCAATGCTTTGCAATAAAGATGAAAAAAAAAAAATAACAGTTCGGGTTTCATAGTGGAAAAGAACACATTGTGGTGTGTACCTTTTCTTTGGATTCATTCTTCTTCTCATCCACAGAGAGACAGATTTTCCTCGCTACATGGAAAGACATTCCTAACGACAACGAGTCCCAGTTTCAGATCAAAGACTGCCACCTCAGTTCAGGTAAGGTGGCATGATTAGAGAAAAAGGCGCACAGGCTTCCATCCAGCTGAGCCACTTTCGGCTTTAAGGAAATCCAGACAGATCAGTTTGTTAATAAAGCAAAAATTATAATTTATAGGACTCGTCCTCTTTCATCCTCATTTAAATGTAATAAATTAGTTTTGCAGAAATGTGAATGAAACTGAGCAGGAGAGGAATCAGTAATGGCAGCTTAATGGAGAGTTCCGGCAGCAGACTCTATTTTCTCTGCATGAACAAAGAGAGGATTTCACGTCCTGCTGAGGTGTAACCGACTGATGCCGAAGAGAAAGGTTTGTCCCAAATTAGCGCCTGTATCTTAGTTGGAGTTGGTCTTCAGGGTGAAACTGTTTTTTTTTGTTGTTTTTTTCAGTGGTCTAGCACATTAAATGACAGTTTCTTCTGACAGCTTTAGGGCATGACCAGAGTCTGTGAGGAGCTTGATAGTACATTTTTAAACTAACTGGAGCAGAGCTGTCATTTATTTATATATATGTTTATATTTTGTCGACAGATGCAGTCTCCAACAAACTGCAGGGTAGCAACATCTTCACCATTGCAAAGCGGACGGTGGATGGCCAGGACATGCTCTATCAGTCTGTGAAACTCACCAACGGCATCTGGGTTTTGGCTGAGCTGAGAATCCAAGCTGGAAATCCAAATTACACCGTAAGCATTTGTTGTTGTTGCACATGATCACAGCCGTGCATTTGCTGCTACAGTATGTACCACGCAAAGAAAGAGCTGGGAAGACACAGTGGCACCTTTTTATTGAAAATGGAGAAGCTATTTTAAGAACATCCCACATGCTGTGCACAGATTCTCAAAAAGGAAGTATAAATCTTAAGGGAAGCAAAGAGATTAATCTCACTTCTTGGCTTTTATTTATGGAGCATTAAGATCCAAGTGGGAATCTTTGCAGCCCACCATCTTTTTATAGTTTGGTTTGTTTGTTTTGTCTCCAGTGATGGTGAAAGTCCAAGAATAGAATTCACTGCAGCTTTTTTCCCTTAAGAAATCTGTCATTTATCTGCCATGCTGAGCTATTTACACGATGTGCAGAGATTTCACTTTTTGGACCAAAAGAAAAGTTGTTTTGCCTCAACTGATGCAGTGAAGAGTTTCTCTCTCCTTTACCCATTTCAAGCAGATACTTGCTGGAAAACTTTCCAAAAATACTCTTGATGTTTTTTAGCTTGAAAACTTTTAACCACATTTTAATAGTGTGTTTATGGTTGTAAACAGTAAAAATACTCACGCATGAAGCTCTTAATAGACTTGTCTGAAAAAGACATGACCGTACGGATCAGAATTTCCTGTTTATTAATATCAAGAAAGCTCAATAATCAAATTTAAAAGTTGTGTAAAATAATTCCAAGTTTGTCAATCATTGGTTATCTAGAGACTCCTTCTTTTGCAGTTCTTGGTAAAAAAAATAAATAAATTACATGTAGGTACTGTGATCAAAAAATATAACCCCCTTTTTTGAGACGAATTTTGATTTTAAAATTGATTTTGTTACAAAGAAAAGACAAAACTGAAGAAATATGATAAAGCAAAGAAAATCTTACAAAAATGCAAAATAAAAACCTTTCAATGTCGAGGATTCTTTCTGTAGGGCAAAAACCATAACAAACAAAACAATATACTGATCTTTTTTGGGAATAAAGTGCAAAGTACACCAGTCTGAATTTTACTATTTCAAAATTGTAAAACTAAAATGACATTTTTTGAAAATATGTCTAGAAAACATAAACTTTGACTGGAGGAATGGACGCCTTGTCTTTAGTGATAAACAGCTGCTGATAAGGACCACCCAGCCACCCAGCCGGGGTGCTCGGTTGGTAAGGTGAGCGGCTACCACGCAGGAATCCAGGGTTCGATTCCCGGAGGGGAATAAACAATGGTACTGAGTCAATTACCATATCCATTGAGCAATCACCCAGTGAGGGTCCTTAGGCGAGGCCCTTAACGCTACCGCCTCCCAAGCGCGGCCAGGCTGCAGCTCACCGCTCCCCCAGGGGATGGGTCAAATGCGGAGAAGAATTTCCCCATTGAGGGATCAATAAAGTACTAATTAAAACAGGATTGGGACAAATATCTTCCAAACACGATGACAAAGAGGTCTGTCTAGTCTGTAGCTTAAGTCAGGAGTTTGCTGGACGTTTAAGCAGCCAAGACGATCCAAGAACTGCTGGACAAACTCATCAATCCAAAATTACTCATCAGGGGCCTCATTTATAAACGTTGCGTACGCACAAAAGAAGGCGTACGCCACTCTCTACGCAATAGTTGAGATTTATAAAAAGCAAACTTGACGGGAAAATGTGCGGTCCTTCACGCAAGCTCTGACCCAGGCGTACGCACAAAAACGGGTGAAATGAGAAACGGCGACACCGTCGGCAGATGGAAGAAACACGTGAAAGTGAGAATGACAATACTGCCTCTCATAAATAACATGAAGACTTCACAAAGCAAGTCTCACAATGAACAGCCTACATGAACACCCGTTTGATCGATCAGCAGTGAAACAAAAAAAAAAAAAATCAAACGACAATTACAACAGAAATTCAAATGAACACTTACTTGCAAAAAGAAAAGTGAAATATGTTCTGCAATATTGGCATGTTGTGCAATTCATACTCATAAATAATATAGTTAACAGAACGACATACTGTACAAAACTGATATTCTCGTCAATGTGTCTGGAGGAGCAGATATAGTCAAAGTCAAAGTCAAAGCTTTAATGTCAAATATGCTGCATCCGTAAGACATACAGCACAGATGAAATTACTTTCCTCTCACCCCACAGTGCAAGCAGCATATAAAATAATAAATAAACGACTTAAAAATACATTCTTTTGAAAACAATAAAGCCGATAGAGCCGCTGCGTGTGCACGCGCCGCCAGATGCGTGCGAATCAGACAGACAGACAGACAGACAGACAGACAGACAGACAGACAGACAGACAGACAGACAGACGTATTAATTGTCCTCTGGGGAAAGTTGTTTTCATAGTAAAACATTTCTTCATAAGCTACAGAATTATGGTATTCATGCATTTGCCTTTAGTTTGTTTTCTTTTTGATAAAACAATGTATGGCGTATGTCTCAACCATTCAGAAAGCAACAAGAAATGACATTTGAGCTGAACAATTTCCCATTTCCACGTCGATTATTACCGACATCTGTAGCTTGTCAGATGCAATCAAATGGATGGAAATAAAATGCCCCATCACAATGCGTAATGACGCACAATGGCTGATCTTGCGCTCTTAGAAGATGTGGCAAATGGAAGAATTGGGAGTGAACGCATCTTTAGACAGCAAGAAGACTTGCTGGTAAACGAGGACGAGTGGCTTATGAGCCGGTTCCGACTTCCTCGAGCCGTCCTGTTGGAGCTTTTGGGGGTGTGTCACCCGGTGCATCTGGTGCGTCGTGCCCCCCCCCCCCCCCCCCACCCCGCCTCAGTCACCACTCCACGTAAAAGGGATTCCCCAATAATTGCCGCCACTCTCTCATCAAGAGGGGTCAGCTCCGGTGTTCCCCTGTCCCCCACCCGTGGCAGACACACTCTAGCGATGCAGCGCCAGACGTTTTTCTGCCTCGACTTTGATGTCCGACAATTTCTTTTTTATTTCGGCCGCGGTCCGGCCATTCACGTGCCTTTTCGGCATTAGTAATGCCCACACTGCGCCCTCCAAACAACATTTTTCTCCTCTTTTCCACCTCGCCAACGATAACTTCTACTTCACATCGAGTGAAGTTACGTTTTTTTTATTTTCTCTCGGTGTTTGCCATGGTTTCGCTATCAATGAATATTCATTTGTGGGCGTTTCACGGACTATTTATGGGCAACTATGGGCGTGTCATGAAGCCGCAAAAGCTGCGCAGCATTTAGAATTGGTTGTGATTTATTAAGGGAAGGATGCGTAGGATGTGCGTGCGCACGGTTTTATAAATCCGAATATTTCTGTGCGTACGCACGTCCTATGTTTCATCCGTACGCCACTTCTGACGCAAATCCTACGCAAGGTTTTATAAATGAGGCCCCAGGACTTTTGGTGGATTTACTGACAACCACACAACAGCACAGAAAGAATAAACTCTTGGTGATGTAATGAGTCGTGACCCCAAATTCTTCTCAATCAATACAATCAATTATTTGCAGAGCTTTTGTGATGATGGTCATGCAGTCTGACTCATGCAGATTCTGAAGAATTTGATTTGGTTTTAGAGCTTTTAGATGAAACCATTGAAGGACGCAGGCAGGATTCTAAAGAAGCATTTGCAGTTGGAAATGTCTCACATAACAAGCTTGACTTAAATATTCATGAATTGAGCTCTTCTCTGAGGACCTTCACACATTTTTTTCCTCTAAATGTCTCACTTCTTTATTTCCATAAATAGTGTAGAAACATTTGCATCTTCCATTCTGCACTTCCTGCAGAAATGAGTTAAATCAGAGCGCGGGACAGAGCGTGGGCCGTCATCTTTGTATATCATGAATGGAGATGGATGATAAATTCCCATTTGATTGGACAGGCAGACATGACAGAGATTGATGCGCCGTAATGAGTGATGAGCATGCCGAGGCAGGGAGAGCGGCCGGCCGGCCCGTGATTGGAGTGTGTTGGCTCCTGCTGTGTGTGTGTTTTGCTGTTTACATGGTATTTTCTGTCCGTTCTGATTTAGCGTGTCTCTGTTTTGTCAGCAAACCGCAGGCCGCACATCTGATGAATTATGTTTGGCTTAAACATGCAGGATGAGCAATCTTGAGCTGTGACCTTGGCGTGACTCCTCTCCCTGTTCATTTCTCTGTCTGCTTTCCCTTCATGTTTTATTTATGAGGTGGCATTAACTGTCTACTTGTTTATTCCTGCTTGTCCATTTGTCACTTATCTGGACCGCACTTATTAAACTTAGAATTTTGGTCCTATTTCTTGTCATCAGACAACTTCTAGAACAAAATTGTGTACTTTTGTTCTGATATGAAGTTTTTCCTTTGGTTGAAAAAAATCCTACAACTTTTCAATGTTTAATTTCCTACCGAAGGTCATGAGGTGAAGAGATTCCTGCAAGCCTTCAGCAAGTTCTGTTCCAGTCTGTTCTCCTTGTCTCATCTGGATGTGAATCCAGGCTGCTCTTTGCTGAAGCTGCAGCGGTCCCCCCAGATTTCACAGATGGATTTAAATCGTACAGTCAAGACAGGACAAGACCTTCACTCATACTGTGCTGCAAGCCCAGAATGCACTTTGGTGCTCGTTCCTCTGAACTGCTGCCTGCTGCATGGTCCCAGCGCTCTGTTGGCACCGAACATGAAAGCCAAGCTGCCAAAGCCTTTTGTTAGCTGCTATTTTTAGAGCTAAAGAAGTAAAGCCCTGCCACTGGCTGTTGGCGGAGCTTGATGGTGTTTGAGAAGATGAGACCCCAAAGTGATCAGCGTTCATGTTCATCGGAGCAGCAGAAAGCTCCTGCTGCGTTTGCAGAAATTGCAAATCTGGATTCACATTGTTTTACCCAGTAGCTTAAACTACCTTTCAGAAAACTAAACTTTACTTCACCCAAAATATAGCTGTTAAAGGAAGATGAACATTATATATGGGGTCATTTTGAAGTCATTTGTTGACGCAGAACTAACAGACCCTGTAAAACATTTGATATTGATGTAGTTATTTAATTATTTTTTTTCCCAAGGGACGCCAATGAAGACAATTTGACTGCAATTTCCAAATTATGTCTTTTATTTCACATTTTTTTTCTGTCATTTGTTGGCAAAACTCTATCATGGTGGCGAGAGTGAGCTTGAAGGGCGGAGTCGCAAGTTGATCAGAAACATCATAAAACAAAAAATAAAACTGATTACAGCTGACTCAGACAGCAATTCTCTGTATTTTTTTTAGAGTTTGTCTTTTAATTTCTTCCATTTAAAATACGTTATCTGGAGAAGACTTTCGTTAAACACTTTCAACGTACATCTCTGAGCTTAAGTCCACTTCAGCGCTATTTATGTAGCGCAGGATGGGTGTGCTGCTCATCATTTTGACGTGAAGCACCGGTGTTCTGTTCTGCCATCCGCTGTCCCCATGGCAACAATGTGACCAGTGATGTTGCCTGGGTTTTTTTTTTTCACCCACCCTCCTCTGGAATGGATTCTTGATGTTGTCTGAAACTCTGTTAATAGACTCCAAAAAGCTACCAGTGACAAAAATAGATGCCATTCCTGAATGCAAGCATGCAGTTTTAAATTTCATTTATTTTCAAAGGTAGATTTTCATTGGAATTTATTTGTTCCCTTAAGCTATTGTTGTTTCTGTGTGAGTCTTTTCATTTTGCAGAGCCAGTTATTTGTATGATTTAGTCATCAATTCATCACTCTTCAAAACGTATTCTCATCTGAACAGAAAAGGCACATTTTTAAGAATTTCTTCAGCAAATATTCAATATTTACTGATTTGTACAAAATAAGTAAGAATCTGAAAGCGGAAGTGTTTCTGTTGTGCTGGCGAGAATCGCTGCAGTGAAATGTAAACTCATCTTTTCATCCCTGAAGATCATCTTGACAACATCTGGACCTGTAGGTCAGCTGAGTGTCGCATGTGTGAAATGTTTCCGCCATGTTTCAGCGGGGAAAGCTTTCACTTATTCGCACTCGCTCATCAAAGAGCTGTCATCCCCTGGCCTGCAGAGCTCCTCTGTCCACTTTTACATCATGATATAAATGCACACACAGGCTCACCTGCGGCACTCCTACATGAACAGACAGACTCTCTCAAACCTCGCCTGACTGCAGTCTGGTCAGGATTCTTTCCAACTCAACATCAAAAGCTTGTTTTGTTTTGGAGCCACTTCAAATTAAAGCCGCTCAGCATACTTCTTCTCCTCCACACCTGAACTGTCAACGGTTTTCATCTGCTTGCTCTCTGCATCCTGGACCTGATGTAATCCAAGATGGTCTCGGAAATGACCATTTCTGCTGTTCCTGGCTTCTTGTGTTTTTTTGCTCGGTGGATGTGATGAATTCACAATTATGCAAATGTCCAGTCTGCTGCTGCTCAGTCCGTGCCTGCCCATGTGCCTCCTGTTCTCAGTCACAAGTCCCTCATTATTCTCCAGGAGAAGGAAGATGGAAGACCTTGGTTTTTATGGTGGCCATAAAAAATTATGAATGTTCATGAATCCACATTGAAATCACAGGTGCAGCTCAACAAATTAAATATTCTCCTTTTCCTATATTATGTTTTTTTTGGGTAGTATTTCAGTACTTTATCAAACAGTGAATCTCTTAACCGTCAAAGGGCTGCACTGTGCAACTTTTTTCTGTTAGATTTGACAAAGATTCAGCTTTACTTCTGTCCTTCCTCATGAAAAAAAAGCAAAACACTTTGCTAAAACCAGAGAAAGATTTTTTGGTAAACATCTTTGATACTTAATTTTTTTCCTCCAGTCATAAACTAAATCTGACAGCATCATGTTCATGGTTTCTCATTGTTAGATGTTTGCTTCCTCTTTCTGTTATTTCCTTGCGTCTGCACTGGGATTATAACTAAATTATCAACAGCTCCTGTGTTGAACTCTCAAATGCTGGAGTTCGAGATTCTCTCGGTTGCCGTTTCTGCACCGTGGCTTCTGCATTTCGTCACGTCTTGTTGATGGCAGTGCGGCGGTCTAAATGTTGCTAGCAGCAGCAGCAGCAGCAGCATGCATTAATAAAGAGCCTGGAGTGTGCTTTCCCACAGCGAAGGGAGGCTGCAGCGGCGACTGCTGCACTCTGCTTTTTCCTGACTGCAAACTGTACTTACCGCTGCTTCCTCTGTCACCTCATCACATTGCAGGTGAATAACTAATCACCGCAATTAAGATAATGGAGCAAACATCATAATGTATTAGTGTCACTGATGCAGGGAGAGGAATTTGAGGCCTGAAGCGACTGAAGGCAGCAGCTTTTAATCACAGAAATGGAGGATTATTGAATATAATACTTCAATAGGAGAAGCATTAATGCAATATCGGATTCAATGGAAGGAACAGTTTGAGAAATCCGGTGCTGGCTGGTAAATGAGTGAATGACAGAGGAGAAAATGAAAATGTCATCTCTGATTTTTGTTAGATCCACAACTTTCCTAGCACACAAACTGTTCTGCCAGTTTTTTTTTTTTTTTTTTTTTTAACATTTGAATGTAATTCGCTGTGAGAGCAAGAGGAAAGTGTGCAATCTGTTTCTGCTCCCATAATGAGCTCTACATTATTGATGTTTCCAATTGTTAAGCAGCTTGTTTTAACCGTGCAGCACTTACTGACCATTTATCACTTACATTTTTTAAATGGATGATCAGTTTTCTACAACTTCACAAGAGTTCAATCAAAAGCAACAAGAGTAACTGCCTTTTTAATGTTTTGTTAAACCACTCTCCATTTGGAGAAATTATGAACTGCAGGATGACAGACTTCATTAAATGTGAAAGCTTTTTCCGATTGAGACTGGCATGAAGGAGTGGGCAGACTGCCTGGCCGGCCTCTAGTGCACTGCTGCATCTGTGCTCCTGTCTGTGCTGTTTGCTCTTGAAATGACCGAATCAGTGATGTTTCCATTTAAACTTCCTGTTTCCTCCCATGTAGAGGAATATGGAACCTGTGTGTTGGTGAAAGGTGCATTCAAACAGTCGATGAGATGAAACTATGTTTTGTGTTTTAGGTTAGACTTTTTCTTCTATTTAAGGTCCCACTCCAATCATCTTTTGGTCATAATTTCTGCAGAACGGCAGGAATTCATTAGAAATGTTGTGGTTGGGGCTGTTGGCGAGGAGAAAGCCAACCCCATCATCCATCTGTTTGCTTGCCCTCCCGCTAGCTTACAGCCCCTCACGTCCGAAGCTAACATTACTGGTGCAACAAAAATGGCGAGCGGTACAGTTTTGAGCCAGATAGCAGCCCGAATGAGGAAAGCAGATGGATGTACTTATCTGCAAGTGAATACATCAGAATAGACTGGAGCAAGGAGCTTGTGGCTGTCTGTAGTAGATTCTACGTCACACAAGCTTTTTCCAATGGCAACATCTGCTCCTGATTCACAACGATTTGAATACAGAAATACTCAGAAATGCAATTTTAAGCTTAATTCTCTTAATATATGTCCTCCAGCTTGAGAAAAATGCCACAAGAGTGTGTTAAAAGCACCAAAAACACAATGTTCATGGTAGTGGGTCTTTCACAAAGATTGGAGTTGAGACTAAGCATTTATTTGTCTGCTTTTCAGTGATGTATCTAGTAGACGTTTCATTTAAACAAACCATAAAGACGTTTTCCCATTCTTGTCTCCCTCAGATTTCTCTGAAATGCAGAGCTCCAGAAGTTTCCCAGTGGGTGTTCCAGAGCTACGAGGCAGTGCTGAAGAACTGAACAAAAACCTGAGCATCCATCCTCAATCACCACCTGGCACCTCCTTTTTTCTGGTTTTCCCTAAACCGTCTGCAACATTTATCTGTGGTGTCTGAATGTGGAATCCTTTAAAGTCTTCATTTGATCTAGTTTTGGTTCCCTCCTTCCCCCGGTTAAGCCCATAGATGTAAACAGTTCACTGCCTCTCTTCATTTTTTAATGAAATATCTCCAGTTTCAGCAATTATCTCAGTTATCAGATGTAACATTCAAACTGGCCTGAGACAGCCTCTAAAGGCACTTTGAAGCCCAACGACTCTGCAGATTTCATGCTATTTTTAGGAGCTGCAATCATCATGTGAATCATCACTTTTTCCCTTTTATTTAGAGGTCATTTGAATAGAGGGTTGGAAGTAGACTCTTCTTACGCTCTGCCTGCAGGAGGTGGATGATGGCTGTGCAGAGGACACACACGTGCTTCGGCTACACTACTGTTGTCTTTATTTTATAGTGTTCTTTAGTATCTGTGGGGGGAATTGAAACCTGACCACTGCTTTCCTGTAACGTGGAATGACTTGCGTGAGTGGAAACTGTTGGTGCGTGTTTCTTTCAATTTTACAACAGTATCTTGACTTTTATAGCAACAGGTGCTCATTGACTGCTCTCTGATTTAGTTCTTCTATGCTTTCTTTTGTGTCTTCAGTTTTGTTGTACATGTGACAAAGTAGGAAAGTAGTAAAGCCCTTGAATGGAGGATTTTATTTGCAGCAGCTTTTAATTTTTCCCCAGATCTTCAGAGTAACTCCTCTGAGTTCCTCTGACTAACAGGAGATGAAGACCCCGGTGACCAAATGCTACACTGGCTTGTTACAACCTGAAAGTGAAGGAAAAAAAAAAACAAATCTCAAAAATTGATTTATTTAGTGATTTGCCACACTTTACCTTTTTATTTGAATATTTCTGCGGATCACTACACAGAACACTGCATTCTAGTGTATGTCTCTGTGGGAGAAAAAGGTATAAAATGTATAAAATCTGGTGTTTTTGACTAATTTCAGCTGTTGCCTGTAGATCATTATATCATTTAAAAAGAACAATTAAAAGTCCTGATGAATTAAAGTTTTTTCTTGTTGAACTTTATTGTGGAATAAACCCTAGAGACTACTTCGTAATGCATCTCTATTTCTCATGGTGAATGTGGAAGGTGATTTGCACAGACACTTCATACCGCACTGCAAAATCATCTGCACCCTTGGAGATGTTCAAGTGTCTCTGGTCACAACCTTGAGTTAAAGCTGAGCTTTATGCCACACGGCAACCTAAAAGATTGGAGGTTTATTTTTATTCATTTTTAAATCCAAGATTTTTTAAGAGTGTAAACCTAATAAACTACAACAAATTCAAACTTATATCAAGTGGTAAATGGGTAATTTCAGTGATGGAGATCTTTGCCTAAAGACAATAAGCTGTCCTCCATAAATTAAAAATATTCTAAATGTACTAAATGTACTATTCTAAATGTACTATTTTGGTGTACATAATAATCACTGAAATGTTCTTGAAATAACCAGTTTATTGTTCAGTAAAAGTGACACATTAGATGAATAATTATAGGGCAGTTTGGAGGTGACAGATGATCATCAAAAATTCATGAAGCAAGAGTTATTTTTTTTATTTTTTACTTGCAATGCCTTTTTTAATAGAGCCATTTTTACTCAGCTTTGATGTCTCAATAGACACCACACTGACAGCTTTTACTGATGCTTTGCACAAACATTTGGGTTCCCAGCCAGAGTATTTAGTTGATTAGATCAGCAAAAAAATAAGTAGTTTGCAACAACAAAACATAACGATCTGAATGTTGTACACTGAAAAGACTCAACTAAAATATCTATTGTAATCACTTATTTGTATGGTTTTAGTGAGCATTTGTTGCCACTCTTAAGACCTTTAACAAAATGACATCTTTGTATTTTGTTTTTTTTAGAACTGATATAAAAACGTTTTTTTTTTTGTTTTTAAACCTTGATGGAAACAGTTTCTTGACCCTTTCTTGAGAAGAAAGATGACAAGGTCTTGTCAGCTTTCTTCTTCGTGCGTTGTCCCCGACAGTGATTGATGGCACCTCATCGACCCTGACGCCCGAAGAGCCCGTCCACTCTGTAATAAGTCAGATAGCCAGTCTTGTCTGCGCGCCTCCATAACCCCGCACACGGCGCGGATGCGTGGCCTTTTCCCTTTGCCATCTCTATATTGCAGCGTATGGGAGCACCAGGCTTCCACACGCTTTGCGCATGACATGATCCGATTGGATGCGCAGGGCAGGGGATATTAGTGATGTGAGAGAGTCTATCCAACGGCAGGCGCACAAGACTCGTATAACCACACTAGATGCCTTCACAGGAAACGCAGGTGTGTCGGCTGCGTGGACGCTTCCGTCTCCCGTGAACCGTTACCGAACGCGCAGAGATTTCATGCCGATTCAAATCAAAGCACGTGGGACGCTTATTTACGAAGCCTCGTGGCTGTGCGCCTTCCTGCCTGTGATGGAGGAGCGCGGCAGTGGTGCATCACTGGAAATGAGTGAGCGGTGCGGAGGAGATCATCAGTGAAGACATCAAGGGCTCTCGCGCGTTTGGGCAAGGTCAGAGCCTATCCTGGGTTAAGATTATGTCCACGTGGAGAGAGCAGGAGTGGACTTTGAGGATTCCTCTTTGGGGACGAGGTCGGCAGGGGATGTCCCCTGAGGACAAAGAGTTTCTGTCGGTGCGTTGGCTCGCGGGAGCTGCAAAGATCCACCCGTTTGCGTGATCATGGCTGAGCATCGCTTCTAAATAATCTACAAGCTGCGTGACTTCTCTCTTGCCGCCCCTCACCTGGGAGATAAAGTTTCCCCGTTCTGCTCCTGAGGATTGGGGGGCTTATTTACCCACTGATTCGTGTCTGACGCACAGTTGAGGCCAGTTCGTGGGATTTGGAGGCAGCGAGTTTCCCGAGCAGCGGGGGGACTGAATTCCTTCAGAGCCGTGGACCTCGAGAGTCTGGCTTGCTGTCGCTGTCCATGGTGCTGAACCCGAGCTCCAGGAATGGTGGAGACGCTGAGTATCGCAGTGATCGGTGCTCCCGCAGTGGGGAAAACTTCCATAATCCGCCAGTTCATCTATAACGATTTCTCCGAGGGGTACACGGCGACCAGAACCAGATATGTGTACAGACCCTCCGTCATTCTGAACGGAAACATGTATGAGCTGAAGATTTTGGACGTCCCGCCAATCGCCTCGTTTCCTGCGAGCGCCAGTCAGGTATAGTCCCCCCACCCCCAAACAAACGTTCACTTCTCTAGACTCAACTTTTTAAATGGATCCCGTCATCTCAATTTCTTAAATCCACGTGTCACTTGCTTGGTCTTTGTTTAAACTGTCAAGGAGCGCATGTGTTATTCACAGCTGCTGCCAAAGACAAAACACCACTTTTATTTAGTCGCCTTTCACTATCAGATGTCTCTAGTAGTTGCTATGGAGACTGAGTTAAAGCCTTAGAGCCTCACTTTGACGGTGTAAAACTCTCAACCCCCTCATGAGGAAAGAATGAGGTTTTTATAAGCCATAAGATGCCTTCTGCAGAGTCCTAGCGGTGCTCACAGTCAGAGCTATTCAGATGAGCCTACTGCCTTTTCGCTGCTGGCTTTTGAGCATTTGTCTGCTAATGGGATGCTCTACAGGAAGCAATGGTCAAGGTCTGTGCTCTGAAACAGAGCACACTGTCCTTTTATTCAAGGCCACAGGTCACATGGCACAACTCATTAGTCACAGAGTTGTCAGCAGGACAACTTAAATGTCTTTTTTTGTATAAAATACATATGGCTGTAACTCCTTCCTTGCTTGAGTCACAAATTTCCTCCTAACATTTATATTTATCAAAATTGTCACATGCTTCAAGTATTTTCTTCACGGTTCTAGACCCTAGATTTTAATGAAGACAGGCAGATTTCCAAAAGTTCAGGGAAAAGCCAGCATGACACTCAGCAGCCAGAATAGTTTTGCTGAGCTTTCTTTCCCTCCTTTCTTCTATAGTCAACAATCCTTTAAGTCCTAAAATCCTGTCTTTGTGTTACCATTCCTCCACTGTGGACACACAAAAGAGGAATTTGAGAGGGAATCGAAAAAGCTTGTAACTCAAACTCACACTACTGAGCCTTCATTTGATCTTTGTATTCAAAAAAACAAGTTCTGACGTTGAAAGTCATAGTTTTCTTTGTTTAAATCAGAATGTGTTGATAGCTTGCAGTGCAAAGCATGAAACCTTATTTTTTGCTTTGCAGTGCAGTAAAAAAAAATCGAAAATAAATAAAGTAGCTTTTTGAAATATTGTGACCCATTCCACCTATGTCTAAACCTGAGGCGGGCCTTTGACCCTTTGCTGCGCCACTTGAGAGGTTGCGGTTCTTTCACAAATAAAATATCTGAGGTCACCTCCTCAAGCTGCCAATTACCACAGTGGGAAATTTGCCCTTTTCTAGTTTCACAGATAGCCAAACAAAAATGGGGGGGCAACAAAAGAGCATCCTGAATGTGAGGTCTCACAGTGGAGAAAGAGTTACTCATCCAGTCTACTGGAAGAAAATAGGAAAGGGACATTATAGTGTGCCGCCCACAGGCTCCCTCTGAAAAAGCTCAGGGTTTAATAATTTTTCTGCTAAACCGTTTTGAAACCCCCCATTGGGGAAAAACTGGTAAGTGTGAGCAGACAGTAGGAGAATCATACATTTCATGAGTTTAAAGTGTAGGAGTGTTTCCCCTGAGGGCTGAGTCACTTCAGCCCTTTTTGTTGTTGTTGTTCCTTTCCTTCAGCCGGCACAGCTCACAGTAGCACCAGACTTCATGCTCTGCAAACATTATGGGAGCTGGTGAGGAGGTGAGAGGGACCCTGTACGTCAGGGTCTCTGTGTAAAGTAATCAAGGGAGAGAGAAACAATTAGCTGAGTGCTGCAACCATCTTTCTATCAAGCAGATTTATGGTTGCTTATTTGCTGAGTAATGACTCTGCAAGGCGTGTTGTGCTTTTTCATTTTCTGCTCCTGTTGTGTCCTGCCTCTTCCAAAGCCCACAGCTCTCTCTTCACCATGAGGGCTCTTTCCCTGTGTTGCCACTACAGTCAGAGGCATGTGACCAGAGCCAGTAAAAGAGCAGCACAAAGAACCATGATTGAAAATTGACTTGCTTTTGCTCAGTAAATTCAATTAAAGCAGCATTCATGGTTCCAATACTGCTGGGAATAAACCACCAACAGAGAGCAGGGCAGCTGTGGTAGATTTCATTATTATTTTAGTGAAACGGTTAAAGCAAAGGCTACCCGGTGAAGTATAATCCATACTGTAACATTTAGGACAAACAAGCCTCGAGTCAGTACACCTCCATACTGATGCAGCTTTTCTCATTAATATAGATTGTGTTTAAATAGATCCGGCTAACGATCTTTAAGCTGTTTCTGACCCAGTTTTTACTATATATTCTTTTAATGCTTCAATTATTACTTTATTATTAGGCTCCAATGATTGATTTGCTTTGCTGTTGGGGAGGGCATCGCTTTTCCACAGCATCTGCCACAGTTTTGGCTGAAGGATGCAACAGATTCAAGCCTGATAGAGAATTTGCCATAATTGTTCTTGTTCTTTTTATTCGTGCCATAATGTATCTCCATGACTTCCTCCCACTCAAGATGTCTTCTCTCCCTTCTCTGTTCTCAAAAGACATTTTCTCAGTTTTCTCTGATAATGCTCTCCAGTATAATGGCACTAAAATTATGGTTTTTATGTGCTGCGTATTGTGCAATTTGGACTCTGAGTCAGGAGGAACATGTACACATTTATAAAAGATTTTTGGTCCATCCAAGTTCAGAGAGACTGCAATAAAGTTAATGTTTGGATGAAGATTTTCAGCTGTTCATGTGTGTTTCGACACAACCAGTTGAACTTAATGCAGTGGACCCTAAATGTTCTTCTAAAGCAGAGGTAGGACAGTCAGCCTCTGATTGGAAGATTGCAGTTTTTGACACTAAACCCCACGTTGTTCCTGGTGGTTACAGGTCGGCGCCAGTGTTTGCCACCAGTGTGTGGAATGTGTGTGGAGGAAGTAAAGCGCAAAAACACTGTACATTGTAAGTCAGAGCATGGTTGACCCTGACATGCAAAGTGAAGACAAACTTGAGTGAATTTGCAAAAAACAAATTTTACCTTCAAAAAAAGAAAAAACAATCAAAAACAGGAGAAATGAAACCTTTGCAATCTAATGTGGAAACAGAGGTATTGTTTTTTTCTTGTCATGTGGGAACAGCATTTCAAAAATCATTTTTAAGGTGAGTTAAAAACTCAAATATTTTAGTCTCCTGGCTGGAGCTTCCAATCCTCCATTGTCCCTCTCACCTAATTCAATTTTATTTATATAGCCCAAAATGACAACAATAGTCGTCTCAATGGGCTTCATACCCGTAATTTTGTAATATAATAATAATAAACAGGAAATCACGAAGAACATGAAGTCATAGAATTCAATAAGTAATGGCTAAAACTAAACTAAGCAGACTAGGCTAAACTGGGCATCTCTGCCCTCAGATCAGGGGTGTCAAACTCAAATTCACAGTGGGCCAAAATGAAGCTGTTAAGTAAAGTCATGGGCCAAACTCAACATTTATTGAAAAATTAACTGCAACTGATTTGTAATGTTTAACCTTTTCAAATTGTGTCTTCTTATGTTATCTTCTTTCATCACACCCAAGTTAGCTCCGCACACAAGACAAACAGGTCTGTCGTTTCTGTTCGTGAACAGATAATTTGCCTCCCACCTGTCTTGAAAGCTTCTGTTGTCCATTTTTCGTTTGGCCATTTTTGTGGAGGGTGAAATTAATCTGTCCGATGTGACTGGAGCATGACTGTCAAAGACTGTCAACAGAAAAAAGGAGCGCTTGCCGATTTTTTTTTTTTTTTTTTCTTTTTTAACTTGTCCTGTCCAACAGCTGGGCAGACAGATGAGAACTGAAGGCCTCTTGTGTTGGACATGTTTTACTTTTACAACAGGGGTTATGAATCTTGAGACAAACCAGAGGTATGTCTGAATAAACCCCTTTTGTAATCGAGGTCAAACTTTATTCATTTTAATTATTTTTTAAATTCTTTGGTGTTGGACCGGACGGAAAAGGAAAGAAGGGAAGAAGAGAGAGGGATGTTAGGGGGGGGGGGGGGGGGGGATAGGAGGGTGATCATAGGAGGGGGGAGGGGGTAAAACCATGCAGCAGCATAAAGCAACAAGCTACTGGATGTTTATCATTTCGGTAGAGTACAGATAGAATACAAATCTCAAAGGGGTGGGGCCTGTCCACACACACACTCAAACGTTATAAACACACCTGCTAGCTGCAAAAAAAGAATACACTTCAACATGAACACAATACAGATAGTGTTCACACACGCATACTTATGCCTACAAGCCAACTAGTGTGAAATATTTCATTCATTCACGCAAATTTTTTGTGCAAAGGTGAGCTAACACCTGTGCTCAGTTGAGTGTTTATGTTCTTCTAAATTGGATAATGGAATGTGGAAAGAAGGAGGGGGAGCAACCAGCCATCCCCACACCAAGACCCCCTGCCGCGACAGCAGCAGCAGCCAGAACCCCCAACGCCACACGGCAGCAGGCAGAGAACAACCGCCCCCCGGGCGACCACATCCGCCACCAGGCCAGGGCCAGCAGGACCGCCGCGAGGCCCCCAGAGCCAGAGAGCAGGGAGGCATGGGGGGAAAGAGAGCGATGCCCCAGCCCAACCAGGAGAGCAGCCCCCCCCCCCCCCCCGCAGTGCCAGGAGGGCCCAACGCCGGGCCCCACCCGAGAAGGGTGCCCACAGCCCCAGACAAGCACCCCATCACCACCCAGAAGTTCTGGGCCTCCCCCCGCCCCAACCCCAGGTACGGGCCAGGACCCCCCAAGGGAGACCCGCTCCGCGCTCCAGGCAGCCACCCACCAGGGCCACAGGTGGTCCAGAAAGGTGCAAGACAGGGGCCAGCCGCCCCCGCCCAGGAGGGGGACACCCCAGAGAGAAGGGAGCCCACAAGGGTTGTTGTAGCCGTGGCCCGACCAGGCTCGGCCACAGATGGAAATTGGCGAGGCCCAGCACCCGGCGGCAAGGACCAGAACCCACCCCGCAGGGACACGGACACCCCCGGCTCAGGTGTGATATGATCCCCGGTTTCTGGGTTTGCCAGAAAGTTCAGGGATCCCTCTCCCTGCGTGGGGAGAGCACCGCCGGGCCCAGAAAACCGGCACCCAGGGGACACGGCCGCCGCCGCCAAGGGCCCCGCACGCCCCACCAGGGACAGGGTAGGGGACAGATGGACCTAGGTCCCACCTTCCTTGCAAAATGACTGTGTGCGTGTGTGTTTGTAAGGGTGTGCATGTGTGCATGTGTGTGTTTGTGTTTGAATGTATATTATGAGGAGTAAAAAAGGTGTGTGCACTAAGGGGGTGCTGTTAAAATTGGCGGGTAGGGCACTGAGGGGACATCTCCTGATTACTCACAGTGATGTCCCTTCTCCCTTCCCACCAAGGGTCCCTAAATGTCTAAGGTGCAGTTAAAAGTGGCGGGTAGGGTGCTAGGAGGACATCTGCTGCTTGCTGGCAGTGATGTCCAAGCACGTCCAGGGCCCTGCATGTCTAAGGTGCAAATAAAACCGAGAGACTGGGGACCCAGCCCCAGGTGTAGACGGGCAGCCCGCCCAGCGCCGCTGGACCTCCCCACCCAGGCAGGAACCCCCGCCAACCCCCCCAGCACAGGCAAGGAGACCAACCCCCCAGCCAAGCCGAGGCACCACTCAGCCTCCCCCACCACACCCCCCCACCCCCATGCCCAGGAGACCACGCAGCGCCCCAGCCCGCCCCACCCAGGCACCGCTTGCCGATTTTGACTGCGCCCCAAGATACTAGCAAAGCATTGTAGGATATGTAGTGTTTGCAGTACAGTATATACCGTGGGCCAGCTCTAATACACATTTGATATGTGGGCCAATTATAATTACACTGCAGGCCGAGTTTTGCACCTGTGCCTTAGATCCTCCTTCTTGGCAAGGAAAAATCCTAAAAAAAAATGGATTCGAGAAAAAATAAAAAAGAAGAAACCTCGGGTATGTCCACATGGAAGAGGGATCCTCTCCCAGGATGGACAGGCGATGAACTAGAACTCTTAGAGAAGAAATAGCTTATCTAACTTCACAACTACATGTTTGAATAGTCCAGCAGATGGGCTTCATTGAGATGGAGTTTGGGGATGGCTTGAGGCGCCAGATGAGCAGAAGGCAAGGTCCATAGCCAAGTACAGGAGCAGGACCACAGATGAGCCAGAGAGGAGGTCCACGGTCAGGTACAGGAGCCAGTGAATTGACGCTAACACAGGAGTGATGTGTTCTTTTCTGCTAGTTCCTGCTAATAATCTTGCTGTTGCACTTTGAACAAGCTGAAGACTTTTTTAAAGAACTTTTAGGGCACACTGCTAGCAAAGAGTTACAGTAATCCAGCCTAGACTTAACAAATTCACGGACGAATTTTTCAGCATCACTTTTAGATACATTTAGTACATTTCTGATCTTAGCTATATTGTGCAGGTGAGAAAATGCTGTTTTAGAAGCCTGTGATATATGAGCCTTAAATGATAAATCCTGGTCAAATAAAACCTCTAGGCTTCATCCATAAATTCACTCATCTTGTAAACCTGCTTCATCCCTTGCAGGGTCACGGGGCTGCTGGAGCCTATCCTGGCCACTTCTGGGCAAAGGCAGGGACATCCTGGACATGTCGCCAGTCTGTCGCAGTCTTTAGATTTCTTAATGTGGAATCGGAGGCTATATATTTACGCCATCCAGGGAGACTATCTGATCAGGTTTTTAGGGCCTAGTGTAATGACCTCAGTTTTTTCTGGGTTTTGGAGGAGGTAATTAATTGTTTCATCTTTCCAAGCATTACAAAATCCTTGTAGGATAACTTCTTTGCTCAGTTATTATGGAATTTATTAAAAAGATAAGCCAGACTCGATCCATTCAACATTCCTAGAATCTGTCCTTGGTCACTTCATCTTAAGTAGGGTCAGGGGGTGTTTTGAGCTATTACAGATTGAAGACAAAGTACACCCTGCACATAGGTCCGAAGAGTTAAAAAAAAAAAAAGTCCCTTTCTGTCTCAAGGGAGGGGAAAGAACGCTAAAAGCAATGGCTTTAGACCGTTTTCCCAGTTACAGGTCATCTCTAAGTAATGGGACTTTTATCCACACAGGATGAATTAGACTTTAACTGCACGTCAGGCAGCTTGGCCTTTGCATGACACATTTCTAATTACTCACCACCCTGCCTCAAGGGTCATCGTCCTGTACTCAAGAACCATCCATCATAACCACACATATCATTAAAGAGCCACCCCCAGCCTTTAAAACAGGTGTACACCAAAGTTCACTTCCCCTCTGGCAGAAGGCGGCATGTAAATTATTGACTAGTGTTTTAAAAATGTGTCTTTCTTTCAGTTAGCTGCAGCTGAATGAAACAGTTTTGTTTTATTCAGATGACTCACATCCTGATCCAGAGTTCACATCATCTTTGGCTAATTTGCACAAGTTGGGATATTCAGGTAATTTTCTTATAAATAGAATTTCCCATACTTTCTTGTGTTTTTCCAACTACTATGTTTTCTTGAGATGCCTTGCGGCTGGTGTCTGAACCCCAAACCCCATTTTCCCTAGTCCTCCACAAACATAAACGCTCACCAAGCTCATCTGGGACACAACAGCTTTATCTTTTAATTTTAGGAAACACAACAGCTTTCTCTTAGTCGGCTGAAAGCTGACCGTGGCCAGCACAGTTGTCAGGGAAACATGTTCTGTTTGGCTCTTGAGAAGCAAAGGATGAGATGCTCTTTTTTTAAGTGCGCAACGTTAAGAAGGCCGATTTGAGCATAAAGACAGTGACACCCCAGTTAGGCGCTGAGCTCCCGCAGATGCACGCTCACACTCCACAAGTACGCATAAATAAACATGCTGCACACCTAATTTGCATTTATCTCATTTCACTTCATCTGTGCCAAATGGATGCACGGTCTTCCATTTATTTCTTGTTTTCTTTTGTTGGAGGTTGTAGCGTTTCTTCTCCAAGCTCCTCCTCTGCATTTAAAAAAAGGACTCGGACGACAAAGACCTATGAGATGAGAACACAAGCTGCTATTTTTAGCTCCAGAGATGTGAGGCTGCAACCGAAGCCACCATGCCTCACAAATCTTGAGTCCTCTTTCAATTATCAGAAAAGGTGGATGTTTGATGATATGCGTTTCTAGGGCGAGAATGTATTATGTGTATGCGGCGTACAGGGCACAGCCTGAATTCAAATTTCCTGAAGGAGAAGAAGAAAAAGTTTGAACAAATGTTAGAGGGCTAAAAGTTGTCCTGTCCTGTACTAGTAGTCACATTCTCGCCTCCTTTAATTTTCCACTTTGACTTCAGTCATTTTACACATGTTTGCCTGATTGCCTGCATTATCGTCCTGCTCATGTGTGAGGCTGTTTCTTCCTGTTGATACAAACCCATAAATAACCTCCTCCAGGCTGAACGAAGCAAATTAATTCTCATCAATGTGCTGGCATTATCATTAGCATCATCACACCCTTCATCGACGTTTCCCTTCGCCTCCTCTTTCACAAATGAGCAGTCTGTCATCTGTGCATAAGTGACCCTTTCTCGTCATTTTTCCTGCACTGACATTGCATTTTAATTTTTTAAACTCTCATTTCAAGCCTTTTTCGAGGGGAAAAGAAACAAAAACATCAGTCTGATTTTCTTTTCTATTACTGTATCCCTTCAGTAAGCTCTCTGCTGCTACACATGTGGGTCACAGCAGCAGTATGAGAATCACACCATTTAAAACATGTCTGGCAATTAGCAGTTTCAGATTTAAGTTTTTAAAATTATTTTGGCATAAAATATGCTCCAAGAGGTCACAAGGATTTTTCAGATATTTGTGGTCATTAGTCAAAAAATATGAAAATACATCAAGCGGAAAATCTTGGCATATTATGGCAAAAAAAAGAGTTTCAGTGGAATACTGTGCTTCTTCCTGACATTTTGCTACTAAATTATTGAAGAAAAGTATTAATTTCATTGTAAGTGCAAAATAAAATTTTATTTTCTTTTGAAATGTCAAACTGAATAACAAACACTTAAAAATGGGTCACATATTTTTTGTGCCGTGGTTCAACATATGCAAATTACAAATATGCAAATATGGAAATTACCCAGGCTGTAGTTGATCATAATCATTTGCTATTTATTGGTCACATATCTCAGATAAACATTTTTTTCTTATCATTTTCTCCCATGTTCACATTTTTTTCATGCATTTTCTTTATATAAAAAAGATAAAAACACACTATGTGATGAATTGTAATTATTTGATTTGGCAGAGGCTGAACAGCTTTCAGACATGTCCATCCTAGAGATTGAGATTATTAACCTTAAGCCTCTAAATCCCTGATGACAGTGAAGAATCTGGAGATTCTTGTCAGCTTCAAAACCACACACACAAATACTTTCTGCTGGTTTTTCTTAGAGATCCTTTTGACTCAGAGGGCCCCATTGTTTTGGAAAGTATGGAGGAATATACTGTTTCTATAGTATAAATAAATTATCTATTTGTGTAACTCCCAGAGAAAAATATTCGGAACAAGCTTGAACTTCAGCTTCTATAAATAAGTCCTTAGTTTTCTTAAAGAACACCAAAAAGTCTACTTTGTCAATGTAAACCCATTCTAGTGTCTTTTTTTTTCTTTTAAGGTGATGCTAAATTAGGTGGAATTCTCGATTTGGTACTAATCTTTTGTGCAACATATGGTATAAAGGTGTTAAAGGTGACAATCTTGTTCTGTTTTTTTATGTTTTTTTTTTTAGCTAAAACAAATTTAAAGGTGATTAGATGTACTGTCTTAAAAATGTTTATATTTTTTTTAATTTTATTTTACTTTTGCTCTTAAATTGATCTAACAACTTTAAGCTAAATTTTATTTAACAACTTTATGCTTCCTGCACAGTTTAATAGCTCTTCTTTTCCAGATATAACATGAGATTCAGCACAATTTCATGTAAATGAATATAAGTTTGTGGCAATCTTGGACTCCAGACCTGGTCCTTTGCAGCGTGCGGTAACACCAGAGCTTATGTCGACATCCTATCTGCTCATCCTTTGATCCGCTTCTCCCTTTTTCATCTTTCCTCAGTTCTCTCAGGCCTTTGCTTGTTTTCTCATTTCCCTTTCTCTGGAGATCCGTTCCCCCTCAAGTTCTCCTGTTCCTCTTTCCCTCTTTTATCAGATCAAATGTTTATAAATTCATTGCTCGCTGTTCAAAGCTATAAGTGTTGTGGTGAGCTTGGGGGGAATAGCAGCATGAGCAGAAGAATGGGTCACAGTGTTTTCACTGGAACAAATGTCCCCCAGTAAGACACAAATGCACCCAAATGGGCGTTAATTACACCTTGAAAGTCATTAGCATCAAACAAGCCTCGCCGTGATTTGAATCACAAGCCTTAACCAAGGAGCAGCACATGTAACTGACCTTTTTTGTTCCCCTGACAGAAGGTTAGTGTTTGCTCGGGCCTGACCTCTGTCATCGTCCTTGAACATGTGTAACTAAGCGACCAAGCAATGCTTTCTGCTGTGTAGTCACCGGATGACTTTGTTACGGTCTGTGAAACTCCAAGAGTCAAGTGAGCTCTAGAAATGGAGAGAAAGTGCAGAGTCAGGGAATTCACTGCAGTTTTTCTGCAGCAGAGCTTATTCTAAAACATTACTAGATCACATACCATCATCTCTGTATTCTGTAAAAATCCGCCCTTTAAAGCTTGAGCTGCGTGCTTGATTAGATGATTAACCTTTAAGAGAAAATATAAATATAAATTATAGTCTCTGTTTGTTAAAAGAAAAACAATTCTGCTGCAAAAAATGAGTCCTGTTTTTTTTTTTTTTCAAAGGACACAAAGTGGTTGGTTTCCTGTTTGTTATTATGCCAGTTATAAAAGTTTTTAACTATCTGCATTTGTGTTGGTAAAGTGTAAATAATGGATCAGAAGTTAAGGACCAGATAATGACAATTTCTGTAAAAAAAAAAAAAAAAAAAAAAAGGTTAGGTAAAGCATAACAGGGGTGGATTTATATAAGTTTGCTTCCTCCTACTCCTTTTAAAATGATCATTTAAACTCTTATTGACAACCTTAAAATGTCTTAGTATTAATTGTGTCGTGTACTGTATGAATAAGAGCTCATATGTCTATTTATGACTGAGTAATTATAGACTTATTTACATGAGTCTGTATAAATATCTTCCAATCAATTCATGACTAATTATTCTAAGTTTGATATATCCGTATGTAGATATATGTTTTGTTATTTGTCCTATTTAGTTTAATTTTTGTTTTAACGGCTTGAAATAAACCATTTCCAAATCCAAAGCCAAATTTTGGTAACATTTTTAGTGGCAAGCATTGTTGGGAGTAACTCATTACAAAAGTAATGCCACACAGTAGTATGGCAATAGTTCTGTCTCTTTTTGAAATAAAGTAGTAAAAAGCTTTGCCGTATCCCTCCGGGGTCGCCGGAGCCTGTCCTGGCTACTGTTGAATAAAGGGGGGGGGGAAGAGATTCACCCCGGACAGGTTGCCAGTCTGTTGCAGCACCACACAATCAAACAACCATATAGACTCTCAGTCACATCTAGGGACAATTTAAAGTCACCAATAACCCTAAGAAGCATGTTTTTGGACTGTGGGAGAAAGCCTGAATACCTGGAGAAAACCCACACATGCACAAGAAGAACGCCCAAACTCCACACAGGCAGGTCCCAGTCAGGGTTTGAAGCAGGGCCTTCTTGCTGCCATTACGAAAACAGACATGTCTTAAATGCCTTCATAATAACCAAAAAAATCTCTGTCGTTTGTGTGTGCCCTTCAGGAGTGGATGGATCTGCGCTGCAGAGGTGTCCGCAATGCCAACGCTTACATCCTGGTCTACGATATCTGCTGCGTGGAGAGCTTTGAATACGTCAAAATGATCAGACAGCAGATAGTTGAGAACAGGTAAAGTTAAGTGTTCTCACTGGCTGTTCTGATGGCATTTCAGGTGATGTTTTATAACATATCCTGCTGCTAGAATGCAATGTCGAGGTCTGTCACAGAGATTTCAATTTCATCCATTGTGACTTTTATGTTTATTTTCCCCTTGGAGTTCATTTGTCCCAAAAGCCAGATTCCATGATCGGGGTTTGGGCCGCCGAGGCACCCACCCGAATACAAGCGGCTGAAATGAGCTTCCTCCGCAGGGTGGCTGGGCGCTCCCTTAGAGATAGGGTGAGAAGCTCGGTCACCCGCGGGGAGCTCGGAGTAGAACCGCTTCTCCTCCACATCGAAAGGAGCCAGTTGAGGTGGCTCGGGCATCTAGTCCGGATGCCTCCTGGACGCCTCCCTGGAGAGGTGTTCCGGGCATGTCCCACTGGGCGGAGGCCCCGGGGAAGACCCAGGACACGCTGGAGAGACTACGTCTCTCAGCTGGCCTGGGAACGTCTCGGGGTCCCCCCAGAGGAGCTGGAGGAAGTGGCTGGGGTGAGGGAAGTCTGGGCATCTCTGCTCAGTCTGCTGCCCCCCCGACCCGGTCCCGGATAAGCGGAGGAAGATGGATGGATGGATGGAGTTCATTTGTAATGAAACACACTCTTTCAAGAATTTCTGACTTGTCTTGATATTGGTTGGTGTCAGAGAACTGCTGCTGATGATGCAATGGTTTAAAAACATTTTTTATAGGACTGTTCCTATCTTTGTCAGACTGAATAAATCTTCACAAAACATAAGAGTAGAGAACCACTGGAGGACAAAATCCAGGTTTTTTGTTCTATGAAGCTGTGCCGGGAAAGGTCAAACATCAGAGGGAAAAAACGAGCTCTGAGAAACTACTGGTATTCTCCACACATTTACATTTAGAAAGGTACACCGAGGTACCGGTTTTATTTGCTTAGCCCTACATGGCCAAGCTGTGATTGCAGAGTTCATCACAACATTCTTGCAGCTACACTTATGGTCCCTAGACAGGAACCCTTCATAATCAGCAGGAGAGCTGACTGCAAAAGCTCCACAGAACTTTAGAAATGTATATTCACAAAACAAAGAATTCATGTCAGAAAGAATGAGACAAGCAAAAAGCTGAGAGGGGACAAGCGGAGCTCTGAGACGATGAATAATGGAACTTAGGAGGGTTTTTTTTTGGTTCTTTGCAGTCTTCAGCGGCAGCAGAACAAAAATACTGAGTTGGAGCTCTTTGGGTTGACAGAAATCTGTTTGGAACCACACTAACCTAATTTTCTGCCCTATTTTTTAAGCCCTGGAGCATGAAGCCAACCTTTAGCCCACTGAGGCTTTGTGACAGCATCGTGTCACACCATCACTTTTTGCAGCTTTTCATCAAATTCTTATGCTTCTGGCCTTTAATCCGTTCATCTTACTCTGCACTCAACAGAGATATGCATGGATGTTGTTTGTTTCACATCCGCTTTGGAAAAAGGAGGAAAGCAGTTAATCAACTTTGTCGAGATGTGAGCATTGAGCAATATAATATTTCTTCTTTCTTTCTACCCTGTCAAGCTATCTGTCCATCTGCGAAAGCAGGCAGGAAAATATGCATAAATATGCAAATCAACGTCAGATGAGGAGACATGACAAAATGACACATTTATTCAGCATTAAAGAAAAAGATAAAAGCAGGAATTTTACCACATCTCTGCCTTTGCTGTCTTCAGGGAATCATCAGGTGATTTATGCCCACATGCAGTCCTGCCCCACTGCTTCTCACTGACTTAAATCCTTCAAACATCCAGGATTTTTTTAATGAAAACAATAATTTAAGTTCAGAATTTCAAAGTTTTGCAGTCATCCATGCATTTTTGGAATCCACTAAATCCCTTTGGATGTCGTGGGTTGCTGGAGCCAACCCAGTTAGAGTTGGGGGAAAGGGGGGTACACTCTGAACAGGTCACCAGTCCGTCGCAGGGCTGCACCCTGCCATGCACACCAAGGGGCAAATTAGAGATATCACTTAAAGACCCACTCCAATGAAAATTGTGTTTTCAACAAGATCCTGTGGCTTTGTGCTTAAAACTGCATTTTAGAGTAGTTATTTATTCAACTCGTTGTGAATAAGGAGCAAGCAAAAAATACCATTTGAAAAGGCTTGTAGCTGTGACATAGGTGCAGCAGTGGGCGGACCACAAACTCCCTCCTCTGCTCCATTCTGATGCATCCACTTGCAGACAAAAAGATCCATGTACCGGTACATCTTCGTTTTCCTCGTCTGAGGCTCAAACTGTACAGCTGGATAGCTGCAATATTGCTCGTCATTTTTGTTGGGGGTGTGAGGGGCTGTAAGCTAAATGGGGAGAGTGTAAACAAAGGGCTGATGGGAATTCAGGACAGGCATACTCTGCATCAACAGTCACGCCCACAACTCAGAGGCAAAATTCTGATAACCTACTGCTATTCTGCAGAAACCATGTCCTAAATAACACAGATTTTTATTTTAATTGGCTAAATACTGGGTAAATTATAATTAAAAGGCCACTGGGAATGTTTCTGAAATAGATCAAAAGTAATTGGAGTGGGACTTTAACCGATAACTGTGAGGCAAACCACCATGCAGCACTCAATTGCAGTCACTTTGTGCAATTTTTTCTGTTTTTCTCAATTCAAGCTGCCAAAGGGATGATGATCTAAAACCACCAATCAGATGGAGAAATGTGAAATTGATGAGGTTTCCTTGAGAAGTGGTAAATAATCTATTATAAAGCTACTACAAAAGGTGGTGGAGGCCCTGATGATACAAGGAGCTCCATTCATTCAGTCAGCCTCCCCTCAGTTGAAAAAAAAAAAAACCACAGAGCGAGCCATAGTGATAAACATCAGCATAGTAGTTATGGTGTTTAGTAAATCAATACTGTTGTGTTGTAATTCCTTGCAGGGAAGGCAGCAGCAACGAGGTGCCAATCCTGGTGGTGGGTAACAAGAGAGATTTGCAGCGACAGCGCTTCATGCCTCGCAGGGCCGTGTCCGTCCTGGTTAAGAAGACCTGGAAATGTGGTTATGTGGAGTGCTCTGCCAAGTTTAACTGGCACGTAATTTTGCTCTTCAAAGAGCTGCTGGGCATTGCTGTGGCAAGGGGCCTTCGCCAGAACCACACCTCCATCCGTCTGCAGGGGGCTCTACAAAGGAATCGATGCACCATCATGTGACCCAGAGAGCTGCCTCCAGCCCTCTTTACTCAGGGGCGAGAGCGGCAAAGGAGAAAAGGACTTTTTATCATAATGGCTGGAAAATATACCCTGTGGCCTCTTGCTTAACTGAGCTGATTTTTCATACCGAGGTTTATTAGTCTTGCGCTGTAAAAGACACTAAACAAGTCAAACACGATCATCAAACCACTTTGTTTCTAGTCGATTTCTGACCACTGTGTAGAAACAAGAAAGAAAAGGAGGAGCAGATGATAACCAATGAAATAAGTAAAGCACAGTTACTTTTCTCACTTTAGCTGAACAGCTAAAGATTTCAGGCTGTGCCTCCCTAAGTAACACGGCAGCAGGTCTGTACCCTGGCCTGACAGGATGATAGCTGTGTCTGTGAGACTCAAAGCGAAAAAACAAAAACAAAAAACAGCAATATCATTGAGTCTTCCTTTTGAATTTCTAATAGACAGCAGAAACTCACTGGATTTATTTTAAGATTTGAGGCCAACCAATAGAATAAAGGCAAAGGAAAAACCTAAAATACATTGAGATTAAAATGTACATAAATACAATTAGATGATGTTTATTGTTAGATATAAAAAGTAGCCTATCTTTTATTTCCTATACTTGTCCCTATTATCATTTGGCTTTCTTTAAATGAATTTTGTGGATGTGGCAGATTACGTGGAAGCCGGATCTTGGCTTTAGGCCTGACATTAGATCAAATTTCAGAGATAAAGAAGGTAAGCAGAGTACATGTGTTAAAAAAAAAAGAGCTATTTGACATGCAGAATAGGGGGGGATAAATGTTGAACGCTTTAAAAAGATTGGAGGGATAACATCCATTGGTCAGTAAATATATAAATAATCTAATTACATTCACAAAGAATGCCACATGCTGTTTGCTGTGATCTGCCTGCACTCAGATATCCAGCACATATAACTACAGAGAGCTTAATGACTTCACTAAATGCCCCCTCACACACAAAAATTGATCACCATTAAAGTTTTAATCTCAATTCTACTTAATTGCTAATTCTGTGAGCTGCAGTAATTAGGTCAGGATAAGTACTCTGTGCATATGGCCGAAGTGAAAGCCAGCAGAATTTATTGTACATAAAAATGAGTCATGAAATAATCAACTTGCATGTTTCAGTTGGTAGAACCAACAAGTCAGGGTTTAATTGCACTGATGTGAAAATGTAATGTTGTGTTTGATTTTTGTATTACATGGTTTTCTCACACTGTAATGGACGAATGTGATTGTTTTTCACTGGAACGTGAGAGGACAAGCTTGTGATTCTCTCCAAGATGTAGTGTTAACCCTCTAGTTAGGCCAGATGGTTGTATTCTTTTTTTGTTTGTCTGTTTAATTTGTTTCCAGTAAGAGAAGAGAAGAGAAAAATGTAGCAGAGACATTTTTAAAGAAAAAAGGAAAAACTGTGTGTAGCATGAGTTTCCATCTGATTGTTTGTGTGTGCATTACCAAATAAAAAGGGCTACGTTTTTTTAAGGAGAAATACTTTATGTATTTATTTTGAGGAGTTGGTACAATGAGTAGTACCCCCTTTTAGATTCATGCTAAACCAAAACAAACAAAACCAAAAAGCACACACACACACCCAGCATCTAATTCCTGTGTAACCACATTTGTATCGTTTTGTCAATGTTGCCATCTTGTGGTAGTGTAACGCCTTATTATCAGTACCCAGATCATTGCTAAACAAAAACAAAAATGGCTGCATTATTTTCTTTTATTTTCATTTGTAAGCATACATGGGTCCCTCTGATTTACCTAAAGCTAAGGTTCACCCAGAGCTCTTTTACCACTTTTTTTTTAAATCTTTACTCCAATCATTTTGACACATCCAACTTTTATGATGTTCTGATGGGACTTATTTGTTGCTTTTAATGTCTTTTATCATACTTCTACTATCTTACGGTGTTTTAATTGAACATTTTGTTATTATAATGTGGTTGATGTGCAGCACTTTGTTTCGGGTGTGTTGGATTGTTGCACAAATGCATTTAGCCTGCATACAGGTGAGGTCTATTAGTTCTTTCATAACCAAAAAAAAGGGGTTTGTGGCTTTCATTTCCAACCCCTTTCATGCCTATATTTATTTCCCGCTATGAAAGAAAATCTCTTATTTTTGTTTTGTTTTTGAATACTAAATTAAGGGAATTTTGGAGCTGAAGTGGTTTGATGCATATTTGCATGAATAGGAGGAGTTAATTTTCTTAATTTTTCAAATCCAGATCTTAAAAATGCGAACTCTGGTCACACTAATGTTGGTATGTCATAGCCAGAAATACTGATGTTTTATTTTTATCTTTTTTAATCTCATGTTTTATGTTGTGATATTATTTAAACCATGGAGCTTTTAGAAATCCTAATTGAACTTTTTAATATAATGTCATCAAACGTGGGGTTTTTCTTTATTTATTTCTGAAACATTTTTGTACAATAACAGCCCTTTTTTGGGGGTTAAGTAAATGTTAATGGACGTGATAGTTCAAACAATCAGTATATCACACAGGAACTTTTGCTACTGTCAAAAGGTTGACAGGATGGTTGTGTCAGCTGTGGCGTGTCCCGCATCGGACTGACACCACGCATGTCAAATGTTTACGAATGTTTAGGTAAAAAAAGAAAAAGAAAAAGTCACGTGGTTCAGGTTTGGATCGTGGACTTCTAACTCCCAGCTGCCAAACCGGTTCAAGCGGAGCAGCCGCTGCTTCCAGCGGTTCGTCTCCAAACGGTGCGCGCGGGATCATGGACGTCATGAATAGGGACTGTTGGCTTGGTGATAACCTCGTCGGCTAGATGCAGTAAGCTGTCCGCTGTCGATTTATTCCAGCTCTGTGCGGAATCCTCTGCAGTCTGCATCAGCACAGTCAGTGTCTTGGCATCACTCTTCGTCCTTCCTCCGGCGTCATGTGAATGGACTCGCGGGGCACTCTCTTGCCGCTCTCCCGACCCATCTCCTCTGTCAGGCTTTTTCGTCAGTGCCCGCGCGCGTCCACGCTCCGACAGTCGCGGTGGGGCTGTACTCCTGTCTCCGGTGTCCCCGGTTTATCCCGCGCCCCTTTGGCGCACGGCGGCGCCGAGGATGAGCGAGCAAGGGAAGGGCTCGGTGTCCGGCTCTGCCGCGGCCCCAGCTCCGGGCTCGGACACGTACAAAGGCTGGCTCTTTAAATGGACAAACTATTTGAAAGGGTACCAGCGGCGCTGGTTTGTCCTCAGCAATGGTCTGCTCTCATATTACAGGTAATTTTTTATTTATTTTTTTTACTTCCAAACGTGCCATTTCTCAAAATAAACGCCACTTAGCGGGCAAAAGTCATCTTTCTGTCTGCGCATCATGACAGCTGGCAGCCTCAGCTGGCTAGCAATAGGCTAAGCTAGCTGTCAAATGGACAGTCAGCTGTTTACTTCCAGCTGACGGAGGCATAACGCTTTGCTTTTAGCTGACTGCTGGTTTTAGGAAAGCGGATAAAAAGTCAGAGACGGACACCGCTGCACACTTCCACTATGAACCCCCTAAAAGTGTTTGAATTTTTTTTTTTTTTTAGCTTAAATTGATGTCAAACGTTAGTTAGCAAACTCAGCTAGCCTGTTAGCATCATGTCAGGAGATCATATTGCTGCTTACTTATGCTTAAAAAAAAATCACATTTCTTAATTATTTTATTTGAATGTTGCCATTTCAAATATCTGTGACGAACGGCTGTCGTGTTACTCTGCACCGCTGAGAAAAGCCACTCAGTATGATGATCACTGAAACCAGATACGAAGCAAGAGGTGGTCGTTGTCATCCTCATCCTCCCCGCACCCTGACTGGAGAGCTCCGAGCCAGCCTTACTACAGCCGGTGGACACCTGTGGCTCAGGTGTTTCAAGCCAGGGAGTTATGTTTCAGCTGGTCTGGCTGTTCAAGACACAGTTCGGAATCAGAGAGGATCATCTGAGATGACTTCTAATGGATTGTCATAAAAGCGTAATGCTTTATTTTATGACTTATTTTGAAGGTTTGGCCTGAGCACATTTGCTCTGCTTCAAGTCCTCTGCTTTAACTTTTCTGGGTCATCCTGCCCTCAGTTCTCCACCAATGTTGAAGAGTTTTATCTTTATAATACCCATGAATGTCAGTTAACCAAACAGTCCCCAACATAGAGTTAAATAAATTTGGGTGTATGTGTTCAAAGGTTTGCATTAGAAGCACTGTTTCCATACTTTATAAATTCATATCTAAGGCTATGTGCCTTTAAAACTGATCAAAAAGTTCAACAGCACAAAGACCCACTCTGATGAAAATCGTGTTATTAACACCAGCGTTTAACACCAACAGTAGCCTTTTTCTCATGATAGAGGACACACGAAGAAACTTGAGCTTAAACTTGAATTTTCAGTATTTCTTTATTCAAATCATTGTGAATCAGGAGCAGATGTAAAAATATAGTTTGTAAAAGTTTGTAGGTGGGACTTAGACACTGCAGGTCAAGCCACAAGCTCACTGCTCCATTCCGATGCATCCACTTGCAGATGACTTTGTTTTCCTTGTCCAAGTTGGCTTTTCAAAACTTTACGTCTGGATAGCTCTAATATTGCTCGCCATTTTTGTTGTAGTTACGTTAGGTAGGGGGGTATAAGGGGGCATAAGCTGGCAGGAGAGAGTGTAAACAGATGGATGAAGGGAAGTGTAGTCCCGCCCACAACTCAGAGGCAAAATTCTAATGAACTACTGCCGTTCTGCAGGAAACTATGTTCTAGAAAATGACACAGTTTTTTAGATTTTGGCTAAAATCGGCATAATCATAATTTAAAAAATGATTTTACAGTAGATTAGATGTAGTGGGACTTTAAAGTGTTGGTGCAAACTTCCGTTGCTGACCATGGTAAACCTGTGTGGTCCGAAACTTTCTTTTAGATCAGCATGTGGTTGACTATCTTTTTTAATGAATTCTCCCTGCATTCTTAAAGATCATTAATGCATTTTTAAAAATTACTTTTATTTATTCAGTTTCATTCTAGTGTAGAAACCTGTTAATTTTAGCCGTGAAGTTAAGAAGTGAGCAAAGTTTGTTAATACAGCACTTTTCCCAGAAAGACTCACAAAATGTTTAATACCCGGTAAAAAAATGACCTAAAAACCAGTGAAAACAAGAAATGAAAGATAAATAAGTCTAAAATTACAATATCAAAACCCACATTTAGCTAAAAGCCTACTGAAATAAAAAAAAAAAAAAGTATTTAAGTGTGTTTTAAAAGCCTCAGCTTAATCAATAGAGTGGAGGGACAGAGGCAGAACATTCCAGAGCTGTTGTTATACGGTACTTGATCTCCTCTAGTTTTAAAAAGTGTGTGAGGTGCAACTGAAAACCTGAGTGGAGGGTCTAAGACCATGAGAAGGTTTATAGAATCTAAAAAGCTCAGAGATATAGTGTGGAGCCCGACTATAGAGCTCTAATAGTAAAACCTTCTCTTTTGCTGATCTGGGTTAAAAGAAGAGCAACAGAGTTCTGCTCAGGGTAAAAAGGAAAGCTCCAGTTGAAAGTTGAATGTCATTAATAGTCCATTATATTGTAAAATAACTGCTTTTCTCTGGGTAAATCTAACTTGTTGACATCTGAGCAGGTCTGTTTTCTCCTCCACTCATGTCTTCCTGGAAGGCCTGATAGTGTTTATATGGCTCCAGGCTTTGTGTCTTTGTTCAGCATGAAAACATTCAGTTAAAAGAAGGGCTTAAAAACTAAAACTTGACATGACAACTGATCAATTCTCACTGAATGTCAAGTAATCACAGTGTTCCATCTCAGAGAAAAAGCAAAAAGTTTTAACCTTTTTTTTCCAACTTAATATTTAGAGGAAACTTAGGGAAATAAACTTTTACAAATGCAACTACTAACTGGAGTTTTACTTTACCTACAAACACAGTCAGCCCTTAAGTACTAAAAGCAATGAAAAATGTTGTGTTTAAAGAAAAAAACAATTATACAACTTTCATTACATTCTGGAAAAATTAGCCTCTTAGCATTAAATACATCAATGCACTCAAAAAGTCAAAACCGTTTGGATCAGATGCAACAGGATCCACTCATCTGACTCTAATATTTTTCTTTTTTAAGAATAATAAACATTAGCTGGCATTCAATGGAAATGCTTTGTCAAAATTTGAAAGAATCCCTGTTTATCTTTCCATTTCAAAGCAAAAATTTGCTTTGACCAACACTCAGTATTTACACCCTAAAATGAAGTTTTATTTATTTGTTGTCTAAGTTTTTTGGTTCCGTTTTTGGGCTCTCAGACTAAAATAACTTGGTGTCTTGTATTTTTTCATTGTCCATAATGCAAAGATCCTGTCTGTGTGTTGGACTTGGAGCACCTGACAGAAACCGTTTTGAACAGACTGTGCTAATTCTGCAGCAAATATCTGCAACTGATTGTTGCTCAGAGGGTTTTTCAATAATTTTTCCAAGGTTAACAGTATCTTAGTCTGTAAAATATGGTGCTTGGCACAAAGTTAAAAAACCATGCAAAAATTCAAACTCTTACTACTAACGTCTTTGAGGCTTAGCTCTCCTGAACTCCATGTTTTCTTCCTTTTCTAATTTCAGTTATTTTTTAAACTGACTTTTCTTAGCAGCTTTAATGTTCTAAATACTATTTCCTAACCTAATAGGGTAAACCAAGCTTGTAGTGTTTGGGAAGATTACAAGGCATTAAAACTTTGAGTGTTACTGGAGCTCCCATATCAGTGCTCCTGGCTTTGTCTTAGTAGACCAGGCTGCACATGTTTTCTTAAGAGTAACCAGATAGTGTCATTTTAAGTGCTCACCAGATGTTTGGCCCCATCCATGGGTCCTTAAAGGGATATGTCGTGGTGTTAAAGCTTAACTCTATGATTGAATCGTTGAGTCAGCCAAAATTGAAGGCAAGGTCGGCCCCGGCTCAGTAAGGTTCGCTTTGGCCTGATTCCACTCTAGTAGCCTGACATGTCAGCCAAGTGACTGGAAGAGGCTCCTGTGATCTAATCTTGCTAATGGTCTCTTTGTTGTTCTAAGCACCAGACTGCAGACTGCATGCCAATGTCACTCAGTTGGTGTGGCTGACGTGACACTATTGGTGTTTCACTGTAAAGCTGAGAGCAGTGGATGGATGTTCAAGACGGCAGGAAGCAATGTTCTCATCATTTCATTGTTTCATTTTATCAGCAGGTCATGCCAAGCCGTCGCTGTAGTGGTATCACTGCCTTGGTTTTTTCTTTTGGCCTGTTTCTATCTGTTTTTGGCATGTCTATCAGCATGCCTCAGGCTCTTTCCCACCATGTTGTGATATGACAGCCTCCTGCCCATAGACTGTAAAAGCAATGGACGAATTCAGGTGTGACATCACCGATGGAAAACGCCTTACCTCCGGCTCTCGCTAAATGAGGCAAAATCCCTCATCATTGCTTCTTGATACAGGCACCGCCATGTTGAAACCAATCGACACTGATTGCGTATGGCAAATAGTGAAAGTAGTTGTCATAGATTCGATGACTCAGAGCAACTCGGACCGATCCCTGTTGACTGGTTTCAACATGGCGGCCCCTGTAAAAGGAAGCAATGGTACTTCCTATTTGGGAACACAAGAAGGGAGGGGCTGAGCTGTCCATTGTTTTTACAGTCAATGCTTCTGCCACACCAAAACCTGTTGGAATTCTGTTCTTCTTTCCTTCTCTTGGCCCTGTTTGGTGGTGTGTGCTCTGTTGTTCACCGGGTGTTGTTTTGTCGTTACATGCTCCAGATCGGTGGATTTGTGTTTTATCAGGATGTGTGCACAGGGCACTGACAGGTAAACTC
This sequence comes from Oryzias curvinotus, assembly GCA_023969325.1. Classification (NCBI taxonomy): domain Eukaryota; kingdom Metazoa; phylum Chordata; class Actinopteri; order Beloniformes; family Adrianichthyidae; genus Oryzias; species Oryzias curvinotus. The sequence goes on from CM043714.1 coordinate 21,893,460, forward strand.
TGCAACGTTCTCTTGATGCAGTCGGAGATCTGAAACTTCTGTCACATCTTCAGCTCCACCCGCCCTTCTACACCCTCCCCTCTACTTGTCCCATAAAGCTCCTGTAGCCTTTATCTTTCTCTCCCAGCTTCTGGACTATGTAGTTTCATGGCCTTTGCATGGCCTCGCTTCCCTACAGGGCAGAAGTGATCTGCATGGATCTCATCTTACTCGTCAGCAGCACATTCGGTTTGCTGACCCACTTACATTCAGGACTCTTCAGCTGAGCTCAGCTGAGTGAGCCTGGAAACTGGCTGCTCCCTGCACTGCTTTGCATGACCCCAGTGTAATGTTGTATGCACAACTGATGTTCACCAAGTGCCAACAGACGAGGAGTACACTGTTCTGCTTGTTCTCCTCTGACTTTAGAACAAGACCCGAATTCAGTCAAACCAGCAGTATGAAGAAAGTTTCTGCATGAGAGTATTTCTGCTGCCTTTATGCCTGAATAGGCTATAGGCATTCCTGTGAATGTCAACTGAAATTGAAGTGAGTTTACGGTCTAGTCCTGCTAGGAGGCTGCTGTCTGTGTCAGGGGGTGAGTGGATGTGTGGAAGGCACAACAGATATTTCCACATGATAGTATGGTTGCATGCTTTAAATATGGTGTTTCCAATGTTCAGACATGTGACATGGAGGGCTCCAGTGTCTCTTGAGTGTCTTAAACACTGTTAAGAAAGATCAACCTTTGCCAAAAAGTGTTATAATTTCTTTAAGAATTAACAAGTTTTGAGACAAATTGGTATTTTTGAAACATCTTCATAAGAGAAAAAAATATATACTCAATTGTTAATGTTTGGCATTGTTAAAAAAAACTATGGATCACTGTTGTGTGGGCTCCTGACATTTTCAAACACTTTAGTATTTTTAAAGATTGAATAGCATTGGTTAGTCATCCATCCATCCATCCATCCATCCATCCATCCATCCATCCATCCATCCATCCATCCATCCATCCATCCATCTTCTAAACCCACTGAATCCTTTTTGAGGTCACAGGGTTGCTGGAGCCAATCCAGTTACTGTTGGGTGAAGGCGGGGTATACCCTGAGCAGCGCCACACAACCATTTCTGCACACATTCACAACTAGGGACAATTTAGAGATGCCAACTAACCTGTGAAACATGTTTTTGAACTGTGGGAGGAAGCCGGAGAAAAAAACATGCATGGACGAGGAGAACATGTACTCCACACAGAAAGGTCCTAGCAGGGATTTGAACCTTTTTTTGTGAGGCGAGAGTGCTAACCACTATACCACAGTGCAGCCCTAGTTCTACATCCTAAATGTCTAAAAATAAAAATTTTATCAAGTCAATTATTGAACCACCTTTTAGATGCAAAAACATGCTTGTTTGTTTTTTGCAGACATAACTTGAAATTCTTTTGATGCCTTTTTTATTTTTTTTATTTTTTAACTATTTAGTGAGCTTTGCTGGTTTGCTTTTCAACACTGTCCTGTTCCATTACACTGATTATTTCACAACTTAATCCCTAACACAGATGGCCTAACCCTTGATTCTTAGTTGCTGGGAATTTCTTATGATGAAAAGCCTTTTTTTTTGTTTTTTCTTTCATGCTGATATAATATGAATGTAGTTATATTCAAAAGGCTTTGCTTCAGAGATGTTGGACTTGTTCTGATGATATAATGTAAAAAAAAGTTTTTTTAATGTTTTTTTTTTTTTTTTTTTTTAAGAGAAAGCAGTTATCTGCTAGCAGTTCTGACATCATCTTATACACCTACAGATGTTAAATAAGACCTGTGTGTTTGTGAGTGTGACCCCCAGGTTTTGGACTTTGGGATGAACTTGCTGTGATGTTAATTGAAGAGAACATTGGCAAAGTCTTTTTAGAGAAAGCCATGGAACGCAACCTCGACTGATATTCTGTACCAAAAGAGGAAATATGCATGAGAGCAGCCAAACTCTGTACTCTGTGAGGCCGTTGCTGCCAGTCCCTGTGAAAATGATTGACTTGTAAACACCTCCTTAAACTCATGCAGATTGTCTCCATCACTATCATTGCTATTGTACCTGAAAATAGGCTAACATCTCATTCACTCATATTTGAGATTCTCTGCATCACAGATTTAAAGATACTTGTACAGAAAGCATTTTTGCAACTTATTACTTTTTTCCCAGTACACAGGGGAAAAACCACAGATGTGTACACACATGTTTCTGAGTGCATTTTAAAATCCTGGTTTTAACATACACAGCTCTGAACAACCAAGCACCGGTCTATATAAAAGACCTTTTGCGGCCATTCACTCTCAGCAGGTCCCTGAGATCATGCGACCAGGGTCTGCTGGTCCTTAAGAGAACCCGGTTAAAAAGTAAAGGTGACAGAGCCTTTGCAGCAGTGGCTCCATCCCTCTGGAACTCCCTTCCTCTCAGCCTCAGATCTGCAGACTCAGTGTTTTCTTTTAAAAAAACAGCTAAAAACCTCTTTTTTTAAAATTACTTTTTTATAATTTTTTTTATATTCTGTGTTTTACTGTGTTTTACTGTGAAGCACTTTGTGATTTTTACCTTATGTGTATATATTTTTATCACTTGATATATAAATAAATACAGCTAACTTTATTATTTTATTTTAATTTTATTTATTTTTTTTATCTTCAATCTCTGAGTCAATTGCAACACTAATTTTACTCCATAAGGAATAAATACATGTCTTTTTAAACTATTACAAATAAAAAAAAATAAAGAAAGTATTGGTTGTTATTGTTCATATTTTTATCAAACTTTTGGTAATGTAATGCTTACTAAAACAACTGGTTGGACTCTTTGAGTTCTTGCATTTGATGCACAAATTAGCTGCATTGCACCTTTTTTTTAATTGCCGCTGCCTAGGTAATCAATACAATTGGTTTGCCAGATGCTGATTTGAAAATTGGCTCTCCAGTGGACATATTGATCCATTGCTGCCATGCATCTTAACTCAGCTCTCTATGATAAAATGCCAGATTTTCAGCTTTTTACCACAGTCCTCTAAAAATGGTGATTCTCAGCATTTCTCTCTTTTTTATATATATATGAATATACATAATTCTTTTACAATTCTGCTTTAAAATTTCCACTCTTAAAATTTTCCCAAGGACCATATAGGGGATTTTATAAAAAAAAAAAAACAATAGATGCATTCTTTTGTCCTCTTTTGTCAGAGATGTGTACAGTGTGAATGAACAGCTTCATTCAGTTTGTTCTTTGCCCGTCAGTTTTTACCTCCTACTGTCCTCTCTTTGTCTGCTCTGTTGTACATTGTTTATTTGTGTTAACTCCAGCTGCTTTGAGTTGAAACACAAAAGGCCCTGTTATCTAGATTACTGAACATACAAGCTGATCTTAGTGGACGCTTCAGATGCCCGCTATTCAACCCTTCGCAGCACATTTTACATTAAATAAAAAGGACAAGAAGTTGTTTTGCTTAACTGTTCTGCCTTAAACCTGTGTTGCTGCTTTGCTTTTGGAATTTCTGAATCCCTATGCCAGTCCTCAGCCCCTCTCCACTCTGTTGCTTGCTCCTTGCCAATGTCTGAATGCTAGTTGCTCTGATCAACCTGCAACCTTTGTGTTCTGTAAAACCTGTTCTCAAGATTAAACTGTCCTCCTAAGTTTTTTTTCCCTTCATGTTTTATTTTGCAGGACACAAGCAGAGATGGCCCACACGTGTCGTGGAACAATAAACTTGGCCACAGCGCACATCGACACAGAGGACGCATGCAACATCGTCCTGAGCAGCGGAGGCCGCACTTACCACCTGAAGGCCAGCACAGAGGTGGAGCGGCAGAGATGGGTGACGGCGTTGGAGTTGGCCAAAGCTAAAGCCATCCGCATGATGAATGATCAGTCTGGTAAGAGCAAAAGTAAACAGGCTTTTTTTGGCAAATGGAGTCCCAAACTCCAAGCTTTCAAGTATTGAAGATCAGAATAAAGCTTCTTCCTAATTATATTCTAATTCCACTTGTAGCCAGAAGGGGGCAGTGATGTCTGCTTTGTCTAGTTGGAAAACAAACAAGACTATGCTAATACCACTGTGAGAACTGAGCTTCCATTCAACCTCATTCTAACAACAGAACACTCTCCTTTCCAGAAACACTGCTTCTTTTATGGCTGTATTAGGTCGTGCTGGTTAAAGGTTGTGGGAAAGGCCTGGGCGCAATGTTTTTTTTTATGTTTGACTCTGGCATCAGCCTTGAGAGTCTCTGGCCTACTCTTTTGCAGACACATTCTCCAGAGGTTGAAACAGGCTATATATTCTTCTGGCCTCCATTTGAAATTCAGATCACTAAATATAGACTAGGGTGGGGTAGCGTGGGGGCTTTTTGCTTTTAGTTGAGCTCTCCCAGTGTAGAGGATTGCTAGGATATTTGGACTTTTCTACATGTAATTCACACGCTGTAGGATAAACATTCTAACTGAACTAAACTGAAGATTTTGTGCCTGAAAAACGTTTTTTGAAAGCAGCATTTTTATATAAAACACATATTTTATTTCCAGAGATTCTGGAGAGGTGGATCAGCCAAGACAAGTAGAATATGAGTCTTTTTGAAGACTTCTGGAATCTTTTTACTTTATGTAATAGTACATTATCTCTACTATAATATATCTGTTGCCCAGCAAGAAGTAATGTGTATTTATTTATTTGAGTCTCATTTTACAGCTCTCACTCCCCGAAGGGGAAAATTTGTTAGCACGTGTTAACACTGTAATAGGAGTAGGGAGAAAAATCACTTTCTGCTCAAATAAACACATTTCTGCTAATATAACACTTTCATAGTATTCAGTATTACTTCCTAGTATGTTACTGGACTCTGCCAAGACACACTGATCATTTCTGAATGTATTTGCCTTTTTTGTTTGGATTTGTTACAAAGAACTCTTATCAACCTATTCAGGCTAAAGTAAAGAGTGTAATTCTTAAGGAAAACAACAAAAAAAGAAACACAAAGACTGCGTCATTTATGTGACTTGCATTTCATTTTCATCTTGTGTTTTTTCACCTTTATTCTAATGGTTTCCCTGTTTTGCTTTGCTACATGAAAGAGCCAGTTTGATAAAGGCATTATTTGTCAGGTGTCTGCAGCATCCTGTTCAGATGTTTTATTCATGAGCAGCTCGGTGGCATGAGCATATGTTTTTCCTGATGAAGCTCCTCTTGAATTGCTCACACCGTGCCAAGTAAGGCTTCTCGGTAGAATCAGCAGGTGGCAGTGTTTGCCCTCACTTCATCTGATTTCTCCAGTGTCTCTCTTATTGGTTGCCAGGAAATGTTCTTTTACCAGAACACAAGACATCTGCCTCAAATGGTGCACCTCGTGTGTAAACTAAAACAGCTGTTTTCAAAGCTAAACAAGAGTCAGAATTTCTCTGGTTCAAGCTAAGTTCAGGAAAACAGAGCTGCTATAGGACAATAACACCTGATCTGACATTCTAGCTGTTGGAAGTATTGAGTTCTTGAGCAGCAGTGTGTTGATCTGGGCCAGCATTTAATTAGCAAGTCAGTCTAACAGACCGGGTGAGATTTGACTCACAGAGGCTCAGCTAATTTGTCAGTGAAATAATTGAAGTTTTTTTTTTCTGACACACATTCCTGCTTTATGTTTTTTGTATTTATTTGGTAAAATCATATCCGTTTGCTAAAAGCTGCTGTGCTCTGTCCATGGTACTGAAACTGTTCGAAAAAGGACAAAGTAAGGAGAGATTAGCATCAAGCATTTGAAGACTGTGCATTTGTAATCCTCTTTCAGTCTCCTCCCTCCTGGTCTGTCCTTACTGCTGTTTTTTCTTTTACTCTCCTTACATTTTCTCCAGTGCTCCCTCTTTTCTCTCTCTTTTCGTCACCCTTTCACACTCCATTCCTGGTTTTCCCGCCACTCCCTCTTTTTTGTCCCTTCTTGCCTTTCACTCCCAGTAAGCCGTTGACTCTGCTTTCCATCCACCCAGGCTAATATTTTCAAAATGAAGTCCCTTAGTTTTCCACATCAATCTCATTTCTTTCTTTTTTAATAGAATCAATATTTTCACAGTTTAAGTTCTTAGGAACAATAGACAGGATAAGACCACAGCTACCTTAAGTAAGTACATAGATTTTCTGTTTGTTGGGTTAAAATGTGTGAGGATGGGGTTTTGGTTTTAGTTTTTTAATATTCCTTGTGATTATGCATGTATGTTTTGGACATTTAAACAGATTTGCAGTTCATCACAACTGAAAACTGTTGGAAGGTCTGTTTCATAGAGAGGTAGAAGTAACTTTTAAAGAAAGGTGAGAACAAGTACATTTAGAAAATTCTAATATTAGTTTTCTAATGTTTAAAATGGAATCAGGAAGAATGACTCTCTGGTATCAATGTGCACTAAACCTTCCAGCACTAAACAAACTTACAAATTCTTACTCGGGCTGTGTTTGGGACTGAGTGTGTGTAAGAAGATGCTGAGGCTTGAACTGGAATGCAACATTCTAGCTGGAATGTTTTACTGCTTATAGCAGTATACTCAGAACAGAAACCCAAATGTTTTCTTTCCACAGCGTATCAGCTTAATTACAAAGTATTTTAAATACTAGTCTCTCCAATTATTTTTTAATCGTTCTTTTGTGGTCTTTAGTTCTCTTTTTGTATTTTTAGTTTACCAGCACCTGCTCTTTTCACAGTGAGATGTTGCCATGTTGGGTTTTCTGGCCTCACGAGAGAGTATTAAGAAATGACAGATGGTATGCTTATCATCTTCATTAATTAGTTCTACTGCGGCTGTTTACTGAATTGCTTGTGCCTGTTTGTCTTGGAAATTAACATCATGTCTTGGCATCGGTCGATTTGTTAGATCAGCTTAGTCCCCACTGACAAGTGAAACAGGCAATAATATTGGAGTTAGATTTAATTTCTCAACAAAGCAAAGAAAATCAACACACTGAAGAAGATTATCTGTTACCATTTAAATAGTCAGATGATTAAAAGTGATGGATTTCACTTTTATCTATGTGTTTTCTGATTTTTTTAATTTTTGTTGTGAAATCCAACCTTATCTTTGGACACTGGATTCATTTTGCTTCTTCCTTTATCCTTCTGACCTTCCCTCCTAGTTTCTAATCTGTCCTTATTACATATTTTTCTCATGACCTTTTCCAACTTGCTGAAACTAATTAGATTTAAAGTCATACTTTCATAATTTCCCAACTGTCCCAACAGTTTCATTTGTTCTTTAATCAATTTATCTCTCTATATTTCCTTTTTATAAACTTCTTATGGTATTCTTTTTTAAATAATGAAGTCAATTTTAGTTTTTAGGTAGAGCTGCCAATTTCTCCTTATTGTTTTATGACATTAAGAACATCTCTTGCTTTGAAAACTTGTGCTTTTACATACCAGTAATCTATTTTTTTTTCAAATTAAATGCAATTTTAAATTGGATTTAGTTTATGAATCCACATTATTGGGACCACCTGTGATTTGAGTGCAGGTGTTACTGCATTGTGTTTTTCTTAATATAATTTAGTCTATTAGGAGGTCTAATTTATTTTAAATTGCACCAGAAGTATTTAGTACATTTCCAACTGAGTTTCTGATTTATTGGTGTTGATTTCAGCAGCACCTCCACTTGTGACATACTTAAAAGCTACTCCCTGAGCTTATCAAACAATAAAACCAAGTAATGGGCTTGATTGATCTAAAAATAATCCTAATTATAAACAAATAAATGAGTAGAAATTAGCTTTGTAACTGGTGTTGCCGCATAACTTAGACCGTTATTTTCTGCTTTTCTTCAGCATTGTGGCTTTTGCTGGTTCACTCAGGCTCCAGTATGTGACGGCTGAGATGCTGCAGGGAACCTGGACTCATTATTAAGCTTGTGTCCAAGTCAGCACACATTTTTCTGTCACGTGTGTTATTATTTTTCTGCATTGTCAGCATGAAGTCACCAAAGTAGAAAAGTCATAAAAATTCTTCTGATACTATTAATAGAATACTACTCAAATCCAACTTATTTCAAAGTTTTTTTTCTTTAATTTTTTAAATTGTATTTTTAATTTTAATTTTAATAAGAAGAACAGGGGTCTGTTTCATTTGGATCCTTTTCTAAGTTGTGAGCTATGACCTTTTCTTCTACTTTGTTGAAGTGAACCACTTTCCTCTGAACAAGCGCAATTTACTTTACCAGCAAGAAAGTAAAAGTGTGTTTGTTAGTAGATTTGCTTGTTGCCTAAATGTAAACTTCTCAGAAAAATGTTCACTATATTATGTTAAAACACTTTCATCAAAAGCAACTGATGTAGTTTGTCATGGTCACACTTACTGATTTATTGCATCCATGACTCTAAACAGAGGCTAAATAAGAAATAGGCGATATTAAAGGGGACCATCACATTTAAATCAATCGGCCAAAAACTTTCTAATAAAGAGCATTCCAACAGTATATTTTAATTCGCATTTTACATTCTGAAATTGTTCTTCTTATAAGCTTTAGTCTGATCAGAGCTGGAGGAGTTGCAGCTTAATTTCATTCTGTTTGACCTGTATAAATAGATGGATGTTATCTCAGGGTCAGTTCAAGTTTAACTGTGGTTTAAATCTTTTATTTTTTTACACCGAAGTGTGTATTTTTTTGCCCTCTTGTAGGGAAAAAGAATGCATTAAATTACAAGATATTAGCATTTCCATGACAAGGACAAAAACTTTTTTTTTACTAAAGGTTTTGCATAGAAATTCAAAAGTAAAGCAAACAGTTCTTACTTAAAGAACCAACGTCTGGCGTGCAAAGATACCACCTGGGCTTTTAATGTCAACGATGTGTACATGCATAAGGATGAGTGATTCCTCACTGGGCATCAGCTGTGGTTTCCAGATGCTGCATGGGGCTTTCATGTGAAGTGTCTGATTGACATTACTAAATCATCAGTTTGATGCACAGTCATGTTAGCCAAGTCAGGCTGATGGCAAAAGCAATTACTCTTTACTCTAGCAATTGTGGTTAATTAAACTTAATTAAATATTGAGGATCCTTCAACTCTATTGAATTAGCTGCTTGTTATCAGCTCAGGATGTCGTGCATTAGGACATCTAATTGCAGCTTTGTGCTTCACTGAAATCATTTTGAGTATTTCTGGTTCTCGCATGCATTTTTCCCTCAGTGACGGTCAGAGAGCACTGTATTTGAGCTTCATCTACTAAATATCTCTGACTGTACTTGTATTTAATCCAGAAAACAAAGAAAACTGTATCGTGAGATTTTACTCTTCTTTTTTTAACTATTAAAATCTAAAAAAATGAGAACAATGAAGGTCAAGTGTAAAGTTAATTGTGGTTTCATGCTGCATTGCCTAAAGACATTTAAGAAACATCATTTATTTACAGTTCAACAACCTTTCCTCATCAGCACTCTTGATTCGGCTTACTTGCCGCCCTCAGCAGCCGTCCCCAGCTTTTTTCAGACCTGCTCTTATTCCCACACACTTCTGCAACAAAACTGTTCTGACTGGCATGCATTTTGATGCAAGTGTGGCATTTATAATCATGTAAATGTGTAAAAATTTGTGTAAGACTATTTTTTAGTAGAAATGTTTTTAACTCGAGAAAAATTAGGATGCAACACTGAGCTTACAGTCTTAAGCAAAATAAAAAATATTAACAGCAAAGCTGTTGATAATGGAATTTCACTCATGTTTGCATGTTTAGCGACATTATTTTAATATTTAGCTCACAAGAGAAGAACTAATATGTACAGTACTGATCTTGTGTGAGTTGATTGCTGGCTGCTGAGTCCAGTTTTCTTTCTGCTTCACTCCTTCCACTCCCTCCCTCCTTACATCCTGCACTGCACTGGGAAAAACAGGAGAATTGTAAATGTGGCCAGGTTTTTGATTCTACGCATTCAAATAGTTTGAGTTTGTGCAGTGCAGGACATGGTGGACAAGCTATGCAGTCCAAGACAGAGATTACAAGGTGCGCCTGCATTGAACTTAACACATTTTTGTGTGTGTAAGTAGGCCTCCGTTTGTTTGCATGCTGCAACGCTGCGAAGGGTAAATCCGTTTTTCAGAAGCGGCCCCAGCGACAGTGTTGAGTCTGTGGAAGCGAGGACTTAGATCAGGCCCGCAAAGAGTCAGATGAAGGGCAGAAGATGCTGGGAGCCAGGGATGGCCCACTCGCTCTGCACCTCGGGCTGCTTGAGTAAACTCAACCAGGGTCAGTACAGTTACAGATGAATTGCATCACAGGAGCATGAAGCTGTCCCACTCCTGTCCATCCACCCAAAGGCAGCTTTTCTCCTGCAATCTTTTTTTTTTTTCCTTTTTCCCCTAAATTGTCAATCCTCCATGCAGCGTAGGCATCTGTCACCACAGATGCTTACATTTTTTGCTTACATTTTATGTCTCAGCAATCCATTTCCTCACCTTGTAAAGAGAGCAGGATGCCCCTCTTCCCCCCTGCATGCATGCTCTTCCACCTTACAGTTTGCTTTCATTTCTTTTCCCTCCAGCTCTGCTCTGTGCTCCTCATCTGTCTTAAATTTGCATATAGACAAATCAGAGTCTGCACGGAAGTGTTAGCATCTGCAAAAGCATGTCTCAGAAACTCTGAAATGGGATTTTCTGTCAATTGTAGAGTTCAAACTTGTTCTTATAATTTTTGAAGGAGGAACACTGTTCTGATCCTGAGGATCGCACACTCAGCCAGTTACACTGTCACAGATATAAAGGATATTACTTGGTACAAATCATTACTTGATTACTTCTCAAGGCAATTTTTGTAACACCCTGTGTTTATTTACTGAGAAGTTGTATTTTGACTCGCAGAGCAACAATGGAAATGTAAATAAGGCTTTTCTTCAGCAGTATAGTGTGCATAGTTTATCATAGCCTTTTCAGGCTGAAGAACATTTTCTTTCAGTGCAAGATAATAAATACCGTAATTGTTGATATGAAATTAGTATTTCAAATGCATACTGTATTATTAAACATCTTTTACTAAAAACATTAAACAGATTTCTGAGCTTACTTAAGGAGTTTATTTAACATCATCCTTCAAATTGTAATTATTTTTAAAAGAAAGTTAACATTACTGTATATTTTTATTTAATAGATATTAAATCACCAAATACCTAACAGAGAGCTCAGAAATTAGTTATCTTTTTTACATTTTACCACTTTTTATAGATATTAGTTTTGATCCTTTAAGCCAGAGGAAGTCATTTATTACCGGACAAAGACACGTTGAATTCCTGTGTAGAAAATAATTGCTGTGCTGGTATTTATTATTGTAAAAAGTAGGAATGCACAACAGTTAGCACCGTTTTGGAATTGTCATGCAGGCCATTGGCCATCATGAACATTTCCACCAGTAAGTCTCAACAGCATTTGGAGCCTGGCTGCTACAACTTTATTCTACCCACTATATAGATGTGTTGAGACATTTCAAAAACTGACAAATTTTTATTTGCAGCGCTTTTAAAGCAGCAGTTCAACACTTTAATTTGTGATTGTATCTTTGTTGAATGTCTGTGTTTAAAACTATGAGTCCAAAATTCTGCATTTATGCCGAACACAGATAATATAAACATGTAGAAATTGTTATGTAATTTTGGTTTTTATTTTTACATTCTTTGCTAAATAACTATTGTTTCCTGCTCAAATATAATTAGAGCTGCAGTGGACGATAAAAATCAGCAGACTTAAACTTCCAACAATAGAACGGACATTTCTCTTCTTTATGTAGTTTACCATTTTCTAAACACATGCCAGTTATCTCTTTGAGTAGAGCCTCACTACACTCACCATGAAATGACTGTTCCAGTATAAACAAATTGAACTTTAGGGTAGGAAATGTCTGTACTGCTGTTTATTGTAACTGTCCCTCTAATCGGATGTCGTCCTCTGATAATTCACACGCAGGTTAAACGTTCTTGACAGTCATATTGAAACGAGGCAGTTTCAGAGCTTATCACCACTGAACATGCCGGTGTGTATATAAATCAGTTGATATGTTTAGATGTTTTCTGAATCTTTAGAGATGCAACTAAATTGTACATTTGAGAAGAGAGTTGTCTTTTGTCACATTTGTGTGCCTGCTGTGCAGGAGCTGATGTCTTTGTCGTAAGCAAAGAGAAGTCATGCAGTTTAAAGAATAAAACCATTCTCAACATGGAAAAAGGATTTTTTTCCCGACATAACCCTCACATTCTAGTGAATATAGGGGCCTAACTTGTTCAGTAATGATGTAGAAGTGATGCTATAAATCCTCAAAAGGCTACAGCCTTTTTGTCGGACAAGATTAATTTACCAAAATTAAACATTTGTGCCCATTGCTGTTGTTTTCTGTTAGTCTTCTCCTTCCTTTGCTTCCCTCTAACAGCACACAGTTTAATAATGCTCCCAGGGATGTGCTGCAGAGCTTTTTGGATGTGATGAGTTGCCCTGCACAGTTTCTCATTTGCTGGTGAATAGCTGACTGCAACATTACCGGATGACCCGCCATCTCCTTCGTTTGTCTCTCTGTGATATATCTCAGGGGAGGAATAGAGCCGGTTAGCAATTACCGATCAGAATTACACTCCTATTCCTTAGGATGCTTCCTCTCTTGTCATCTCATCTGTTCTCTACTCCGTGTCCCATCTACTTCATATTTATCCCTTTCCACTCACAGTCTTTCCAAAGCACATCTTAAACACGATTTCTTTAGTAATATACACTGCATAGTTTATGCAAAAATCCCAAAGATCTGTCTTTTTGATGAGCATTCTAAACACAAACCACAGCCACAGCATTTTGTTGAGTTTTGCAGTGCCCTCTGGTATGTTCTGTTTATCCTTTAGCAAGATTATGACCCACATTTTAAAAAAGAACTACCCTTGAGAAGAGACAAAAATGAAAGCAAGCAATGAGAGCACAGTTTCCAGTTTTAAACCACATCAAGCTGGCTGGGGATAAGTTAAATAACCATCGAAAGCAAAGAAAAGAGACTGTTACTCGTTCCAACCCTTCATAACAGATATCGCCTGCTTAACACCCAAACTCAACCATCATTTAGTGCACTTGACTTCAGAAAGAAATTCCCTTTGTATCCTTCCTATTCATTACTAAAATATATTTTGTGTCAACTTTATTAGTTAAACACTTCTCGTGCAGTAAAAGGCTGTGTAAAGTTTTAAAGTCAACCTGTGCACAGTCAAAGCTTAACCAGGTTAGACCTCTGGCTGGGATCTAGTCTGTGTAAGCACACTTTCCAACTGATATGATTTCATGTCTAAAAGATGGTTTAAAGAGCTTCAATTAGTCATGCGTTTTTAAAATACACAAACGTTTACAGCATGGTTTTTAAATGAGATCTTAGAAATATGAGATTATTTGTATCCAAAATATGTTGGTCAGCACAGAGAAGATTAGCATCTCCCTCATATTTGATTAATCTATATTGCCAGGAGGGGGCTGCACAGTGGCGCTGTGGTTAGCGCTCTCGCCTCACTGCTAGAAGGCCCTGGTTCAAATTCCGGCTGGGACCTTTCTGCTTTTGAAGTTTGGATGTTCTCCCCGTGCATCCCTGGGTCTTCTCCGGGCACTCTGGCTTCCTCACACAGTCCAAAAACATGCTTCATAGGTTAATTGGTAGTTAGGCGTCCTTAGGTGTGTGTGTGTGTGTGTGGGTGGACTTGTCCAGGGTGTTCTCCACCTTGATGGATGGATATAATTGTCACCATTTTGGAGTTTGTATATATATTACCTACTGGTGTTCTAACATATAAAGCTGAATTTTTTAAAGCACGCATTTTATTCATAATCAAATTCTGTATTAATAACATGCAATTTAGTTTACTTGCTTGAAAACATCTAATTTCATTAGTGTCAAGATCCTCTTACAACATGTACTCTAGTTGTTTTTGATCTGCCTTATTTTGGTCAGAATGCCTAAAACATCTGAATCTATTTCATGTTTGTTTTACTATATTTTTCCAGTTTATTACTTTTTGACATAATCTTATCACTTGAGGTTGTAAATGACTATGAAAAGTGAATAAAAATTTAGAAAGACGGTCAAACAATCACTTTTAAAAAGAGTTTTTATTAAAAAAAAAAGACTGTCATATTCAGAAAATGAATTAACATAACGTTTTTTAAAGTGGCAGGCTTTCATAGAGCTGATCCCTAACAATTTATCAGTCTACTGCAGTTGGGTTTTAGGATGTGTCCTCTCAAGCAGCACATAATTATGCTTTGTTTTAGATGCAGCTTTGCAGAGTTAATTCTGCATGGGCATGCAAAACTTGGTAGGCAGCTTTCATGCACAGGCAAACTCTTCAGAGAACAGATAAGCATTTAAACTACTAAACCTTTAATTAACTGTTAGGGCTAGTATCAATGTACAGCTCAATTTGTTCAAATAATGCTCCAAGCATTGTTTAAACACACTACCCTGAGGTCGGTTTTTGTCCACAGGCCCACTAAGTTGAGTTCATTCTTTACGCCACAGTTAATAACATCTCCCTGCTGAGTACAACTTAAAAAGTTTATTCTTTTAAAACCGATTCCCTAAAAGAATCTAGGCATTTGTGTCTGATCTCATTATGGCTCAGGTGAGTTTAGCTCTGAACCAGAGGGGCCACACATTTTTCCAGTGTGCTCGTCGACTCGTGCTTGTCTTTCTGAAACAGGGTGACATCCTGTCAGCTGAAGCTCTGGCTCTACTGGTGTGACAGCCAGTCTTCAGGGACGAGCGGGGAGATAAGGCCTGACAGTGAGACGGCAGACTACGGCTCACCCAATTACATTCTCCCACTGCTTTCTCTCTTTTTCTCCACCCCTAAATGCCGAGGTTAACTCAAAAATGGATGTATGGAACAACTGAGAAGAAAATGATTGTCTGTATACAGAATACGCCAGTTGTTTATTTTTTGTATTCTTTTGTTTTGTGTGCCTTATCTGCTGCTGAGGTTTGACGAGCAGAGGGCACTGGTAGACAAAAGGACTTGGAATTGTGTGGGTGATCATGGGTGGGGTTTGCCCTTGAGGCATGACTGGCCTGGTAATGGGCTCCTGGCCTCGTCTCTAGTTGTGGATTGTATTTTAAGATTCCCTTCTCCTTGGTCTGTTGCTGTGAAGGAGCTGTTTGGAGACGTGAACAGGGAGATGAGCATGAATGCAAGAAATGGTTTCACATAAAATTAACTTTTAATTTGAGGAATGAGAATTATCCTTCTAATAAAATGTTTACATTATTCATTTTCTTTTGTCCTCAATAATTTGCTTAACGTTCTATCAAACTAATAAGTGGAAGAAACTCTACAAAGCGGACTCCTGTTATGCTTTAACAGAAACTTCTAGAGTTGCAGGTTGTCAAAACTGTAAAGCAGACTGCACTAACATTATTTTCATCTTCGATGTATTCTCCCAAACACAAATGTTGCTGTGCTGCTGGACATAGATGTTTTTGCTTTAGTTACGTCATCAGTGCTTTTAGTTTGGTTATCTACATCTCCTCATGTTGAGTTTTTTTATTTGTTGACCTCAAATAAAATACAATAATTCCTAAAGACTGTAAACAATTACATTATGAGGCATATTATTCTCCTTTCTTAGCAAAGGGAACTACAGAAATAGTCAGCTGTTTAGGTTTTATTCATGTGTTTGCAGTAGAACCACTGAAAGAGCATCATTTCCTCTTTTTCCCTAAAACTAACCTGCTTTTGTTTTTGGCCTCTTTTTTGTAAATGTAGCTATGGGATATAAAAATAAAAGTAAAAACTTTGTTAGTGGGGGAAGCTCCTGATTATATCCACCAACTAAATAGTCTGTTTAAAGCTGCACATTCATGGTCAGGCTTTACCAATTACAGACTGATTTCATTAAACTCTTTAGCCCTTTGAGAACTTCAGAAGTTCAGCTCACTTCTTTTTCTGCCTGCTGCTTCGCAAACCTTCAAAAGTCTTGCTTTATTTATCCGCTTTATCTGCTTTTTGCTTCTGTGATGTTCAACATCATTTGATTGTTTTTCTTTTTTTGGATGTTGTTGCTGAAGGGCTTTTTCACTGACCTTTTGCTAGTGAGCTCCATTCTGCTTGTACTTCATTAATGAACTTTGGATACCTGTGTGTGAAAATGGCTGCCCAGGAAAGCCAGAATGGTGAGAGCTTTTCCGTTTTCTCCTCCTTTTTTCTAAGCTGAACACTACAAATAAAAAGACCCTGCAATTTTGTGCAATTTTGACCCAACTCCAATATTAAACACCCCCCTCCTATTGTTAATGTTTTTTTTTATTATTATGACAAAAATATGCAAGAAAAACATACAAGCTATTGTTATTAATGGGTTATAGGTCGAAGTACTTGTGCTTTCAATTTCTAACGAAGTACTGACAATAATTTGCAGATTATATAAGGTTAATCTATTTTTATGGGTAATGTAACCACGCTCCTCCTTAATATTATTACTCTAATTCTGTCGTTAAGTTCCAAAGAAAGCTAATGGTTTGCAGATTTATGCTAAATGTCAGTTTTTATTCTAACCAAAGATGATGTCAGATGATCTTAAATAGATTTTGTAGTTGTTACATAGGTATAAATATCTACCTGCATTTGAATTGTAAAGAACCCTTTATAGAAAACTTCTAATGCTATTAGGAGCAGAAGTGAAAAGCAAATGTATTATTAACCAACAATGGTGCCAATTACTATTTAAAAATTTTCAATTATTGAGTATTTGATAGAGATTTTTTACTTTTTCAAAACATAGTTACTACTGATTCTGTGCTGGCTTTTAGCAGATCCTGTAAATGGTTTAATAGTTTTTGAAAACCCATAGTGCATCAGCAATACAGCAGGCCACATGGATAAAATGTGTCTCGTGTTTTTGTTCCCTATAAAGTTGAGCATCCGTTGGCTAAAACATTGTGAACCCAGGAGTGTGTTTTTCTGCTGCCTGTTTGTCGAAGTTTGGAGCTTCAAAGGACGAAGACTTTGTCAAACTTGATCCCGCCGTCCCACAGGCGGATGGA
This sequence comes from Oryzias curvinotus, assembly GCA_023969325.1. NCBI lineage: Eukaryota > Metazoa > Chordata > Actinopteri > Beloniformes > Adrianichthyidae > Oryzias > Oryzias curvinotus. The sequence continues at coordinate 21,910,481 of CM043714.1, forward strand.
TAGTCATGTCATAGTTGCCTGGCGTAAATGGACAAGGATGATGGCGTCTCTTGTTGTTAGGTCACAGCCAGCTGCTGTGCTCTCAGGAGAAAGTATTACTGTAATGCTGCTTCTCTTTTATCAGCTGCATAACAGGCGTTTCATAATTCAAGAACAAAAGAAAAAAACAGCCCAATGTGCTGTTCTTTCCAAATATGCCAAGGATATGAGGATGGAGTATAGTGAGGGGAAAATTCCCTCATTCCTCAAATGCCTAGACAGGACTTTCAAGGTTACTTTTGAATGTTATATCCTCACTTTTTCTATTTAATGCCCTCATATATTTCCTTTTCTCCTTCTCAGCATTCTAATTCTAATGATATTGATATTTCTTCTTGTATCAGGCTTTACCAGCTGTTGAAATTTCACTCCCCATCTATGACCTTTAGGGTTTTATAGCTTTTGATTATGACTATGTGTCCACAAAGAGGACAGTGGTTTATGATGTCCTTTCGATGTCATCTCAGCCATATAGATTTATGGTATATAATATAATCACCAGAGATGGAGATCTTCTTCTTTCTCCCGTCTCTGTGATTCATTTTAACCTTCTTTGCGGGGCTCTCCTCTTCTAGATGACTCAGGAGACGAGGAGCCCACATCCCAGTCGGACCGCAGTGAGCTACAGGGTACGCTAAAGTTACTTGTCAGCAAGCTTGATGACCTCAGCACATGTAATGACCTCATCGCCAAGCATGGAGCAGCCCTGCAACGTTCCCTGACTGAACTTGAAGGCCTCAAAGTCACCATTGAAGGTGGAGAAAAGATCAAGGCTGTCAACGAGCGAGCCACCCTCTTCCGCATCACTTCCAATGCAATGATCAATGTAAGTGTCCATCATGTTGCAGTTCAAGAAAGAAATGTGTGACTGGCAGACTTTGATGAATTTTTAAAAATGAACGCTTGACATCCTGTTATTTAGCTGTGGCTTTACACATGTTTCACATCGGTGGGTTTTAACATGCTTTTCACAGGGTGCGCTTCTTTTAAAGGTGGTGTAACGGAGAAACCACATAAGAAATACTAAGGTTGGTTGGCGATAAAATACAAGCTGGATTACTTTTGTCTGATCTAAGCCTGTAAGGTAACAGTAATCCACAAATGTAAACAAGCTCACTGATGATAAATGCTAAGGCAGGGGTGGGCAAACTTTTTAACTCGTGAGCCACAAAGGGTTTCAAAAATTGACAGAAAGGCCAGACCAGGAGTTGATGTGTGGCTTGTCTTTATAATCCACCTCATAAGAGAATGAAATAACAGGATCTGGAAGAAAAAATGCTGTAATTTAGAATGAAAATTGCGATATGTAATTTAAAACCGAACATTTTGGAGTTTTTATTTCAAAAGTATGACTTTTGTTGTCAGTTTAGTGCTAATTATATGAATGGGCTCATGTCCTTGAGCAGCAAACTGCTGCATTCATGTGGTCTTGGTATGATTGACAAAATGACTGTCCGGTTCTGAAAACACTCATGAACGTCAAAAAAACAACAACAAAATTTGCAACACAAAATGAATGCAGAGTAACTTTCTGCACCTCAGTAAAGGTCGGTGTATTTGCACCATCTATGGGGACACACCAGAATTACAGGGAAAACAAAACATTCTTAAGGATCATCAGTATAATTTATTACAGTTTGGCGGGCCAGATTAAATAGTTGAACAGGCGGCATGAGGCCCTTGGGCCGTAGTTTGCACACCCATGTGCTAATATGTGCTACATTATTTTTTGTATTTTAGTAATAAATTGCTTTAGACATCTAACTAGTGTATATTCATTGAAACAAATGATGCAATACTCAGATATTTAATTACTCTGTTATAACAATGAAAATAATGGTGAATTCTATGTTGGCACCACCACAAAGTATCATAGTCAATTGAAAATGTAATGAATTTGAGTACTTTATAATATCATATTTTTCCCTTTGAAGCATTATTAGGAAATTTCAAAATTATTATATATTCTTAACAAAACGCCCTATGGTAGACAGGCTGTACTGTTCTGCATTCGCTAAACTGAGAGTTCAGTCGTGTTGAGGTTCTGAAGAAGAGATACTTAATATGATCTTGGGTGGGGGTGACAAAAATAGCTGCTGTCCCCCCTCCTCTAAGACCCTCAACCCTTTAGGCTGTCAGGATATGCTGGGCCCTTTTGGACTACATTAGGACAGACAGCTTTGACTGAAACAAGACAATCATAAAAGGTTAGTTACTCTTTCTGTGTATTGGGAGATAGCTTTTGCTGTAAGTTATATTAGGCTAATTCTTTCTACATCTGGAACTAATGGATACTTACAATAAAGTTATTTAGAAGCATTTTTGAGTAAATATGGCTAAAATGACATCATTGGCATTTTTCTTCTATGCATATATTAGTGTATAGACATAAATACCAACAAATACTGCACTCAACTCTTATCTACTTGAAGCATAAATGAGAGCCATCTGCTGTTTTATCACTAATGTGTTTGAAATAGCTGGTTTCCTTTTTTTATTTCTGTTCTTGTGCTTTAATGAATGCACTTTTGATTTATTGAGGCAAAGCTTGTATGCTATCTGTAGTACATTGTAGACACGAGGAAAGCAGAGCTTTTACCAAATCTAAAAAAAAAAAACATTTTGTTATGTTTTTCAAAATAGTTTTGTATGTTTTTGAAAGATATATTTACCTTGGACATTCAGCTACTGTTATGATTTTATTGGGTTTATTAGTTGGTGAAACGTTTTCCAACGTGCACTTACAGGTAGCTACAGATTAAAAAAATCTAGAACAAATCTCACAAGCCATGTCGTTAAACAGATTTGAAATTAAGGAAAAAGGTTGGAACTTGATATTTTCTTTCATCATTATGCATTGATTCATTAAAATGATAATTTTCTGACAAAAGTCGGGAAATTCCTGCTTTGATTAAAAGATTAGAATGAAAGTGTAACACAACGGTTAACCGTGTTCATATACATGAGATATTTGTCATAAACCTCAGTGTTTGGTCAGCCATGTCCGTCACTGTCGACTTGCTGCAGGTCAGTTACACGTTTGAGTCAAAGTTTCATAAGAGGAAGCAGTCCCTGTGGATCTCTTGACTTACAGACAGCTCTGTTGTCGCTATAAGCTGATGCAGCAATAATCCTCTGCTGTGTAGAAAATTAAATTGTAGTGGTAGGCTATGTCTGCGAAATTTTGACATACCAAGCACATGTTCATGTGAAAAAAAAAAAAAAAAACTAAAATACAACTAGTAACAATCAGGTTTAGATTATCTCCTTTTGAGAGGACCTCAGTGGTCTACTGCAATAAGAACCCTGTGATGCTTCTTTTTTTTTGTAAAGTTTTTTTGTTCCTAATTGGATAACATTTGCTGGACAACATATTTTTTCAGATGGGATGTGTAAGAAGCGTGTGGTAAAGAGAAGACCTGGCTGCTTTCTCCAGGTCTTTTACTCTGAGCCATTCACTGCTCATCTGACTTCTCAGGTGGCCGGTTTTCTATTTGCAGCTGGCATACATTTACAAAGCCTCCATTTTAGGCAAATATGGTTTAAACACTTGAAAGAAAAATCAATTCTATGCTAAATAAATTTATTTTTCGTCGATGTCTTAAGTTTCCCATCACCTTTTCACTTGCTGTGTAAGCTTTATGTTCATGGTCTTCCTGACACGGCCAGTCTTGGAAAGTCAGCACTAAAAAAAGTGGAACTTACACTCACATATATACTTATTCGACATGGGTTTTCTGGGTTTCATATCACTGCTTGTTGTGAGGAAGTGGTTCTCAACGTCACACAAACTTGTGACTTTAAATGAGTCGTGGACATTGGATTTAAAGAGACTGAAAAAACTGCTGGTGGTGGATGGTTTCCTGCCTGGTAAGAAGCATGTTTCTTTATGTCTGTCATAAATTGTAATGGTTTTAAAACACATCAGTATTTGTAATATTGCAGCTTTAAAACTAGATATTTCACATATACAAGAATGTGGCTTTTTTGATTTAACAAATAACCAAATGTTGCAACTGCACAGTTTTACAAAAGTGATTACCTTTGTGCTCCAACAAGAAATTCATTCTGAAACATTATTTTATGTTATTTAGTTAGTTGGCAGCTAACATGTTAGGATAGAATTAAGCTAAATGATAAAAGAACATTTAAAAGTTGGATGTCATAAAATCTTTTTCTATATGTAGATAAACATTTTTTAAAAGGTATGAGCTGTAGCACAAAGTACCAAAACATGTATTCGGTCTATTAAGCTGTTTTTTATTTAAATTAATTTTAAAAATAAAAATAAAAATGAAATCAGTAATAGCATTATTGTTTTTCCTTCTGCTAATCATCCTATTTATGTATTCTTTTTTTGACATTAGCAACAAGTTTTTATAAGCTAAACATTTTTTCTAGATCCCCAACCCTGGTACCAAATTGCTTTTAGGCATCACATCCGATTCTGTGTTTTAGTTTTGTCATTCACAAAGTCCTGTTTCCTTCCCAGTAAGATTGCAGATTCCATCATAAGACTCTAAAGAGGAGAAGTCTGCTGAGACGTGTTATTAAAGTTCAATGCCATTTGTGCGAACCATGAGCAAAACTTTGTCAGACTCACAATGTGGTGCAGAAAAAGTGCTGACATGCATTCTACATCTGATCTGAAGTAACCTTTTAGTCTGAGCAGCAAAAATCTCATTAGAAAAGCAACAACGCCCTCTTTTGACCCGCATGAGGTGAGATTTTCATTGTGTGCAACTTGTTGAGACCCTACACAAACTACTGTGTGTTAAATGCACACATGCTTTTCAAGTCTTAAGGATTGTTTCAATAGGATCTGTGTCTGCAGTCATGTGTACTAACCTTAATTCTTTAAAGAAGTCTGACAAATTTTAAATGTTAAAATATTCACTTTATTATTTTATTTTATTTTACATAGCTCAATGGAGAATTTTTTTTATTACAACCATAATTCAGTGTATTAGTTCATCTTTGCTTTGAATAAAGCTTTCATTGCTCATCTTCTGGTTGAACCTGTGTGTTTCCAAAGGCATGTCGAGACTTCTTGGACCTAGCTGAGACTCACAGCAGGAGATGGCAGCGGGCTCTCCAGTATGAGAGAGAGCAGCGTACCCACTTAGAGGAAACCATTGAGCAGCTTGCCAAACAACATAACAGCCTGGAGCGGGCGTGGAGGGAAGCACCCACGCTTGCTTCAAGCTCACCCAGTGCCCCCACCACAAACAAGGGTGAGCCTGCTTAAACATTTTTAGACCTCTACCGTCTTGACTGACAAAACACTCTGTGTTACCTAACTCAAAAGGGTTATTAAGGGCTAACTGTATGATCCCTTATGTACATACATTTTTTGATTTTGTTCTCTGTTTTGTCCTTTAAACAAGAAATAACAGTCAATTTTACATTCAGTGTGTTCAACTGATTTCAGGCTTTTATGATTTAAAGGATGTCTAATCATCTATGTATTTATATATTTTGTTAAATGCCAAACAGAATGTTGAGTGGTTTTCCAGTGTTTTCCAGTTTTCCAGCAAACTGGTATTTGAAGCTTTTAGGTAAAACATAGTTCCCCCTCCTTGATGGATCACTACATATTATCATGTTTGTATATCAAAACTTGAGCAACACACACAGATGAACTTGCGTCAATCGGGCCAGTTAACAAGCAGGAACACTGCCAACTTAACTAAGCTGATTATTGCTTGATTAATCCCACGGGTACATGATTATAGGCTCTGCTTCTCTGAATTCTGTGAAATATGGAGGCAGTTCTATTAAAAGGTTTCTCCAGTTTTGCCGGATGTGTTTGACTTTCTCCATTGAAGGAGGTGAAAGGTCAAACAAAGAAGAGGCGAGTGATGAAGACGAGGATACAGAGTACTTTGATGCCATGGAGGATTCCCCTGCATTCATCACAGTGACTGCCAGTGAGAGCACCCAGCACAGGTCAGTCTGACGGGCAGAAACACCAGCTCCACTGAACTTCTTTTAATTTTTTTGCTTGAAAAATGATTGATAGGCAAATACGGAAACATGTAAGCATAAATTGATCCAATAGTTGTTTGTTTGAATTAGGCTAATAGTTGAAGTACTTGATCTGTGACAGTTTTTGGAAAAAAGAAATATTTCAAAGGTAAAGTGGCATAAATTCCTAAACTCTCTTTCCCCTTAGAGAACTTCATTCCTTCCAGCTGACCAGCGTAATTCGCTTTTCCTGTGCGTGGTTGCAATGCTGCAATAATTGATTAGTTTGTTCCTCATCCACAACATTAAGAGGGACTGCAGCTGTTAAATGGCATTCAGCTCCAGCACCCAGTAGTGTTATTTCTTCTTTGTACTGGGATTTATGTCAATAAACAGAGCCAGATAAAGTTTTTGACAGTTTATGTTCCAAGCTGATTGCAGAAAATGTTTATCTCCCAGGCGATCTCAGAGTAACTTGAGTGGCGCGAGTGGAGGACAAGCCTATGAGTGGAACCAGGACGACAATGTGAGTGCCTTCTAACAAGTAGGAGTTATAGAACCAAAGTCCTTTTACAAAACTTTACAAAAACAAAACTTTAGATTTTCTTCCTTTTTTTTTCTTTCCAAAGATGTAACAGTTCATTTTATCCATGAAAATTAGATGTGAAAGATGTCACCTTTTTATCAGCAGCCCAATGCTCACAAACATCTATTTCTTCATTTTTTTTTGGCTTTCATCCCCATATTCTTTATACTAGATGTCTCCAAGCTACAATGATGTATCAGGAAAGGAGCTGCAACCCCGCAGAGAGAGACGGACTCGTGTCCCAGACAAGCCCAATTACTCCTTGAACTTGTGGAGCATCATGAAGAACTGCATTGGCAAGGAGCTCTCCAAAATCCCAATGCCTGTAGGTCTATATGCTGTTTGCTCACAGCACAACATGGATATCTGTCCTACATTTTCTGAGCATAGATGTTATTGGCCTGCAGGTAAACTTTAACGAGCCTTTGTCGATGCTGCAACGTCTTACTGAGGACTTGGAGTATCATGAACTCTTAGACAAGGCAGCCCGCTGTGAGTCTTCTTTGGAGCAGATGTGCCTGGTCGCTGCCTTTTCTGTCTCCTCCTACTCCACCACTGTCCATCGGACTGCCAAGCCCTTCAACCCCCTTCTGGGTGAGACCTATGAGCTCGATCGCCTGGAGGAGTTTGGTTACCGGTCACTGTGTGAGCAGGTATGGCTCAGCTGCAGGGAAAATGTGTTTTCACTTCCCCCAAAGTGCTCGCGAGTACTTGACTCACAAATAAAGGTCAGATGATGTTTGTCCAAACTAAATAATACTCCTAACGAATGTTTTTGGCTTTTGTGTCTTTGTTTTAACCCCAGGTGAGCCATCACCCCCCTGCTGCTGCTCATCATGTGATTTCCCAAAGAGGCTGGACCTTGTGGCAGGAAATCACTATAGCCAGCAAGTTTCGGGGGAAATACCTCTCCATTATGCCTCTGGGTGAGAAACTCTTCTTCATCTGTGGAGTCATCAGAGTAGCTATACATTAGGGTATGATTTAAATTGTATAATTTTGGAATAATGTTCTTTCACTGCCAGAGAATTTCATAACCAGTCATAATATACCCACAACTTAAATAGACAGACTCATCTTTCCATATTAATAGTGTCTCAATCGAGTCTTTTGTTTGATCTTATTTTCCACAATCACAATAATCATTTATAGCTGACTTCTTTGTCAGAGCTTGTAAAGTAAAGCTCTCCTGTCACTCTTAACTGAGATCATTTTGTTATAAAGGTCAAGTAAAAACTTCCAAAGATCTACCAGAGTAATGAGCCCCTTACATAGTGTGTAGGGTTCAGGTGGGTTGAAAAACAACAAATCCGTACGACGAGCCTGCATCTCACCTACTTCACTCTTACGTGCTTAAATGTTAACCATGAGGTGTCACCCACAGTATGCCCATAGGAAAACAATTTTTGCTCATCAAGCGCTCTCCGATCTTAAAATTTTGTGCAGGCCGTTTTTCACCCACTGACAGCCTTTATCCACCTATAAGGGCAGTTGTGACTATGGCTTAAGGTATTTACAGGCTATTATATAAATGTCTGATCTAAATGACATTTGTGGAAATAGAAGCACAGACTGGGACTCCTCAGAACAAGAAATGAAGGCCCTCGAATAGCAGGATTTATTACCACTGTAGTGACATACATAAATCTATAGGATGTAAAGGAATCATCATGTTGCCCTTTGAGGGTAAAGACCCACTGTTTCTGCCTCAAATAAATTGATTTGTTATTACACTAGTCAAGGAATGTATTGGTATCTGTGGGATTCCTCTTGCTCCCTGATCTGGCTGCTAAGAGGGGCCTTGCAATAGAAAAGACTCCAGATTTATATTTGTTTATGCGAGTAGACCACTGCAAGTAGCCAACATGGCTGTTCACAGAGCCTGGAGGACAGGTTTTATTGGCAAAAGCTAATCAATAATCCTCATGTTTGCGTCGCAGCTGCAGAATCATAACTAAGCAGTTGTGACGGTTAATTTCATCCTTGATGATATCCTGTTTCCATGTGTCCTCAGGTGCCATCCACCTGCAGTTTCACTCCAGTGGGAACCACTATGTGTGGAGGAAGGTCACCTCCACTGTGCACAACATCATTGTAGGAAAGTTATGGATTGACCAGGTCGGTTTATGAAAGCTACTTCTTCACATTTACAAACTGGCCGTCCCTCCCTCGACCTTTCACTATAAGCTATAAGTCAGTGGCTCATTCCATGTTGCAGAAATGTGTGATACAGATGAACAGAGCAGAGGGCGTGAAGAAAGGATTTAGACAGAAGCTGCACAGCCTATGACCATGGAGCTCCTGCATCTCTGGGGATTTATCTCAGCCTTTCATCTCTAATAACCCCATAAAATAAAAGCCTCTTTTTTCTGTGCAATTTTCTTGTTACAGAGGGGGAAAGCACAGTGTGTGCATGTCTGCAGGAATGTCTGATTACTTTCCTATTTTTCTCTTATGTTTTCTCATTTTCCTTGTTTCCACTCTTCTTTGTGACATTAGGCTGCCTTCTGATAGCACATGACTAAAGGCAAACATTTAAAGAAAAAAGGGGAATTTATTAATTATGAGTGGAAAAAAAAGTCACAAATATCCCCAAAATGCCAGTAAATCCATATATTTTGTTGCTACAATTTTCCTTCAGCAGTTCAACATTTAAATCTCAGTCCAAATATGCAGCAAATAAGAACACAAACAAAACAGGATAGTCAAAATAACACAGATTTTTCTGTAAAGTGCTCTTGTTCATAATGGCAGCTCAAGCAGTCTTGCTCAGTTTATCCATTTCAGCTCCTCCAGGAGGATAAATCTTTTCTAGGTCAGCCCTGACACCCCCCCTGTAGAAGTTCACATCCTCTGGTTCTGTTTCAATCATGTTCTTTCCATCAACACCCACATTCTGCTATGATACTTGAGCTCAAGGGTCCAAATCAATGGCGTATTCTAAAAAAGGATTATTGCTCTAATGGTGTAGGGACCAAACAGCCCTAAGCAGCAGCAGCAGCAGCAGCATTACTAAGCACTGTCCTGGATGTGTGCATGATGAATCACACACCTCCTGTATTTTAACAAAGTTCAGTTTAATACAGTAGTTTTCACAGCTTTTTAAAACACAGTAAAAAGGAAATGACATGTTTCTGACATGTTTGTATTTGTGCAGTCAGGAGACATTGAGATTGTGAATCACAGGACCAAGGAGGCCTGCCAGCTCAAGTTCTCTCCTTACAGCTACTTCTCCAGGGATGTTCCTCGAAAGGTAAATACTTTCTTTTCCCTTCTTAGCTAGTGCTTAATGTTGATATAACAACGTGGGACGTGTGAATGTAATTTGCAAAATGCTGCCTCCTGCTGGAAACTACCAGGAGGGTATGGAAAACAACAAGCTGCTCTTCTCAGATGGAGCAGATTAGTACCGTCTGTTGGATTAAAACCAGCTGCTAGGACAAAAACCAACTGTCATCACAGAAGATCACACAGGAAAAAACACATTTAGAGTCTAATTCAGTTTCTAAAAGTTTAAAAGTGACCCCTTCATGGGTGGATAATCCAAAAGCCCTAAAGATTTAGTTTGAGAATGGGGTTAAAGCAACCCTTTATCAAGGTTTTCACAAATAAACCATGTTTTTAATGTCTTAAGCACTCAGTTTTAGCCAAAGAACCAGTTTAAATAACAGGAAAGACATTTTTAAGGGCTTAAAACTCCAAATTCTGCTGGCATTTTTTGGTGTTACTTGGATTATTTATGCTTCATTTTATGCTATAGCTAAAGGTAGTGAGGAACAATCCTGTAAGAGCCTAGATATAACACAATATTTTCTTATTTTGGTAAATAAACAATTTTCTCTTTCCAGGTGACGGGGGTTGTGGCAGACAGTTCAGGCCAGGCGCATTACATCCTCTCCGGCACGTGGGATGACAAAATGGAAAGCGCCAAAATCATTCAAAGCAGTCGAGGGGGCAGCGGATCAGAAGGAAAGCAAAAGACTGTCTATCAAACTCTGTCCCCAAAATTGCTGTGGAAGAAATACCCTCTACCGTAAGGCCGCTCCCTCAGCTTCAGACAACGGGAACTTAGTAAAAGTAAAAAATACCAAATCCTTCCCAATTTCCTTTTGTTTCATTAGAGAAAATGCGGAAAACATGTACTACTTCTCATCTCTGGCTCTGACCCTGAATGAGCCAGAAGAAGGAGTTGCAGTGACCGACAGCCGGCTGAGACCTGACCAGAGGCTGATGGAGGACGGACGATGGGATGAAGCAAACGCTGAAAAGCAGAGGCTAGAAGAGAAACAAAGAGCTGTGAGGAGGAGGCGGGAAGCAGAGGCCTCAGAGGCTTTGGATGAAGGTGAGCAATCAAGAGTTAGAGGTGTAGCATTAAAAGCGTTCAAATTATAAAAACACTGGGCTATAAATGATTGATAGTTTAAAATAAAAGGTAGATAATGTTTAAGTTATGTGACACTATGCAATCTGACCAAAAAAAATAAACTTGAAATAGTGATCAATTGGGAATAAATGTTAGTGTGCTGCTCCTCTTTTAAGTTTTTCTAATAACATTTTAAAATACTGTATTCTTTTTAGAATTTAATAGATAAATGTAAAACTTCAAACAAACGTGACACAATTTGCCAAAAATATCAATTAAAAAAAATAATAAATTGTGCAGAAAGAAATGGGTTAAAATAAAGTTTGACACTTCAAAAAAGGAGGAAATATAATTCCCTCTCCAAATGTCACTATGAATTTTGAATTAAAAAAAGCAAATCATCTTATATTTACACAAATGCCCAAAACATGGCAGATGACATAATTACGGCCATCTTTGTACATAGTTTCTAATTATAAAAGCACTAGAGCTGAAGGGTGATCTATGATAAGGACGATATTAAGAGGCTGACTCAAAACAAAGCAGATCTGAAATGAATCATGTATCAGCTGCAGCTTTTCATCCTGGTAGTGTTTCTCTGTGTGATTTTCAAAGATTGTGTTCAATGTACCCATGATGTGTCTTTCTCTTCCTCCCTCTGTTGATGGTCAGAGTGTGAGTATGACTCTGGTGAGTGAGGGTTGCCCTGGACCCCTCTGTTGTGCATCGCACACTTAAACACACATGCACACACACACAAAACATCCTCTTGTGGTTTGTGTGCTCTGTCACTGTTTGGGATCTGCATGATGCTCCTCTCATGTTAACTTCTCCAAACAACAACAAGGCAGGAAAGCTTTTTCCTGCTCACATGTGATATTTTCATTCAGAAACGGCCTCAGACACATTAGTGAGAAGCGTCAATAGTAAATGGATGAGCTCTTTTTGCACTAAAGCCATTTACTTGAAATAGTAAATAAATAATACTCTGAAATAGTATTTTTTTTTGTACAAATGTTCAAAGTTTTAATTACTTCACATAAACTTTAAGGGAACAGTAAATGGTCAACATAATATTGTTACTAAAACAGAACTGCAGATTCTTTTGTTTTGAAGGCTTTTTGAGAAAGAGGCATTTTATTTCAGAAAAGCCAAAACCTATAATCATAAAGTTTCTTTTTGCTCATCTAGTTCTGCTTTTGTTCCCATCGACACCATTCAGTTAAACCTCTTGCAGCTTGTCTCATATTTGAAGCTATACCAAATGCAGCGCACAGCAGTTGGTTGCTTTTCATGAATACATTTCTTTACCTGTACATTGGAATTGCTCTTTGAATTGCTCGCAAGTATGTTTCCTCTGCAACTACATGGTAACATGGCGGTTGTCAGGTAACACCTGTGCTTCTTCTGCAGGTAGAGAATATGAAGGATACCAACCACTGTGGTTCCACCAGACGCGGGACTCGCTCACCGGAGAGACGAGCTTTGTGTATAAGGGTGGATACTGGGAGACAAAGGAAAGTCAGGACTGGAATATCTGTCCTGACATCTTTTAACTGGAGGAACTCATCTCAAATCACCCCTTACAGGACGGGGAACCGCTCAGCCTTTGGTCCTCAGGCAGTGGAGCGTAGCTGGCTTATGAGCACCACATGGACCTTCCTGAGAAAGAGAATGTGCGGATTTCCTACATTCTCTGTTCACTCTGTACCTCCAAATGTACAATCTCATTCTTTTGTTTCTATTATGAGGACAGACAGGGTGGGAAGTCCTCTTTGATGCTTTAAAGATACAGGAGAAGATGAAGGAATGCCACAGATGAAGGTACCTGAATGTTCCTGGAATCTGCAAACAATGCCCACTAAGCACTTTAGTGAGTTTATCAAACAAAGTTTAACTTCTTGATTAAATTCCATATTGAAAAACATATGATTAGATTAACAAAATCATAAATAGGCACTTAAAAACACAAAGCCTTGATACAAATTTCAATATTTCTGTTCTTTCCAGAAAAGCTCCTTGTATTTTATTTAGCGCTATTGAAAATGATACGTGAGCTTTGTTCAAATTGATACAATCAAACTTAATCTTTCCCTTTTTGGCTGCTTAAAATGTGCCTAATAGAAGAGGCGTTATGTGTGTAAATATTACAAATTCAGATATCATTTACATTGCAGAGCAGCAAAGAGTTAAAAAAAAAAAGATCAATTCTGTCAAAAAGAATTAAAAAAATAATGAGCATGTATATAATGATGAAGGACACTGACAATAATACAGGTCTTTATTTGAAATGTGCAGTCTAGGGAAACCAGTCTGACCTGCCTGAACTGTGATTACTTGAAATCTCCACAGCTAATACAAATGATTTTCAGGTATGCACTAGTCAAAAACGTTATATTTTGGTGTAGTTGAACCCCCCCATTAACAAAAATTCAGTCTTTGAAGTAGCAGTTTTTCTTAGGTGCTGTAAAAATCAACTCCTCTGGATAACCAGGGAAGATTTCTGATTGGAAAGAGAGCAGCAACTCAAAAATAATACTTGTTTTTTACCTAAAACTACCACATAAAAGCCCAAACATGAAGACATTTGTCTTAGACAAATACTAAAGTTTATGTACCATGTTAAAAAAATGGACCTGCAGTCTATACAGCACAGCAATGGTGACTTGGATTTCACTTGAACCTGAGTAGGACTGGAGTCTTAACGGACTTGAAACCTGACTCAAAAATAGAATTGAAGGACCTGAATTTTGGAGTTTCAGAGTTGTTTCTATTGGTTTCTCTTTTTTCTTACTTCAGACTGTACTGTCTAACGAAGAAAGCCTTTTCTTTGATTTCTTTTGTTTGGTTCTGCAGAAACACCAAATGTGCCATTCCGTGTTTCTGCTGGTTGTGTTGAAGTAGCATAAAGAAAAATTGTGACACTAAAATTCTCATTTGACTTGGACTTGCAAAAAGTGACTTTTGTACATCTCTGGGGTTTAACTCCATAATTGTCCAAACTGCCATTCAACGACAGCTAGGATGTTTGATGAATTCAAAAAAGGACAATAACGTTTGAGAAAACTTCTAAAAAAAACTGATATTCCTCTGTGGCATCCATTTACTCTGACTAGCAGCATTTCCTTCATAGTTGGTCCTCAATGTTTTGATTATTGCAGCAGCTGAGAGATCGAGTAATCGTGAGAACTTTCACACAATCCCACTTCCAAAACATGAGAAAGAAACCTCTCTTTGGGAATATTAGCTCAATATCCTGACTCTCTTCTGTACTTGTGTTTGAAATATCGGATGCCTTGAAACTTCTGTGAGTTTAATGCACTAAACATACTTGAGATATTTCTCCATTTGTAATTTTTATAAATACACAGTAGTAGTCCTGAACTTCCAGGGAATGTGCAGCATTCAAGCACTAACATAACCACCTATCAAAAACCAGAAGCAGCATTTTTCACCTCAGTTAACCAGAACTTAGTAAAATCACTAACATGTAGAAAAAAACCAGCTCCATCTGTGCATAAACCGTACTTTGTTCTTGAGTGCTCTGACATAGTTGGACTGATCCGTCTCAGTGAGTGAACAGTATCATCTATCACTATCTGAGATTTGCATTTCTAGTATTTAAATTGTCTTTCTGGATAAAAAACAAACAAACAGCAAAGCCCTTGGGTGGATTCAGCTAGTGGGAGGTTGTAGATGCTGACAGGGCTGGTTCCTGTTGCACTCCAGCGGGCAGCCGGGCAGCTGCAGCCACAGGCTCGGCTGCTCCAGGCCCACCATTCACAAAGATGCTGATCTGGGATCAGCCTGCAGAGGTACCACCAGTCTTTTTTGCCTTCAACTGACTGAATAAGGGAACGCATCCCCTTACCTGTGCACTACGAGAATACAGTACAGAGTTTTCAGAACCAGTTAGTATTTTTTTTTTTTGTAATTATTGTTGGGAATGTAGAAATTATGGCTGGAGGTACCAGCCATCTAGTCTATTTGTGTGAATATTTTGTGATAAAACGATATTGTATATTAAGAAATAATTATACTAATCTAAGTCAGAAGTTATCTGTACAGAAAGACTGAAGTTTGCTGTCATTTAAACGTTTGATTTGTTTCTGTGAACTTGGACTTTAACCTTGCTGCACCTGTGATTTTGCCAAAAATTCTCTTCAACCCACAAAGAGTAGATTTTTATTGATTGATGCTCACTCACTAAAAACTATGGAGGTGTCTTCTGATGCGCATGATGAGGTGAAAATGCTCTCAAGTTGCTTTCAGAAGCTGAATGTGTCTTTGATTGATGCTGAAAATGATTTGAAGTTTGATCTGTGAACTGATAGTTAACTGATTGATGACTGATTACTTTTTTGTTTTTGATCAAATGATATTTCTTGAATGTGTTTGGATTAAATGTTCAAAACATTTAAAACCATTTTTTGTTTTGTTTTTGGTTTTTTTGCTTCAGCAAAAGTAAAAAACAATGTAATCTTGTCTAAAAGGAATATTTCAACACAGTTTGATTTTATTTTTATTTTGCAATAGAGAGAAGCAGCTTAGTTAAAATTGACGACTTAAGAGAGACGCTCTGTATACGTTTTTTTTTTTCGATCTTTATTTTATTTTTCTTTATTTTAAAAGATGTTTTCCTCTACTATAGCCCAATTGTATTCTCTGTATGGAGGATTTCATCAAAATTTCCTCTCATATGTTGGTCCATTATTGAAATAAAGTTAATAATAGATTATTTAAAAGCTTACAGGACAATTAGGCCCTGTTAAAATGATTTGGAATTATCAATTTTAGTTTCTGTTCATGATCCAACAGCAGTCAGATATATTTAACATAAAGTCCATCTCGTGGTTTTTCTGCTTTCACTCATTTTTCTGACATTTGAAAAAGTTGCATTCATCTTAACACGGCAAGCTCAACACAAAAGCAAAATGTAAAGACGTTTTTTATATACCTGTGTAAGTAAAAACTGCAGGAGCAAATCACTTTTCAATGACCACAAACTCCGTATCAGAACCAGCATCTGTGCGTGTTGTCTCAAAAAATACAGTTGCCCTTCATGAATGCAGAAACTTTAAAAAACACCACACATCTTCATTGTGTAAACAAAGAGGCTCACATCATTTAACCCTTGTGCTATCCTATGACTCCACCCTTACATTGTCGTGTTATTCCTACCATGACAGAGGTGGATAAAGGTGAAGAGGATTTCATCTAATCCATGGACACCAGTAAAGATCAAAAATCATTGAAGAAAATAGGTTCAGCGCACCGTTTTGAGGGGGTCTAGATGACCCCACTTCCAATGTTAAAGTGCCTAGGATAGCACCAGGGTTACAACCCTGGCCTCATAAATAACCATTTGTGGTATAAATCAAAGAAAATGAGCTAAAATGTTGAATTATTCCTTCCCTTCAGTTTCCCTTGTTTGTTGCTCCTCTCGACACAGACACTCCCATTTCCACCCATGGATAGAGCTTTGTGTGCACATTTTTGCTCATGTCGATGGTGTCCTCTGCACGCTCGGACACTTCTGCAGCAACAGTTTCTCCTGTGCCATCTTTCAAGTTCTCATTGCTCAATCACGTCTTCTCTGTTGTGGAGCCCCGACATCTGAAGGAACACAGGTTACAGGTGTGCTGTGAGGAAATTCAACCTTTAATCTGTTGTTTCTGTATTTTAGATGTACTTCAGAGTTTCATATATTGTGTTAGAGATGAATATATATTTAAGAAAACATGATATAATATATTTTAACTAAGATAGAGGGTTTACTAAAGCACTGCTTTTGAATTAGCATATTTCTACATACCATGACCTGTTTACAGCTGCTGTTACTTCAAACTGAGCGCTTGCCTGCCACAGAACATGAGAAAAAAACAACCAAAGTTAAAAAGGAGGGTAAACATTTAACTTTTTACGTTTTGATGTTTTGAAATCTCTTCTCTTTTCTGTTTTTTCTTTTTCTTTTTTTATCATGAGTGCCATTTTTTTTGCTGTTGGTGTGCATAATGGTTTGTGTGGCACACATTTCCTCTTTACCCCATGCTGCTCTCAGTTTCATTACTGAAAGAAACCGATAAAGATGTGGATGATTGTTTTATTTTATTTTTTTGCCTCTAATCTAAGCACTACTTCTTATGACCTGTGACTTTGTGATAAAACGCTGGTGGTGATAATGATCTGTATGATGATGAAAGGTATCAGTAACAGTTAAAACAGTGGCCTGGAATAGATGAAAGCGACTGACTTGCCTTTATTCTTACTTTGAAATTTCCACAGGTGTGTTCAGGTCTAACTACAAATTTAATTGAAGTGTTTCTATTTTTTTTTTATTTTATATTGTGTAATTTCCCCATTAATTTTCACCCCTTATAAATTGTCTTTAAACAACAGGTCAACAATAATAAAAAGAAGAAAATAAAGTTGTCTTTGTCTGCACTGGGTGTGTGTGTGTGTGTGTGCGTGTGTGTGCGTGTGCGTGCGTGTGCGTGTGTGTGTGTGTGTGTGTGTGTAGAAATGGAATAGATTTGAGAATCACAAACCTTTGTTTCAACTCTTCTGAATCTTAAAATAGCTTCTTTGTAGTTTTAGTCTTTAAATTCTGAGCTACTTGCTTAACTTATTCTAACTCTTAATCATTCATTTTTGTCTTTGCTTTTAATAAATGGTTTTAGGCTGTAATTGTTGCAAAAAAACGCTTGGGATGTAAATACTGATCGAGTTTCTTTGTTCAGACTGGGCCTGAACGCATCACTAGGTGAAAGTTTTCAAGCTTTTGAAAGATTCCATGGCAACCCTTCTGGGAAACTTAATCAAATCCACCGTTTGGACTGCTGCGGAAGAGACGGAAGCTACTTTGTGCCCCAAAAGTAAGTAAACTTTGACTGTTACCCATTTGGTAAGTTTTGCATGTTAGTTTGCTGAAATATATGAACTTTTAATGGCTTTTTCTTTAAGACTAACTGCACATTTTTGACAAAAAACTTGACCTCAACAAACTCAATGCTGCTGTGTTTAAATTCAACATTTTAGCTTTAATTTTGTGAACTCTCTTTAAAGACAAAAACCAGGTCAAAAGTGCTTTTTTTTTCTTTCTTATTTCTGGAGAGACGGTAGGGGTTAAACTTTTGAGAAGAACATTCTTCATTTTTTCAAGGAAACCTTAACCCTTGTGCTATCCTATGACCCCACCCTAACATTGTTGTGTTATCCCTACCATGACAAAGGCGGATAAAGGTGAAGAGGATTTCATGTAATCCATGGAAACCAGTGAAGATCATAAATCTTTTTTGAGGAAAAAAGGTTCAGAGCACTGTCTAGTAGGGTCTAGATGACCCAATTCCCAATGTTAAAGTGCCTAGGATAGCACAAGGGTTAAAGCTTTCTGCTTCTGATCTTTAGTTTTCCTTTTTGGAAGAAAAAGAAAGAAGAGAAGAAGGTTTTGTGAGTCAAACTGAGTTGGTTTCCTAGACAACTGAACAACAGTTCTCTTCCTTACACAATGGCTGCACATTCCGCCTCAACCACAGGTTCAGGCTACATGACGTCATCTCAACGGTAAATGTTTGCTTGTTTCCATGTACAGGAGATGGAAAGTCCAAGTGAAGCAAACAGACACATTGAAGTCACCAGTAAGCTTCTTTTTCCTGGTCAGTAGTGTTTTTTGAGTCTTATGGTTTGTGTGTTGTTTGCAGCTCTTTTCTGTGTTTCGGTAACCTCTTGTGTTTTGCACAGATCTCAGTGAAAACAGCTGGAACTTCAGTCTGGATCCTCATCTTTTTAAGGGGGACATCTGCGACCTTCTCCTAAATGCAGTTGATGAACAGCTTGACAAACTCCAGGTTTCTGATGACGATGAAAACCTTTGTTTTAAATTAATGTTTGATTGCAATTTTTTTTTTTTTTTTTTTCAGATCCTGCATCCAAAGAAAGATGCAGTTTCCAGTGAACAGTATTGGAACAGTGAAGGTAATTTGAGTTGTAAGTGCATCATGTAGAAACATTAGAGAATATTTAAAGTCACATTGAGTTTTTTTTTTTTAGTTAATCTGAGGGGGAGTAAGTCTTTGAGCAAAGACATGGACCTGGGGTATCCAGCATCAAGTGAAACTCCCATGTCTTGTTTTGACTTGATGCATTCTTCAGTGATGGAGGAACAGCCTGGTAACATTTGCATTACTTCCAAATTCTACTTAGAAGTTTCCCATTTTCCTTTGTCTAGAAAACTACTTTTGATCCTCCGAGCATTAGTAGACAGCTCATATAAAATGTTAGTTAAAAAGTGAGTATTTATGCTACATTTCACATCCTGTTGGAGGTAAATATGGCTTCTGGGAGGGTCCTGATTCCCACATGGAGACCCAAAATACTCTGAGTGGAAAAAGGAGTGACAAAGGGGAGTGTCACAGGGAGCAAACCATCTGGAGGCTGGAGAGGCTGCTTGGAGACGTCTGTGGACAAGGGAGGGTTTCAGGAAACACAGGCCCTCCTTCAGCGAGTATCTGCACTGAGGACTTAGTCAGTCAATTCAAGGAAGAAATGGTAGATCTGACTCTGCCTGATGGGGGTCAGCAACGAGGAAGCAAGAGAATCCAAATCTGTGATACAGAGGAACGTGTAAATCTACTGAATGAAGCAGAAACACCTCTCTACTACTGCCCAAGCCCACTTGGTCTGAGACAGTCATCTGCTTTTGAGGCCTGTGTAGCAGACATGACGCAAGTCAGCGATGAAAAAGACAGCAGAAGTACACACAACCCCGGAGATGGTAACACTGGTACGTACGATCTGATATGAAAGACCTGTCAAGCATACTTTATTCTATCTTAGAGAATCAAGAGACAGAAAATCCACCTGTCACCCTCTGTGTTGGCCTTTTCCTTTTTATCTTCAAAATACTTAGTCTTAAAATATTCAGATTCTCGAGCTTGGGGTCTTTGAATATAAGACCTCTAGAAAAGATTTTCCCACAAAATATGTGAAAAGGGTTTGGAGAGGTACAATAGTTACAGTAGGTACTTTAGTCCAAACCACAAACATTGTTTTTATTCTACAAACATGTTGCTGATTTGATGTTTTTAGATCATTTTATGTGAACAAAAACTAGAAATACAAAGCTTTTATGAATAATCAAGTCAGGGATCATATTAACTGGTGGTCAGTTTCAAATCTGCGGTAAAAAGCTGTGAATGAATGTCTACATTGGAACTCAATAGCAGGATGTCACCAAATATGTTTTGTTAACTGTTGAAGTTATTAGGAGGAGTTCAGAAACATTGATGAGATCATTCATTACTAAGGTGAGCCTTCTCGTCTACAAGGATGCTGCTATGTCATCAGGTCCATCCCAAACCTGGATGATCACAGTAACAATCAATGGAGCACTGAAACATCCACACAGACAAGGAGTGAACCTAACTCTGCTTTAGGTAAAGAAAGAGATTTATTTATTAAATGATAATTGACTGTGTAAAAATCCAATATACACTTATTTATGTTTGTCTTTATTTTCTAAGAGAGAACTCGTTCACATCATCGTTTCCAAAACAGAAGCTCTGTAGTTCTCTGTGAAAGGAGAGAATCTTGGAGGTAAATGGAAAAACATTTAAAAGACTTCAGGATTTTTCTCATTATTTTTATTTTAAAAAAAGCACTGCACCTTTTCTCCACATCAGAAATGGGAGCTCATTTCATGGTCAAATGATCGATGGCGACATGTGCAGAGGGACGCCCTGCTCAGTGAGAACTCCTTTATTCTTTGTTGAGTATTTTCTGTGAAATATATCGGTGAGCTTACTTTAAAAGTCCCTCTCCTACTCACACTTCCTGCTTTCTGTTAAAGCACGCCGAGCAAATGACAGCAGAGACTCCGTGCATGCACAAAGAGAAGACTCTGGAGAGTTTTTTGGAGAAACAGTCTGTTAGGTACAAAAGCAGCCCTTGCTGATCACTGCAGAAGGGGCTGTGTTCATTAGGAGGATACTTCTGTATTATTGCTGTCACAGATGCCAAATACAGGAGTTGCAGAAGAAGAGAGATTCAAAATCTTTGGGTGACTTAACAGACCTGCATCGCTGTAAACAGACGTGGAAAGATGGATCATGTATTAACAAGGTATTAAAACAAAGTTTTATGCATCACATGTACATTTATAAAACATTCCAGAGAAAAAAAACATATAAGGCACCAGAAAACCCCATCATTAGATTGTTTTCAGCTACTGAAACAAAAACCTTTGCCTCTGTTAGAAATATATAGAAATATTGAATGCAGATACTACCTTATACTAACATACATACTACTACCTTCAAAAAAATCTGTTCTTTTGGACTTTAAAAGATGGCATGAAATCACAGAAGAGTTTTTTTTTTATAGCTAAACTGATCTATCTGACTTTTACCTTTTGTTCTGTCTCCGAGATTTTTCTTTTTACATTTTATGCTTTCATTATGCACTAAATCTCAGTTCCTGACTGCAGAAAGGTTCATTTAGAACTTGAAATCATTTTTTCGCATTTGGAGTCTTTGAAAAATGTTTTTTTTTCTTGTATTCTTGAAATGTATGAACAACTGCTACTGTTACGTCATAAGTGTTTTTTTTCTGTAACACTGATGGTAATTTTCATTTGATTGTTGAGTGGAAGAACACATCTATTCAGAGAGGGTTTTTTTCTTGCTTTCTAATTGTAAATCAATTTTTTAAAATCAATTTATACCTTTTTAGTCTTAATCCTAATCTGTAATTCACCAAACTTCTCTTTGAAAACATGTCAATTCCTTGATTTGAATATTTAACTTTTTTAGTCCTTTTTCCGACAATGACATCAGCAGTTTTTTTGTTTTTGCATAAATTCCTACAACACAGAAACGTTTACAGCTTGAACTTGACAAGTTTAGAAGCATAACTCAGGATGAAATTCTGGCTCAGAAAAGTCTGCAGCTGTAAAATTCACAGAAGCCGTTTCAGGTCAAAAAAGATGAACTGAAGGGGGAGCCACAGCCCCTGACCAGGCAGCAGTACATAGAGCTCAAAGGTCAGGGAGGGCCGTCGATGGTAGGAGTTGAGTTCTTTTAAATCTCATATTTTTGACAAATTTTCAGTTTTATTCCAACTTTTAACACCTGTAGTTTTACAGTAGGAAAAAAGAATAAATAAAACAAAACGTGGAGAGTCATAATGCAACATTTCCCTAGTTCAAAGAAGAGAAAGGAAGAAGCATAGAAACACAGGACAATTGTTGCAGTTAGATTCTTTTGTAAGATATGATGACTGTCTAGTTCAGGGGTCTACAACCTGAGGCTCTGGAGCCTCATGCAGCTCCTTTGTCCTTCCACTGAGGCTCTATGGCTTTAAAGAAAAATCCTAACAATTTGAATAAATGTTAAATTAGTCAGGTTAGGCACATATCTAATCCTAGCTGCACAATAGCGGCTAGTTATTCTGATCATGATAGAAATGTTTGACATTCTTACATTTTTTAGAAATGTTATTTATTTGACACAGGGCGTATTTTATTTTGAAAGGAACTTTTTTGTGCTTCTGTCAAAAGTAAGGACATGAAAGACGTTATTTATAGAAAAATATAACATTCAAGTATTATAAATGTTCAAAAGCTACATTTCATGAAGGAAAGACTTAATTACCACATATAAGCATGAAGTGTCTTTTTTTTTCTAAAAGGTGGGACTTGGCGGCTCTCGCTGGGTTTTGATCAGCAAGAAACTAATGGTAAAGGTTGCAGACCCTTCCCTGCTCTAGATCAAATAATTTTATGCTTAATCTGAGTCATCTGAAATTAGGAGGTAGAACGTGTGAGGAAAACCTTATCTCAAAAGAGATAACGGCAGCTGGAG
The DNA here is from genome assembly GCA_023969325.1 of Oryzias curvinotus. Taxonomy (NCBI): domain Eukaryota; kingdom Metazoa; phylum Chordata; class Actinopteri; order Beloniformes; family Adrianichthyidae; genus Oryzias; species Oryzias curvinotus. The sequence goes on from CM043714.1 coordinate 21,933,294, forward strand.
GACAAAACCTTCAGTGCAGCAACCAAGAATAAATAATTTGCAAATCTGTGAGAGATGAAAGTCACTCTGATCACACGGGTGAATGGAAAAAAAAAACATTTACAGATTTGTAAGGTTGTTTGATATAAAGAAACGCTGTGTTGTTGCATCAGAGTCAGAGGACGGCGAAGCATCTTGACCAGGACGCCCCATTGGCACCAAAAGAGAGCGATGGGCTCCAAGCATTGCTAGAGGAACTGGAGAACCATAAGCGATGCAAAGAGGAGCTGGAGCGACAGCTGGAAGCAGAGTGCCAGCGTCTGCACCTCTTTTTAGAGCAAAGTGGAGTCAAACAGCAGAGGTGCAGCTCACTCCCTGATGTTTATACATTTCTGACATTTATCATCAGTTTCACACAGAAGTCTCTGCTTTGTGCAGCCCTACAGTAACTGAAGCTCTGACACACCTGAGAACGCTTGGCGAGCAGCTGAGGCTTTTTGTTGGCCGTCTTCAGAAGGAGCTGGAGTCACAAAAACAAGTTTGTGAGGCGCTGAAAAAAGAGAAGGTGTGATTTTGTTTTTTGCGGCATAACTCATCGTGTGTGAAAGGTGAATGTGTACCTGCAAGTCTGTTTGCATTTTTGTAGGAGACAGAACTGAGCATCCAAAGGCAGCAGCTGTGGACCATGAAAGACCAAGCCTTGACCTCTCTGAGGGAGCATCTCATTAAGGTAAAAAAAAAAAAAAGTCACGTTTGTGCTTCTAAACACCTGAAAAAGCACAATACTCAACCTGGAAATATTTACTGACCCACCTGTGCAGGAGCACATGGAGGAGCTGTGCAGTCTGAAATGCACCTGCATGGACAAAGAGTGGGAAGAAGAGGCGGCATCTCTCCACAGACAACTGCAGGCCAAAGACATGGAGCTCAGACACATCCAGAGGAACATGGATCAGTGGAAAGAACAAACTACTACTCGGCTGGCTTGCACGTTGGAAGAGGCCTTGATAGATGAACTGGAAAGGTGAGGTGTCACATGGAGCCCTCTGCTATGTCTGACTCGCTCAGACTTTTTTTTCAAGCTTCAAATCTCTCTGCTGTTCTTCAGGTGCAAAAACCGCCTGATATGGAACAGGTGAGCTGTCTTTGACATCCTAAATAATCATTGGTGTATCGCAGCTTGTAGATCAGCAGCTTTGCATTTCAACATATATGCTCTATACACAGATTAATTATTCACAAAGCTTTGAATGTTTTCCAGAAAAGCATCAAATACTCAGGTTGTGGGTTCTGATGTGGAAATATTGGGTTTAAAGGTCGGTGCTGAGTTTGCATTAACAAAGTATTTTTTTTTTTTGTGAATATTCACACAGACCCTTTTCTGATTCCTGCGTTTTACCCTCAGACAGCTGTTTGTTCTTCCTGCCTTCACGCACCGGACTCCTCCTCCTCCTCCTCCATCTTCTTCCCTTCAGACTTGGCTTCATTAAAGCTGCACCGTTTCCTCCAGAAAAGAGTGAAGCAGCTCCGTGTGGAAAACCTCACGCGGCGCTCACCCTCTCCAGAAACCAGATCTCGGGAACTGTGAGGGTCCCGTGTGCATTTACCCAACCACATCACGCAGCGCCAATGCCGTGACGGGAACCATGTTCTATCGGCACTGCCTCGAGTGAACCTTCATCCAGTCATCTCATGTCCTCCAGATTTGAGGAAGTTGGTGTTTTTTCTGCTCTGGACATGACTCATTCATCGTTAAACATGCAGGTCACGGTGACAGAAGACATGATGGGGTCATGTAGGTCATTTTTATCTGTGCTGACACTAAACATTTTATAGCCTTTAGGTAACTGAACGAGTGATGAAACAACAGTTCTGTGGGGACTAGCATCATGTGACTTGTGGCTTCATAAAACAAAAGTGCATAATCTGATTCATTTTACTGAGGTCTGTTGTTGGTTGAATTCAACATTAAGATAAAGAAAATTCCTCTCTGGAAGGACAATTTTAGTCAGATATTCTATTGGGGAGGAGAGAAAACAGTGTTTTTCCTGTACTTATTGGTAAAAATAAATTAAATATCCGTCTCTACACAAACAGTAACTATTTATTATGAAACAGATATAAAGTCATAACACTCAGTGGCTGTTTGCAAATCAGGCAATGTACCAAAAATTATAAAACAAGCTTTGTAATTCACATTTGATGACATTTTTCCGAGATGAACTCATTTTATGAAAAAAAAAAAAGTTTAGCTTAAAAAGAAGAATATTCTCTTAACAAAAGTGAATAGTTTTAGTAAAAAGTCTTATTCACAATACATCCGTGTTCTGCACACCAGACATATAAAAAAAAACTGTAAATATGTTTGAAATCAACCTGGAGACTGTCTGTGTAGCTCCTGCAACAAACAAATGTAATGACTATATGGCAAAGTGGAGCATAAACTGCTCCTCTCCAAACCGGGGAGCTCCACAACTGAAGGGTCACTTGTCCAGTTGGCATGGTTGATGCCCGCTCTACATTTCCATGTCCTCTTCAGATGTTGGAGGCTCAGGAAAAGCACATAGGGAGAAGTGTGTTTCTGTGGGGGAGCTGGGGGGGCTGTGCGGGTTCGGTGATGGACATGGAGTCGGGAGCTGCCGACAGGCAGCCTGATGTTTACGCTGCTTCTGTAAGGAGTCCTTCAGCCTCTGGCAGAAAGGGTCTTGTGGGGGTCGCCACAGCACCAACTCCATTCCTGAAGGAGTCCTGAAAGTACAAACGTCAGAGTGAGACGACAAAAAGAAGAGAACAAGATAACAGCAGGCCCACACGCTCTAAAACACCCGAGTATAGATTTTCAAAGGAGTTTTGTTTCTCCAAAAATGAGGCAGTGCAGCCAAGACACCTAGACTTCCCATCAGGCCAGAGGTTTGACAACCTGCTGCAAAATGCACCTGAGAGGTCAGCGTCCTCTCTTGCAGTCCATGAGCTCATCCATCTGACCACCTGTCGAACGAAAACATCCTGCCCCACACTCAAACTCTGCCCGGCCACTTTGAAACTTCTGAATTAACCGTTAAAACGTCTCTGTGATGAAGAGCACTTACAAAGACTGGGTCACTGTGTGGGGGAGGATGTCACTGATGCCGCGCTGCAGGCCCTCCTTTAAACTGTCGGAGATCACCAACACCGGTCGTCTCTGAACCGGCTCTTCATCCAGATCCTCATCATCATCTTCAAGTGTGATTCTGAAGCACACCAACAGCACACAGTTCATTTCAGAGCCAGCAGGGTTTGGGTTTTCAGGTGATTAAGAAGCAGATTGACTTGTACCATAATTTGAATGTGGCACAAAGTAGTATGTAGGCATATTAAAACTCCCTAAAGAAATGCTCAGTCGTGTGCACTGAAAGTGCTGACTAGTGCCACCTGGTGGCCGACAGCGATGTGCCAGTTTTATTTCACACTTTCATGTTTGTAGGTTGTCTTTCATTAAAGGGCCTATATCATGCACAGATCTTTTTTTTTTTTGTATTATGATGCTCATTCCTCACTAAAAACAACCCCAAAGCGGTGTTTTCATTCATTCATGCATCCTCTAAAAACCTGCAGTCTGACCACTAGCCCCTCCCAGTCCACGAAAACGAGCAGGTTTTCACGTTCATACGTGTGAAAGTGACAAACAGCCCCTTCCAGGAAGAGTCCAGCCCCGCCCACAGGCTAACATAAACACCCGTTTTTCTCTGTGGAGCTAGTCGTGATCTGAAAAAAGAGCTTTCATTTTCTATGCACATAATGCACATCCATCTTTGCAAAAGTTTGGATGTTGTTTTTGACTATAAAATGGACGGCACCCACAAGGAGACAGAGTCATCTTACTTGTGGGTTGGAAAAGAACTCAGGAAAATAACTAATGTTTCATTAAATATAAATCATTATTTAGTATGCCAACCTTAAAATATTATCATTTATATGGATATAATTTCCTCCTAAAGGCTTAAGAAAAGCATGATACAGGCAGCCTTTTAAAGGGGGTCTCAGTTGCCGGGTCATAACTGGCTCATTTGTGGGCAAAAAGATGCTTTTAATGACTAAAAATCTTAATGACCTGCAACAGAAACCTAAGTAGAGGGTGAGGATAAGACAAGTCAGAGTAATGTTTGGGAAACGTGGAGGTTTTTCAAATCCAGTCTACATTACACTAAGAAAAGTGGATAAACTCAAATTTAAAAGGGCTATTGGTCAAAAGATAAATCAAACCAACCGCTGGAAAAGAACAGCAGTATTATATCTATATATATGCTTATATACTAAGCAAATGCCACTTTCTGACTGCAATAGGAGAAAATCCTTAATAAAAACTACATGAGACTTCACACGTTTTTAAGTTGAGTAAATATTTCTGAGCACACGGAGAATCTCAAGTTTAAACCATTATTAAAACTGGTTTTCCAACCAGCCTGACAAGCAATTTGTAAAAGAATTTCTGTTATTCTTCAGCAGTTTATCTGTAAACTACGGTTTACAGGCTGCCTCTTGGAGGGTTGGGTATGGAACTTGAGCATTTGTGCATACCTGTCTTCAATCTCCTGCAGTTTTCTTTGAGTTGCCTCTACCTCCATGCTGAAGGACTCCCTGGCAGGCCGGGATTGGGGGCCGGGCTGAGACACTGCTAAGCTCTGCTGGACAGAGCGGGACTGTGGAGGAGTCAGGAGAAGAGTCTGGGCGCGTGCAGCATTGCAACCATTTGTTTGGGTCCACTCTTGAGGAGTACTGGAGTTCTGTGAAATGTCCAGTTCTGCCTCAGACATGATCCTTCTCTTTTTGGCACTGCATCCTCTGAAAAATAAAAATATATATTTCTGTTGGTACACACTTTAGAATTTGGTCTTCATTATATGTAGATATATGTCACTTACTCATCATCCAGTATCCTATGTTTTCTTAGACATCTCATCTCCCAGTTGCTGTGGTTTAAGAAAGACACAAAACAAAAGTCAGAACAGAAAATGTGGAAACAAACAAACAAACAAAGCTATAAGGGACTCACTTGCTGGAGTTTGTCGCCTTTAGTTGGTCCTCAGCTGAACTCGGAGGTCTGAAGTCAAATTCAGGGAGGCTTGCAGGGCCTGAAAAGGGAAACATGGCTGGCAGAAGGCTCAGCTCCGAGCTGGAGGGAGCAGGCTGATGCATCAGGATCCACTTGCTCTGAGGCCTGAAGCGACACACGCAGAAACCACCACCTCTTATTATACTAAGATAATCTTTAGGATAGTTTTAACTGTGCATCAATGCATTTCACGCAGCTAGCTAGCATCGGTCTATTTAAATTACATTTTGTTTATTTCGTATAATGTTCTCATTCTAACTTGTTAGCATCTATGACACTTTAATCATTCAACAAAAGACCATTTTTGGAAGTGTTGCGCAAAGACAATGTTCAACAAAATAGACTGACCTGTGTGGCTGCAAAATGCCTGCTGCCAATAGTTTATTATTGTTGTTAGGCTGAGCCTCCTCTGACGTCCACTAGTGGTTCAGTCTTTCATTTTGATATCCGCAAACAGACACTTTCCATTCTCGAGTTTCACTGACCGAATGAAAGAATAATAATAGTAAGGTCGAGCAGAAAATAAATGGCCACTGTCTCTGTACTAGTGTCTCCACGAGAAGTAGGCTGGGTCAAAACACGTTAGCTACACATTCTGAAATAGAGGCACGCACTCGAACGCTCGTCAAGTTTCTAGAAGGTACGTAGTCTACGGTCGATGACAATGGTGGATTGTGGGAAATGTAGTTCCGTTAAAAAACCGCCGGATAATGCTAAAAAATAAATAAAAATAAAGCAAAGCGTCTGAAAGAAACCTTTTTGAGGTAATAAAAACAACTCAAATTATATATTTATATGCCAAATGTATACATTGCCTGTCTAAAAAGTGTTAAGCGCTGAAGTAGAGGAAATGAATGTCCCGCCCCCAAACGTGCTCGATACCTGATAGGGTTACCTTGGCACGTGTGCAAAGCCAGTAGCCAATTAAAAGTCTTATTGTCAACCAACTTTGTTCGTTTCCTGTTTATGTTCTGATCTTTTTTTATAGGGTTTTTTTCTTTTCAGCTGACCAGTCATGTGACTCCGAAGAATGCAAACCGAATCACTTTCCGCTTCAACTTGTTTTCTCACTCCAGTCTGAGTCTTATCGGTGGACACTGACAAAGTCAAGAAGAGCGTCTGTTTGTGTCCAGGTCAGCGGCAAACCCTCTGCGAAATGTAATTGCACTCATCACTTATATCAAAAACATCTTTTTTTATAGTGTGACCTTTCAATTTTTTCATATATCTAATTTTTTATTTAAGCGTTGTGGACAAGCAGCGAATGATCCATCATTGATTCAGAATGCTCCGCTTGGTCATAGTTTTGGGCCTATTTGCCTGTGCGTTTGGGAAGGCATTAAACTTACACGGTAAGTAAAAATAATGAATTAATAAATCAAATCATTAAAAAAAATCCAAAGGGACTGATTTGCACTGCTTTAAAGAAGAAGGAAGTTTAGTACTATTACCAGGGTATGACTCAACAATCTGGACATTTGGAAATGTTGCAATCATTTAGCAACACTCATGCACCTTATTAGGAGGAGTTATAGTTGTTTTAGTGCTTAATTCTGTTAATGCATATAAATATAATACCAAATAATTGGATAAAGTTGTCAAGTTCTCCATGACAGGTGCTGATTGAACTTTTTGGGACATTGCACAATAACAGAGCAAGATGAGATTAAAAAAAAAAAAAACTTTTTGTTTGTTCTGTTTTTTCCAAAAAAAAGCTTAATTTTTGTTTTTATGTGAAAACTGAATCCAGATACTGATGGAAACTACCGTGAACTGCTGCTGTCCCTCAACAAGCAGCTCCTTCACTCTCTGGAGACACAGGAAGGACTTCCCAACCCCAGCGTTCACTTAGCCCTACGCCTCTCTAATTATCACAATCATGTAAAGGAAGACGAACATCTGAACAAACTGAAAAATGATTTGCACAATGAAATCCAAAGGTATTTCTCTGTCTACACTTTCCTGAGTACATGACAAAAACCCAGAATGTTTTAGTAATGTGTCATTGAAGCTGTCTCATCCCGGTTTCCCTTTAGTTCTCTCAGGAGCAACCAACCTATAACTGGCCTCTTAGCTCTCTACAGTCTTGCCTTGAAGTCATCCTGCTATGATCTCAACACAGTCTTGTTCGTGGTCACAGAGAAGTCAGAGACGCTGCTGGCACACCTGAAAAAGGTGATGGAACATGAGAAAGAACATGTTGCGTGTAAGTCTACTTTTCGAGTCTTTGCTCTGGTAAAGGTTTACAATATACTGCTTCTTTCCACAAACTTCATGTCTGATAGGAGATTTGGTTTAGAACAACGTAAAATAATTTTGCTTAAAAAAACTACAGTTTATTTCGAATGCAGACTCTGCTTAAATGCAATGAACAATAAGTGTTCACTTTTTTGTAGAATACCCCTTATAAAATGTCATTACTTCTACTTTTTCTCTTTTTCCACGCAGTCAGCCATCGCCCTTTGACCAATTATTACCAGTACAGCCTGGGTGTGCTCGCCCTTTGTGTGAACGGCATCAGGGTCAACAACCATGTCACCCACAAGCTTATTAAAGCAGTGGAACATGAGAACTTCAAACATGGCAATGTTGAGAGTATTGGTGAGTGAAACCTGGCTCAATGTGTTGCTTTGGGTTCTTTTTTAAACTAATGTTTGAAAATTCTCCATATGAGGTTAGTACTGAAATAATACTTTGCAGCATATTTAAGTTCCTACACAGGTTTGACTGTAATTTTATCTCTCTAACTAATTTTAAATAGTTTAAAAAATGAGAATGCTGCCCAGTCTCTCAGTCCATAGTTCAGAAATATTTAAAGAAACTGACATTTTGTCTCACATCCCCTCCCTAGATACCTATGCTGTGGCTGGAATGGCCCTCCAGTGTGTGAAGGACTCTGGTTCCTACACTCATAATGCAGCTGAGATCGACTTAGCTCTGAGCAAGATAAAGCAGAAGCTTCTGGCTTCTCGCAGAACTGACGGGCACATGGGCAATGAGTTCAGTACTGGTCTTGCGGTTCAGGTGAGGCCCAATTCATCCCTCTCATCTTTGTCTGTCATGCTTTGTCATCATCATTTGTCTTAAGCTACTTTACATATTAAAATTTGTCTTACCTGGTGCATTTATTTTGTGTATTAAAAGGCACTGATAGCGATGGGAAGTGAAGAATCCGAGTATTCTATTTCAATGGAGGCCATGAGGACAGCAGCCAGAAATAACATTTACCATAATCCCATGGCCATATCACAGACTCTACCTGCTCTCCAAAAGCAATCCTACCTGAAGGTTAAAGGCAAAGAGTGCCTCAATGAAGACAGTATGTTTATGCATTCTGATTTCAAGTTGTTTTTTTTCTTTTTCACTGTTTAATCATGTGTTTGCTCTCTCACAGACACTTTAGTGCTGGACCTGACAGATCCTGTTGTGCCTTTACCAAGTGACACCAAAGTGACAGTGATGGTGGAGGTGGTGATGTCCAGTGGAGCAGCAGCTGCTTATTACGTGGACGTCCCGAAGGGCAGCTCCCTGCTAGAGGCTCTCGACCTGCTTCAGAAGAGAAATGTTGGCTTCACGTAAGTTTATCTCATAAATTACAGCAGTTTCTATTTGCTGAGCTGCAGTGACTGCTCTGTGTTGCCATGTGTTTAGGTTTGAGAAAGAGTCCAGCCTGTGGGGTCCTTACCTCAGCATGGTGAATGGGGAGCAAGCGCGACAGAGTGACCGCAGATACTGGCATCTTTCCTCTGATGGCACCTCACTCACAGAAGGTTAGGCTTTGTCATTCCATAATACAGCATGCCTTTCACTTCTTGTTTGATATTGGTTGATAAAATTTTGTTTGTTATTTTAGGTGTAAGTGACTTCAAGATTCAAGCGACCCAAACAATCACCATCAAGAACACAACTTACTGACATTGCAAAGTGACTATTAGGAATTACAGGCAATTCAGTTTAGAACTTTTCAATTGATTACAAAAAAATGTCCATTGTCATTTCTAATCAGTCTTCAAAGAATGTTTTTGTGCAAATTAGGTATGTACAAATGCATTTGAATTGTATTTCCATAAATACTCTTGTGCACATATTCCATATCTAAATTGTTTTCTAATCAGTGCAAGGTTTTGATTAAAATGTGGTTGAAAATTGTAGTAATATGTTGGGGGGTTTTTGTGTGTGTGTGTTAATATGGAGTTAAATGAGAGTTGCAAGTTGATTCATTCAGAAAATAAGATAGTTTGTAAATTTAGATAATAGATCTATAAAAAAATAATCATTGAAGAATATTTTATCTAAAATAAAGCTACAGTTTATCAGTTAAGAAAACTAAAAGAAACCATATATAGGGTGAAAAAAACCGCTAAATGGAAATCTGATTACGCACTTCCGGGTATAAATCTATCTTCCACTGTCTTGGTCTTAACTTTACATTTAAGTTCTTTTAAACAGTTATTGTATAGTCTAATAAAGATGTATTATTACAAAAATGGTTAATTTACTTTAAATAAAATTAACTGGATTTTTTAAATGTTTTTTTACACGATGTAGCAGGACGTGACCCGGAAGTAGTAGTTGTTGCTAACGCTACGATCACGGCGTCCGTTCAAGCATGTGTCAATAAGTAGTAATGCAATAGTACGGTTGTTATAGCTTTAAACGTACCGTGATGTCTGCACTGTGCCGACCCATTCTAGTTAGTCTTCTCTCCGGAACTCGAACAGGGTTACTCCTGGTTAGAACATCTGAATTCAAACAGAGAAACGAGCCTTTTAGCTCCATGAGCGGCGGAAAGTCAGTCGCTCCTCTTCAGAGGACAAATAATACTGTGATGCCAACGCTTAATATCACAGGTAGTTCTGACTCTCATCCTCGGTTCGTGTCATCCTCAAGTGCGAAGTCAGAATTTCGAGTCAAGAGAGTTTCTATCGAAGGCAACATAGGTAAGAGATCAGTGTATCGCAAACTTTTTATTGCCTGTTTGTTACTAATTTTTTTTATTTATTTTTTTATTTTGTGTTTTTATATAACAGCTGTTGGAAAGTCAACCTTTGCCAAACTTCTCCAGACTGCTTGTTCAGACTGGGAAGTTGTGGCAGAACCAGTTAGCAAGTGGCAAAATATTAAGAGTGGGTCTTCAAAGGTGAGCCTCCTCTTGTGTTTAATAAGCTCAAATAAGGTACAGAAATAGTTGAGGTGAGGTCCTAATTCTATTTTCACGTCTCTGCTTTTGCTCTTAATAGGAAACACATGGGAGTCCGCAGACAACAGTTAGCAACCTGCTGCAGATGATGTACAAGGAGCCTCAGCGCTGGTCATACACCTTTCAGACATTTTCCTGCATGAGTCGGTTTAGGACGCAGCTGCAGCCTCCTCCTGCTCACCTGCTCAACTCAGATGGGACACCTGTCCAGGTGTATGAGCGCTCCATTTACAGTGACAGGTGAATGAGTCCGAACAAAAAGGGGATTTTGAAAGTCTTCCATTTCATTTACAGATTTAGTCATTTCTTACAGATACATCTTTGCTTTAAATATGTTCGAGCTGGGTTGCATCAACGATACTGAGTGGGCTGTCTATCAGGACTGGCACTCTCTTCTGGTGGAGCAATTTGGACACCAGGTGGAGCTGGAGGGCATCATTTACCTAAGAGCCTCTCCTGAGGTGTGAACATAAGTGAAATGTCTCTTAATTTAGAATCATCCAGTGGATTTGCTCAAACTTTTGTACCCCTCTCAGAAATGTATGGAGCGTTTGAAGTCCCGGGGAAGATCAGAGGAGAAGGAAGTGGAGCTGGACTACCTAAAGAAGCTGCACATTCAGCATGAGAAGTGGCTTGTGGAGAAAAGCGCAGAGTGAGAAGATCAATATTGACAAGTTCTGATTGCAAACTGAGAAATAATGTTTAAAGCATTATCCATTTAGCCCAGCTTTCTGTATTCTCAGGATACACTTTGAAAAGTTAAAAAACGTTCCTGTCCTTCAACTTGACGGCAGTGCGGACTTCTTGTCTGATCCAGAAGTTGGGAAGCAGTTTATTTCAAAGGTATGGTAAGTTTATCTGGCATCACTGCATGTGGACATGCTGTTTCCAGAGTAAACCACATGAGGGCCCTGCTCTCATACAAAACACAGACTTTGTGACTTGATTTCTGGTTCATGATTTTACAGTCTCTAAATGGCTGTGATACTAATATTGAGGCTTTTTTACTTCTAGGTGAAGAACTTCTTCAATGCTTTATAAGATGATGACATACTGCACCCTTCAACTGTCAGAATCTTGTGGATTTCAAATCCAAACTGACTTTCAAATGTTTCCAGTTGAAAAATTGAATAAATACAAAATAACTGTATTTTCATGTCTTGCTGCTTTCTCTGGATGACCAATTTATGCAAAAGTTTAGGTTTTCTACATTTTTTTATGGTTGTTTTTTGTATTTATAAGTATTTGTTTCATTTATGGTAGATTATTACTGTCCATTTTGTAGCTGTAATTCATTTAGAAGGTTTTTTTCCTCTTAACATTGATAATAAGCTACATTTATACTATGAACAGCTGTATTTATGGTTTGCTTTAAGCTGTAGTTTTTTAAATGTATGCTTTTTTAAAATATTTTCTGAATGCCTGACATAAATAAATATGGATGTAAATTTTCCTTGTATATTCACTAAATACATATTTGTGTAACAATCTGGGATGAAGTAGTCTGATTTTTCTATTACATGCTTGCTTGAGATTATGTATCTAAACCTTTTTAATGCACTTTCTTGCCCTGGACATTCACTCATCCAATGAAAATGAATCTCAGGCATTTTTTTTAACAACAGTATGCAGTTTTTTTGTACAAACATTTCAAAAGAGAACAGGACCTCTCTGGTGATCTGAATTCTAGGTGTGATGAAATGCCACTTGTGTAACATGTTTGCTCAAAATGTTCACACTACGCAATATTTCTCAGGCATCTGTCAAAAAGTGGGAGTGATTGGGAGTGACTCAGCAGATGCTGAACTCCAGACTGCACAGATGTCACTAACTTTCTGTGTAGCCTTCAGCCTATAGAGTGTGAAAGGGCTCTGGCTGAACAGCTGGATCCGAGTCATACATCACTACAGAACTGCAAAGTGTGAAACATGCCACCTCTAGACTTTAGAAAAGTTTTGTATGTTTCTCCTCCATCGCTCTTCTCCTGGCAGTTTGATGGATATGCTTGAGATTGCAGTTGCAAGCACAGCAGTACTTGTCAGACTGCATTGAGTCAAGGGTGACGTTTGGTGGAAGAGGAGGAGCTGAGCTTCATCGCTCAGATCCATTGTGTGAATCCTGCAACATATCAGGCGTTTCTGATCAATTTCATCCTCTTAACTTTAGCATATGAAGACAAGTATGTAGTGGGGAAGAACTTGACTAGCCCGGATCTAAAAAAAAAAACACCTTTGCCTTTGGAATGAATCAGAGTGAAAACCGTGGTCCAGAGTTTCTGGTCTAATGTCCAAGTCTAACGCCACTAATGTGCTGCTGGAAGAATAGCTAAATATTGTCTAAGTCCAAGTAACCCTGAATCTAGCACTTTACGTTGAAGTTGGGTGTGACCACTAGAGAGTGCGCTGAACCTTTTTTGTTCATGATTTGATCATGTTCAATGGATAAAATTTTCTTACTTTCCACCTTTGTCATGGTAGGGAAACATGTCAAAGTAAGGGTGGGGTCATTTAAGATAGCACAAGGGTTAAATAAAGTCTTAATTTTTTTTTTAGAAACTTTCAAGAAGAGTTTCAGATAAAGGTTGATATTCAATGTCTGTATGGGGTTGTTATATAAGTTAGTGTAAGGGCACTAAGTCAACATAATGTATTAAGAAAGTCACAGTTTAAAAATGGTGGGACAATGACCTTGGGTTAAAGTTTTTGTGTTTTGGCCCTTGGATGCTTTGATGATCACAGGGGCCATTAACATGCCTGGCATGGTCAGGGGTCATCAAAGGGCAGCTGTCCACTATAAAAGCTCTGAGTGGAGCACCCTGTGTTCACAGCATCATTTCAGCCAGAAAGCTGCAGGAGGAAGGAAGCCTTAGAGAATTTCCCCGAACATGGAGACCAGGGCGTTGATGCTTTTCTGCACACTCTGCTCATTCAGTGCAGTTCTTTCATCGCGGGTTCGCAGACATCAAAGCCACCTCCAGAGCAGTTTAGCACCAAGGAATACATCAACCAGTAATCGCAGCTCATACCCTCAGTACATGCTGCAGCTGTACCACTCCTTCAAGGCTGCTGACCACATCTCTTCACTTGATGTCAACACCGTTACAACACAGAGTGACGACTCGTCAGTGCACAGCTTCGACTCTGTTCTGAGCCTGACGGCCAAAGGTGAGTAGCCACTTGTGCTTTTTACACTGAATGCTTGCAGCTCTGTTAACTATTGATTTCACAAGTACTCTTATCCCTCTGGAGGTTTTTGTTATCTGTTTGCAGATCCTCCCTTTTTACAACCCATTAAGTGTCAGGATGCTTATTCCCCTTTAAAGGCACACTCTGTTTTATGTGGGGCACTTGTATATTAGCCCTCAGACTGCACAGGGGGGTCCATTATGCATCCTGTCCTGTTCAACCTCTCACTCTCATGTTTTGACAATTGTCCAGAGATTTGGTTTTCAGGCATTCATGCAGCCTCAGATTTGTCCTTCTTTGTCTTTTACTTCTTGTTCTATAGGCTTCTATCAAGAGGACAACAGATGGAAAGTCACATTTGACATGTCATCAATTTTCAACGATGAGCTTGTCCTTCTGGCAGAAGTTCAGATCAGACTTCCTGCCTTCTCTGCCTGCAAGCACGCCACTTTGGACTTTTATCACTCCGGAAAGCAGAGCTGTGACAGCATGCCATGCCAGGAGAAAGAGGTCTTCCTGGGGACTTTTGGCACAACACCAAGCAGCACAAAGTCTTCATGGAAGGTATTTAATGTGACAGCTCTTTTGACTTACTGGCTACAGCACAGAGATGGAATGGTGAGCCAAGAAGCCTCAGGAGAGCCTGAGGTTGACCTGGGGAGTGGTGCTGAAAACGAAGAGAACCTGAGCGATTGGGGCCCTTTACGTAATCTGGGAAAAAGGCAAAGAAAAATACAGCATCCGACATCAAACCGTGTCATGATGATCATCTTTTTCAAGCACAAGATGCCCCAGGAAGGCCATGTTGTGTATAGTCTCATTCAAACAGTGGAGAATTCAAAGTATGTGAAAATGGACAGTGTCCGTCAGAGCCGCCGCCACAAGAGAAACCGAGTGCAGAGGATGCGAGTTCCTGATGGAGTTGCAGCAACAGCAGCTCCAGCAGCAGAACCTGTTCAGCGGCCGATGTGTCGGAGGGTGGACATGTGGGTGGACTTTGAGCACATCGGCTGGGATGAATGGATTGTGCATCCAAAGCGTTACAATGCCTATCGCTGTGAGGGAGAGTGCCCCGTTCCCCTGGATGAGTCCTTCAGCCCCACCAACCATGCATACATGCAGGTACAAAGACATCCTTTTATAAGAACAGCTCCTTTCTGAAGTTTCCGGTTCTTAAATATCAATGTTTGATTTTCAGAGCCTCCTGCGACACCACCACCCTACGAGAGCATCTTGCCCCTCCTGTGTGCCAACCCATCTGAGCCCTCTGTCAATGCTGTACTACGAGAACGAGGATTTGACCCTGCGGCATCACGAGGACATGATCGTCGAGGAATGTGGCTGCCACTGAAGGACCTCGGGATGTCTGCCAAACAGGCTCTAACGTTAATACATTTTACTTCAGAAGTCCCTGCTTCCAGTTTTCTCCTAATACATCAATCAAACCTGTCAAGGATGTGATGTTTCATTGTTGATGTCATTATGTAAATGTTTTAAGGTCTATTTATACACATGTATGTATATTTTTGTTCATAAAATATGAAATATATGTTTTTTTTTTCAATAAATGTCTTAAAGCTGTGAAATATTTACATGTTTAAGTTTGTGTTGAGCTGAAATAAATGTATTTTTTACCTTAAAAGTTCCAGAATCATAACTAATCCATAATCCTCCTAGGAGCCGTTAGATTAGTACATTAAAAACAACATATTACGTTTGTTCACAAATCTGTTTAGATTAACAAAAAGCTTCATCACAGGCTCACTCTGCAGGATTTGGACCCCCACTATACTGACCAAATAAAAACTCTCTGTGTTTACCTTTCTCACCTCACCAATCCACATCTTGAGTGAACTGCAGTAAATACATCAGCGGTCATTAACTGGTCCTCCCTGGCCTGGTTTCTTTTGTTTATTGGGATCGACAGCCCTGCTGAGTGGAACAACAAAAACCACAGAGGAAGAAAAAAGCAGTAGTCCTTGTTTATCCTGGGAAAAGGGGGTGTGGAGTGTCAGGAAGCAGAGGTGACGCAAACAAACACGACAATGTGGAGGAATGGAGGGACGCAGAAGCTGCTACTCGGAAAGTGTGCAACCTATCTGTGACAGTGGGACCTTGATCCTGGTTGTCGTCACTTTTTAATGATTTCACTGTTTAAGCCGTCTAATAGAAGAGGTTCAGGTTAACCCTTGTGCTATCCTAGGCACTTTACCGTTGGGAGTTGGGTCATCTAGACCCACTAGAGAGTGCGCTGAACCATTTTTTTTTCAATAATTTGTGATCTTCACTGGTTCAATGGATTACATGAAATTTTTCCACCTTTATCCACCTTTGTCATGGTAGGGAGAAGACGTCAAAGTAAGGGTGGGGTCATCTAAGATAGCACAAGGGTTAAAACATCAAACTTCAATTGTGCAATTCTGTGTGTTTTTTCACGTTTATTTATTTTTCCGGGTTTTAAGAATGTTAACACATTGAACGGCTATGCGTTTTTTTTTAACAACAAATGCACTTTTATTTAGAAACAAATGAATTTTAAATGTCTATTTTGGTTACTGGATAATGCATTTTTTAATATATTATTTGTAGTTTTTTTTTTTTTTATCATGGGTTAAGGTGTGAGTGTTGCAAGGAAGCACTTAGTTCATTTTAACTGTGACACTTGACAAATAAATATCTATTTTATTCAGGTTTTTAAACATCTTTCTTCAGCTAAACTACAGTTCACAAGTTCAAACTTGTGACTCATTTTATGTTTTGAATCACTGCTTCTAGTCTTGTTTTTACTCATTCTGTCCACCAAAATCACAGCTGGAAACGTTTGCAGCTTTGAGAGAAATCACTTCAACACACCTGCTCAGCTAGGATGAAGACTGTGTGTTCATCTTCTCTTAATGGTTTTTAATAAAAAGGCTTATGGATGCATCATCAGGACTTCAGGCTTTTATGTTGGGTGGAGTTGGGGAGTTTCTCTTAGCTATGTACAGTTGTATATTGACCCGTCTTTGTGGAGTCCCCTGAGGTTATCAGCTGTCAGTGAGCTCCTCCAGGCGTTCCTCTGAAATGACTCGGACACGAGCGTTACCTTAACCAGAACCGGCAGCAGCCAAAGATTTCCCTCTCTGACATGTATATTAAATCTTCGTTTATCAGGTTTCAGGTGTTTTTTTCACTTTAACAACACTGTCCAATAAAAGCTTGCGTTCAAAGTAAAATGCAGAAAATATTCAATTAAATTAGGATCAAAATGGAAAACATTAAGACAAAAAGCCTCTTCATTTCATGGTGTTTGGTTTATTTTTTTTTTTAAATCCCCCCCTACAAACCATGTGAAACTTCAAAATGTAATCAAAAATTCAACTTCTTGTGCAACATTTCAGGTGGAGGATTTCCACGTTGGAACATGACTGAGAAATTCCACAGTTTGAACATGTAAAGGCAGTATTTGAAGACAGGTGGCATTAAGTGAAAAAAAAACAAACTTCTAGAACACTCCTGAACTTAGGAAAACGAACTCTTTATGTCTAAACTTTCTTGCTGTTGACTGATGAGGCATTGTTGGTGTCTGTGTTCGGTTTGCTGCCACTACATGAAGGCACACTTTATCATCAGCAAATAAGTTTTAGGCCTTGAATTAAACGGAAAAAAAGCATGTGATCTTTAGGCATTAATATGAGTATCAAAGACAGACATTTTAACCGAGATTTTGAAAGAGATCACTTTTCCTCCAAAGAAATGATGATGGGATAAGAGGAGACATTCCAGATACTCCATTCACAGCATTGAATCCACCTAGATATCCATTTCAAACTGTGCATCGTCACCTAGAAAAAGCACACAAAAAATATACTTTACCCTTCTAAAATTCAGGAGGCAACAAGGAAGCTGACAAACAATGTTTTCAGTCAAAGTAAACTATCTTGTTTCAAGATTAAGTGGATCAACTCTTCTCTAAGCATTTAGCTACAAAATTCTACATTTAGTAGAAAAAAAAACCCCAACTAGAATTAATCTAATTATTTATGCTATATTGCAAGACTTTTACATGTTTTGTTCTTTTACAAGCAGACAAGAAACTTTATTATACTGGAAATTGCACCACTTCATGCATTTTGCCTAAAATGACTCCATGTTCATTAAATGTTATCCACTACACCAGGGGTCGGGAACCTTTTTGGCCGAGAGAGCCATAAACGCCACTTATTTATAAATGTAATTTCAAAAGAGCCATACAATAATGTAGTGTCCCTTTCCCACACTGAGGAACGGAGACTTAACCTCTTTTAAGGTTCTTTATTCTGGTTACTGTAGACTGCAACAAACGCCATACAACTAATTCAGTAACTCCCGCTGAGACGACAGCGCTTCTCCCAAATTTATATTTCCTCACTGCCGCAACAGCCCTCCCATTTCCCCATAGATGAACCCCATTGGTCAAAACTACCTAACAACAGGCTGAGCGACAGAACTGAGGGCCAATCAGATCTCTCCATGATGCATTCAATGAACCCCGGAACTTATAACGCGACCCAACAGCCACCCAGTTAAACTCAGTCCACAACGATATGTTTAAAACTAAATATACAAGTGAATGAAGTGAATGCGAGCATTTGATGTAATTTCAACACTTTTAAAGTACAATAAGTCTGTGGATTCTTTTTAATAACATTGTTATGTAGTTGCTAATAAATGATTAGTATTTCTTAGCATTAATGTGACTTCTGGTGCCACGTGGTAGTTTTGCAGATGGTCTAGTCCAGTTGATACGTGGTGAGTTTCAGCTTCATGCCGGCGTTGAGACTTCCATCCGTTAAACGTGATCGTAGGTTGATATAAATGTTCTGTAGATGTGAGAAAGATTGCTCACATGCATACGTGGAGCCAAACACACACTCACACTGCAGTGAGTGACGGGTTGTGTGTTTTAAGTAATGACAATGTGCCCACTACCCCCCCCCCCCCTCTTTCTCACACATCCCATCCCTGCAACTGCGCGCCCTTTCTCAGGGACGGGAATGCGCAGTTGCAGGCACGGCGATTCACAGGTCTCCGGCTGGTACAAACTGTAAAATAATAGATAATAGTAAACTGATAGTCCTGGCGCAGATTTTTTTCTCCAAGCACCGCTACTACTGCGCGCCCCTCTGACATCGCATCGCGCCCGAGAAGGACTGGTCTAACGAAAAAAAAAATTGTATAATTAAAGATTTGTCAGCGAGCCACATGTGACCATCAAAAGAGCCATATATGGCTCCCCATATATGGTTCCAGACCCCTGCACTACACCAGGCTGGAGCAAAATGCCAGATTTGACTCTTTTAATTAAATTAAATCACACTGTCACATACCTTGGTGTGTCAAATTTTTTCTCCGCATTTGACCCATCCCCTGAGGAAGCGGTGAGCTGCAGACACAGCCGCGCTCGGGAACCATGTGGTGGATTTAACCCCCCAATCCAACCCCTTAAAGCTGAGTGTCAAGCAGGGAGGCATTGGGTCCCATTTTTTAAAGTCCTTGGTATGAACCCACAACGTTCCAGTCACAGGGCGGACACTCTTCCACATGGCCACTGCGCTGGTTTAAATACTTTTAAATACTTTGGTCAGACTATGATTTGTGAACATACCTGCACTGCTGCTGTCAGGCGCAGGCGTGTCTTTGTTCACTACTTCTCCATTAAGGGTCTTCTTATTGAACTCTTTGGTTGGAGGATTGGTCACCCCTGGAATGCTGGGAAGGCCTCGTGGAGGAGTCTTTGCCAAAGGAGAGCTCCGACACTCCAGCAGGAACTTCCGGTCGTAGATGATCCGAGTACCTGTTAGTGCAAAAAGGCTTTGTGCGTCAGAACATTCTTCAATTGTCCGCTTCTCCAGAAAAATGGCTTTGGAGTTAATAAGTTCAGTGAAACATAGAAGAACACAAAAGACAACTGATAATCATTGAGCTAAATCAAAAGTGCAACCAGCAGTTTTATAAATCTAACATAATTTCAGGTGTATTCAGGTTAGACAGTTGTAAAAACTGATTTATCAGAAAAATATATGCAATGGTTTTTTTTTTTTTGCTCAAATCTCTGAGCAATTCCACATAAAAAGGCAGTACAAATCATTAAACTAGTGTTTGTATATCAATGCAAATGATTGAAAATAACATTTCAAATCATTTCACTTCCATTTACTCCAACCACCCCACTTAGGTGGTAGGACACAAGCAACACAAAAACGGAGCTACCGCTTATTTCCACCAATTATTAACCTGATGCACATGCTCCTATGTTCTTTAGAAATAGAATCCAATGTGCTGCCACACAGTACTGTGAACCCTGTAGTTTTACTAAATGAGAAAGAAAAGAAAACACGACCCCATTTACTTCTGCCGTTTTGAACAAATAAAGCAAATATTAAGTACATACATAAATGTTTTGAAGTGTTAAAAATATGACTTTTAAAATCAACATTAAAATCTGGAATCTTGCTTTGGACGCTTTTAATTTAAGTATTTCAGGATACGATTCTAGCCATGGAAAATAATGTGTACATCATATCGCCATTGGGATGAGGTCATCTGTGTTTTCTTTTTACTTTATTGAACAAAATGCAAGTATACAACATGAAAACCAATGCAGTATACAGTGTACAATACAGAGAAAATAATAAACAGCCAGGTGGGGTTAGACAAAATAAATACATGTAAAGAATTACAGATAAAAAGTGTTGAGAGGCTTCTTAAAAGTTATACCTTCAATGACTTGCGGAAAATATTGTTAGATTTACATGTAAGAGTACAAGGTTTGGAAGGGCGGAGTTTGAGGTTTAAGCCCGCCCCTTCCAGCTCGTGTTTTTATTAATCCTGCCCATGTGAGACCGAGGCCCACCCCTGACCCGTAAATCCCTTCACATCTGAAGCTCCGCCCACATGCTATTCTGTCCAGCTTTAGCAACACGTACAGTCAGAGCTAAAAGGAAGCAAGAAACCCACGATAAACACTTCAAACACAAGCAGAATATTTGAGCAGGATAAAGATATGTAACAATATGTCAAATTATCTAAATGCATAAGACTGAGTTACTTTAAACTAGCTTAAAATAAACACCCGCTAGCTAGCATTAGCAGCTAGCTTAACCGCAAGCTATCAGCTGGCTGTATAGTAGCGGTGATCTAAAAGGATGTGGGTCCCATGTGGCGTGAATCTGAGTAAATCTTCGCACATGCGTGCTTAATGTTGGAAAAAGACTTCAAATAGCTATACATACCACCCGGTGTGGTGCTGAACAGGGTCCCTCCGGGGGTAGTGGAGTAGTCGTGGGGCATGTGATCAGCGTTGTTGATGGTTACTCTCTTTGTGGACGGAATGGCCTTAGCAGTTGTTTTCTGGCATTCGGTGGACATCTTTTCTTAGGAATATTGTACTAAAACTATCTAACTAAATAATATGCCACGAAAAGAAATTCTGGGCGTCCCAGGGCAAAGCCAGATATAGTTATTTGGCTCAAAAGAACGGCTGCCTTTGATAAATAAAAATAAATACCTCTTTTTCATAAGTGCAAATTATCACCACACGCGCTCTCACAAACAGAGGGTGTCGATGATCTTTGTTAAAAGAACCTCAGGACACTCGCTCCACTTCCACATGCACACAAAACAACAGACAGGCAAGGCAGACAGACTGAAGACTGCGGGGAAAAATGCAGTCCAGAAAACGAACGTCTACGCCCTCTACTGGTGACTGGCGCTACTGCATCAACGTTCAAAAATAATAAAATGTAGAATTGATAGTTCCAACCAAAAGGGATCTATAAAAACAAACAAAACCATATTCACTTTTACAGCAAATTGCGCACATTTATTGTGGATTAGTTAGGACACTAGTCATTTTTGTGAACTGGTACGAGGTTCATCTTGGTTTGTGCAGTATAAACAAGTTGTGAATCAAGCTGGGTGCTTCTGCCTCATGGCCCTACAGCATACAGAGTTCAGCAATCCAGAATAAATATATGATGAGCAGCCTAAAATCTGTTAGTAGTTCAGGTAAAACATGTAATTCCATTACTTGCACTTACCAAAAAAGGAGATACCTTGGCATTTTCACCACAATAGTTTGAAACCTAGAAGATAGTAATGTTTTGCGCACGTCTAAAAATTGTATACACCTAAATGTGTTTTACAGATTATTTTTGGTAAAACATGTTTAATTTGATAAATTATTTAGTCTGATAAAATAGAATTATTTGTGATTTTCCACTGTGGAAACATACAAAGCTCATTGCATATATATTAAGCTCATTGCTTAAATGATGCATCATGAAGTACCTTACACAAAAGCAAACTCACCATAGACAAAGACATTTCATTTCTTTATTAATGTTGTAAATGTTGAGCTGGTGTACAGAGTAAATTGTCAATAGATGTCCTTGTATTTTGATTGGATTAAAAGGATTTTACAAGTACATTTTAAATCCATCTTTGACTCTCCATGACAATAAAAAAAGGAAGCAAAACTAGTTAAAATACCCACAATACCCCTATTTGTCCCCGTGTTGCAGGCATTACCCAGAACTCAACAGTCTCTTGGTAGCTACAGCTGTATGATGCTAAAAGTACATCCATAACATAACTAGAATCCCATTTGACAAGTAAGGGTGCATAGCATTCTAAATAAATATATTTGTTTATATATTTCATTTATATATATATATATATATATATATATATATATATATATATATATATATTTAAAAACATCTTCTGTGCATGTGTGCAGTTGCATTCCTTAGTATTGAGTAATATGCTATTGCAATAATGTTTCCAAACCATTCTAAAGGAATATACACGTATTCTCTAGTTTTTGCAAGTTTAGGGTTTATATTTTTGCATGAATTTGGTGCATGGTGTCGTCTTAGTCCCCTAGTGCAGGACTGTCGAGTTTTTCCTCCTTTACGACCACGATTCACTTTGCTTGCATTCATTGGACTCCTTTCTTTGCACATTCAAACAGTCGCCATTTTGGAAATCTCAGTCTTACATTTGGTATGAGGGCAGAAGAAAATTGTGGGAAAGCTGCTTTGGGGAAGACGCTTGTCACGCTTGCCTTTGTGAAGCCACAAAACCTACCTTTTGTTTTAACCCTGACATCAAGAGTGGGTTTATAGGTTCCACTGCTTTAGAAATGACCCAAAACACAAGCTTATAGACTGGAACATAAGCATAACATTTTAGCCAATATTAAATAAAAACCTTTATGAACGAAAATTATTGAGAGCGAGTTAAAGTGACAGTAAAAGTAACCTCACAAAATGGATATAAATAATATGCTAATTTTTACATTACATCTCTCTTTTTATCCAATGTTATTGTTTTCTGTCCTTTTAGAACAGTAGTGTTTATTGCAATTTACTAGATAAATCAGCTTTACTGTCAGCTTCCTGCATTGCTGAAATGGAAAACGGAAAAGCAAACTTAAATAAAGATTGAAAAAAGTCCCATAAAAAAGAATTCTTGTGAAGTTGTATTAAATAAATAGCTCTGTTCTTTACTAAAATATTTAGGCATATCTATATATTTATTTTGTACTAGCATTCATTTAATACCTTATTTAAAATAAAATAAAAAGATAATAAGGCTGAAAATGACATTCTGCTGTAAAGAGAAAATCATCCTGTGTAATTTAAATTGAAATATCATTCCTCTGTGGTTATATTAAAAAAAAAGACTAAAATAAATCTGGAAGAGCGTCTATGTATATTTAAACAATTAAAACATTTTTTTCTTAAAAACATACCTCTTTGTGTCTAAAATGATGATAAAAATCATATTTTATATACTCTACTAAAATACAGAGATTAAACAGATGACCACCTTATAACAATTCACCAAGACTACATTCATCATCTCTGGCTTAAGAGTCAGACTGAACACCCATTAGTGTAGGTTTATTGCATCATCTTTGTGACTCAAATATATATTATATTTTTAATATTTTAAAATAAAGGATACTAAACCAACATCAGAAATAAATATGTGTCGATAATTGTCAGTATGATGGTATAGTAATTAAACTTATAATAAAAAAGTGATTTAGATTTCCACAAATAGTCCTTTTGAAGTGTTGATATCTGACATTATCACAACATGGACATTGTCCCCTCCAGCAGGAAATAAACATGTGGTTTTAAAATAATAGTCACTCTCAGACACACCACAACAGAGTTTCTTTTAAGGTGCATGAACATTTAAAACTAATTTTCAAACATTAAAAAAAGAGGTGATTGCTGCAGATGAGATGGGTTGAGCTCATGTTTGACCAGCGTATATTTTTTGTTATGTTAATGCTAATGCACTGACATCATTACTGTATAGAATGAGGAGCTCCAAACTCCAGCACAGAACAACCGTAAACTCCTATCTGCCCTTGTTTGCCATACACACTCATTCAAGACACAAGCATTACTTTCCTTATGTAAGATGTTATTGCTACTTCTGAAACACAGTCAAGACAGAAGGCAATGATGAAGACGACGAAGTAAAAAGGGACATGAGAGACAGGCCAGGCTCACAGTTAGGGGTCAGTAATACAGTTTCTCATCACAGTGATTGGTGACTCTCTTCGCTACAATCCGAAAAGACAACCATTTTAGCCCGACACAAGCTTCTCCCTCGCCAAAAAGCTCCCTTACATCCAATTTCACATTGTGCCTATAGTCAAACCAGTGCTACATCATTACCAGTGTTTCAGCTACCTCATCAAGTGACATCTTCTGGCGCAGAGAGGCTGCATAAGTGGTGTCAAACGCTGCACGATGAAGTCAAGAGACACAGCTGGGATATGAAGGTGGAGATCCCAGCGTCTGTTGGAGGAAGACAGGACTGCTACATCTGCTCCTGGAGACCGACCATGACAGGACAAGAGAATGGAAGGTGGCGATTTTGTAAAGAATTTTGAACACAAACCTCACAAAGAAACGACAGAGCAGTTTAGATTAAAAAAGGGAAGACTAGCTCAGGGCGCCGCAGTAACGCATCACTTGCAGCCTCAAAGTTTTCACACGGAGAAGGTTCAGGAAGGTGGTTGCATTGAACCTGCCTCACAAAGCTAGAAAACTCAATCAGAAGGAGGCAGTAATAAGCAATTACCCCTCCTGCCGTCTGCATGCCTAAACCAAAGGATGAAATCCACTAAAAGACTGGACCCGTGTAAATCCAACTTTCAAAACAAGCAGAGCAACACAACGTTCTCATGTTCCGTTAACCACAAAGATCTGTAGATATATAGAATATTATAGAGGTTCCGAGGAAAAGAACCCAACAGGAAAAATGAAGGAATTTCCAATGTATCTCAAGCAGCAGCATCTGAGACGTCACACAAGGATCTAATAACAAAAACAACACAGGTAACACACAGTCACATAAAGCATTTTAGTGCATACAATATTATGTACAACACTGATATTTTGGGGTGATAAGTGTAGCTTCACTGGATTTAGAGAGCACTGAGACAAGTTTGATCCCTGTGGTGTGGAGGAGAGGGACAACCTGCTACCTAGAGATAACGTGCTTTTCAGTTTTCAATTCCTTTTTTATTTTTTTCCTAAAGTCAAGCTGACTTTGGAGTTTCCCTGTTAGTTTAGAAAATGGGTCGGTTATTGACCTACATTGCATGCCTGTCCCATCCCCACCCCATTCACCCCCGGTATTTGTAGTTGAAGACAGGCCATGCGGCAGCAGTCACTCATGCTGATACAGATTACAGGAAGCAAATTTTCATTGCTAGTTTTTTTTTTGGTTGTTTGTGTTCTGTTTTTGTTTTATATGAAATCATGCTTATACCCTAGTAGATGTTTTTTCCCCAAAGTTTCTTTAAAAAAAAAAAAAAAAGAAGGTAATTAAAAACAATAGGCTGAACTGTATCCTTTTCCTCTGATGCGTGCTCATAGTTGGCATAGAATCTGGGGTTGTAATAGTGTTGGGGTCTTCATTTCTGGTTTTTTGCTTTTTGATGGGTGATCTTTCTCCGGTCACCGGCTGCTTGTCATGTGTCCGTGTACGATGGTTTCGATGAAGGGAGGGAATCCTGCGAAGAACTCTGCAGAAAAAAGGAAAATAGATATTTGTGTGGACATCGTTCTCAGGGTTTTTACAGCCTGTCAGGTTGTTTTGTGGGGTTAACAAGGTAAAAGAGCTTGTTTGATTAGCTGACTTAGAGGTTCACGTCAACAACTCGCAAGAAAGTTGATGTATTTTATTAATTCAAAAAGTGAAACTCATAATCAAAAACAATATGTCGATGAATAAATCAAATCTTCGGGCTTTCTTCTTCCCAAACTACACATGATGTTTCCTTTTCCTGTTAGTCTCTCCCATTTTGTCCATTTAGTGTTGTACGGACTGTGACGTACCCGGTAGTCTTTTCTGGCAAAATCAGAGTATGAAAATTGAATAAATCTTTTAAAAAACTGAAGCTTATTGTCATTAAAAAAACATTGTTTTCCAATTAAAATTGCATACAAAACGTATGAAAAGTTGTTATTCCAAATGATAGTTTCATATAGACACGAAAAACCAAAACCAAACAGAAGTTGGCTTTGGCAGTTGAGATGGATATTAAGTCAAGCTGCAGCAGAACTAAGCATCATCTTTAAGGTGATCAGCAGAGGGAGGTTAAGGAGCATCTTGTTAAGCAGCTTTGATGATTTCAACCTGATCAAACACAACAAACCATCACTGGCGCTTCAACCAGCTTAGATTCTTTGTCTCTTCGCTTTTCAATCATAGAATCTGGATTTCCAAAAGGTTTTATGAAATGAATTTTCATCTAAAGAAAGAATGGTGGAAACATTTAGAGTCTGATTCTTTTTGTGTTTTCACCCCTGGTTTAATAGTGGCTTGACTAAAGGATTGTGACAGTTAACGCCCAAATCCTGGATTCCTCTGTGACCATTTGAATCTTACCTTGTGCAGGCTGGAATTTATAGTCTACTAGACAACTTTCAAGTTTTTACTATTAGCTCATTATTGCAAAGACCACAGATCCACACTGGTCACATTTAATACTTTCAATTTATCAGCCTTTGTGAAATATAAGTTTCACTTCTTAAATAGAATTAATGAAATAAACCAACTTTTTGACAATACTGTAGTTTATTTAGTAGCAAACTTTAAAATGCCAAAACGCCATTTTACAATATATTTCTTAAGAAGATCCTAAGCAACGTCAGACTCTTCAGTTCTTTACCATAATCAGATAACAGCCAAAAGCTTTTGAGCAAAACTGGTTGGCAAAAGTGGTTCAGATTGCTCTTGAAATAGCAGTATGTCAATGATTGTCGTAATATTTTTGTTACAAAGGTAAGTGACAGTTACACAAACACAAACACACTCTGAGAGCTCAAATGCTCTAGACAGCTGGCATTATGATATACAGTATGTCCTTGTGACCTTTGATTCTTTTTTTCCCCCCAAAAGTTCAGTTTTGGTTTTGCGGAGCACACATTGTGCCAACCTTTTTGCAGCTTGTCACAACAAGCATGAAGCAGAGCAATGGACGCCTACAATTCATTTTAATATTAATGCACTACACTTTTGGAATTATATTTGTGCCCCATCTCTGAGGGCTTACTTGGACACTTCAGGGAGATTTTTTTTTTTTTCATTATTTGCATGTAGATTTTTCCTGATAAAATAGGCTTTCACTGCAATGATGTGTCCGTTAGAGCATTTTTTTTTCTCACAAATATAACTCCGTGCTTTGATGGAAACATAGTAAAGCATTTTGCAGAAGCAGCTGTAGCTTCTAATTATTTGAAAAATGACATAGTTAAATCAATTTGCATTAGGTAACTTTGAGACACCCTGCTTTAAACACACTTTACTATATTTTAGTAAAACGTTTTGCTCAGTTGCTGTGCCAGAACCATGTTAGAGATCATTAGTGTTGAATTAAATTTACATTCAAATGCATTTAATCCAGAGAGTCTGAATTAAATGTTTTTTCCCACAGGTCAGATGAGGTCCTGTGGGTCGGTCCCGTACCTGTGGGGACGCAGAATTCACTGCTTAACTCTCCGCAGACTGGCACATTTCACTATCTGAGCACCTTTCTTCACATCCACAGAATCGGACTATACCATGAGGAAGAAAAAGGGGGGTCGACACAAGAGAAAGGTTGAGGAAAGTGATGAGGACAGAAGCAAGAAGTGGGGTAATATTAGCAAGAGGGGGAAGGAGAAAAGGACGGTGCCACAAAAAAATGCATACAGATTCACAGATGGGGGGAAAACATGGTATATGTAACATAAATGTGAGAGATGAATCAGTAAAAGAAAGAAAAAAATAACTAGATAAACATTCAAGCAGAGACAAAAATTGATGGTGGGCAATTACAGATGAGAAATTGCATTTGAGGTTCAAAATAATTTAAATAATGCATGTTTGGTTTCAACCTCTAAACAATCCAGACTGACAATAACAGTTAGAATACTTCACTTCTCAAAATCTACTTCTTATGTATTTCAGTGTGATAATCAGAAGTAGCTGCTTTGTTTAGTGACTTTAGAGGCAGCCCTGGTTTAACAGTGATCAAGTGATAAGGCACACTATCATGGTTGAAGGACTCCAGGCTTTAATGAAGTAAACAAGACATTCAGTGCATGAAAAAGGGATAACTGGTAAGCAGAAACAGCTTTTTCATTCATTCATTATTGTACCAAAAACAAACATTCTGTGAGAGACAAATGATGAAAAAAAAGAGATAATGGAGTGAGAGCCTCTTAAAAGCAATGACAACACCAAGGAAAGAGCTGTTCTTTTTGCATGCAAAAGATAAAACAGTAACAAAAGGGGGGTAACCTATGGGGCAGAAAGCCAGCGATCAGGTGTTCAAGCAGATAAACGTCTCTTTTCACGTTAGGATGTAGAGTAGACAAACAAAGGTCATGCAGTTTCAACCTGTTCTTTTAAAAATATATTGTCATGCTCTGTAAAACATTTACTTTAATCCAGATTTTTTTTAGGGGAAATGTGTGAAAACAGGACAGAAACCTGTCTCATATCTCATGTAACCACATCCGATTCAGCTCTAGAAGTTCCCTGCACCACACTGCCAGCTCCAGAGGACACACACGGCTGCCTGCAGGTCAGAAGCCCACCTTGCCGCTTTCCCGACCCAAGATGGCGTAGCTCATGTACTGCTCAGCATCGGCCTCCAGCTCGTCCTGCAGAGAACCGTCCATGCTGAGCTCCTGAACCCCCTCCTCACCTGATCCCTTCCCTCTGCGCACAACCTTCCGTACAATCTATCACATGTGGCCACACACAAGAGGGTGGAAAAGAAAAGATGGAAGTGCGTGATGAGTGAAAAAATTAAATATGTTTGATGAAAACAACTTTGCTGGGTAATGACATGAAGGATTCTGATCAAATGATTATTGAGTCAATGATGATTCCATGGTGGAGGGAGGATGAGAGGCAAAAAAAGCCATTAAAATAGATTTGGCAAAAAAAGGCTAACCTTCTTTGTGACAATGTTTCCATGCTCATCTGTGAACTGTTCCTCGCTCACTTGTTCCCCAGGCAGATCTTCAACCTCATCGCCCTGCAGATCATAAAGCATTTTTAAAACTCTGCAAATTTTTTTCTTTTGATGAAACCACAAATACCCTGCCATTTAAATGCAGGGTAAAAGAAAGACTTTCTCCTTCTGAAACTGTTGGATAAATGAATACATAGACCCTAATATTGCTGATGCTTTTTAGGGAAACACGTTTTTTTCAAACTCACATTAAATAATTTTTCAATTTATCTTTGACAAAGCAATCCAGCTACTGACTGAACATGTCACATCAGCATCTTCACCACACAAACCTTTGCTTTCAACAGAATTGTACATTTCTATGACAGAGTTTTAACTTTTTAAGTTCTTCCCTCATCAGTTACACTTCTTTTCCCAGTTATGACACTTCTATGTCTTTACACAAACAAATAAAACTTTATTGAAATGTTTTTTTTAACCTTTATTAAAGCTTGTGATTCCCTGAAGAACCAATTCTCATGACCCACGAAGCATGTTTTGCATATTTCTGAAACCATGATGGTTTCCCTTAATGATACCTTTACAAATTACAGACTCTTCATCATTAAAACACAAGCAAACCATAAGCTGTATTTTGTTTTAACTGAGATGGCATTGCAATCATGAACAAAACTAAATATTGCATAGAGGTTATTTATATTCTAGCCTCAGGCCTACTTTGCAGTGCAATTCAGTCAAAGTCAGCAGTTTCTGTGGAGTTTCATTGGCCGACCAACAAAAGATTCTACATAAGCTTTCTCAAAGTGGACCCTTTTTTGGAACTCTCTGAGTTGCTTTTGTTTTAACTGTCAACCTTTTTTTTCCAGAAGAGTTGCGTAAATTTCCTGCTGTGGTGTAGCAGTGTTTTACCTCCTGTTTAATCACAGCCCATGTGTTTTCTATTGACTACTTCCTGTCTCCTCACACCTGATTCCTCTTAATACTTCAGCTGCTTCCACTTACTTTAGTAGTTACTCAATGTAAAATCGCCTTACCTCTAGAATCTCCATTTTTGTTTTTTATCATTGTTTAGGTCTGTCACTTTGGTTTTTCTTTTTCTCCTTCAGTAACTTTTTTACTTATAAAAATGACAGCTTTCTTATCCATTCTTTTCTTTTCAGCCTCAGTTGGGGCTCTTGTTAACATTCACTTTCTGCTCTAACTGTAAAAAAGGTCATAAACATATTTCTTGAAAAGAAATTTCCTCAGGTGAAAACTTGTATTACAGCTTTCACAGTTAGTCACAACAGTCTCTTCTTATTCTAAACCTTTCACCGGCATTGGATTTAAAGATGAGTGAATACTTTTTAAAAAGTCAGTTTAGTACACAGTGTTCTGGTACACTGGACTTGATGCGGGGAGGATTGCTTTTAATTTTTGTATTTTAAATGGCTCCTAGTTTCATAATTGTGCAAAGGCACTCAGAGGAATGACAGATGGTTGAGTGATCAGAGGGATTTTGCAGGAGCATTTGGTATTCATATTCCTCACTAATGTTACTTTGCAATAATTACTGCTCATAAAGTTCCTGATGATACAGTTATAGCCCCAGATGATCTATAGAGATTCTGCTTTGCTATTTATAAGGTGCAAAGTAATTCATGCAGCAGAACATGAGGCAGCTAAAACAATAAGAGACTGAGCTTAGGTGGACCTAAACAAAACAGCAAAAGAGTTTGATTGGAAGAAGTAAGAAATTAAGTGAAATAAAAACCAAAGAATTACTTTTTAAATTATGTGAATTTGATTCTGATTTTGTAGAAACTCAACAAATCAGTACATTTGTTTAACACTCCCCCTGTTTGTATTTGCTTCGCCTATTACATTTAGCCTTAAAACCACAAACTCCTCACTTTTAGATATTACAAATAATTGCAAATTATTTCTACAAAAAATTCCCTTCTTGCTTGTACCTTCAGAATGACTCTGCGGCGGACCACCCTGGTGGTTATGTTCTCCTCTTCATCGACTACGCCTTCAACCTCACCAAGCTCGTGGTCCAGCTGGGTGTGTATGTAGCTAAGCACAGACCTCACTGAGCCGCTGGCTATGTGAAGAACATTCTGACAGCTAATTACCAGGAAGGCCAGCAGCACAAAGCTGAAGAGGAGCTCTGTCACTAGGGCCCACATTACCACAATTTGGTCTCCAGGAGATCAACAGTCTGCACGTCGCAAAACACAGCTGTAGTTTTAGCCGCTCAGCCTGTTGTGCCACAATGTGCAGCCCTTCTTTTAGCCGATAGAAAAAGGAACAGCTGCAAGTCTCTGCTGTTTAACGCAGCTTTAGTCTTTCAGATCATTCTGTCCTCCATTTGCCGGGGCAGTGAGCCCTTCCGTCTAGGTCTCTATTCCTTCTCCTTCCCTCTGTCGGGGGGCACCCAGTCAAAGTCAAAGATGTCAGACCCAACCAAAAGCAGCACTGGGAACCGTCTTTTTTACACCCCTCTCCCACTCTGACCATGTGATCTGCAGGCTTTAAATACCCCTAGCTTCTCCTCTGTGACGCTTTGGTAAGTAAATGGTATCTCACCTGGCATAGATGTTACTCTAATTATCAAAAGCATGTCATTTTCCATGAATAAATCTGTTTGTAAATGTACTTTTGTCCTTTAGCCTCAACAGTCCAACATCTGATCAAAGCCCACAGTTGAATTACTGTAAGGCAAAGGACTATAACAAACCCAGAACGGTCCTGAAAGCAGTTTGTCACCAAACTTTTACTTTTTTTTTCCTGTTAGGTGTGATCTATTTGTGTTCTAACAAAAAAACTGAACGAGTGGGAGTGACCCTCGGTGGAAATGATGCAACATGAGCAGCAGAGTGAGAATACCTTCTATATTTGGCTGCACAC
Organism: Oryzias curvinotus; assembly: GCA_023969325.1. Classification (NCBI taxonomy): domain Eukaryota; kingdom Metazoa; phylum Chordata; class Actinopteri; order Beloniformes; family Adrianichthyidae; genus Oryzias; species Oryzias curvinotus. The sequence goes on from CM043714.1 coordinate 21,965,165, forward strand.
TCTGTGCCCATGTTGGGCCATTGATGGTGTGTGCATAAGAGCATGTTCATTTTAAAGTTTAGTCTTGCTTTTATGACATCACTTTTGTTTTATAGGGGATGTTAGAAAAATCCAACAAAAAATGTCATTTACTGGTCATTTTAAAACAGTCTGATATCTCGTTTATCATTTAATTCTACATTAGTAACAAAAAAGTATACTTCGTTTTCCAGTTTAGATTTAGATTTAGATTTGCTTTATTGTCATTGTGCATAGTACAATGAGATTTAAGCATCACCATCAGTGCAAGAACAGCAAGGAAGGGAGAAATAATAAAAAAACATCGTAGTACAATAAAATCAAACAAACAAACCAACAAACAAACAAACAAACAGTATATACAAGTGTGCAAATATAAACTGTAAACTGTAATGAAGAGTGCCGAAATAATTGTGCAAAATTGCGTACGAAAACTGTGTGTAAACGTGGTGGTAATGAGGTAGAGAGTTGACACTGTGGACAGAGAAGTAAACAGGAATATCGATTTTATCTGTGTTTGAAGGCATTGCAGCTTAATTTGGGGTGCTGCTGCAGTAAATTCAATGATTTCTTCCAAATATGAGCAGCTAACTTAAACAGGAATATATCGACAGGCATGTGTTGGATTCCTGACATGTATGAATCATAGAGAAAGGGGGGAATGGATGGAAAAGCATGCTTACATGCTTACCTGGCCCTTTAGACGCACATCATCCCAGGCTCTCAGCTCTGGCACCCTGTGAGGAAATCCCAAACCCTTCTCGAAAGGCTGGGTACCTCTGAATTGTCCTCTTAAGATCTCAGAGTGTCCCATGTCTCTTACAGGCTGAAGCAAGGCCTCTTGGGACACATGGGATGGGTCTCCATCCACAGAGTTATGGACTGATGAAATCATGGTGTCCATGACATGCCTGGACTTGGACTGAATGCCAACCCAAGCTTGAGTTGGGTCAGTAACAGGAATCCACCCTGGGCCTGTTTGCTCCTGAAGGTAGGAAAGGAAAGTGCCACCTCCTCCCCCATTTCCAACATTATCTGACCTGGAAGAAGATGGAGTTTTTGTCAAGATCACGCTTTGTTATTTAGAAGAGTGAAAACAAGTTTAGAACAACTTGCTGGTCACCTCTTAGCATCCTCTTAGCATTAGTGTTGAACTTATTGCAAAACCCAGGAGGCATGCAGAGGTCAAACTAACCTGTCTCCATTCCGATCTGCAACACAGCTCAGACCAGGTGACTCACTTAATCGAGCATACACTCTTTGTTGTCCTGCAATGAGAGAAAGTCCTTCCTCTGAACCCGCTCCGCCTTCTCGCCCTCCTCCTCCTCCAGCTCCATCACCACCAGTCGTATTTGTGACGGCCGATAACTCTGAGCTCGCCTCAGACCCCTGACCATTGTTCAGCCCATTAAGATTTATTCCAGCGATGGTGCCCCCCAACGAGGCTGGCGTTGTGGTGCTCAGAGAGTCAACACCCATCTCTGAGTCGTCTTCTGGCAGCTCAATGGAACCACTCAGAATCCCACCCCCTCCACTGGCTGCGCTGGCCTGACTGGCCGGCCGACCCAGACTTCCACGGGGCAACCCCAACAGACCTTCCGAGTCGTCAGCATTGCTGCATTCCAGGGAGGAGTCCTCCACAGGCACCAAGGATGGGCTGTTGCCCGAGGGCCACACCTGCACATCCGACATCTCCATCAGAGTGTCTTCTTCTGTGGTGGCAATGGGTGCACAGTCCAGACTGGAAACTTCCTGCCAGTAAGGCTCAGCCTCCAGTGGAGAGGGTAGGCTGTACTGCATGGAGGCCGGCGAGAGAAGCTCTTCCTGTCCAAGCCCATAACCTGGAGCAAGACAAAGAGATGGACACTGACACCTGCCCCCCCACCTCGCTCCCCACCTCACCCCCACAGCATCAGGAACCTGGGAGGGGGTAAGTGCCCTGCCCCGGAGCTGGGCATCAAGGGGAGGAGAAGAGGAGGCTGAAGGGACAAATGGTAGAGGGGTGGGAGGGGTTACCATGATGGAGCGGCAAGACAGTGGGATTTGGATTAAAAGTGCAACTATCACAGAGCAAGACTAGCTTTTGAAGGAGGGGTTGTCAAGCTCAATCAGCCAGTGTTGATGATAGGGCAGCAGCCTCAGCAGCAGCAGACACAGTCAGACAGACCATCGGACCAAGGTTCGAGTCCAGCAGTGGCCGCTGCTGCTGTGCTGACTGCAACCTGCAGGGGAACAGAGAGGGACACCCGTCCACGCGTCCTCAGTGTAAAACCAGGACGCACACTCATACACACATGCATTCAAACCCTCTCAGAAACGAGCAAGTCATTATTGTCAGGCTGCATTACATGCATGCAGGCAATCTCATTTTGTCTTCACGCTCAGCTGCACACATACTACACACAAATCCCTGCTTTTTCAAGAATACATTACCACTGATGCATACAATCAACCACAGTGCTGTTAACATTTATGCAACACAATTCAATTAAAGTAGGCAAATTCATTCCTGTGAAAGCCACATTTTTGCTGATTCAAACAAAACTTTGAGAGATTATTTAAAGACCAATTATCCATGTTAGTAAAAAAGTGAATTTACAGTTAGATTTGGACTCAGGTCACTCCTACATGCCATCTAACCTTTACACTAGACCTGATGTATGCTCTAAAAGAAATGCAATACAAAATTATTTGTAATATTTGTTCACTCTGGATAAAAAGTGTTATAAAAATACCCTTCATAATCTATTCTCTAAAACATCCATCTAAAATAGGTTATTTTGTGCAAAAATGACCCAAATGGTAGCTAAAGTGACAATGGAAGCTGAATACCACCAGTGTACCAGGCAGAGGATGAAATTGGAGATGTGTTCAAGGGCGCACAGTACATGCAGAATATACAAGACTGTCTGTACACTGCATAGTGACAAGACTACAGTGCAAACTGTAACTTGATTCAAAACTAGCTGTAGACTCTGCTGAGAGGGAAGAAGATATTTAAGACACCAAATGGCTGAAAGATTACTTGTTCTACTTTTACTTTCACCCCTTTCAACTGTGTATCAGTAAAAAAATACAACAGCTGTGCTGTGATTTATGAAAAAAATGACTAATAAAGTATGAAAGCACATGAAAGGTTTACATAGAAACTACTAGTTGTCCCACTGGATCAGCTATTCTCCAGCGACAAACAGAAAGAAGACCCCCAATTGTCACTATTAGTGTTGCTTTAATCACGTTTCAGTGTAGCCTTGTGGAAACTTCTGCTTTCCCTACTGAAAATTATCCGTCTTTTTGTTGTGTTGAAAAAAAACCTCTTTTCATAATTTCTTGCCTGATTTTTACTAATGTATTTCTAAACTCAAAATGTACATTTTTAATTTCGAGAATTCAAAACATTTTGATCTGTGCCCACATATACTTCATGAACAGTTTCTGTGACAACTGTGGTCTGTTTCTACATTAAAGAAGGGTCAACAACATAGCAGGAGGGATTCACATGCACTTCCATGCGCGGACAGCTGGCGAGAACAAAGTAACTAGTAATATGAGCGCCCCAGTGCTTCACTGTTGAAGGCTTACAAACTTGAAAAAATTAGGCCTCAAACAGCAGCTGAAATGTAATTGTAATTGTAGGAATTTCTGTTTTAAAATCGTGCTTTCATTTTGTTGATTTAAAGTCCCACTTTGATCATCTTCTCATCAATTCATCTTCTGGTCTTTTAATTATGATAATAATTAAAATGAATTATTCTGATAATATGATAATGCCTTTTTTTGCTCTGCTCCGATTCACAACGATTTGAATAAAGAAATACTCAGCTATGCATTTTTAGTTAAAAGATGTCCTCCATCATAAGAAAAATACCACAAGAATATGTAATAAAAACACGATTTTCATCAAAGTGGGTCTTTAACATGTGAAGACATAAGAAAAGACAGTCTTAGTGACAAGTGAACTTAAGAGATATTATGTAATTAGGATTTAGATCTAAGTATATTAACTTTATTAGCACTTTATTATTAGCTAGTATATTATTGGAGCAGATTGTCTGGAAAGGGATGAATATGCTTGGGATATGTTATGAATAGTAGGCAAGACGAAGCACAAGATGCATAAGTGTAAAAAAGTGTGTGTATATAAAAATGAATGAAATCAAAACATCCAGATTCATTAAGCTGTAAGTACATTTGAATCTGTTTTATAAATAAATCTTACATCTATATTTAACAATGATTTAATACTAGGAGGCAAGTTGATAAGAGAAAATAAAATTCAAAACTTTAAAAAATGAAAATTACATTACTACAAAGTTGACAAAAGAACATTTTGTTAAGTGTAATAATGATTCTGAAACAAACCTTAACGTGAATCATTTTTTATACCATGTTAAATCTAATAATTTCTTTGTCTTAGACCATTGCATATGACCTTCGAGTTATTGGTTTTTGTGTTTGTCCATAATTTATGCTAATAGCCTAAGACGCCTTTTAGCTTTCACAGACATCAAAATAAGAAAATAATTTATTCCTATGAATGATGGACAGATTTAAGAACCAAAGAATAAAACTGAGGAAAGGTTAAGAATGAAGAATGACATGTTTGTTTGCCAGACCCCTTTTGACATAGAGAGCCCAGAAACATAAAGCAAAGAAGTTCACATACAAATAGAAGGGTTAAAGGAACACTGGTGTCATCAGTTCACACAAACAGATACAGATGTATATGAAATTCCAAAAAACCTTAGAAACGATAAATAAAAACACACAAGAAGACACAAACACTGACACACCCACAAAGACTGATTTAGCAGTTCACATTTAAGAGGTGGAACAAAGTGGCAGACACGTTGTATCACTACTTCAAAATAAAGTGAACAGAGTTTAAATAGAACCAGCGACACATGAAACAACCATAACACTCATACATGAACAGAGCGGACACAAGTCAGAAAAAAAAAGGTTGGTAGCCTCTTTTTTTTTTAAATACCCCTTATGAGGGAGGAGGGGAAATGGGCGGGCTGCAGAATTACTCTCAGTTTTCATGCCATGCAAAGACACAAGTCTGTTGGTCAAGCAGCATTAATGCAGTTTTTTCGAAGCATCATCTCCAACAAGCTAGTATAACTGCTGCCCGTCATTACTGTGCTCCCATGCAAACGCAGAGGCAGAAGAGCAATGGAAGTCTGGTACCCGTGCAGGCATGCAGGGGGGGGGGGGCAAAGGAAGGTAAACAAAAGGATGGGAAAAGTGGGAAAGGACAGAGAGGAAAAACAAGGGTAGAAAGAGAGAGAGAGAGAGAAAGAAGAGAATATAAACCAGGGTGACGAAAACAGACAGACACAGAAAGAGAGAAGAAACGAGGGTTACCTCCCCCCTCCCAGTGGGTGCTGAAAACACAGTCTGTGTGAGGAGGTATCTGTCACACTTAAAAAGGTGGGGATCTTAAGAGGAAAAAAATAAAAAAAGGAAATGCACCAGTCGCAAAACCAGGAGAAAAAGAAAGGTAAATATGTGGGTCAGAGGTCGGCATGAGGTCAGAGTTCGGAGAGGAGTGAGAAGGAGGAAGAGTAGGGCGGCTAGGCTGCAGATGACATGTCCAGAGAAACACAGAAAGGGACAGATTCACAGGGAATGACAACACAGCTCCCAAAAGGACATTCAGTGCACCAACAGTAACTCTACTGGAAGATACATGCAACCACAGGCAGCAAGATCTTTGAGGCCTCATCACTTAAGTCTAAAAGAAGAAGTTGAAATCTGTTGCGACATATCACTTGTTTTCTTGGTAGGCAAATCTTAAATTGGAAATAATCTTAACTAAAAGGATTTTCTTTAGATGTTAGAAGAAAATATTAAGTTTTTTTGGAGGGGGGAGAACCCTTACCTTTTTAGATGTCAAGTTTAAGCTAAATCAAGTAGTGTAACACCCAGAACGCTTTTAAAACAGCTAAATGCCACTAGATTTGTTGCTATAGTCAAGTATGACTTTAAATTTTTTCCCCTGCAATACAATTTCCCTATAAAATAAAATAAAAATTGGTTACATGGTAAACTTTTCTTTAAATATTCAGCAAGATCTATTTGGAAAAATTGTACTGGGTTCTCCACCTGGTTGCTGTGCCTCTGAGAAGTATCACATGGGGTCAGTAAAATCAGCATAAAACAAGCAGACAGCTAAAAAAAAAAATAAAGAAAAGAAAAAAACGGCTTTCAAAGCCACTGTGTCAAAGCAAGAACAGCTTTTGGGAGCCAGATAGTACAAACACAAAGTTGTCAGATCCACCGCAGCTGTGATCTGAGCGACTTCCTTTTCACCCTTTGAGCCTCATGGTCACAGCTGAATGCATAGCTACATCTTTGGGTATTGCTCCAGTTTTCACAGTGAGGACCTGTCACCTGTCCAACAAACTCTTCATCTGTACTCATACAGAGAGGAGGAGTCAGTCCAGGAGGAGGAGGATCTCACATCAGCCCAGATGTGAAAATGGAATCAATAGGATGTAGGAAATGCATGAGTAAAGGAAACCATGAAAAAAAAAGAGTGTAAGACGAAAAGACCCACAATTCTTGTGAGGCTTTACTCACACTTCATGTGGACTGGTCATGTATGGAAAAGTGATTAAATGTCCAACCTAATTTTAACCCCTAAAGAAGCAATAAAAAGAGAATTGTCTGGTTTTTCAACATAAATGTAAAAGTATTTATATCAACAAAAGCTTTTTCTCTTTGGGGAGTTACTCTGAGTTACTATAACAACCTGGAAAAAATCTCGAAATATTCCACATTTTTAAAGTCCTGTTAATTTTCTTTACCATAAATTGGTAAACAAACAGTATTTTAAATGCTCTACATGGAGTTGAGGGGCAGTAAGAGTGTCCTGAGTCCCACTGCGTCTTGCTGTGATAAAATCCTGCAAAAGGTAAATGTTCGCGGCAGCTTTAAGCTTTAGGAAAAAAATACAACAAAACTAAGATTATTCAGACAAAAACAAAGACCACTTTGTTTTGGGAAAAATTGGCAAATACAATGGTGCACAAAGTTTAATAAAGCTATAAATGTGTCAATGTTTCTGCATACAATCACTCTTAAAAGTAATCGTGTTTCCACACAATTACCAAAACAGAGTAGTCATTAAACAAATATATTAAGAAATATTTAATATATGGGGGAAAGATATATCAGTACATGATATTTGTTATGTTTGAGTGGCAAATGTAAGACACTCATAGATATTAATGATAAACAGTTGCTCTAAGGTAAAGCATCTTAATTGGTTTTAAACTATAAGTGACAAATATCTTGATCTGAGAGTCAATATGTAGCATCAGTTATATGGTAAAACTAGAATTAAAACATTGTTTATCAGCAAAAATTTAAGCTTAATGAAAAAAAAGTGAAAAGATTTACAGTCATTTATTTTCTGATGGATGACCAAAAATATCACTTTTAGACAAAGGATGAAAAAGATGTAAGTCATTAAAATATTATACCATGCATCCATCAATTTATTTTCAGTTACTTTCTTGTGGATATTTGCTCTACTACTGATCACAGGTGTCAAACTTCCTCGAGGGCCTAACTTGCCACTGCCGCTCCTTATTGGCTAAACATACCTAATCCAGGTAATCAGCAGCAGCTAAATACCTGGATTAGGTAAAGCAGCATTATGCCCTCAAGGCCTAAAGCCTGACACTCTTGATAAATCTAGTTTTCCAAGGTAAATCTTGAGGACTTGTGAAAAGATTCAAGGAGCACATCGTCACCTGTGTTAGCTCATAGTGATGTGGAGGTGTGGCCATTTTAATCTTAACTGATGTTCACACGCAGAGGTGACTGCTGGAAAGCAGAACAAGTTGAAAACTTCTGCTCTGCTTTCTCCTGACTATAATATAGTATAATATTCTATACTAAATATACTGAATATTGTATGTGTGTATGTGTTAAGGGAGGGGAGAGGGCAGGGTAAATCGTGGATTAGGTTATTATTTGAATTTCTGTGTCTGTTCTTAATTTCAAAGATCTTCACACTGCCCAAAGATTTAGAAGCGTTTTTTTATAGATTAGATTTGATTTAATTTGAAGATAAAACACTATTATCGTGTGAGAATGGAAAATGTTTGTCAGTGCCGCATTTTTAAACGCTGGGATCCATCTAAAAAAAAAAAACAGCAAACAATTGAGTAATAAGAAACCAATGTCCATCACTGATGAATCCATTCTCAGTTCTGAGATCTCTATTCCAGTTCATCTTTAGTTCATTTTACGGTAATAGATGTCAATAGCAACAACAAAAGTACTGTGGAGGCAGCTGAGGTGCATGAGAAAAAAAAACACCAAACCTTAAGTGAATCTGCTAAACACTTGTTTAACTGTTGTGTAAAAAATTAGGTAATAAAAAAATCATACACAGAAAAAGAAAAATCAAGGTTACTGTACATTTGCCACTCGCAGATAAATAATATTCAGAGTTAAATGAAGAAATAAGATGAGAATAAATTGTACGTTTGTGCTCCCAATGAGCTCTCTAAACTGTGGGGAAACATCAGAATATTTTTCTGGTGATACTTCATCAGATAGAAAATGATGCATTTTGTAACCTTTGAGCACCAAAGTATGCTTTTTGGAAAAAGATTAGCCAAGGTGGAGAAAGGGGGGCTGGGAGCACTGCGAATCTGCAGAGGGAGCTTACCATTGGTCATACCCGGGGAAAGATGCTCTCTGCCATGGCAGCGTCGGCTGAAATCACGGGAGCCCTGTCTCTCAGGCTGGGCAGGAGGACCCTCCAACATGTTGATGATGTCCATGCGGTCGATGCTCTTCAGAGCTGTGTACAAGCTCTCCACTGTGGACAAAAATCCACTGAGACTCAGGACAGGGAGGGTTAAGCAGCACAAAGAAGCTGAGGAGGTGACAGAATAGTAAAGCACTCACTCTTGGCCCTTTTTCCTTCACGAGTGGCCCACAGGTTGAGCAGAGCTGAGCTCTGCTCAAGAAGGGAGTTTGGATTCTCCACTCGAATCTTATTTATGTCATCCACACTTAGCTGAAGTTCACGTGCCAATTCTGTTCAGAAAAGGAGACGAGAAAAGCCAAAAAAAATAAATTTCATGTTATTCTTGTTCTTGAATGTGAGACACCGCTTCAGAGATAATGTCAAAAACAAAGTCATTTCTGTGAAAAGGTTATGAATTCCTGCAAGAAGACAAAAAGCTGTTGGTTTATTTGGCTTAGCAGCATGATGTCACTCTATCATACATACAATAACCAAGAATAAATGAGTCTCAGGGTTCCCTCACCCGCCCAGCTCAGTCCAAGCTGTTCTGCTATAACAGCCATCTTCAACTCCGTCCTCTCCATGGCGCTCATAGATGCTGCAGAGGGACAGAGCAGGACTGAAACTCCAACACTTTTTGAACCTCTCAAAGCCTGATCCAGCAGGAGGGGTGTCAGGCCACTAAGTTAAAAGGAAATCTCATTCCTTTTTTATCCAAACGCACATGGGAACTGCTGTAATCAAAGTCTTATCATACCCATTGCAGGCTCATTAAGAGCGTTGTATCTTTCTCTCAAAGCCAGCGGGGTCAGAGTTCGCCTTCGGTCTTCACTTCCCCTCATCTGCAAAAAGTATAAAAAGGAAAGGGGTTTAGATTGCACTTTTGTCATTGTTTTTTTCTCTTTGCATCCTACTTTCACGTAAATTCTTACCATAATGCATGGAGGCATTGTAATGTTTAGGTTGCAGAGCACATGTTGGCTGTCCTCATACTTGGTGGATTTTCGCAGGAAGGAGAGAAATCCAGTGGGTTCTTTACTGCTGTCTCTCACCTTAAACAGAAATAAAAAAATAAATAAAAAAAGATGAGATAGAATTAGCGCAAGAATGATAGATAAGGAGTCTAAGCTTAAGGAAAGGCAAATGTTAACACCTTGACAGTGACAGGAAGTCGGTTGTCCCTAAAAGCCTGGAAACTGAAGCAGCGAGGCTGCTGAGTGGCCTTCCTGACAGGCAGAAGGTTTCCTGAACACTCCAGATGAAGGGGCATTCCCTCCATCACCTGAAACATACCACCTGTCATCTAAAACTGTCCTTATCATTATTTAATCAATGCAGAAACAACTGCCGCAGCATCTGAACAAACCTCTATGTCTCTGCTGCGAGCCACCTCTGCGAAGTTCTCGTGTTGTTCCAGAGTTTTATCCATCTTGTCATCAGTCATGCAGTAGCAGCGCAGACGGCCTTCGCGCAACTCGTTCATCTTTGCAAACACCACAAACTTTGCCATGTAGGGAACAGCTGACAGTTCTCTGTAGAGCAGGTTAGCAAATGAGACGGCCTCAGCTGTCCGAGGGCAGTCTGCCAGCCAGAATCTAAGAGGAAACAATTGGATGTAATCAAAGAATTGCAATCATTTCTACCCGGTCTTGAATCGTGAACTTTGTCAGCAGAGCTTACCGTGCTGACACGTTGGTTGTGAAGCTGGCACAATCATTGGCATATATAAGTTTTGTGGTGCCAGTAATGTCCTCCCACTGAGCTGAGGCAGTGCCACCTGACAATGTAGGACATGAATTTCACACCCTTACATCTTTCAGAGAAGTAGATTGGCAATCCCTCCACAAACGGTTGCCATTGAAAAATAGAACAACTCAAATTTGTGGAAAGCAATACCTATGACAGAGCAGAGAAGACGCAGGCTAGTGGTGTCCCCTTCTCCTGAGTCTCGAGGACTGTCCCTCCAGGAAGGAGGCAGTGGTATGCGCAAGCCGATGGGGCGGTGAAACTTGCGCCGCCGAGGCTCCACAGTGACCACTGGGCTAAAATTGGCTTGATTGCCAAGCAGCTTTGCAACCAGCTCATCTGGAACTGGTTGAGCCTGGGGTTCAAAGCAGACGATGGGGCCACAGGTTGATGAGATGGAATAATATTTGCAAAAGCAACATAAAAGCGGAAATTATAAAAAAAAAAAAAAAATGGTTGTGATGAAAGGGAAGCAGATATAATATAGGAATGTAAACAGAACAAAAAAAAGGAAAAGGAAGAGGATAACCAAATCAGGAAAGAAATGAAGAAAAGAGAAAGAAGTCAGCAGTGAATAAAACACACTCAGAAGCACCAGAGACACCAACCAGTTGCACGACTTTGTAATTATTTTTATTGTGAGGTGTTACAGTGTCTATTGACAGTGATACACATACATAAATGCAAAGAATATAAAATAATAAGGCACTAAGAGGATCCCACAAGGCCACTGCTGTGTTAGACATGAAATCTATAGTAAATAGATATGTTCCTAAAAACTTGTTAAAATAAATATATCAAAGAATATAAGATCATCTAAATATGTGTATATTAATTTTCATTAAGTGTGCTCAGTCAGGAGGATACAACAGGGTAGAAAGTATTATTTATAAGGCACAACTAGCTTTACATTAAAGTCTTCTTTTCTTCTCATACAACTTGTAAAACTAAAAGATACAGTGGAGAGTCAGTTTATCCTATTGTCATTTGTTATTTTAGTCTACCAAATATTATCTACCCATTTTTTTAATTTAATAAAATAAAATATTTAAGCTGCCAAACTGATATTTTTTAAAGGCTTTGATGAATGCATTTGGTAAAAGTTGGGTTCAGAGGTTTTACAAACAAAAGTAAAAGACAAACATGCACCAGAAAACAATTCACATGCAAACAAAGCTTTAAAAAGCCATATCTGTTCATTTGTGAAACCTTATGACACCATTAAACATTTTGACTATGAGGAAATTGATTAGAATTTACAATCTGCAAGATAAGATTCAAAAGATTCATTTTACTTGTGCATTTACAGTACTTCAAAAATAATGAGTCAACATGAAAGGAATTAATAACACTGTTACTATAAAAAGGGCACTTTATCTTTAGAAAGAATATTTAAAAGGTAGTATTTTAATCTTACAGTTATTTTATTTATTTATTCCCACTCAGAAAATATAGTAGTGGGGCATCAGACAGTGAAGGGACGTCAAATATGGCTTTCTAAAGGAATTCTGACATTTTATTTCGCTGAAGTATCTTTGGTGCTTATGTTTGACAATATACTGTATGATCAACATATAATGGAAGTAGTTTACTTAAGTGTATGGAAACAAAAAGTAAATATGACAAAAAAGGTTTTAAGATCAGGTCCTTGGATGTTATCCTTTTTTGTCTTCTTTTAAATCTGAATACATGCCAACACATTAATAGATAAATATCACTTCAAATGCTGGAAAATGGAAACAAAGTAGATTTTCTGATTGAAACAGACATGCAGAATATAACTTTTTTTCTTGCATATTTCTAATAAACATGCTAAACATGTGATGGACAGGTTTTACCTGCTACATAAATATATTAGTGAAAGAATAGCACAAAAGCGGTTGAAAGGCAAGCACGATTTAAAACGGGAAATTACAAGATCTTTTGCAAATTCACAAAAGCAAGATTACCATGATAAAATAATTTCAAAAAAGCTTGGCCCATGCTGTTATGATTTGATTGTTCCATGATCAATCAGAAAATAAATCCAACATGCTTTTTTTTCCAGGCGGCACATGCACTAACGATTCTGTCTCTCCTCTCCTTCCTCCGCATCGTCCCATCTCACCTGCAGCCCCAGGCGAACACGTTTGGTGACTGCCGTCTCTGGAAACGTGGCCTGGACCATCGGAACCAGTTTACTTGTCAGTGAACCTCCCTCAGGACCGATCAGGTCACTCTCCTGCTGTACTCTCGACACAACAGCAAAGTAAAGCGGGAAATCCGTAGAAATGATGCGGCGGATTCTCTTCTTCCCGAGTTCCTCTTGACTTTCAAGTTCTGAGAGGGAAGCGGGGGGGGGTCAATTTTTAGGAAGTGTTGCCAGTGAGTGCAACTTTAACTGTGATGCAACAAAACTCTTACCCTCATCCATCCCGTTCAAGATAGTCTCTAGCACCTCATCGCCATAGCGATTGCGATGCTCCTTCCAGACTGAGCCATTCTCACTCCTCAGCACCACAAGTTCACGATCACCTCGACCCAGCGCAGCAAAGTGGGGGATCTCTACAATCACAGGTCTGCAGCACACATGACAGAGCTTTAGGGTCTTGCATTAAAAATACAAAAAAAAAATATTTTCTAAATAAAGGCTGTAAATAAAAAAATGTATATTTTAGTTGCTGGGTTTTTTAATTTTAAAGAGACACTTATAAACTATCACACAAATAAAAAAAAAAAAATAGGCAGACGGCAGGAAAAGAGTAAAAAGCATAAAGTACTATCCCAGTCCTGCAACAGCTCCTCCTTGAATCATCCAAACCTACAAACTGTTAGGAATTTGCTGATGATCCATTAATCAATTGTATCTGAAAAAGCTCTCATGACATGTAATTAAACTTTGAAGCAGGAAGAGTCTACAGCTTTTGTAAAATTAACAATGACACAGTGCAGTAAGTCAAAGCTGCTCATTTGGGGATATTTCCCCTGTTTTAGTGCTTATGAGACCATTGGTTGTTTTTAGATAAAACAAATCTTAACAGGGAGGAATTTTTTATTGCTATTTATGAATTATTCACGTAATTTTTTTTTTCCAAGTTATGAAGAAAAGAGCTTTGCTCACCCGAGAAACTGCATCCCAGCTGGACCTAGGGAAATGATTCTGCTGGCCAGACCCTCTCCTTCTACCAGTGGAGGGGGGCTGGTCAGCTTCTGCGGCTTCACCAGGCGGCAGGTAATGCGGGTGGGTGCCGCACACGTCCGTGGAGGTATGATGACACGCAGACCATTATGCCTGCTGCCTCGCATTGAACCGCCTCGAGCATCCACCATGAAACTGACCAAAAACCTGTCATCACGCAAAAGCTGTAACAGTTAGCAACCTGACCGGACAGAGGTTCAAAGACAAAAGGTCTTTAGTGCTGCTGGCTGTGCTCACCCTGTGTGTATCGGACTGGCGACGGGGCTGACGTTATCGGAAGTCTCAGTTGCGGGGCTGCTGGGAATCAGAGAGTCCTCATCATACTCTTTTGGCAGTGGGAGTGGAGTGTGTTGCTACAGGAAAAATAAAGAAAATATCCTTTAAAATTATTATGTTCTGATACACTAAGAATATTCTTCAACCAGCGTTTTAACACCTATTGAAATAATAGATTACACAAATAAAAATAGATTGCAAATAGATCACATTTATTTCTGATATGTGCCAATCTGCTTTGTTGGAATTATAATCTAACTGTGAATACTTCAGTTTAGCTCCTATCACTTTATAGGATGATCAAAAAGAGTGATGAATGACGCAGAGTGTGAATGTATGTAGTTATGAGATAACTGCTGCATGAAGACATCTGTGTAGTCTGGAGCAAAAAACAGGGCTATAATCATCCATTGTAAAAAGAATACATAAACTCCATTAGGTGACTTCAGAAGATTTAAGATGCACTAACAGTTACATTGATATACACGTAGAAAAAAGCAATCCAAATCCCATGTTATGTTCTTGTTAAACTATGCTTGGAACTCTGATTTGAAAGTCTCAGTATCATTTTTCCTCAGATCCGGCCGCCAGCCCATATTATTGAAGTTCAATAAGGGAAACTGATCAAGAAAGCCTGTAATGCAGTAACCTGGGTTATCTCTTGTTCTTTCAGGATGACAGTTTCTGGAGAGACCCGTGGAATTCTGGGAATGGCAGGTGAATAATTTCTGTTCAATAAAAAGAGAAAAAGAACTTCAGAGATAAGACATTTGTTTACATCTGAGCTCTCCCCGTGTCATCATTGTTTTTTTTTGCTCCAAGTGTCTATGGTGCGTTCCCATCTACCCATCCCACCTTTTAGCTTGTGGTAACTAGCTTGACTTACTACCCTGCTTCCCCACACATCCCCCCTTACGCTGTTCCCAGCCCTCTCTCGTACTCCAGTGATTTCTTGGGGGAGAGGAAATCGGCATCATGGTCTTTCATGTCATCCATCTTCATGTACCTGGCCCCTTCTGTCCCCAAAAGTTCCTCTCCTTCAGAGAACATGCCAAAGAGAGCGAACAGACCGTGGTCAGGAGGGTGAAACAGCACAAGAGAAGAAGAGAAAAACAAAACAAGACTGTTAACTAGCAGTTAGGAGGGTTAGACGACACGATGACCCCATTTATAAAGAGAAGATGTTGATTAGGGATTAGTCTGGTGACATGAGACATGTGTCACAATGTAGACTAAATGACAGATTACTATGGAAGCACTTGATGGATGAGGAACAAGAAAACAGCTCAGTGTATCCAGGAGAAATCTCAAAACTTTTTACTCTAAATCCATAAATATCAATTCAATAAAACACAGAAACAAAAGAGTTTAGGTTCCAAACTCACTAAAACACAAAATCTAATACAGACAAGGCAGACTTTCTTTGTTTAACCCCCATATCAAATGCTAAGTGCCTGTGCACATTCATTGTTGACCATATCAGCTCTGCTTGTGTGAGTTGATGTCTGTGTAAAGACCTGAAGGTGTCAATACACTATGTTGGAGTCATGAAGATACTTCACACCAGTGTCCTGTGTGTCGCCTGTCCAGAGTGTCACACATAATGAACTGGATAATATCACCCTCTTCTGAGGACATGAGATGTGCCCTAAAGACAGGAAACCCTGCAACTCTATTTTATGATATGTCAGCACAAGTTAGAATGTAAAACTGTCTTAAAACTACATTTTATAGCTGGCATTTGCAACAGATTTTTAAGACCTGCTTCATTCCAGTTGTAATAGAAAATGTCCATTAATGAAAATTGTGTTTTTGGTGTTTTTAACATGTTCTTGTGGCATTTTTCTGTGGAATTTTTCTGATGATGGAGGACATATATAAAGAAAATTAAGATATATATATAAAGAAAATTAAGATTAACATTGCATTTCTTTATTCAAATCATTGTGAATAAGCATCAGACAGAAAGAAAAAGCTTAGAGTAGTGATATAGGACCTACAACGGCAGTCACAATCTCCCTTTTCTGTTCCATTCCAATGCATTCACTTTCAGATGACTAGATCCATGTACGTCTTTGTTTTCCTCGTCTGAGCTGACATCTGGCTCAAAACTGTATGGCTAAGTAGCTTCAATATTGCTTACCATTTTTGTTACATCCAAAATGTTAGGTTGGGGTTGTGAGGAGCCGTAAGCCAGTGGGAGAGAGTGTAAACAAAGGGATGATGGGAAAAAAAGGCTTACGCAGCGGCAACGGTCCTGCTCACAACTTGGAGGAAATTTTTTAACGAACTTCTGCTGCTCTGAAACTATGTCCTAGAAAACGAGACAGTTTTTTTTTTCTTTTTTGCTAAAAAGGACATATTCATAATAAAAAAAACACTGGTAGTGCTTTAAAAAAAATCAAAAGGTGATGGAAGTGGGACTTTAAATGTTTTATAATTTATTTTTTATTGTTCTTCAAAAGAGATGCAGAGAAAAGATGGGAGAAAAGGCAGAGTGAACCACAGAGAGTGGTGGTAAAATTTCAGTGAATTAAATTTTGTATATTAATTTTACAAATGGCTTTTTTTAAAGTTCTAATTATACAATCCACTTTTTGGAGGTAAAATTAATGATTATGGGGTTTAAAAATTAATCTTATCCAGAGTTTCTTCCCACTCTTGACCCAACAAGATCGTGATTTACAAACGTAATTAGAAACGCAGAAAGAACCAAAGCACAATGGAGCCACAAGTCACAACAACACACACAAACGGCCAAGCAATTTTTAAAAAGATCAACATCACACTACTATGAGCTGTAAAACCTCAAAGCGCAGGTATAAATGATTAATGTCTGCTACCAGAAAATAATGACTTATGTCAAAACACAGAGGAGGGGAGTTAGAGAAGGCGGAGCTTAATGAAAGTATAAATGGAGGTTAGGAAGCATGCCAATGAAAAAACCAGATCCACCATCACAGTGAGCAACACTACAGAGAATTTGAGAGGCAGGAGGACAGAGATGGAATGAGCAAGTCTTTTTTCAAAACGACGTGTTTGCTGCACAAAGAAAGAAATTAAGCTGTTCATACCTAAAGTTAGTTGTGCAATTCCTAAAACAAATGGCAAAAAAGCAACAACAAAAAAGTTGAAAAACAAAACATTTGTTATACCTTTAAAGAGTAAAGTTGCAAAATTTTAAACTGCTAAATAATATCAGCGCCGTACCTTCATCCTCAGACACATCTAGTATTTCATCTACGGTTTCTGGGAAACTCATTCGATGTTTCTCTGTGGTCGTCTGAAGGTTGAAGAAAAAAACAAAAAACAGTCATTACAGACCAGAAAACACAATGAGGCAACATTTTAAGATTTTCGGTACTGCTAATAGCCGTCCTTCATGCTTAGAAGTTCATAAACTCTTCACCATAGAAACAGTCTCCTCAGTGACGAGCTTCAGGACGTCAATCACAGAGATGTAGCCAAGCCTCTTGGCAATGGCAAGGGCAGAAGTGCCATGCTATCAGGAAAATGAGGACCTGGTCAGTTCTGCTGAAGCAAAATGCCATAAATGAGTGTGAAGAGGAGTGGTGTGTGTGTACTCACAGTAGTGATCTCGTTGGGCTGGGCATCATGCTTCAACAGAAGTGTCACAATGTCTGTGTGTCCCTGCTGTGCAGCCTGATGTAGAGGAGTGTAACCCAGCTGCAAAAAAGGCAAAGTAGAAAAAAAATGTCTTTAGAAATAGAACAAGTTGTGATAAGACATCATATAAATTATGTCAGCCTTTGTAATGACATTGTTTGAATTCTACCCTTGTTTTGCTGTTGACGTTAGCCTGTTGCTGCAGAAGAAACTTCACCATCTTGATGTTTCCATAGTGACATGCTACATGGAGAGGTGTGTAGCCCATCTGACAAAGGAAAAAACTAGTGAGCACTCATGAAAAGTCCCGAAAAGTCACACCTTGTACAAGTTTTTTTTTAAATGATGCTTGCAGATTTAATGAAATGCAGACAGAACTGTTCAGTGAACATTTGACTAAAACAAAATCAATTTACTCTTCAGAACTTTGAACATTTTTATCTTCAGAGAGGATTAGACGTAGTTTCTAAACTACAAACTTAAAAATAAACAGAACAAGGCGAAGATATTTTAGCCCTTTTATTTTAACTGGTACTTCCTCTATTGGTGAGGTGAAAAAAGAAATTTCTTACCCGAGTAGCAGCATAGACTGATGCGCCTTGTTTGACCAAAATATCTGCAATGCCCACATGTCCCTCTTGTGCTACAAGGTGCAGGGGAGTCAACCCACTCTGTTTACAAAAAGAAAAAATCATACAATAGATTAAATGTAGGATCCACTAATAAAATGTGCTAAAATGTTCTTGTGCCTTTGATGATATGCTCTTGCCTTGTTGCCAAGGTTGACGTTTGCCTGTTTGGAGATAAGCAAGGAGACCATATCAGGCCGGCCTTCCTGAGATGCCAAGTGGAGAGGTGTTACCCCCTGCAGCGACTCAGCGTTGGCTGAAGCTCCATACTGCAGGAGGCTGTTTGCTACCTCCACCTGGTTTTGCTTTGCTGCAATATGGAGGGCAGTGTAGCCATTCTAAAAAAAAGTATGAGGTAGTGTAAAAATCTTTAGCATCTACATTGTCACATTTGTGAAAAATATTGTTTTTACCCTTGCTGCACTATGTGGTGAACCTCCTTTACTGACGAGTAGGTTGACTACATCCAGGTTGTTGTGATGAACGGCAACATGCAGCGGAGTGAGACCGTTCTGAAAAACAGCATAACGTTGACCAAAATGTGGAGGATTTATACTTCAATCACCTTACAGTATCAAGCAAATACATTCATGCTCTTTGTATTTTTTCACCTTCCCAGCTGCATTAGGGTTGGCTCCTCTCTCGAGCAGTAGCTCTGCTACATCCACCTTGCCATACTTGGATGCCACATGCAGTGGAGTGAAACCTTTCTGCACAGACACCCAAAGAAAAATGGAAAGAATATTAGGTTAAACTACAGTTATACAAAAAAAAATGAAATCAGCAAGTGACAGAGACATTTTAAGCCGACATGCTTTACCTTGGTCATTTTGGTTTGCTGTGCCTCCATGTCCAAAAGCATTCTCACTGTTTGGACGTGACCTTCTCGAGCAGCGATGTGTAGAGGTGTGTGGCCAGCGGTGGTGGTGGAGTTAGGGTTGGCTTTGTGCTCCAGCAAAAGCTTCACCAGCTCTTTATGACCCATCCGGGCAGCACAATGCAAAGGTGTCTGATCATCCTGAAAAGGAAGCAAATATTCATAAAAATCTATTAGATTTGGTAATTTCTTAAGCTCAAATGTAATTTAAATAATATTTAGAGTGTTGCTAACCATGACTTATGCCAAAAAAAGGAAACTAAAGAAAGTGGTGGTAGAAAATGGATCTAACTGCACGTTTTTTTTGTAAAACACCTGGGAATGCTAAGAGATTACCAACATTTATGGGTCTATGGCAGAATATCCGTTTTGTATTGCAGTGTAATTTTTGGTTACTCAAGAGTAGAAATAGGATTTTTTGTTGGTGATTGCATTCAGAGGCTGGTACTAAATTTTTAAAAATACAACCCAAACAATTTCTTTGTAAAATATAAATCATTCAAGTTAACCTTAGTAAAGAGAGACTTTGAACTTTTACTTTAAAAACACCTAAGATGGATCATCTCAAAAGATAAAAAAGGCCCTCTAGGATTTTGTCAGCATTATAATTATTATTTAAGAATTTGTAAACATTTTTAAAAAGGGAAAAAAATTGTGTATTGTTGAAAGTTAAGAACTATTGAAAATCTTCAAGTGTTTTCAGGAAGAAAGACACAAATTAATGTAAAAAAGTTTAGTCACTGGTATCAATATTTTAAGAATTAATTTTTGTAAGATGGCTTGGCAACGTCTCAAGTTATTGAAACTAAATTCTTTATGAAAATATTGCAGAAATGAAATGCATCAATGAACACAAACAGAGAAATGCAAGTTGTAGTAAGCATATGAGTCATTTCTGCTCTAAACAAATGAAAAAAAATGAATAAAGCAAGCTCTACAGGTTTAAAAATATATTTATGATTTATTTCCATCTTCTGTATTGGATCTTTCCTCATCTACCTTAGCTTTGGCGTCCACTGGTGCTGCATTCTGTAGTAAGAACTCTGCCACCTCAAAGTGTCCTGAACGTGACGCCATGTGCAGAGGAGTCTCCACTTTCTGCTCACACACAGGAGAAAAGATCAGATTCCACAAAAATGCTTTAAGACAAGCAAATTGACTATTTAAACATTTACTGAAATTTAAATGAGCTTCTTACCACATTAGAGGCACTAGGGGAGGCTCCTTTCTGCAAGAGGATCTTCACGATATTTAGATGACCCATAAATGATGCCACATGCAGGGGGGTTAACCCAGACTGTTGAGAAACAAAGCCTAAGAATTACAAAAAACTTAAACAGTCTTTAAAAATGTATATTCTCTTGTTTTGAAGCAAGACTAAAATATATTTCTTTTCAAACTGAACATTTAGATTACTTGTCTTTCAATTATTTACCTCAGTTACAGCCTCTATTGATGCTGAGTGTTTTAGCAGGAGGTCCATCACACGGAGGTGGTTCTTTTTACAGGCAATGTGCAAAGGAGTAAAACCATTCTGTGGAACAAAAATATTTAAAATCACAACACAAAAGAGGAGATATGTTTCATGTTTATTACCTTATTAATCAAGCACATGAACATTTTGATGAGGGCAGCAGCTGCAGTCTGAGGTGCTCTGGTGCGTCCAACTAAAATCTAATGACTGTTTATCACAGAGCTTAGTCACTCACCAAGGCCCTGGAGTTGGGCTTTGCCCCTTTGTCCAACAGCACTTTGGCCATGCGGTGATGCCCGCAGTGGGCTGCCACATGCAAAGGGGTAAGATGGTCCAGCGTGATGTCATCGATCTCTGCGTTGTACTGCAGGAGCTGCTTGACGCAGTCCATGTGGTCCCCCTGTGCTGCCATGTGGATTGGAGAGAGGCCATTCTGCAGCAGAGGAACATTTGTTATGTGGGAAAACAATCAGCACAAAAAAAGGAGGCAGGAGGAGGAACAGGTGGCTGTATTTGGAGGAAGAGTCACAGAACAAATCAAGCTCACTGATTTGGACCAGCTTTCATTGGGTTGCATAAGACACTCAAACAGAGATAAGGAAGACCTTTTGCTCGGAGTTTGATGTTGTACCTTGGTTTTTGCCTGTATGGGTGCTCCGTGGTCCAACAGTATCTCTATAATTCTGAAATGACCATTTCTGGCTGCGCAGTGCAAAGGAGTCAACTCATCCTGAAAAAGGGGGAGACCGTCTGTGATTTACTCAAAGACAAACTCAAACCACCAGTCGTACTGTTTGTAGGACAGCTACGAGACCTTGGTCTTGGCATCAATCTGGGCCCCTCTGTCCAGCAGGAGTCGGACCATGATCACATTTCCTCGTCTGGAAGCAATGTGTAGAGGGGTGATGCCGTTCTGCAGAAAAACAGGGGAGTTTAGACAAACAAAAGGAAAAGCAAAGATTAAGTGACTGACCTTTTATTGGTTTCATTTATTTCCCTACCTTTGGGGTAAAGTTGACATTTGCTCCTCGATTGAGCAGCAGCTGAGCAACATTTAAGTTCTCATAGTGTGCAGCAATGTGGAGTGGGGTGAACCCAGTCTGCCCAACACATGGAATTTTATGTTTGGTTACTCTCAACATTTTAGAACAACACTGAGGAAAAAAAGCTAAGCAAAAGTCAGTTCTGCAGTTTTTTCAACACACCTTGCTTAGTACATCAGGATTGGGATCGTTTTGTAATAGTACGGCAGCGGTGCGTGTGTCATCGTTTCGTGCTGCAATATGCAGAGCTGGGAGGCGGACTTTCCCTTTAGTGCCATAGCTGATGAGCAGGGCAACGACATTCTCATGTCCCTGCTGCAGAGCCACTGCAAGCGGAGTGAAGCCATCCTGCAGCACACCAGAGAGTTGGATTAAAGACTGACCAACAGATAGAAGATGAGAGCGAAGAGAAAGGAGAGAAGCTTATGAAAAACAAAACACAAAGGAAACACAGTGAGCATGGATCTGCAGGGATCGGATTGGAGACTTTAGGAGATTACTCTTAACACAAGTTTTTCTTTGGTCTTTGGTACCTCGGTTGGAATGCTCTGATTGGCTCCATTCTCCAGAAGAAACTTCACAACCTCTAGATGGTTTTCTTGTGCAGCCATGTAGAGTGGAGTGAAACCTTTCTGTCTCAGGAAGATACACAAAGACAGGCGAGCGCACACACAGGAGACAGCACACACACACACACAAAAACAGGCGCACACAAAAGAGCAGCAGAAGAAGAAACACAAACACCACACCAAAAAAAGACAGTCAAAGAGGCATACATAAGGATGTACACAGAGAGCAAACAGAAATATTGGAACAAGGACATGTCTTAACAGATGGAATTGCAGTATTTACTATAATGGTTCCCCAACAAAGTTCCCATAAATGCTCTGAAGAAGAGGCTCTATGTGCGCTGTAATGCTCCTGTCAGAGCAGCTCTCGGTCTCACCTGGGACTGAGCGTTGACATTGGTCCCATAGTTAACCAGCTCTGTCACCACCTGCTCCTGTCCTGCCAGAGCGGCAATGTGCAGGGCCGTGTTCCCCTTCTGTTTAAGCACAGATACATGTCAGTTAGAGGACATGCTACAAAAATCCAAAACTCCAGCACTGAATGTACATTACTTGTACTTGTTAAAAGATTTTTCTTACATGTAAGAGACAGGAATGGTGTTGTTTATTTGGCAGATTACCATTTTACAATTGAAACAAATCAAAAATGTGTTTTCTATATGATTAAAGTAACAGCAAGATCTTGTGATATTAAGCCTTTCCTCCAAGACTTTTTTGTTTTGTTTGTAAGTGCAGCTTCACATCCATTGGCCCTCTGGAGAATTTTACTTTAATCAGAATATTATTTAAAATTCAACCAACTTTGTTTTAAAAAAACATCTTATTAAAACACTGAGTTTTATGCAAAATGTTTTTAGCAGCAACACATCATCAATCATAAACATTTTATGATTTGATATATCTATGTTTTTTATTGTCTCTTCCCATTGTTTTTTTGAAATTCCTTAAAATCAGTCAATCAAAAATTACATAATTTGATTTATCTGTGATCTGTTTTATGTTTTACTTTATAGTAGGACACTTTTGAAAAGTTTGTTTGAATAAGTTTGATGTAAAGTCATGCTATTTGAGACTTCTTGGTGGATTAATCTTAGGCAGATGGTTGCAGGATTTTTACCTTTGTCGTGGTCTCAAGTACGATTCCATTGTGAAGCAGCTCCAGCACCATTTTGACATGGCCCTCTTTGGAGGCCAGATGCAATGCATTGAGCCCATTCTGAGTGAGAGAAGAGAGCAAACCTCATACAGACCGATCACACAACATTTCGGCTCCAAATTTGAAAAAACAAAACAAAAAAAAAAACCACACCAGTTAAGTTAAAACCACACATGGCTCATGCCCAGACGAAAAACCGTTGTAGCACCACAGTGAGGAAAACACCAAAAACAGCAGGCAAATACTTACAGCAGGAGCATGCATGCAGTGTTGTCAGAATAACAGGACACATCAACAACAAAACGCCTAAGAAATGAAAATAAAGATGGGACCTTTCTCCATTTTTTTGGTGTTGATAAGAGGAGAAGGTGGAGAAAGAGGAGGGCGGGAAGGGGATGGCAGGCCACTGGTCTCTGGGCTGGGAAGAATACGAGCCGTGTGGGATAGGTCTGACCTCACACAGCCTTCCTTCAGCTGCACAGGACATGTGAGGTTGGACCTTTCCCACACCACTGATATTATTCCTCTGAGTTGGGGGAGACCACAGCACACCATCGCAGAAAACCCAGCAGTGGATGTAAATGTTGAAAACAAAGGTGAACTGGAAAACAGGCGAGAAATGGAGGAAAGACTGTAAAGGCACGCGGGGGGGGGAGTGTTAAGGTAGGGCATTGGTGACAGAATCAGAGGTAGATTTAACCAGTGGGACTGTGCAGAGACTAGGACAACTTCTTCAAAAAAACAAGTTTTATTTAATTTGTTTTTATAAAAGCATCTCAGATTAGGTTCTTTTGTTCAGCTAATGATTTAGACCGACACAAAAACAACTGAAATGTTTTATTTGTATACCAAAACTATGTTAATTTTTTTAAAATCTTCAACTTGCGCAAAAACAAATAATCATTTCATCATAGGATGCACCAAGTATTGCATGGCTGCGCAATGAATGACAAAATAAATAAATAAATTGGATCAAACCAATTAATTTTTTTTGCATGTAATTATATCTTTAATCCATGAGGTGTCTCCCTTCATCATTGTCCAAGCGGTTATAAGCAGCTGTTTGCCTGCAGAGTCACATTACATAAAGAACTCTGCGGTGCACATGGACCTGTTGTGGGCTTTGTGAATGGGCTTCTTAGAAATTCTGACAGAAGATTTACCAGCAACAATTAGAAAATGTTGAGGATAGTGTTGGACTATAAATAGGATGACTAAGTTAGATTAATGAGAAGAGTCTCATGCATACATCCAGGAATCTGGCCATGTTTCAGGACCCTGAAGTGAGCAGCTTTAGCCCTATGATGGCCCCCCCTTCCTGGACAACTTAAGGTACAACCGTCAAAGTAAATCTGGACAAAGGAGCAATGGGCATTAATTACAGTCTCTTTAGACAATGGTACCTCTGTCACCTTAGTGTAAGTGAGCATGCAAATGCCAGGCAAACGTGCACATAACAATGCAGAGCTCAATACAAATGACAAATATGTACAGAGATAGAAATATACTGTTTAGCCAAAACAAAAGATCATCACCTTGCAGTTGTTACTGTCATCTATCTATCTATCTATCTATCTATCTATCTATCTATCTATCTATCTATCTATCTATCTATCTATCTATCTAAGTCAGAGGTCATGGGAAATCCACAACAGAACACCTTTAGAGACACATTTATTGGCCTAAACCATTGTCATAGTTTAATTTGAGAATTTTGTGAAGATGTAGAAGACAAAGCAGCAACACTTTAACATCTTAAAATGAACGCATGTCTTAACAGGCAAATGCTGTGACTTAACAGAATCTCGCTGAAGATTCCATAACCTCCACATAATTATAGCTAATGGTTGGCTAAGATAACCTTTAGAAGTGCACAATGTACAGTCAGTGTACAGTGTTATGAGACTGCAGGTGAGTTTCAATAAAGAGCTGATCAGAAAAGGGTAAAATTCTGTCAATGACTAAGATAAATGTCTCTAAATTTCTTGAAATTACAAACTGAGCTGTAAAATGTAACACAGAAATGCTGATGACTGGGCAAGTTTGCAGATCAAGCTTCACATTCCAGGTGCAATGCCCTCCTCACCTGATTGGCCGTGTTAATATCAATGCCATTTTTTATATGCTCCAGGGCCTTGTCCAGGTTGCCAGATCGGGCAGCTCGAAGAAAACTATTGCCAGCATCTGCCTACAAATGAAAACGTAAAAAGAAGAAAGGAGGGATATGGAGGGAATAGAAACCAGTGAGAGACATAAGAAGGAACAGAGGGGAAAATAGAGAGGTGAGAGTTTAATTACTACATTTGCACAGATAGGAGTTTAAAGAAATGGCAGCGGTATCAGGATTGCAGTTGTCCGTCAGCTTTCCAGTCATTTTACTCCTCCCCTTTATTTTATTTTTTTGTGATAATCTTTTTCCACAGCTGTGTAATTGCAGATATTGGGGGTCTTGGGTAATTTCTGAAAATATGTATGCAAATCTATCAAGTTGAGCACATAGAAATCGCTTTTGTTGTGTGCATCGTGTCCAGCTTCTTGTAGGCTCAGAAATTCTGCGTTTCAACGACAAAGTAGGAAAAATGGACTTTTCGGCTTGTGTGAGTCCTGGCCCACAGGCTGGCTTATGGCATGTCCAGAGTTTTTTGTCTGTGTTTTGTTTGGGTCGGAGGGCTTCATGCCTCTCCCAGGCAGACAAGCACGCAGGAGTGCAGCTGAAACAGGATCACTCATGCAGCACCAGGAGGGAGAGGAGGGGAGAGAAGAGGAGAGGAATCAACGAGCAGCTGAGGGAGAACCACAGGGAAGAACAGAACTGCGGCAAAACCTCCACCTTTCATTTACATAATCTCCTCAGTGGCTGCGATCAGCCCCTCCCTGTATCAGCCCCCGTCTGACTATCCAGACACCTCAACATGCTGCTCAGGGAAAACAAACACACCTACATTGTGTATTTTCTGCACACAAATCCAGAACTCAGATTCATCCACAGTACAGACCCTTCATTTTCTGCAGTGAGGAAAATAACAGTGCTTCAGGCTGTATTGACCATGTTATTGAAAGGGTTGCTGGTTCCCCTTTGACAGAGAGGGAACGGTCTTGGTTGAGGAGAGAAAGGACCCACATGCCTGAAGAAGACTCTTAGCAACAAATGACACAACACACCCTCAGCATGACACTATAGTGACACAGGGCTGTGCACAGAGAGTCCCTTATAGAAAGAGCTGCAATGGCAAAAAAAAAAAAAAACAGAAAACTTCATAAAGAAAATGTTTCCATCAGATTGTGTGAAGAAAAAAAAGCATCTTGCAGTCTGTTTCTCCTGAAACTTCACCTGAAAACTAAAACGCTTTTCCACATGACTCACAGAGGATTCAGCATTTCCTAAAACATACAGGGTTTTGAGTCCTTTGCTGTTAGGATAATCTTTTGATCCTTTTTCCGTTTGGCTCAAATAGTAGACTTTGGTGTGCAAAAGGCAAAACCTGATAGTTTTGTACAAAAAAATAAATAAAGAAAAAAAAGAGTTTTATGAAAATGGGGCAAGTAGAAACTAATAAATTCAACAACAGATCACAAAACAGAATACCACAAAATGATTTATTGAAATATCAAAAAATTTCAAGCTCCTTCATTTTTATAGTTCTTTTTTTATACCCGATAGACACGTCAGTATGTCTCAGACGTTTCTAACTATTCTTTTTCTCCACTGCCTTTCCTCTATTTAAAAGGCTTATAATTTTCTTACTTTTGAGCTGCAAAACAATTATTTTATTATTTTTACATATAAATAACTTGAGATTTGCTTCTTATAGGCAATAGCCTCACTTGTAAAACATTGAAATATTGATTTTTTTTTATCTATGCAACAAATTTCCATACAGGAAGGGGTTAAAGTTGATAGCACACTGAAAAGATTGCAGACTTCATCTCGGTAAAACAAATTATCCTCTCACAGCCCATGCAAAAAGCCCACGGCTAGCATAGCATGTGTTCTCACGGTACATGGTAGCATGGTGACGCGGTGGTGATCCTGGTAAAGGCATTTGCCATAGCTTCTAGTAAACATACATGTACTAAAACCTTCCCAGGAGTGATTTGTCTGGACCATGAGGCTTCCCTGGTGCACACTTCTGCATTTTCATCTGCCTCATGTCAGTGTGATTATGGGCTTGCGTCAAGAAATGAACGTGTGGTGTTGTGAGATAAGGATGCGAGGGAACTCCACCCATCCTCCAGCTCCGACCCAAACAGGTGCAGGCCACATTTAGAAATCATTTAGAGAAGACATGAACTGAACAGACTAAAAACATGAACAGCTAGTGGGATTTTGGATGTTATTTTCTGAGGAAATGAAAAAGTCTATAGTGAGACCACAGTTAAAACAAAAACAAAAATCAACTCTCCTAATACAAAAGAGGCACACAGTTGATCACAATGTAAAATTATTCCTATATCAACACTCAAACATTTCCTTCTTTTATCTATTTCCTGTCTTCTTCTATCTGTGCTTTCTGTCTGTCTTCGCCTCCTCATGGTATTACAGCAAACCAGATGACGTCACCTCACTGGGGGACTGCAATGGTGGAAATTGTTTACATAATATTTGAGTATTTTGCAAAGAATGAATCCAAACTGTCTGCTTGCATAATCACACCAGAAGAATTGAAGTTTTCCTAATAATGATACACTGTGTTCAGTCTGGTCATGATTAAAAATCTGTTTAAATGTGTGTGCTAAAGTGTGAAAGGAGAATGGATACAGGGTTGCAAGTTGATGCTACGAAGAACTTTATTTTTTCAGTTTATGTAAACCTTTTAATATTTGATATCGTACACTGGCCTGTAATCCCATCTGCTATGTTTAATAAAACAATATTTACTAAAAAATGACTTAAATACGTGACTTTAGCAGCACACCTGCAGAAAACTATATCAATTCTTCTTTATTAGAAAACATGCTTCCTAAGACAAGGCCAAAGATGCTTATTTTTGCTTAATTTAATCAAAGCAGAACAGTGTTTTTACGGATAGAATAGAAATATTGTCTGAACTATAAAAAAGAAGTTTTTGGCTTTACTGATTCTGACAGGTCAATACTACTTTACCAGGAAATAGATGTTTGCTCTGTTTATATTAGTGATGTCTGTATTTTTAATATTTTAACAGGACTCTTAATCAGTTATAATCATTTTATACGAAAAAAAACAAGATTTATTAGAAATACAAATAACGTGTTTTTCAAATCGATATAATGTTTTTTGATCTCCAGAAGCCAGACATTCAGTTTAACTCATGCCATTTTTATTGAACCAAATTTGATTCTGCCAGACTCAGATCCAGTTTCATTACTGCTACACCGACTGTCAAAAGAAATGAGCTGAGAAATTTAAAATTATCATGCAGAGTTTAATGAAACACACATATGAATTTGCAGAACCAGCTTTGGTAAAGGTGAAAATCCTAAATAAGTTAGGTTGCACTACAGGTATTAGTGTGCTCTACAGTATCAACACATTTTTGATACGTTACAAAAATACTTCTAATTTCTTCCTAAAGAACATTAAAGCAGATTCAACTGTAGTGTCATTCATTCATCATTTACTAAACCCATTTTGTCCATTTTGGGATCACAGGGCGACCGGAGCCTATCCCATGGCCACTCAGCCACTCATGGGCGAACTCTGGCCAGGTTGCCAGTCTGTCGCAGGGCCACAACCACAAACTCGCATTCACACCTAGGGACAATTAAGAGTAACCAATTAACCTATGAAGAACGTTTTTACACGGTGGGAGGAAGCCAGATTCCCCAGATAAAACCCACGCATGCATGGGGAGAACACCCAAACTCCACACAGAAAGGTCCCTTTTTGGTGTTCTGTTACAGGTCCCACAGCCAGGACTTGAACCGAGGCCTTCTTGCTGTGAGGAAAGAGGTCTAACCACTAACATATATATTAAATGTATCCTTCTAGTTGAATAGCCTACTGAATACTGGATATGGTAATCCCTGCAGAGTGCTGTGGGAACTTTTTTGCCGACTTTATTATTTTATACAATTTATACAAGAGGTTGGTATTTTTTTTTTTGTTCCAATTTGCTAAGCTTGATTTCTGCCTCCATCCATCTTGACAGCAGAAGGCTTAAAGGATGCAGAGTCTTTTAGGATGACGTTCAGCCATGGAACATTTACAGTGAGAGGAGCTCTTTGATGAAGCTGGTACAGCAACAGCATTTCTACATCTGCCTTTCCAACTATCTGCCTGTTTTCTGAAATTCCCTGCATATGCTCAACTGCATTGCCCCACTTGTAGTATTTACTCTTCAAACTCTCAGCCACCCCCACTTTGCTGTCTGCCCCAGCCCTGCACATGGATTGTCTCTTTATAAGTAAAGAATCTCCTCCTGTAGATGAGATTGTCATGGTTCTCATCGTCACGGCTGTTGAGGTCTTTTGAGGAAGACTCGGAGGGTTTGAGCCATAGAGCAAAAGCATTTGAGATCTATAAGAATAGGATCAACTCATGGTAAACATCCTGTGCTTCACTGCACAGCTACACAATAGTCTGTATTCAATATGTAACCATCTGGACAGATAAAGATGGGACGGCTTTTGTTGAGTTATTGTGCTGCTTTGATTAAAAAAAAAATCTGTAAACTTAAGTACAGCAGTGAAAAATGTAAACATTTAACTACTACATAACTCAAAAGAATTTAAAGTGAAATATTAAATGTGCTTCAGGGTTATAGAAAACATAACAAAATACATGATCAAAATGCTGAAGTTTCAAAGTAAGTGGGTACTAAACTTTAAATATATTTATTTTGATTTAGATCAACTAAAGCTTAATACTAAAAAAGAGAGATGTAAAAACTTACATAGGGTTGGGATAAAGACAGTAGTGATATGACAGACATATTATGGAAGAGTTTTTTTCAAAACATTACCAAACACGTATGCATATTACAAAATCTTGAGTGTTGGTTAATAGTCTACTTTTAATGTTTCAAGATTTTCAATAAGAATAACGTCAAACTAACAATTTGAAAACAGTACAAGAACTCTCACTTTGGAATTAGTTGCCATTCATGTTTTTAAACTTAAACTTGACCGTAAATTTAAAAATTTTGGTTTTGACTTCTTTTTCATTTAAGTAATACAGTGTATTAATAATGGTATTGGTTTTGTTTTACTGTATTTTTTCAGTTTTTTCCCCACATTTCTGAAAGAAAAAATAATTTGAGTTCAATGAAAGCATTTACTTTTTTTTGAATGCCTTTCAAAACATCTAACCATCTTATAAACCATCTTTAATGCTGGCCAGTATGTCTTAATCCTAATTCCAGTTTGTTTTTTGCTTTTTTACCTGCCTCTGTCTGTCATCCAGGTCTTGACTAGAGCAGAACGGCTGTGACATCCAAGACATAACATCCTACAATCTGACCAGCCCGCTACCTGCTCTTCCACAGTCACAGGCTGTCTCACGTGTTGTATAAATGAATAAATGTAATTAAAGAAAAATGAAAACCTGATATTTGAAAAAAGAACTTGTAGATATTTTTGAACTCAGTAACTTATCCTTTGATCATTTCTATGAGTTTCATCATCATCAGTAGCAAGACATCCCTTCTGTTTCCTAACTACAACTTTGTAGAGACAACATAAGAACTAGAGACATGTAAATGTGTTTATTTTAGATTGTGAGCTCAGTAAACAAAGAACAATTCCTTTAACTAATCTACTAATAAGATTACTAACCTCTCCTTTACTTGCTACTTCTGGAAAACATCCTCCATAGGGATTTTCCAGCAGTTAAACAAATACAAGCAAAATAAGATAAAGGACTAAACTACATCATGATAGACTCCTGCTTGTATATTATCTGCTCGCAATGATCGTGGATGCACATGCACTCCAACTCACACAGATCCTCCCTAGCAACCAAGACTTACTCTGAAGCTGCTGTGAGAGGATCTGCCAAAGGAGTCAAGTCAAGCTGCATTTTTAACACTATCTCCTCATTAGAGCTTTGAGAAAATTCATCTTTGTGCCATTAAACACTTCACTTTCACCCCTACATTTTGCAGCAAACATACCACCTCATGTCAAGATCAAATTCGTGATCAAAAACAACAAGTCGTGAAAGCCAGGAAGCAATCGCCAGAACAGTTTCTACAAAGACATGGGCAATGAAAACAGAAATTGACAAACAGAGGGGTTTAATAAAGTAAAATACACGAAAAAAACATCTAGTGAAGTAGAACACGTCGTCATATGTGACAAAGTAAATTTAAAATAAAGCAAATTTGAAACTATAATTTCTATTAACGATGTTTAAAGGCATTAGAGGTAAAAAAAATAAATAAATAAAAACTGGACTAAACAACCAATATGACAAGAAAAGGTAAAAAGAAACGAATCAGGAAAAAATATATAGAAAGTTACAGAACAACTGTGCAATTAAGTTGCACCAGCAGGAAGAGGAACAAAGTTACTTACTCCAAAAGTGACGGTCTTGACTGGCATGCCTGCTGGCCCGTCTGCTCTCCCTTTCTTACGTTTTGTGTTTCTCTTTTCTGTTGCCCCCTGCAAGTGCTACGGTGCAGGGCAAGCAGACCCCATCCACCGTAAACACACACGAGCACGGCCCAGGCTCACACACTTGAGTAAGCTGGTCAGGGGGAGAGCCTAAGGAGGGTGGGGGCTCAGTGGATGGGGGCCCATGGGTTTATCTCTGGAGGAATGCTGCCTGTATCTAAAGACACACATTTCACACACTCGGCTAAAAACAAACAGGCACCCCACACCATCCTGATGGAGTTCCTGACCACATCCTGGTGTAACTTGAGGCTACTTTTCTGGTTTAATTCTTTTAGTTGTTCTCCTCTCCGTTGCATCTTTCCGCCTGTTGTTCATCTTCAGAGCTTCTCAATGTCTACTTTCAACTCTCTCCAGCTTTTGCTGCTTCTCACCATCCCTGATAACCCTGCGACTTTATCCCTTCTTTCTCCTGTGCCTTCTTCCTGCACGTCACGCCCATATGTGTGTCTGCTGTATATTTTGTGACAGGCAGACAATTTAGTTTCTTTCTGGTTTTTTTTCCCCACAGACCCGACAGTACCAGAATGGTAAAGAGTTACTGTGGCAAATCGGTGCGTTTTTTTTTAACTTTCTTTTTTTTTTTTAAGCGGGTCTGCTTCAGTCTGTGAGGTGACTTACAGTGACAAAGCGCCTGGTGGAGGTGGTGTGTGGGTGTGTGAGAGAAGGGGTTGGAGGGGGGGGGGGGTCTGCCACCACCCAGTGACAATGGGCCAGACACATGGGGTATGAGTGGGCTAGCACTGAGGGGCCAGCCTCTCAAAAGGCCCTGCCTCTTTAAATAAAGCGTCCGTCATTCCTCACTTGAAAGGGCCCCGCTCCCCTCCTCTCTGCCTCTCCTGGATGAACGCTGGGAAAAGCACATCGCTGCCAAAACCATGCAGAGAGATAAATGCAACTCTGAGCAGGGAAGGAAGGAGGGTGCACGGCAAAAGCTATACACTAGTCAGTACCACTGGACCATGACCTCAGCGAAAATATCACGTGGGAGCCCGGTCCTGTCCACAGATTCGAGTTTAGACAGTGATGAAAGCTCCAGTGAGAAAAATGAGGACAGACGACAGACACTAATGCCCACGAAGACATGACAAATGATCCTGTGGCCTTTAGAGAAAACAAACTAAATCAATAGCATAAACAACCTTATTTAGCCAAAGCTGTATGTAATCTCAGGGTTGTCTTGAAAGGGTTAAATGTTACAAATTTAAGCTTTTATGAGACTTTAAGTGGGATTTGAGGAAAGTTACTTATTTCATAATAACTATTTTCTGGTTTTCTGTAAAACCCTAAGCAACTCTGATTTACATTTGTAGTTAGGTTTCAAAACCTTCTGTTTACATTAACAGCTAAAATTTAGGCTCTGCAAGGTTAAAAAATGTGCTAACAAAGACTCTTTCACAACCGTAAATGCCAGTAAAAAAGCCCCTCTTTTTTCCACTTTTTTTTGTTACCATGGTAATGGATCCAAACCCCAATGCATGCCTGCCAAAAAACGAGGTGACAAAGTTTGCTGTTAGTAATACATTATACATAGTGAATGTCCCCATACATACATTTTTTTTAACATGTCTAAAACAAGACCCCCATGTCAAAAGGGACAAACGTTTCTCTGTAGTTGTAAATGAAAGAGTATACAACAAGAGCAAAAAGACAGTTCACATTTTGTCCATCATTAGATTTGACACACTTCATGGGAAGAACAGATTGTTAACTTCCGTGTTTTCTTAAGGGGGCAGAGATGTTGCCTAATGTCAGTAAGCAGTGGAATCTGGTTTCACCATACGATCAAGTATATACTAGTTTTTTATGTCAGGGTCAATACAAGTTTGAGACAGACGTGCCCTCTCTGCACCCCGTGTCAAGCTCCCGTTGTTAGCTCAATAAAAGGCTAAGGCTAACCCCAAGCGTGCTGCATGTTCTGGTCTATGTCCTGGCATTGTCATGTGTTGTCTGAATGCTTTCAAACATTTATAACTGCATAAATTATCATCACATCCCTTTCTTTCAGGAATTAAAATATTTTATCAAATAAATCTTACTACTTCATTCAAGCCTAATGCTTTAAAGTTTTATAAACACAAGCAGGTGCAAAGATTTAGCTTTTATTAAGACTGGAAAAACCTTTTGATTTGGACCCAGTCCGCTTAATTTGGTCCGGATCAATTCCTAGACCAGGTTTGGTCTGAATTTAGACTGTTGCAAGGGGGCTTTTCCTTGTGCGAACAAAAGCTTGTAAACAAAATCACTTGACTAACGATCTCTTCACTCATTGGTCAGGTTTTATGAGGGCAGGAAAAAGCAACTAGAGGCAAAAATTATGGAAGTCCTGTGCATTGTAATAATTTCACTGATTCAAACTTTATATTTCGCTGATTAATTTTAAAGCCACTATCAAAGTCAGGTTCAACACTTTTTACTCGCCCTTTTGGTCCGGTGGCGGCATTCTGCAGGAAGACAACTAGAAGTTACGCCAATAAGTGTGTATCACATATGGATTGTCAGAAAAAAATGTAACGAACCAAAGCTCAGTCTGATTAGAAACGAACTGAGACCACCTCTAAAGATGGGTCCAGGTCCCAAACCAGGGTGCATTTGGTTGTACTGAGACATTTCCGGATTACCGTGGGGAAGCAAACTTTGGTTCACTTAAAGCGGACCAAATGTGTCCAGTCTGAATACACCCTTAATTAATTTGAAGCAGGTGCTGCCTGAAGTTTTTTCTCTTTTACTGTGTTGCAGCAATGGCTTAATAGAGTTTCCAAAAATTGTCCATGCTGGGTTGGGATGCTTACTGCAGCCGACTCAGACCTCTTTAAAGCATACATACACATCTTAAAAACAATTTTAATGCCTTATCTTCATTTTTAGCTCCTCGTTCCTAGCTACACTAAGATGGCCGGTTCTCTAAACCTCTACTGAAGGGATTAGTAACCGCAGGCATTAAACCTATCTTCACTCTACAGATACATTTTACGTTGTGCAGTAAAAGGCGTGTGCCCTCTCAAATGTACATGTAAAATTGGGAACATGCATGTGCATACTCCTTAAAGAGACAGTGACCTGTAAAGACAAACACAAGGAGTTAGAAAAACACGAGTTAAGAGGGAGGAGAAGAAAGATGACAGCAATAGAGAACTACAGCAGCAGTGTGTCAAAGCAGGGCCGGGCTCCCATTTATCTTCACAAGTTGGAAACAAAGAAAAATGAAAATCCAATGTAAAGAGATTTGAGACGTGCAGGAAATAGTACCCTTGTGATGAGAATCCTCTTTACCACTTGTACTTTTCTCCTCATTTGTGCATAATATCAAAGCACAAAAACAACACAGCCTCTATCATTTAAAAGAAAAAGGTACATCTGTCAGTCGCATCTGGGTTTGCTCAGCTTCAATCAGAATCGCAGACGGACAAACCACAATTCAATCAGTTTGGTTGTTGGTCAAAGAGATGAAGTAGGTCAAGACTTCTTCAACATTCATAATTAATTTACTATCTTGAAAGGATCACATTCAAATTTCAAAAGGATGAGGAGTCCATGGCATTATTCATGGTGTACATCCATGCTTTGGAAAAAATAAAACAAAATATATATATATATATATGGTGGTTGTTCTCATGAATGGATAGGCCGTTCTTCCTCTTGAGCAAGATGCATGCCGATTTGTCTGCAATAGTCTGAGATATATTCCCTCCTATGAGTAGAACTGCGCCACACTTTTACATGTCCATCTTCAGATTCCAGGTTTTTGCAGATGAAAGATTACAATCCCTCAGATGCCCCCATCCTAATTTCTGTCAAAATTTTTCTGTTCTCTTTAACAACACTCAGCATTTAACTGATGTACTCCCTATCTCAGAATCTCAGGACATTTTTAACTAAATCTAAAAAATATTGTTTTCTCATAATAGTATATATATTTAACCCCTAAATGAATAATTATGGAATTTATAATGGTAGAAGAAAAACATTTTTTTTTAAGTTATATCAAAAAGTCACGTCAGAAAGCAACTACTGCTATGATAAGGTAGCATTTTGTTAATCTTCAGGAAAAAATTGTAACATACATTAAAATTGACCTTTGCCTAGTTAGACTTATAATGGTGTGTGCCAAGCCTGTGCAGGTATTATTCCTCACAACTCTTTTCTCTTTTTGTTTTCTTGTCTTCAATACAGACGTATACATATAAAACACAAGGAGATGATGGACAAAATAAGTGCACCTTAGGGCGTGAAGAAGGGCAAATGCCTTAACTGCATACATGACAAACAATAACTACCATAATCTAGGATTTAGGCAAAATGTCAGAACAAGATCTTTCTCCTGCTGGCATTGTAGAATGGTATCTTCCACCATGACTACCAATTAACAAATACATACAGTTGATGCATCTGCCATGCTGTTTCCTATTTTAACAATTACTATCTCAGGGGAGAGATGCTTCTCAGCCTGCTATATATGAGACTGACAATTTAATAAATATTAAGTACAAGCAATTATAGAGGACACTCTAATCACTCGTGGTGAGTACAGTCTAAATAACGTTTTAAGAACTACTCTGACTACTGATTACAGTAATGCTAATGTTGTCTTATTCACTTAAATATCCATACTCACAAAAGCTCCTGGGTCCACTCACTTCACGCACACGTTCACCTCTAATGAGGCGAGTACAGACACACAACGCACATCACTTGCATTCAGCAAACTTATGCAGAAACTTTCCATGTGCAGGCATACGCTTCAGGCAGCCGTATTTGAACATTTTATCAGGATCATGCACTCTACCATCAGACCATGTGAAGAAGCAACCTTTAACTTTAAAGTGGTTAAGAGAAGTTGTCCTATAATAGAATGTAAATTACTATAAAATAAGCTTACTATCAATTAGGTGCGAATTGGAATTTTTAATTGAAAAAACATCTGAAGCATAACAAAAAAAGTCTGATTCAGATGGATATGTAAAAACAAAATATTAAATTTCGATCAATTTCTCAGTTATGGCAAATTTAATGAAATACACTGACATATATAGAGACCTGAAACTTTGACTGTACTATAATTTTCAACAATCCAAGTATAAAGTAAAACTGTGTTGATGTCCTTTTTTTCTTGTTACTTTATACAAAACGGTTTTTTTGAATTCCAGTACCCTATTTTTCATATTTTTATATATCAATGCAATCAATAAGAAGTTATCATTTTGTTTATAATATAGAATGATTAAATATTTCCATTGACATTCCTATGTACAATAAAAGAAAACATTTTGACCAAATCCTTTTAAAGGATTTTTCCATCTACCTTGATCTACTAAGAGTCTTTAACCCAAAATGCTTTTGTTCGCACATAGAAAAAACTGTAATTACAGAGCTAAAGATTTCAGCTGCATTGGAAAAGTTTATTCATGAACCACTTACTATAATCTGACTTTTATTTAACCCCTGTGCTATCCTATGGGGTCAAGATGACCACTGACGTGTTTTCCCTGCCATGACAAAGGTGGATAAAGGTGAAGAGGTTTTCTTGTAATCCATGGACACCAGTGAAGATCACAAATCATTGAAGAAAAAAGTTCAGCGCACTGTCTTGTGAGGCTAGAGGACCTCACTCCCAATGTCAAAGTGCCTAGGATAGCACAAGGGTTAAATGGAGGAAGTATTGTTACTCCTGTGCTAATGTTATGATATACACTAAAATATTTGAGTCAATGACAACAGCTACTTTTTGTGGCTGACAAAAAAAAAATACTAAAAAGGGTTCCACTTTAAAGTTATTTAAAAAAAAAGAAGAATTTCTTTACATTTTCAGACAGTTCAATAATGCTGGCAAGACTTTTTGATAGATTGGAGAGTGTTTTAATTACACCTGAAAATCTTAAAATTGTCCATTGTAATGATGGCTTTTCAGTTTTTTTGTATACGTTTCATCAACACTCTCTTTTGGAATATACTTCCACCTTTACCATGCATTCTGCGCAGTCATTTAAAAACACATGCACATGCACGCATGCATGCACATTCATATTTGCAGTTTTTCTGTTCTTTTTGTTATATAAACATTCACTCATATCTTAGTTTACTTTGTACAGATCTAAAACAAGTGGCTTCCTAGTGTGTCACAGAACCCTTGAGCCACAATACTAAGCTTAGCGATTACAAATATGAACTAAAATCAAATGTGTCATTGGAAGTTTAAATCTAACAATGACAAGTAACAAAAACTAATTAATCTTCAAACACTTAAAAATTTGAAAGCATTAAGAGTTAAATAAATGGATTAGGATTGCAGACCGATCAGTGCACTCAATGAAAAATCCTCAAAGGCTTGGCTACTTTTAATCATAGAGAACAGCTCTGTTCTCTATACAGTGACAATACAGTGACTGTATTGCATTTGCAAGTTTTTATTGTTTGGGCTTCCATAAACCTTTACAGTGTTCCCTCGCTATATTGTGGCTCACCTTTCAAGGTCTCACTGTTTCACTGATTTTTTGTGTGTGCAATTTTGCATGTTGATTGGCTGTTGACCTCGTCAATAAACTTCCTATATACAGTCCCTCCTGTACAGAATTTGTTCAGCCTGCGAAATCTTTATAAAGCGGGCAGATATTTGTTTTCATTCTACAATAATTTACTTATTTTCATAAGAAGGTTTGATGTTTGAAAGTGTTAAAATGTTCATGTCTGTGAAAAGTCTGAGAAAAGTGAATAAAGAGTGTGGGGGGCATTTTTATACCCACCAAGACGCCTGTAATTCTACTTTGCAGATGTCACCCATTAAAGGTTATTTTTAGAACGAAACCCTCACGATAAATGAGGGAACGCTATTCTCCCAAACTTTTATGAACTCAATCAAATTCAAAATATATAAGATGCACCTTAAGTTTGAACTCACTTTTGGCCTGAATTAGAAAAGATGGTCATCTCAAAACTACACAGAATGGCTCCACTTAACGTTTTTATTTCTGGGCCAGAGGTATCTCACAATTTTATGTCTCAAAAGATCCTCTTCTAATAGGTCAACAACAGGCATAGAAGGCCATTTCTGTGTCTTCTTCCAAAAGTTGGTATGAGGCCAACTGAGACAGTATTACAAGACTTCTGCAGTCTTGTACAACAGCAATAAACCTTTAATCTGAGTGCTGTGAAGCTGGTGTCAATAACCCTTGGATGAAAATGAGAGTTACAATATCTGAATACGCCGTGGCCTTTCACATGTAAATTGCTCTTTGCCCCCCCCTCAGCCAAAACAAATTACAGCCAACTGCTGGTGGCTGGATATGAATGGGCTTCTTAATGCCGTCCGCATCTACAGTTGGCTGAGGAGCAGCTGGAAAGAGAAGCTGAGACAGAGGAGAATTTATGTGACAGAGCAGAGTGTGACAGTTTGCTTTTTTCTCTTAAATTGAGTTTAGCATGCAGCCGCACTGTGACGAATGGGGCTTGGCTCCCCGAGCATCTGTCTCATAGGACTCACTGAGGGGTAATTAGAGCTTTGGGATGATAAGGGATATTCTCCAGGCCGACCTGCTATTGATGGAGGCGAAGAGGATGAGGCATGCTAGGGTGTGCCATTGTCAGCAGATCCTTTGAATCCTGTGGAAAGCAAGATGGAGCTTCCATGAAAAGGGCTTGTTGTAGTGAGACACGCAAAGTTTGGAGGGGTGCAAACACATTGTTGTGCTGCTTAAGCTGTTTCTGTGTTTCAGGTGGGATTTTTTTAAAGCACTTAACCTACAATGTAGCTACACGTAGCTCTGACTTAGTATTTGTTTTCTATTTACCAGAATATAAAATGTAGAGATGTCCTGATTCAATCACATGATTGGAAATCGGGCCCAATCACGTAGTTTCAGACTCGATCGGAATGGGATGTTGTATCCCGTTCTGGGATCGGATATTTGTTTTATTCTTATTAAGATTAGCACTTTACATTTCAAGCTTATATATATAAATAAATACTCTACTAAAAGTCAGCAAATCATGAATGGATCATGACATTTTACTGCCATTAAGCACAGTAGAATGCTGTACTATTTGAGGAGGAGGCGCACAAAAACAGTTTGGTAAAGTTAGGGAGATATTCAAAGATTTGGACTTCTGGGCTCAGTAACTCCTACTAAACCTTTTTAACTAACAGCAAGTGTATCTTGCATTTTGTCTCAACTCATACAATAACTTACAAAGACATTTCAAAAGAAAAAGGATCGAGTTTTGGGTTTATGGTTCTTTTTAATGAGAATTGCTGGCAGACAGAGATGGCTGCTAATGGACCAACTACAAAATGCAAGCTAAGGGAAAAAGTTATTTAAAAAAATCTCTTAAATACAACCCAAACTAAAATGGAGACATAGATATGAGCATTAATACTCATTCCCTTTTTTAAATGTGCTACAAAAGTATCAGATCGGGACATCCCTGTTTAAATGACAACTGACTAAATGTGAAATCTATCATTGAATGTTTTTGCCCACTACAAGAGATAAACAATCTCTGTACTTTTAACTGCTTAGCCAATTCTAAAGCAAAATCCTGACTTTTCAGCTCATATTTGTCATATTCATATATATATCAATTCATGTTTGATTTTTGTGACAAAGGACACTTAAATGTTGTTTTGCTGTTTTATTACAACATTAAACTTAATATAAACTGATTAGGGAAAGCTGTTCAATTGTTTTGTTAATGCTTTAAGATGGAAAGGAAGATCTGCAGACAACAAGGAGGAAAAACCAATATTCTGTTTAATTTATGCTACTTCTGGGTTTTTTTGTGTTTGTTGAGGACAGATGTTTTTCTCACTCCAAGCTAGTCAATCACAGCACATGCTCGAGACATTGGCATAATTTTGATTGCATATTAGAAAGTGTTTAGGGTCATTTAACCTGACCTTGAAGACATTCTCCTCAGAGAAACCTAAAAATGATCCCACTAGGTGGTTGGTAATTTGAACAATGTTTTTTTTAAATGTTGCAGATTTTGCAACAGATTATTATGTGAGGAGGACCTAGAAGCGGGATAACTCCTGCTTTTAGTTTTGCGCTGCATTAGTCTTTCCAAAATAACTTACTGACAACAGATTGCAGTTATGGCATCATCCTGAATTATATTAAACTGTGTTTAAGGAACCACCTGTAAAAGTTTCAGTGTTTGTAAAATAATGACTTTCGCAGTATTGATACAAGGTAACAGGTATAACTTCTACATTTTCATCCATTCAAACCAAATGTACAAAATAAACACAAACAAAAACAACTGCTTAGTGCATTTTCATTCAAGAGCATCACCAAGGGAAAGACTCCATATTGTTATTTGTCAAGCTGCTTTTTATGTTGGTTTATGCAATTACTCACATGCCTTCTTTCCATGTCATTCTCTTTTAAATGTGCTCACTTATGCTCACTTTATTTAGCCATTTGTTTTTTAGCTCCAAATTGTGCACTTGGGTTACTTTGTTTAATTGAAAATGGCTTGGATTTAGTAAAGAAGTAAAGGAGATGCCAATTATGCTCCAGGGTAATTGGGAGCAATATGGAGATCAGGAGAATAGCTTTAGGCTTGATATGGGAGCAAGGGGGGAGCCAGGATCTGAAGGGAAACCATCAGGGACAAGAGTCGTCTGGAACCCGTTTCCCATCAGCCTCATTGCACTTAGATGATCTTTTCTCCAACAAAAGGACGATGGATTCAAGATCATCTATTAGACAGAAGCAATGAAACTTTTGACAAACGAATCCCAGACTGTTTAGAAGGATAAAACAAACAAGACACATGCACAGCACATGACAAAGTTTCACACGAAAATACACACAGCCACAACACACAGCACATGCAAAAACAGACAATCACAACATCGACACCACCACTCTTGGACACAGACTGAAACGCTGACAC
The DNA here is from genome assembly GCA_023969325.1 of Oryzias curvinotus. Lineage (NCBI taxonomy): Eukaryota > Metazoa > Chordata > Actinopteri > Beloniformes > Adrianichthyidae > Oryzias > Oryzias curvinotus. Next base: position 22,007,023 of record CM043714.1, read on the forward strand.
AAGACAAGGATAATACAGATGGGCATTCAAATCATGCTCAAGGCTAATATACATACTCAAGCCATGCAAAGACAGACACAAAGAATGCACATCAACTCACTGGTATAAACAAAGACATTTATTTCCCAAGACAAACATCCTTCCACTTTTCATATCTGTCTCACATGCTCTCTTTTACACACAGAAACACACCCACTTCTTTGTTTCTATATACCCATGGGGACTTTCAATTGACAATACATTCCCAAACCCCTTATAGTAACCATAACAGCTGAATGACTAACTACAATCCCTTACTATTTAAATGACTCATTTAGTTTCACAAACTTATACTTAATTGGGTTTATGTCAGCGTTGGGTTCCCATTATGATATAAAAACAAGAACAGGCCAAACACACACACACACGCATACACACACACATAGTTTTTATACACCTCTAACACAAACACTGATGGACACAAGCATATTTTAGAGATTAGAAGAACCCACAGGAAAAATACTTGAGGTGTTGTCTGTTATCACTACTGTAACCTGTTCTTATAATATGGCTAATCTACTGTACATCAGTTATGAGAAAATTCTATCAAAGCTTTAAAATATTTCGCCTGTGGACTCTCTTCGTGTAATATGCTGCCTCGGTTGAGAAAAATCACAGACACTGATATAGATATTTTATAGATACAAATACACACTTGTGTAAATAAGTGAAAGTGAAAAGAACGTAAAACGACGCAAAACAAACAAAACAAAAATCTTAACTGAGCAATTTAGTATAATATGTCAAGCAAGGACAGGAACAAAGAAAAAATGTCCAGCCTGATCCCACGACACCTGACTGAATCAGCTCACAGCACAACAGCAACACTAGTAAATCAAATAAACCAGAACTATGATAACAGGAGCAGCACACAACAAAAATTAAGAAAGATCAAAACAACAGCAACAGCAGAACAACAACAAAATTCAAGTGACAGGTAGAAGATGATAATATATATAATATATAAAAACATAGAGATAAAGTGATAAAAAAAAATCCAGAGATACGTGTTGCAGATATTTACTTCATCATCATAGTGCCATACTCCTTGGCCATCCGGCATCTCAGAGCTCACACTACTGTCCTGATCGATTAGCCAGCGATGCACAGCGTGGGCCTAAAAGGACATACGACATAAGAACAGAGCCCAGTTAATCGCAACAATGAGAAGCAGCGTTGGATAGAGAGAACAGAGAATAGAAGGCAAAGGAGGGAGAGAAGAGCAGCAGAGCGGGCTGAAACAATGGCCAGAAAATGAAAAAGAGTCACAGAAGAAAAGGCGAACATTTGCTTGAGAGAAAACAAGGAGGAAGTAAGGAAGCTGGAGAAGGAACCGCCCCACCCTTCCCCACCCTCTCCAGTCGCACATTAACTCAATGTCATCTCTTCAATGACAAAATAAAACATTGTTTGGGAAACAGGTGAGGTTAGAATGGGTGGATTGAGTACAGTGAAGGATGTGAGGACATCACAGTGACGATTATGGAGGCAGACCCGAAGTCAATGGTTTGCAGCTCACACAGGTCACTTGTGTTGCTGAAAAAAGATGCAACGTCAGCACTAAAGTAAGACATGGTTCTAATGGGACACTTGTTCCAGCAATATCCAGACACAGCTTGTTGCGGTTCATGAAACTCATGAACAGCACACATGCAACCATCTTCTTTCTCTTTCGGCTTTTCCCATCAGGGGTCGTCACATGCAACCATATAAAAACTAAAAGAAATAACAGACACCAAGATGTTTCAGCAGCATATTTAAAGTAGCGTATATTTTTTCCATGTGATGTGTCAAAACACAGTAAAAGGTAAAGTTGCAAAAATGCTCCAATTACAAGGAAAAATTCACAAAGCATAGAAACAAGATGAGAAAATAAGAGTCAGATGATACTCAGATTCAGAAATCTATAACTCCAAAAGAACCATACTCCATTAAACCCCATTAGGATCACTCTCATTTGTTTTGCTAAATGTTTGATCAAAAATGGATATTATTGCGGCAATTACGTTACAATGTATGAATATAATTAAATGTACACTGATCTTTAATAATACAATCCTCAAAAACACTACAAATGGTTTTATATTAAATAGACCTGCAGAGGAACTGTTCATTAACAAGCTAATGTGTGAATTCTTATCCCATGAAGAATTAAACAAAAATAATAATTTTTTTACCTCAATTAGAAAACTACATGTCCCAAACATCCAAGCAAACATCACGTCAATGATTTATGTAACTGCAGACATATGTTTGGATAAATGACAACAGCGGGACAAGATTGCTGCATTTAGAACAGAAATGCGACCTTCGTGCATCAGCATTAAATTCAACACAACCGAATTCACCTTCTGCGTCTCCCAATTCCTCATCAAAACAGGGAAGCTGCAGAGAATGCTCAGACACATGCTGCTGCCAGTGCTACACCAGGTCACCCTGAAACACACACGCTAACACACACACTCAACAAGCCCCATCTGTTACTCTGGAGTGCTGTCGCGTCAGCAGCAAAAACAACCAAACACAGCTCCTTTTGTGGCGCTCTCGAGCCCTTTGCGGCAAAAATTCTAGTCAAGATTTGCAAAAGTGTGAACTTTGCAGAACTAACAACCCTGTCACCAAGAATGTGACACCTTTACCCATTTACTGCATTTAGGGATTTTGCTGGATATGTTGTGTTTTTGAGAAGCATTGATGCAGTCATAAGATTGACCGTTTAACATTTAAGCTGTTGACACATAAGTTGTTGAGGGAATAATGGACCATGATGAAAGTAAAGTAAGAAGTTATTGGAACAACAATGCAAAGAGTTTCAATTAGGAATCCTGAACTTGATGTAAAAACACAACACAAATTCTAATTTTAGTTCCAAACTCTGGAACTCAAATAACAAAGATTCTTAATGAGATCCAACTCTCAGAAAAAGCAGATTTGCTAGAAAAAAGATTCCCCTCGTTTGATTTAATGTTAATTTAATTGAATAAAGCACAGATACAAAGAGCAGAAACGTCTACCAACATATGCTGGGCATCATACAGCAAATGAAAATTACATGAAGAAATAAAAAGTTGCAGTGAATCAGACAGTGACAGCATTGGTCAAAGTTGCTGTTAGGAAAATTAAAAATAGGCTACTAAAGGAGAAGTAATTTTAACTTAAATAAAAAAATCACAGAAGTTAACTGCTACATTTAATACCATTTCTCTTTTTAGGTTTTTACAAAGTTTTCCACCTCATCTGTGGAGCATCTTTGAAGTGACACTGCAGGGGAGCTCTGCTTACTACTGCTGCAAGCATGCATGGGGAGAATGGCTTGTCTTTATGTGTGCGACTGTGTAAGTGTGTGTGCCCAGAAGTGTAGATGTGATGCACAGGGGCATCGACCTAAGAGTTTGTGGTGAGTTTCAGAGCGTATCAGCTTAAAGGAATAATTGGATTAAGAAGCAGACGGCTTGTGATGACAAGGAGAGAGGGGGCGAAGTGATGGAGGATGAAGACTACGGGGAGGAAGAGAGGGTGAGGCTGATAGGCTGGTTACTGAGCAGCTTCAGAGAGACGGAGGACAGACACTAAGGAAACTCAAACTGTTACGCTAAAGATTAGAGGGATATAAAAAACACACACAATATGTCTCAACGACTAACAAGCAGGTGCTTTCCATTTGGTATTCAACTGGTATAAGCCATCTTAGAAAAGGGGCAAATCATTTTGTCTGATTATGTGGATAAGGGTCACTCTGAAGGTCATCTTGCCTCTCATTATTTACAAAGAAGCTGCAGGGAGGATAACTCTAAGGGCAAGAGTCAAAAGACAAATGATTACAAATGGTCATTGACAGACAACCTGATGCAGAAAAACAAAAAAAGAACTAAATGAAAGACACTTATGTAAGCCCAAATGAATCATTTTTACTTATATAAAAATACTTTTAGTTGTATAAAAAAGGAGCTTGAACTTCCTTCTATTCCTATCATACCACTAGAACCTAAAAGGTTCAGCGTTTTTTATACAGTAACAGAATCACTGAACCAGGAACTTCACAATAACACACAATAGCAAGATTGAAGATTTTGGCCCTGAATCTTATTTGGCACATATTTCTGGCTGAGCCACTTCCTTTTGCAAGAATGCAAGGTGATCAGGCAAAGTTATAAATGGACTAATTATAGATTCTTTGTCCAAAACAAAATTATTGACTTTTTTCATGGTGTGTGACGATCTATAAAAGTCCAATGCCCATTTTCAAAACTAATCTTAAGAAAAAACAATGGTATTTAATCATAAAATCCTATACATTTTTTTTCCCCAGTGCACATGCTCACATAGGTATAGAGTATCTTGCAATATATATAAAACGTTTATCAAACTTTTTGAACAGTTTTGGAGAAACTTATTGTGTTTTCTCAGTGAAAACACAATAAGTGATTAATCGCTAATTATTGCTTTTCACCTAAATACAATTATTGATAGTTAGGCACCAATGTATCTTTGAGGGATAACATGCGGAAAAGAAATAAAATACATAAACAAACATAAATAACAACCAATTATAAATGTCTGTAACAGTAAGTATTGAGATTATGGTGATAACATTTTTACGGTGATAAAAATATCCTCCACTGGTCCAAAGGCTACAGAATCATATTTCTAAAAGGACGGGTAAAGCGAGTTATCTGAACACAATATGGATGTCCACTGCACAATGTTCCATCCTAGATACCTATAAAGCCATGCAAGCTTCTTGTAAGTTATCCTAACAACTACGTTTTGAGCCCTACAGACATTGAACTAGCATCTGTAAAGGACATTATGGCTATAGTGCTTCAGAAACAATGAAGCAACTGCAGAAACAAGTATCCAAAAAGTAGTCCTCCTTTCACTCCTGCAGTGCATCTGCTTCTTTCTTGATCATGCCCTTTCCTGTCCATTACCCTCAAGTGCAGAATAAACACAAGGTCTTAATGTCACACGTCAAACTAGCCCAGTGGTCTTCTGTGAAGAGCTGACACAGTATCTGAACTAAATGGACCCAACTAAATAATTCAAGTCCTGAAGCGAAAATAATAAAAAATGAAGGTCTACCATGAAAGAGTCTTTACTTAGGCAATACATGAGAGAGTTTTCAAAAATTCTTCCTCCAATTTTAGCCAAGTTATAGAGACTAACTGTAAGATATAGAGAATATTTTTACATATATTTGGTACATTTATTTCTCTAGCAGTTAATAAATACCAAACAAAAACGGAGGTGAAACTTACAAAAAATATTTTTTAATCACCTTCATTAACTAAATCAATTTATTTTCGCCCCCTTTGACCAATTATTTAAACTTGATTGTGTATTATCTCTCAAAGAAAAACATGGGATCCTTGAAGTGTTGGGGTAAATGCATACAAATGAGTAAAAGGATGAGACTTTCTAAGTTCAGCAAAATACAAAGTTCACTGAAGAAGCATGAGCTCAGAGATCCACATTTCAGCCTGATTAATAATACACATCTGTCTGCTTAGCAGCGTCTAACCTGGGCTGTATCAGCAGAAGAGAGGAGTTTCCTACACAGGGCACAGGTGGAACTACCAGGATAAGAGGAAAAGTTGGTGCAGTCCCCTAAAGTTCAGTTTTTTTATCCACCTTCACCCTCCAGCCCCATCATTTCTTCAGAGTTCAGACACATACATTTAATACTTTGTTGGATAGAGGTAATTTAATTTCTTCTTTTTTGGGGGGGGTATAGAAGTCAGTTGTGTGTCTAAAATACAACTTTTTCACAATATATTTTTTTGTTTGACATTTATTTTTGTGAAAACATTTAAGTTTATCAGACTTCACCATCTTTTATGCAAGTTATTTAACATAGCTATTCTGAAATATACAATGTGTCATGTCCCAAGTTACATTATGGTTCATGGTTCTGATGACTTCCTCTTAATTCCCTTAAGAACCTTAAACATTTTTTAAAAATATTCCCATTTCTAATGAGAGTTTTATTTAATTTTAAATCAAATATTTACAGTGGAGCATAAGGAATTTTCTTTTTATCCTCCACTTATTATTAATGACACCTGTTTGAACTGGTTATTTGTATGAAAGACAGCCTTAAACAGCCAGACTTCAACTTTTCCACCATGACCAAAGAGCTGTCGAAGGACACCTAGGACAAGATTGTACACCTTAATAAGACTGGGATGATCCAATCTACATTAAGAATAGAGTAGAGTAGAATAGATAAACTTTATTGTCTGGACAATGAGCGGAAATTCATCTTTCAACACACAGCAGAATACAGTACAATTAAATTAAATGAACAAAATTAATAAAATAATTAAAATCATATTTTTAAATTGCTTTAAAAATCAAGCAAGCAGCTTGGTGAGAAAAGATCAACTGTTGGAGCAATAATTACCCATGGGAAGAAATACAAGATCTGACAATCTTCCTTCATCTAGCCCTTAATGCAAAATCTATCCTGAACTTATTTGATTAACAAGATTAGCTTCAAGGTTTTGTTTTATTTCCGTCGATCTAATGATTATCACTATGAGATGCAACAAAACACTCAGTTAAACTTTAATTGTTTCAAATGTATATATTTGAAACAATATTAACAGAGTTCACAATTCAATAATGGACTGAGTCAGTATGTATTTTTGTTTAATGCAGACCCTCTTGATTCCTTCAGACTTCAGACTGAAGGAATCAGACTCATCTGCCTGTAAACCAGTGGAGGTCAGCGGTGGCATCAACGTCACAGAAAGACAAACTGCTTTGAAGTTTCCTGAAGTTCTGATAAAGAAGGCTCTCTCTGATCTTTTACATTTGGTGCCTTAGAGAACAGTTATCAGGTGGTGTTGAGAGCTGAGAGTGTGGGAGTTTGCATTCATAAAACTATCTCTGGAGGACCTGATAACAAGTGAGAGAGTTTATCCTAACACATGGGGCTGCAATAAACATTTAACACGAGCAGGAAAAGAAATCCTTTTGATTTCTACTTTAATGTTAAGCTACAAAACTCTCACTGTTTTGTTTCAATACTTTTGATAAGACATAAGATTTTTTGTTTTAAGATATTTTTTAAAACATTTTTTGGTCAACATCAAAGCTACTCCAAACTACTGAGATTAAGACAAGTCCAAAAATTGGAATATAGATTTAGTTGGATTAAAAACAATTAAATAAATAAATAAATAAATAATCTTGGGCGTATTTTTCTTCTAGTGGCTACGGAATTGATACCACAAGATACGCAGACATTTGAAAGATAACAACATGTCTTATATGAAATATATTAATTCAGGGATATCAATGTATTTATTAATGTATGTGCAGATTTTACAAATGTACATCTGGGAAAGAGCCCAGAATTGAACCCAAAAAGAAAATGCAGTGATAGTTACATTAAAAAGTGACTTCAAAGCACCCCTTTTCTGTGAAAGTGTGCTGTAGATACTGAAAGTGCAAGACCTAATATGTGCATTTATTTATGCGTATTAAATATCACAGGCAGAGGGCACCCATTCGCTCTCCTCCCTACGTCTCTCCTCCTTACTAAAAGCCGTTGCTTTTCTATCTCAGACTATTTTTATCCAACCTTGCATTACCATAATAAAACATATGCATGGCGAAAAGATAAACTCAAAAAGACAGCATAGCCAAAAACCTGGATTTGAGAGGCTTATTTTCATCTTTCTTTCTTGTTCTTTATTCTTTTATGTTGCTCTTTTCTTGTCGCTCAGAGAAATGGAAAGAGACATGCCTTTTCTTCCAGCCTGTGCCTCATTAGGGTGCTTTTCAGGTCTGTTCTTTTGTATGGGGCCAGCCTTGAGCCATGCACAGACACAGTGGAGCAGCCGGTGGATTACCCAGGATCACGTCCACACATCTAGAGAACCACCAACTATTGCTGGAGCCAACCCTCCCCTGCTGGTGTTGCATGCTTTAATAGGTGTAACCAAAGAGCCATGGCAAGAATAAACCAAGAAAAATGCCAGCTGCACCACGTACATCAATACAAACAAAAGATTTATGCCCTAAATCCAAGCAACGGCTATCAAAGCAGCGACCATAATGTAAAACAGTATAATAGTGATAATAATATTCAGCATCAAGTGTAATAACTGCCACAAAAAATGGCCCATCTGCCTACCATTTTGCATATGTGTAACCAATAAACAAAAATATAAACATCCTAAAAAAGAATATCCAGAACAGAAAATAATAAATTAATTTGCTTGTTTCTGTTGAAGAGAGAAGTGGGTTAGGTAAATATTAATGTACAGTTTAATTCATGAGGTGTATAAGTTATGCTTTCTTTAATGCTACTGTGTAAAATTGGTAAAAACAATAAGTTTAGATGGAAACTCAGAATAGAGCTGTGCTATAGTTCATAGCATCAGATCAACTGCCTTGTTTACCAGAAGCCACCAAATTTTGGCTTTCAGTTACTTAACTTAAAAACTTTTTTTATTTTTTAATCAATAAGTATCCCAATAGGTGCTCATGATGCAAAGATCCTCTGCCAGTAACTGTTTTCAGAACTTGAGGACAGAGACTTTAGGCTTGGAGTAAAATTATCTTTTTATTCTGAGTTTAGCTGAGTTTAAAAAAAAAAAACAAGATGACAAAAAGAGAACATACAATGTAAAGCTATGAATAACTACTATCAATCAGAATTTTTATAATAAACCAAGTGGATTTGTTGACATATTCTGTGACATATCAGAGGAATAACTGCTGTTTGCAAGAGTAAGGAGTAAGAAAGAAAGTGGTAAACCAGATGATGCATAAAACTCATAACATTATAATGACATTATGTAATTCTGTTGGAGCCTGAAATCCATAAAGGTTTCACATAATTTTAAATAGAGTGTGTACTTCCTACGTTAAAAGAAATTACAATTTCAAATTACAAATTTACCAATTACATTAACCCTGTCTACAAAGAGCATTGATGTCAAATAGATTTTTTTATGCATGGCAGGAAAATAACTATGGTAACTGCAAAGGTGGCATTATTTGACACCACTTAAATATAGTTTTCTGGCTCTGACAAGTTATTCTCACAGTAGATGCAAGTTATATGAAAAACTCTAAAAAAGGAAAGGAAAAAAATCTTATATCTTACAGTTAGGAATGACAAAAAGCATTTCTAAAATAGTTCATTCTGTTTTAATATATTGCAAAAATCATCCACACACAGTCTACACACTTCTTTCCTCTACTGCACTGAAAATTGTGTGCATGCCTGTACTTAGCAATTGGCATAATGGAGCCGGAGCTCCTTGTGGTCATCCATCAGAGCTGTTCTATCACCTTCTGCCGCTCCCACCTGAGACTTAAAGATGGCTGCCTCCTCCTTTTCCAACGAGATGAGAAAAACAAAAAGCCCCTTTGCAAGGATAAGCCAGTGTTTCTTTCACCAGTGTGCTGTTGTTTACTCTCAAAAAAGCCTCAGCACACCTGCACACTTGCAAATACACTGGCACTTATTTAGAAGTTACACACACATGAAAACAATTGTTCTATAATAAGCTTTGTAGTCGCAGTCGTGTTTAAGACATCCTCGTAAATTATGCTGTGCCTCACCTCACAGAGGAAAAGGAGCACCCCAAACCCTGAAGCAGATCCTAACTATGACTTCAGTCTTAATGCCGATGCCAAAGTAATGAAAGTGTTGAACTGTTTGCAAAGCAAACGGCAAATGTGGTTTATTTTTTCAGATAAAAAAAACTTTTCTTGTCATTTGCCTCTGTGCTCCTGAACATCTCGTGCTGCAGAGTCAGCTCACTCATGAGGCAAATGCTGTTAGGTTTTAAGCTGCTGATGGTGGGTTTTTAAGTGTACCTTCTACCTTTTATATACACGCTGATGTGCAGCGGGTACTGGTACTTAAGGAGAACAAAAGAAAACCCAGTCTATGATGCTAATGTTTTACATTTTGCCTCATAATAATGGACTAGCCCTGGATGAGCCAACAATGCTACAGATCTGTTCAACATCAAGGGATCAAGTTTATATACAGTCTTTATCACTGAAATACAATAAAATGCAGGGTTTTCTGACCTTGTTTATGCAGATTAAGCAGCAGAACTAGAGTACCTTTTATGGTTAACAGACCAGATGAAACACAGGACAGTAAATGTTGGAGATCTGCACAATAGCTCAAACAATCACATTCATGCTTTGTGCACATACACCCTTTATCAAACTGGGAATTCATTTAGAAGAATAGTCAAAGGTGCAACAGACACTTCTGAAGAATGTACTTCCCACAGCCGCAAACAAAGAGGGTGAAAGGCAAGGGAATTTCATACCAAACCACAAGAATGGTGAGTCTTAAATGTAGAGGTATTACTGCATCATTTTTAACTGTCAGGTTTACAAATTCTTTCTCTCACTTTTTTTTTTTTAAATGAATCCTGTGCAGTTTAGGCCATTTTTGAAACATATGTTAGATTAATTAGCTTTCTTTGCAAATCCCTGAAAGCAAAGAACACCGCAGACTCAATAAATATAAAGTCGTCTTGAAGAGAATTGAGTCTCTGAGCTAAGGCACTTTTCATGTATAGAAAAACTTGGATCTCAGTCTAAGTCAGTCAATTTTCCTAACTTTTCATGTCCTAATGGAAACTTGGGAATGTAGACGTTTTATTGTTCTAATTACAATAGAGTAGAGGGTCATTAACCTCTTAAGACGAGCTCTTGTTTGATTTGCCTTTTTTAATTTGCATTCACAGGGCCCCAGGTAACAGAATGAATTATCGTGGCAATAAAACCCACAATGTGATGTCCATGTATGTAGACGCCAGGTATTAAGAGGTTAAAACATATTTAGCACACCAATAATTTAAGGTGAGTTACTATAAAAATATGTTTTTAAAATATTGTATAACATTGTATTTCTGCAGATTATCCATATACAATTTATAGTTTTATCATCAATCATGTCAAGTCTTTATCTGAGTGTATTTCAGCACATTTGCTGTTTTTCCTGTATTTATTTTCCATCTTTCCCTTGTTCATGTTACGACTGTAGCACTGCCACAAAGACATAACATTGAAAACCCTTGATCACTTACACACACATCCATCCACTCACAGCCCCTGAAAGCCATTTTCTGAATATACATGGGAAGAGCATGCTGAGCTCCTCACTGTTGCCAGCACTGGAACACGTGACTCAAACCTGCAAACATGTGCACATCACTGCAGGACAGAAATGAAGATGCATGCACGCACCTTTAGAAAACCCTTCCATTCTCCCATGTAATAATGCAGTTTTAAACAGCCCTGCACAAATGCTCTGCACAAATACAAAGAGCTGAATGCATCTAAAAATAGTAACCTAAGTCACCCCCACTGTCATCATTACTCCTTTCATCGTCCTTATCAGCAGTGAGGGGCACATTCAAAAGGGTAGACAGTCAAGCCGCTTTCATGGAGCTTTCTCTGCTCCCCATCGACACCAACAGTGACGTCACTGCTCCCTCTTTTTAGCTCTTGTGTTTCCTCTCTTCTCTAGGATTTTTCCATCCTCCATATCAAAACCCTCTCTCTTCTCATCTTCCTTACCCTACTTTTCCTGTCTCTGCTTTTTCAGAGGGATGCACCCACACCCCAAAGAAAAAGGAAATATGAACAAGGACGGGTGGCTGCTTACGCATGGGACTCCTTTTATCTCATCAGAGTACAACCACTCAAAACCATGTGATTACATCGAGCACATTCAGCAAACCTTGACTAAAGGGACGACAAATGCAAAAGTGATAAAAAAAATGAGAGAAAGAAAACCTTGACTGTTTAAAGCAGTTACCTAACTCCATTGTATTTTTTCTAGTTCTCCAACACAAAAATGATGACATTTGCAATCATGTTGTGTTTCATTTTTAAAAATGTGTCACAAAACTGTATTAAGCCAATTTAACCTCACATCACTGAGATCATTATTTTCTATTTGGTTAATTTCCGTGTCTAGCATGGAGCCAGGTATTAAGCTTTCTAGCCAAGGTGGCAGAATAACTTCCCAGGAAAAATAGAAATGATACTGTGCTGAAAAAAAAATGTTCTTCAGTGTAAAATGTCTTGCATTTCTATTTTCACAAAAAATGGGAAAACATTTTTTAGCTGGGAATAACCCGGGAAGACTGTGCAAAAGGATAGAAACTATTTTTAAATAACAGTATTTCTGATTAAAGGCTAAACAAAAAAACCAAGCATTATTATTGCAGTCCTCAATAGTACACATGCTCCCTGCCAGAATTGTTCAATTTATATATATTAATCTGACATTCTGCATATTCTTGGGCTGGTAAAGTCTGGCAAATGCCTTGTTTGTTGGAAAAAGACATTGTATGTTAATCCACAGGCTCTTTGGGATAATTTCAGCACTAAAACCATCATGCAGAAATAAATTATAACTTTTAGAAATGTATGATTCAGCAAACTCCTTGTGCAAGGATTACGGAAACAGAAAGCACTATGTTGCATTCACTTAGTGATTTCTACACATGAGGTTTGGTGTGTAACAGCTCTAAGTTGAATAACATAATGATCTGACAGAAAAGTAATTAGCTGCTCTCTTGAAGCAGTTTACTCCCACAAAGATGAACATTATTCATTCTATGACAGAGATGGCAGAAACAGACATGAAAGAGTTTTAAAAGATTAAACTTCATGAAAGACTTTTTGTTCATATAAAGACAGGTATATTCCAACACTATGATGGTTTGTACAGTCAATGTCTTTCAGTTTGATATAAAAAAAATGGTGACATCCATGTAGACTTAAAAAAAAACACTTTATTTCCTAACAAACACTTGAGGTCCCTCTGATGTGGAGGCTTGAGTAGTTAATCTGTATAATGGTAACATTTCCTGCCCCTAAACCTATAAAGTCTAATCCTCCACTGTCACTATACATCTAAATTAACTTTCAGTCTCCATACTCAACTAGGAGGGGTCCCATTCTCCACTGCTGTGCACCTGGGACCAGAAAAAAAAGAAAGAAACACTTCTTCTCACACAAAGTATGTATTCTCATCCTACATACCAACCACAGAGAAGTCCTTGACACTCAGTGAAACAGGAAGGTAGCACTTGAGTTGGGGGTTTGATGTGTGAGTGGTTCGAGGAGGTTGTCAAAGCAGAGGACATTCAGTATAAAAGGAGCGTAAATGGAAGGGCTGGGGTCAGTTCAAGGACTCAAAATAAAAGAATAGCAAAAATGCAAGTGCCTTAAAACTAGAGACTCAGAAGAAAGTTGGAGAAAAAAAACAACAAAAGAGAAGAGAAAAGTTTAGACGTGATGAGAGTGCACATTGTAAGTGAAGCTGTGGGTGAAGAGTGTTGTCAAGAGGAGCAAAAAAGCAGAAAATGAAAAGGTGATGTGCTGTTGGCAGCTGCTTAGGGAACATGTTTGTACAGAGAAACTCGCTGTGGGAAAATACTTTGGCAAACTGAGGAAAAAGGAAAATTACTAAGAAATTGGCTAAAAAGAATTGATCTTTGGGATCAAAACTAGAAAATAAATGGCCCAACAACAATCTGTTCAGTATTTGAACAAGTAATATCAAAGTTATAGTACAACAAAACAACCTTTTCCATAAGTATTAAAGAAAAAAAAAGCCACATTTGACCCCATTGTATTTTATTTGTTGCACAACTCTTTACAGAAAAGGTCTATGGGGCAAACATGACCTCAAGACGACTAAAGTGCCTCAAAGAAAGGTTTATCAGCATAAAGAAAAGTGTATAACCACAAGCAATGCTTTAAAATAGCTTCACTCTTTATTGGCTGCCATTTTGAATAAATGAGGCATAACGACAGGGATGAACTGCATAAGAGGCCAACTAGATATCTCCCATCTACCATCAATCAAAGACATCTTTGTGTTTTGTTGGGCGTGCAGTTTGAAGAATGTGGAGAGTTTGCAGACACAAAAGGGAGGCAACCATAGATGGATCTTGACGTTTTATTTCTATAAATGAGCATTTTCTAGTTTTAAATTAAAAATGTGCGACAAACAGAAGGGGTATTCTTGTAGCAGGGCTTTTAAAAATCAAACATGCAAAACAATAGCTGTTTTGTTTTTTTTAAAGACAAATGCCTGTTAAGGAAAAAAAAATTCTAGATTAATTGTATTCAAGTTTGCAGAAATCTGTCACTGTCCATGGTTCTGAATTTATAAACATTTTCTGAATAAATGGAAACGATGTTGAACCAAAAATAAACTTTTTTTTTTCATAACTTCTGTTTTTCTTGTTTTTCTGAAGTGATGAGGCATGTGGATTTAAAGTCACACCCCAAAAACATTTCTGCAGAGGCACACAAATCACAGACAATGCACCAAAAAATAATCATGTAAAAAAATAAGAAATTACTATTGATGAGGAAAACTGATAGATGGAAATGGAGAGAGTAATTTCAGCAACATATAATATACTCATATAAGTAACTTTCATGCTGGTACAGGCTGGGTTATAAAAGTATGTTTTTTTTATTTTGTTTAAATGATTTAAGACAACTGCATAAAGTCTATCGATCAATTTTTCCCTAGTGTGAATTATTGCATCAGTCCTGGGCAAACTACATTGTGTGTATGTATTGGTCTTAATTTCTAATGTAAACTTTGACAAACTTAAGAATGCAAGTTCCGTTCCGTTGAAACACTACTTATGTGAAAACTCTAATGACAATAGGTATACCTATATTATATAAAAAAATATTAACTTCATTTAACGTTGTTTCAATCTGAAAACTGGCCTACATTATGGCCATGTGATAGTGCAAATGTATTGATTCAGGTCATTGATACTCAGTCCCACTGGTTAGCTCTTCATTGATGCCTTCCCATAAGGCCATGCCTCTAGCATCCTCAAACTATAATAGCAACGAGTTCTAACATATCTGAAGAGTCAAAAATACAGTGGTGTCTAATGTCTGATAGAATCAGAGAACAAACTGAATTCAATTCAGTTTTATTTCTATACCCCAATATTACAACACAGTTGTCTCAATGGATTTCACTAATTGTACAAACACTTCTTTAAACAGACTAAACTAAACTGGGCACCCCTGCCCTTGTCGAGTCTTTTGGTCTCCCCCAGCTCCTGTCTGACTCGATAGACCATGTTTTCCAAAGGACATGGAAACAACTCAATCACACATCTACTTTGCTTTGCCTTTGTATTTATTTGGCAGGAAGCTCTCTGTTTTTTGATGAAGGTGATAGGTTGAAAACCTTAAAAAGACAAATCAGAATTTCCATTTAACAAACTTAACACATGTCAGACATCAAAATGCTCATGACATTCAAATTATAACCAATAACCAGCATTCAACATAAAACAGATTCTTAATTCATAATCAGTCCATACCAGTTGTGTCTTTGGCTTGGTTTCTGGAGCTGGAGTGAAATCAGACCAAACAAAGATGCAGGTGTAAGTTTTTTCAGTAATGAATGAGTTGAGTTGGGTGTTTGTTTGATGTTTACATTGGCATATCTGGCCCGGGTGGAGACTGTAGGTTTGGCCCGGGTGGAGACATTCCCATTAGCAACAATGTTGAACACGACAGCCCTTAGACCCTCCTTCTTAGAAATAATAGTAGAAACGTGACTCTTCTTACATGTGACCTTTAACTTGAAGGAGATAGTTTGAATGTAGCTCACTAACTGGAGTCCATGAGAATTATTTTCTGTAAACTGCTTTCAGTCAATATGAACCAAATGTTAGATAAAGGGGATGTCTTTATCCCATATCTACCAGAGTGTTGTATTGTTTACCTAAAGAGAAATTCCGCAGCACGGTTCTGACATATGGGATGAGCTGATTCATCTCTTTATTAGAAATCTGCACAATTCTTTCCCCAAAATCCACGGAAAATGACGACATAGGGGCTAGGGTGAGATGATTAATAAACAACATGTAAAGTGATTGTCATACATTTTGATTAAAATAAACTATATGTCTAGAGATCAGTGATACAACAGTTGTTTTAGTGATTAAAATGACTCCCTTCTCTACATCATAAATATCTGCACAAACTTGAGAGCTGCAGGAAGGAACTCACCTCTCCTGCCATTAAATCATTTATGACCCTGCAGTGCTGTGGACCACACAGTGCCAGACCTGCCTCCACTAATCTGCATCCCCACTTTGACAGCAAGCACACGCACCACTGGACTCCCAGTTTTAGACTCTGCAGTAAAACCTCTCTTCCTTAGCAGCAATTATAAATGCTGGTGTGAGTAACTACACACTCGCAAACACCAAGACAGTTGGAATTTATGTGGGCCTCCCTGTCCCTAACAGCTGTATCATCTTCAAACGTCAGTGGCTCTAAAAATATGACTAAATCTCTTCTGCAGAGTCTCTCATAATCAATCAGTTGTGTCAATACTTGTGAGCTATTAAGGGGGTCGAGCAGGGGCAGGTCAAATGCAATCCTTAAAGATGTCTTTCTCTAAGATAAGACACTCCTGCTGTCGTCAGGTGCTACTCGCGAAAACAAAAACTGTCTCCATGTGCAAGATACAAATGATCTACATCTGTGCAAGTCTTCAGATGTTTACTAACTTAGAAGGGGGAAGATTTAATCAAAAAGGAAATCCTAAATAATACAGAAAGTGCATATATAATTATTTATATGGGTTATCAAGATATGCAGGGGAAATAATCTAAAGGTAGTAAAAGAAAAAGTTGGAAATGCTCTCCTTCAATCTGTCAATCAAGTTCACAGTGATTGAACAAATGCAGAATTTATTCATGAATAACTTATGAGTCTGTGCAACAGTATTGCAGAGCAGCCCTGAACTGAAGCAGTGCATCAAAAAGTGAGGGAAGCACAGCTGGTGTGTGTGCTGCATGCTCAGCTGCTATCTGGGGCAATGCGTGACTTTGACTCTTCATGAAGGAACTGCAGCTATAAGTCTTTTACACCTTTCCGTGTTTCACTGCTCAGATCCCAACAATGAAGGGAAAGGTAACTACGACCTGACCTGGGTCCGTCCAGCAGAGGGAGCTATGACCATTTTGAGTTATTTTCTTTTAATCCATTAATTCATCTACTTTTATGATTACCCCTCCCTCCCTCCCCCCCCCCCCTTTAATAATAATATCAAATGGCGAATAAATAAATAATTTAAAGAAATTGGTGCAAACATGTAGCCAATGTTCTCAGAACCATTGTAGCCTTGAAACCACATTTTTGGGTATTTTTCTACATTTTACTAACTTTTTAGAGAACCAGAACACACTCTAGTA
Source organism: Oryzias curvinotus (assembly GCA_023969325.1). Lineage (NCBI taxonomy): Eukaryota > Metazoa > Chordata > Actinopteri > Beloniformes > Adrianichthyidae > Oryzias > Oryzias curvinotus. The sequence goes on from CM043714.1 coordinate 22,024,320, forward strand.
ATGTCTATGTATTCAAAATGCAAAACACTGACAGCCAAGATGAAATTTAAAAAAATCAATTTGAGTCAACAAAACTGCTTCCTACACGCTGGCCACACACAAAAAGTTCAGCTAAATGTTGGCAAGCCATGCACACATTACATAACAAAAAGCTTTGAGTCCAAGAAAACACAAGAGTAAAAGTGGCAGTGAAGAAAAGAAAACATAAAAAGGTGAAAACAAAATACCAACCAACAATAGATTCTATAGTCACCACGATGTCATAAATTCAAACTGCAATCAAATTATATTCTACACAATGACCAAGAAGATTAGACTGAAGTATTAAATGAAAATGTGAACAAAGTGATGATCACAGCATCACATAGAGAGACGACATGTGGAGAAAAGCGAGTAAAAAATAAAGCAGATTCAGTTTCACACAATCAGCAGAAAGTGAGAGTGAGGAAAACAACTATGGAGTGGTGGAGGAGGATGTGGGACAAGAAAACGGATGAATGATGGGAAAACAGCAAGACTATGAGGATCCTCAGCTTCCTGGCCAAGGGTAAAAAAATTGGATCCAGGTAAGACAAAAAAAAAAGGATATTGAAACATTCAAATTCTACAACAGGTTTTTACATTCATTTCCTAAATTAAAATTTGTATTTCAAAAAGATTCTTATAATTAACAATCAAGGATGATGATCCAAAACTTCAATTCAAAACCTCCATATTATCATTAATAGCCAGTAAGCTGCTCATGTCAAGTTAGAAAAGAAGAATTTCTAAAAACATGTGAATTAAATGTGAAAAACCTTCAGCTGTACCACAGAAATGTCTTTTGCACATCCATGATGGGTATCATTTGTGAACAATTTGCAGCTTTTCTTATTTTATGGAAGTTTTCTCAAATAATTATATAACAAGAATGTCAATGCAAAAAGACTCAATTTATAAATACAGATTTATAGTTTAATATACTTGAATATCAATTTATTTTTCAAACTTCCATCTTAAACTTGTTTTGTTTGGAAAAAATACAGTTGCTATAATACCAGTCATTTAAATGCACTGAAAATAAGGAACATTAAAAACTACCAGTTCCTAAAAAATAGATTTATTGATCTGATAAGTCAACATTGAATATTCTAGATAAAGGTCGATTTCGATCACTGGTAATCTTTTTTTTACACTCAGCACCAACAGAGATTTTAAGATACTGCCATAGAAATAAGTAGATGTATTGTACCAAACCAAAAGTATGTTTGAGGGGTTATTTCAGTCAGTTTCAGAGAGAAAATGTCTTATAAAGAAGGAGACACGTATGTAGAACATGTTACTCAAAGTCCACAAACATTTTTTAAAAGACGCACAAGTGTTTCACCAACATTATTCACAACTAAAGCTCTGTCTGCAGAAATGCAGATGCCAAAGTGGCTGTGCTCTATGCCTGGACAAACGTTCCCTCCATTACCAGCAGAGTAACTGCCCTGCACTGCCTCAGGCTCACCAAGATAGTCATCCTCACTTTCACTGCAGCATGGAGGGAAAGGATGAAAGACTGGGAGATGCAAGAGTGTCGAGAAAAGCAGCAGAAAGAAGATGAGGACATGATTAGTGAAGTCAAATGCTATGTAGACAATATCTGACTTCACATCAATATCCATGAATAATTCACCAAGAAGACAATATTTTCCAATCTACCAGTCTCTTTGTAATTCTCAGACCAATTTACAGGAGGAAGAAGGCAGATTTTGGCTGCTGTGACTTACTGTCTCGCAAGTGTGAGAGGTGCAACTTTAAATGAAATAAAAATGAGCTTTTAAGTCAGGTTACAAAGTTGGGAAATCACTGCATATAAGGGATGCTGTTTCTGACTCATTTATAGTCACTGGACCAACTGTTGGGGTAGAAAAAAAAAAATGTGGGAAAATGATTATTCAAAAAGCTAAGAAGCTGCAATGTTTTGTTAAAAAAAAAAAAAGCCGTCAGCTTCTCATTAATAAATAGAAACACTAGATGGCGATATCCACCCTTGTCACAGATCAGCCTGCACCATGCTGACTAAGGGCTGGCTGACAGTGGATGTGTGTGCGCTGGTCTACATAGATGTGTGCGTACATGTGATTGAGTATGAGGTGTGGTTGACCTTGCAAAGCTGCCGCATGTTCTCAGCTTCTCCTTCCCTTTGAGACATTGTAGTTCTTAAGAACAGAGCCTCTTGTTTGGATCCAAAGACGTGGCGAAGGGAAGGGAGACATGCTAAGGGCACCGTCAGAGAATCCCTAAAACTTGTGTGGTCAAAGTAGATGTTTCCACATCTGTCTCCCCAGTCCTCATATTCTCCTGTCTATTAAACAGGTTAGCCTGCTGAAGCGATAGAAGTGACTGAGGCTTTATGCCCCCCTCCTTCCTCTCACTGTTGCTCACTTAATCTCTTTAAATGTGAATCCACAATGTGAAGCGCAAACTCAGGAAGAGGGAGGTGTTAAGAATCCATGATCTGGCAGTGTTGCAGTATGATACAAGAAACTGCAGCACAGAAGGGGATGGGGTTGTAGTCTGTACTGAGGCAGGAGGATTGATTACAGAAGAGAGGAAGAGAGGGGAGGGGGGCAGAGGGGTGGAGGGGGGCATCAGGCTCTAAGTCTGCCTAAGAAAAATCTCCAGGGTCAGCCAATTAGATGCTAGGTGACACCAGCATCCCAGCTAGCTAGTAAAATGTGTGCCACGAGACAATCCACGCGTCTCACTGAAGGAATGAGCTCACCGGCAAAAAGGCACTCAAGGAATAAAGGGACAGAAGGTGGTAAGTAATGCAGGTATCTCTGTGTGTTCTTGTCATTCTGAACACCTCACAGATCCTGCAATAAAGGGTTATAAATGGAAATGATTGCAAAGAGTAAAAAAAAAATGATGAACCTTTAAAAGAAAATATGTTCAAATATAAAAAAAGAAGAACTAACTTTTACACACAGATATTTAACTTTCCTTTTAGGCTCAACTCAACTTCGCTTTTCACCGAATCAGTAGAATTACTATGTAAAAATGTGGCATTTTTAGACATGTGACCTTTCTCTGGAAGTCAGAGTCCCTTTCTGTTAGACACATTTTAGGCTAGTTAAATTGACTGCTCTGAACTTACGGGATATGCCTTGTGTTTTTTTCTTTTTTTTCATAGCCAAGAATAAAGTCTTGATCACAAAATCTGTTGTATAATTTGACAAATATGAAAATACAAAGGTGGGATGATCAGCTTTGCAAATGTTAAATGATTCATTGCTTGTTGGATTGATGGACTAAATTCTATGTTTGGTTTTTTTATATTAAATACTGACCTGGCAGATCAGCCAGCTGATAGCATATGTTACACACATAACAAGTAGCACAGTTTGGTTGTGGTTGTTTATGACAACTCTATCTTCTTGCGTAACCCTTGTGCTATCCTAGGCACTTTACCATTGGGAGTTGGGTCATCTAAATTCACTAGACAGTGCTCTGAACCTTTTTTTTTTTTATTTTTGTGATCTTCACTGGTTCAATGGATTACATGAAATTTTTCCACCTTTATCCACCTTTGTCATGGTAGGGAGAACATGTCAAAGTAAGGGTGGGGTCATCCAAGATAGCGCAAGGGTTAAACAGTAATACACTGTCATTTTTAAAAGCCACTGCACTCTTGACTGATTAGCTAGGAAATGTTATTTATAAAAAATAAAACATTTGAACTTTTAGTTTGCAGTGTCTGTAAAAAACATGAAATAAAGTCAGTAATTTTTTTTTTTTTTTGCCACACAGGAGTACAGAGTGAGTAGAAGGAGGGTACTTACATTCATTTTACGTGTTGAAGGGAAATTCTAATGTTATAATCAGCACATCCAGACCAAAAATAAAGAACTAAAGAACTTGTGCTACTGGGTGAAGCATTTATGTAGTTTAATTTTAGAATATACAAAATTCCCCACTGGGGAAAAGGGTACAGAGTCACCATGGGGTCACCCTCACTCCTCTAATATTTCACCTCTCTCTGCTCCCATGCTTCTCTGTAACTGTACCTTTGGGCTGAAATGTTTCCGACTGCACACTCGCACTCAATCATAAACACATAAGCTCCTTTCCACACACATACAAATCAATCCATACTTGTTCACCAACACACAATTCAAACAATGTCAGTTTTAGCATGCAATCATGGCCAGCTTGAGAAGAAGCTTCAGCTTTTGTCAAAATCTACATTTCTCAGGGTGGAGGAAAAAGGGCATCATACATTATTTTAGTCTGTTGGAAGGATAAACGTCAGAAAGCGTACAGCGTGAACCCTTGCCTTGACTGCTATTTTGGTTTAGCTGATTTGCACCTAACTGTGACAAATATTCAGGGTAAAGCTAAAGCATTGCAGACTGGACCCAAACGTTAAGGAGAAAACAACTTTAATCCAAGAGTCTTAAGCTTTCCAGGCAGGACTCGGTTCCTGATCATCAAATTCTGCTAAGCTTGCTATCTCACCTCCTGTATTTTTCCTCTTTCCTAACTCATCGGCAGAAGGAGCTTAAGGGAAAACAGCTCGGGGTGGATAATAGACACCCAAAGCTTTGTTTTTCTCATATCAAGCAGTCCTAATATTATGTATCAAAGCCCTATCAGAACATACCGCCTTATTCTTTCCTCTTCTCTTTTATTTGGACATGAAGACAATCCAATTCAATGAACCTGATCTCTCCATTCTTGATTCATGCAGTTACGTAACAGCCGCACTATCAGAATAGCGAGAGATTAGTGCAATCTGCCAAGGACAGAGATCGAGAAAAAAGATGAAGAGAGGGGAGGAAAATCTGAGGAAGCCCCTCTCAACATGACACATCAGTTCACGTGTTTTGGAAGAACACCAGGGTTGTGCTAATCTTAATTCATGGCACAACCGTGTGTTAAATGAAATGCTTTCCTGAAAACATCCGACTCTTCTGTGTTATTTAGCGACACTTACAGTTGCCAGCCAGGAAACATAGCAAGAGACAGTCTGTGTCTCCAGGTTGTCAAGGATTATGGAAATCAACCCTCATGCTTTATTTTATTTGAACAAAATCACATATAAAAGGCTGGACAGGTTTATTTTACCATTTAAAAAATTAAAAGCTTCAGGGATAAGGAAAGTGACAACACAGTGAGATGGCTTCATCAACAATTCAAAGAATATGCTGAAGCATCAGAGATTGGAATAAGCCTAGACCCCACAGTGTAACACATCTGCGTATTCAGCTTGTTTGGTTCTGATTTATTTTCTAGGCCTTGAAAAAGGCAAAGATGACACCATTTGAAAAGGAAGTTTTCCTTTTTTTTTTGTATTAAATTACAATGAAAATGATAAATAATCTTTTAGTTCCTTTCACATGTAGATTGGGGTTGTTTGTGGGTTGGTAAACAAGACACATCCTTGTCTTCTTTTTCCACTTTAGTAGAACTGCTTGAAAACCACTGTCAATGCAGCAACACTTGTCGAACAGTCCAGGGCTGCACCGTAGAAAGTCCTTTTCCCTTCAAAATGATCAACTGCTTCAGTAAGACCTGCTGCGTCATGAGCCTGAGAAGCCCACGAGGCCACCTGGGCCACAGCCCATCAAGGACGAATGAAAACAAGTCAATCTTCTGCTTCACCATAACAAAGAAATTTTAATTAGAAACAATTAAACCTATGTTAAAAATATTGACAACACCATTGTAGAGATTAAGTTATACTGTTTTTGTTCCGTTGCACTACCTCGTTGGACCCTAAAGGCGTTACCCATCCTGAACCAAAAAAGCAGGTATTTGTTGGTTTAAAAACCTGTGTTCACATTTCTATGCTAAAACTACCTTTTGTTTTTTTTCTAAATGTGTGTTGCAGGAGAACACATTGTTCACATTAAAGGTTTACCACTTTCATGATGACTTTCATGGATTTAATATGAAAAAAAAACTCCAATCCCAACCTCTAAAAGAAGTTTGTACCTTATGAAATTGCACTTTTCAGAAAAACCCCCAAAAAAATCTCACTTTAAGAAATAAAAGCCAAGATTTCAGTCAGACTGAATACCATACCCTGCATACACATATCTGACTGCTCTTTCAAAAATACGGGCCACAATCCCAGTTTGCATCTGATTGTTGAGAATGAACTCTTGACATTTTCCACAACACCTTAGCTTTTTGCCGTCACTATTACCTGCTTTCCATGTATTCTGCAACAAATCCCCACAATTAGTGGTTCACCCAGCTGCTTTGTCATGCAAGCTCAACGTGTATTATGTGGGACATAAAAACATGGTATAAAACTTCTTAAAACAGTCAGACAAAATCCATGGATTTACCAGCGTTTTCGGGAGTCAGAAGACAAATGCTTCAATGTACGTAACTGCGTTACACTTCCTTACATTTTTCTTTGTACAGAGCTTCAATTAAAATGATTAACATTTGTTTTCTACACAGGAATTAAAGCAGTCATTGCAATGTTGGATTGCACCTTCTTTTTTTTGTGCAGGTTTTAATGTCGTGATCTTTTTTCTTGAGGAAAAGTTTCTCTTGACTTCTTAAGACCTGGCGTCCACATTTGTGGACATCATCTTTCGGGTTATATTACCACAGTAGATTATCAACTGGGGCCCTGTGGCTACGTGTGTTGAAGGTTAGCTAAACTATTAGCTCAGGTTTTAATTATTGACTTGTTTGGATGTTTGTAGGCATTATTGATTTAGTATTTTTAAAAAGTTGCATTTATTGAGTGCTTTTTTAATGACTGTTTTTTTTTCAGAGACTCCAATATTTGGTATGCACAATTTATTATAACCTTTTATGTTTATTCTTGTTTGTGACCACTTCCAAGGATCATTTTCTGATCCAGCTTCCCCAAAACCCGGTTCAAATGTCAGTCTGATGAGTAGAAGTTCTGAACCAACTATCCACTAAAGTCATCAAGGACATTACCGGTAAATGTCTCTGATGCCAAAATAAAAAAGCAGTTTTAGGAGCAGATTTCTGATTTCAGGTATGTGACCTTAAATGTGTAAACTGGAGTAGGGGGTGGAAACATGGCATCAATAGTTTCCACTATGCTGTCAAATGCAAACATTTCAAGCAACAGAACAAGGTGCTCTAAGCATATTTTTCTCTTCTCCCAGCATCACCATGTCATAACCCCCTTACAGCAGCAGTTAACACACACATTGGGAAAACTTGACAGTCGGTGTGTTCTCTACCCCCAAAGAAAGAAGGCAGAACAGCATCATGTCAAGGTCTGTGAAGGTCAAATTGCAGCTCATAATTTCCACTCTTTGATTCAACAACAACCACAGTCAGCCAGGATGGTCTGGATATTTATTAATTGTTCCAGACTGTGTTGTGATTTTATTGATATATAATATAATTTCAGGCATCATATAATAGTATAACTCCAAAAGTAGGGGTAAGAATATTCACAGGACTAAGGTCTTGTGGAAAAAACAAATCATTTATAATCTCAGAAGGAATTACAATCAGGCATAACGATGATTTAATAACCTGTTGATTTAAAAACAAATAGTACTGTCAAGCAGAGTCTTCACAAACAAGTTGAGAAATTTTTATTCAAAAATGTACTAAATGTAGTTGTTGACCACCTATTAAAGTTGATTTATAAATTAAACTTAAACTCATGGCAAAGTAATTGATAGCTGTTATTATTTTATTTTAATCAGCAAAAATCTATTAATTATCAAACCAAACCCTACCCTGAAAGCATATACTGTATGCACAAACAAAAATGACTAAGTTATGGTAAAACAAATCAATACAATCTTTCAATCTACAATCTTTGAAGACACTGCTTGCTGTTAAGGCATGGAGGGTAAAACAATTTGGAGGACAGACGGTGACAAGGCTGGAATGCTGATCCACTGCTGCTTCCTCTGGCTGATGTGAACATGGAGATCGAGGACAGAGCTCCTGGACCGCACTTCCATAGCTGAACTGATGGCTGACCAACAACACAGCCACATCATCCTATGTTAGAACTGCTGTTTGAGGAAGCCTGGACAGCTGCTTTTATCTCGAAGAAGCATTTTCAATCAAAACGCTGTCAGACATCAAACGACAGAATAGCAACTCCAGTGATTTTTTGTTTTATATGTTATTGTATCATATTAGCACCAACACAAGTCTCTAAAACATTTTATATAACCTCTGGCTCCAACATTCAAGGTGAGAATGGTACTCGTTTATGATTCAGAAAATAATGACTTAAAAAAAACATACTTTGTTTGACAAAAATATGTGAAATTCATTCTCACACGCCTTGTAGCTGGTAGCAAGGTATCTCAGCAAAGCCGAGTTGTTTGATTTTATTGAACATCACAACATCTGGTGAAATAAATCTAACCAGCTCAGATCATCGTAAAAAGGTGATGATGATGTGGATTTTGCTAAATTCAGGCTTGTGGGTTAAACTAGAAATACATGTGAAGTGTTCAGTGAGTCGAGCAGAGCATGACAGATTGCAGCTTGAAAAAGAGATCCCCAGCATTCCAACAAACTACAACAGAGTCGCTTAGAATAAAAAAATCATCTTTGTAAAGATGAAATTCAACTACAATGATGTGAAAGACTAAGAATATTTGTTTTCGAATTTATTACAAACTAAAGGTGGGTTTACAAGCGACTGAATCGCGATGAGGTATAATTTGTTACATTTTTGTTTTTGTCAAATAATGACAAAATTGCCATATGTGTGCTATATTTTAGTAATTTTCCATTAACATGACTTGAAAATTAAAAAGACACGTTTTTTATTGTGTCCTGAAACACGAGCTGAAAGAATGAAAGGGGAGGAGGTCACTATCTTTGTCCCTATGCTAAGTTTCAAAGGCATGAGCCCAAAAAAGGACAGTAATAAAAGACAAATAAAACAGTGACTTTAAAGTTTTTGTCTCCTCTGACCTTGTGGCAGCATTTCATCTGAATAAACAGCGCACATTATAATAATACCAACTCGAGGTTTCACATTTCTGCCCGTCTTCATACTTCATGATCTCAGTCAGCAGGTAAATGCTTAGACCTCAAACTATCTTCAGTAAAGAAAAAAAAAATGCACATGCAGAATGGGGGTAAAATTGGTGCTGACTGGGACAATGAGGCGCTGTTCACAGCCTGACAATGCTCATTTTTCAGGAGGAGCAAACTCATCAATTAAAGTAATTTGAGGACAAAATCATCCACTGCTTAGCAGTTGACCTGTGCTGTACACTACCACAACATCGTGAAGGCAATTAAAACAACACCATCATCCTTTGAAAGGAAAACGGTTCATTTGAGATCGTGAACATTTAACAGTAAGCCCAGAACAATCCTCCCCAGACAGGGAAGGAGTTACTTACTAACCGTTTAATGCAAGGCAGCAAAGTGATGAAACAACTCTGATGAGGCGATACCTTTGAATGATATTTTTAAATAGATGCCTGAAGGATAATCCCAGCTACCACTATCAAGAGGAACCATTAAACCCCACCAACCTGACAAACTTGAAACTAAAAATGTATGATTTTATTCATGATTTATAATTAAAAGCAGAAACATTTAAGCTCACAAGATAAAAATATTATGTGAAACAGTCTATATATATTTTTTTACAGAACTTGCTATTGCACTATGAATAAAAGAAAAGATAATGAAATTGATTAATCAATTAATAAAGTTATATTTGTGTCTGAGCCAATCGAATCAAACTTTACAATAATTTTGTAAAAATGATAGAAATCAATTCAAATCAATATTGGAAACATGATAGTAGCAAAAAATGATCAAGCCATGATTCCGGTCCAATGTGTGGAAACACTTTGAATTTTGCAAAGACATGATCGTGCATTGTGGTAGAATGTTCTAATAATATTCCCTTTGGGGTGTTTTTATGTGGAAAAACAGCAGTGGGCCAAACTTTAGGAAAGTAAAATATGAATGGATTTGTCATTAATTCTTCTTTACTCATTTGTTTGTACACATTTAATTTACACTTGATTGTTTTGTAAGGAATACAAAGAATCTGGAAAATGTCACCTGCATTGTTCAATACCCAGGTATTTATCTCCAAGCCACACTGGTTGAGATTTTGGCAAAACATGTCCTAAACAATTTTAGGTCAGTGAATTGGATCGGATCTTTTAAAATGAACCAATATCAAATATGAATCATATCAGCAACCACAAGTTATTATATAAATCAAATAGTTTTTAAAATGTATTGTTACATCCCTAAAAGGAAAATTAAGCCCATATTGGAGATTCAGACGTCATAGTCATAAAGATAAATTGTGTAAACAATCAATAACTATAAATGATCTGAGTATTACAGAGCATTAATATGACAGAAAAAGTATGGACTTTCCCAGAATGTGAACTTGGGGGTGAAGGGGCTCCAAATGTTCAGATGGATGCCAAGACTACTGATCAAGGCAATGGGTGTTCAGTGACAAACAAATAAAAGAGGCAAATGCAACAACTGGTTTGACGATTTGCAGACACCCAGCCAGTCAACATGAAAATTAAGAAGTGTACAATTGGATTCATAAACTCCATCAGGCTTTAGAGAAGATGCACTGAAGACAGGATTTTCCCAATGTTAAGATCTGCTCAAAGTAAGGTACACCAGACCCTATGAATCAGAAATAATCTCTGTCAAAGTTGTACTGCATTAGCATCGTGCGCAGAATCCTCATCTCAGCCTCTTTCACACTATCAGAGCTGTAGGCTTTCCCTTCTTGAACCTCAGCTTTCACACATGTACACACTGCAAACACACATTCAGATCTGCACACAGACACACATAATTGAATCTGGTTCTTTAAACAACACCTAAAGGTTTGTCTTTTACAAAGCTTGTGAGCAAAGAACATGATGGGACTTGAACTTGGAAATCAATGAATTATGTCAGTCATTGCAGACAGAGTGATGGCAAGTATATCTCCTTAATGAAGAGAATCCAGAGTAAAGGGCTAAACCTTTACCATCAAATATTCTCATAGCATGGATCAAAATATAAAACCTCTTGTCATCTTTGAGGAATTTTTCCTCCTCATAATTCTGCTTAATTAGTTTTAACAGCCTGGATATGCACCGTTCTGCTCTACCTCTGCTCTCTGGGTAAAAGGAAGCTGTACTGCATTTCTCTTCATAACACTGTCTCTACTGCATCAGCATCAGATTGGTTTACAGCCAGCCTGGCACAACGCAGGCTCACAGGGAGGCTACACTAAAGACCCAATTTACCACCAAAACATAATCTGAGGATGACTCATTTCCATCAATGAGTTGAAGTGAAATGCGACAAACGGCCAGAGGAAGAATGGATGATGCGTCCCTGCAGCCGGTGACTGACGGAGGGCAGATTTACAGTTTACAGTGAAGCTTGCCAGGCGTCCAGCTCCGCCTGGCACTTCTCATTCAGACTGAAGCCTGCAGGTTTTCCCTGCAGTCATTACAGTGCCTCGCAAAGGAGGGGGGAAAAAATAATAAATCGGAGAAGAGAATGGTGTTGCCGAGACAAGCAAGGTTGCTGTCCTCGCAGATTAGTGTGTAGTGCAATGTGAAAACAAAAATCAAGAAAAGGCACAGGAGAGAAGAGACACGCAAAGAGAGGACCCCCCCCCCCCCCCCAGTCTTATCTGAGGGCACAGACAGGACAGTCATAAAGCATATACAGAGCAGTTAAAAGGAGTAGAAAGCATGCAGTGTGTTAAACTGTTTCCCTGCATCTGTATGCACATGACATACAAGTGTGCCAAGGAGGCTGTGAACACAGTGGAAATGACGGAGTTTCCATGTGTACCCTGGCACCTCTGACATAGCATGACAGAGAAAAAGTGGGGGGGGGGGTCTTAAAAACATTCCTGCAACCCCTCCCTCTCAACCTTTCTCCCATCACCGCACCCCTAACTACCCGCCACCTGTGCATGGTCCCAGTACCTTGCGTTTTTTATCCCGTGAGCGACTCCTCTTTTTAACCCTCTCCTCCTCCTTCTCTTTACGCTCCTGCTCCAACTGGGCTTCTAAATCCTTGTTTTTGCGGAGGTGTTTGGCGGCTTGTGCCATGGCGTTGGTGGTGAGGGTCTTGGCGCTGTTGGCGTGTCCAAGGCATAAAACGCTGGTCTGCGGGTGACAGCACTGTGACTTCTACCTGGTGTGGGCCAAACACTGCTGCTGTACGCTCCTCTGTGGCCCTGCAGAGTCTGCGAGCGTGCTCTGCCTTTCCCTCCTCCTCCTCTTCAGCAGTGCAGTCACACACACACCCCGGCGATCCTCAACCGTCTGCTGTGGGATGCTACTGCAGCGCAGCTCCCTTTCTCTCACTCCCCTCCCACCCTCTTGCTTCGATGCTTACCACCCCCCCCTCCCATCTCACTTCCTTTCGTTCATTTACTCGGCTGCTTCTCTCTCTAATCTCATTCCTGCCCGGCACAGACAACAAGGGGTTAATAATAGTGAACAAACAGGTTTGCCTTCTTGCCCCAGGGTTCCTCATCTCTGCATCTTCACTCATGTTGGGGAATGCTTTGACTGTCCCACTACCTTCCTCACCAACGAGATCGGGGAAGAGCATGAAAAAATTTCAAATCAAAGATTCTTTTTTGTTTTCTTTTTCTGCCTTTATTTTTAGTGTTTACAGATCTGCTGTGTGCCAGTATGCATGGAATCACTTGAGTGCAAGGAAAACCCGTCATCAGCACAGCCAATCAAACCATCAATCATACTTAGATGCACACGCACGCACACACACACAGCATGAAAGCACTGGACATAAAAAAAAAAACACCAAAGCGCATGGAGGAGAGAGAGGAGAGCTGCTACTCGTCTACAATCTCACTCTCAGTCGCCTTCCTCCTCCCTCGCTACTGTTCAGATGCTGCAGCAGACAGCATCGGTACCAATGCAAAGATGTTGGTGCAGTGTGCACATTAGAGTCAGTCTGGGAGCTATAACGGGTTACTTCATGCCACTTTCTGACGGTTAACTGTAAAGCACTATCAAGAAAAGATTTGCATCTCTGATGTTCATTTGGTCCAGTTGGGCTTTTTCAGATTATCCATACTTTTATATCCAAGAAAGAGATGTTATAAATGCATATATCAATAATAGAATAAGGTTACAGATAATGCACAATATGCCAAAAGCAAGTACACCGAAAAAGAGTGCTAATGGAGTCGGCACCTGTTTACTTGCTGTGCCTCCCTCTGGCTCTTGCTCCCTTCCTCCCCTCCTGCTCTCCTCTCCTCCCTTTAAAAGTGCTGACGCAGGCAAAAAAAAATCCTTTAACATCTCTGTTTGCCTGGCTCTCCATACATCACACATACAGTTCACACTGTTACTGTAGACGTAAAAACACACACATATATTGTACATGCCAGCATGTGCTTCAGTGAACGCCTACATGCATTCACAAAAAAGCCTTTGAATCGTGTGATTTCAGTATTCTACAGTCATGTCACATGCATTTATTTTTAAAGATCTTCAAAGAAATGGTACAAAAGTATACATCATTCGGGGTTATTTATTGTCCCATATTTGCAATACATATTGATGATTTTAATCAGCTAAATCACTTCTTAAAGAAATAGTGTATAGTTGACCAAGCTCACATGTTCTTTTATTCTTATGAAGACCTCAAAGGTGTTTTCAGCCGAACAACCGAATTTAACTTCTTATCTAGAACAGCCTTCTGCTCAAAAATCTTTTCTTTCTTCTGCACCACCATCAAGGCTTCCCCTGATCAGATAGCAGCCATCTGTATACTGCAGAATACTAATGAATTTTAGTGGTGAAATAGCCTTCTGTCTGGCTTTTGCTACTATACAAATCACTTGTTCAAGTGGTCTGGCAATGACACAAACCAACACAAATACTTATGGTCTGACAGCTCTTTGGCAGTAGATCTGTCACAGTATTGAACCCCCAAGGGAAAGTGTCAAAATGAATCACCATGAAAGCATACTGCAAAGTTTATAAGAAGTTTTGCTAAGACCATGTGCCCATTGGAAATATCCCTGCTAATGGATAAATGAAGGGTTATCTTATCTTAACATTTAACAACAGCCTTCTACCATCTGTGAATCTTTCGTTTAGGAAGAAGCAAAATAAAAACATTGGTATTTCAGGTGTATCTTAGCATTAAGAAGCTAAAATTTTTGCTAAATTAAAAATGCTCTTTTTTCCCTGTGGTATTACTTACCATAAACAAGCTGCTGATAACTGGCCACACCAATCCTGTGATCTATGTGAGCAGTGATAAGTCTGTTGCAGAGCTAACAGACAGCAGTATTTGTATCAAAAAGCTTTTTCAAGTCTTTTCACAAAAAACATCTTTTTTTTCCGATTTATTTAAAGGATCTTTCAATTGGGCTTTACTGTTGATCATATTCTTAAAGTCCAACTCAGAAAAAGGTTTGCAAAATCTCATTAAATTATATCACTTAAGGTCATTGTCGTGCTGCAGCCAAGCGTGCAGTGAGACCGCACCAAGGCTGCTTAGAAGAAGAAAAGTTCTTTCATTTTGGCTGTGTAGCAATTATTTTTGGTGGGAACTCTCCATTAGCTACACATAAAGAAGAAACAACAACTTAGGAGTCCATACTGGATTTCTAAGACAAACAAGTCTGGTTCTTCTTTTTGAAACATATGAAACCCCCCGGAAGTTTGTATCTGTTCATCTACTGTGATGGCCAGCAGCAAATGGATTGCCATTGTTGGCCTCCTGCTGGTCACCTTTACTTCAAGGTTCAAGATTTAAGATCAACTTTATTAATCCCTGAAGGAAAATTTAGTTGTAGTAGCAGCACCACGGAAATAGGGGGTTAAAGATAAACACAAGACACAAAATATACAGGGAAGAAAAGAGGAAAAATAAAATAAAATAATAATGAAACAACTATACAGTCGAAAAAACTCTAGAACTCTCAAAAAATCTTATGTATATCCAAGTCTGCCAGATGAATCGTGAAGTCTAATGGCTGATGGCAGGATTGACTTCCTTTATCGTTCTCTGGCACAGCGGGGGTGTATAAGTCTGCTTCTCAGTTTGTCCACCTCCCTGAAGAGAGGATGGGAGGGATTGTCCATGATGGTCCCCAGTTTAGCCAGTAGTCTGTCCCTCACTACCTCCTCCAGATTGGCAAGCTTGGATCCAATAACAGACCCTGCTTTTTCTAATGAGTTTGTTCAGTCTGTTGGCGTACTTTGCTTTGATGCCAGCACCCCAGCACACTGCAGCAAAGAAGATGGTGCTTGCCATGACAGACTGGTAGAACATGTGGAGCATCCTACTGCAAACATTGAAGGACCTGAGTCTCCTCAGGAAGTAAAGTCTGCTCGTGCCCTTCTTGTAAACCGCCTCAGTGTTAGTGGACCAGTCCAGTTTATCGCCCAGATGTACACCCAGGAACTTGTAGGACGAGACAATTTCCACATCCGTCCCACCGATACAGACTGGGGAGAGCAGAGACTTTCTCTTGCTAAAATCAATCGCCATCTCTTTTGTCTTTGCCACATTCAGCTGCAGGTAATTTTCCCCAGACGACCTGACGAAACGCTCTACGAGGCTCCTGTATACCTCTTCCCGTCCATCTTTCACACACCCGACTACAGCTGTGTCATCAGAGTACTTCTGAAGGGGACAAAGCTTCGAGTGGTACTGGAAGTCAGCTGTGTAGGTGGTGAATAGGAAGGGGGAAAGCACGGTTCCCTGAGGGGCTCCTGTGTTGCTTATCAGGGTGTCAGACCCACAGCTTTGCAGTCTCACAAACTGTGGCCGACCTGTCAGGTAGTCCTCAATCCACGAGACCAGGGGGGCAACCTGCATCTTCCCTAACTTCTCCCTCATCAGTCTCGGCTGGATGGCGTTGTGTGTTGGTTCCATATTTTTGGGGGGATTGAGTTACAGATCACACACATCTTCAAGTGTAAGTATATTTAGACATATTTAGCTCACACTCCACCGCACACTCACATACCTGCACCTTCAGTATCTTTGCTTATTAGTTTTTTAAACAAAATCTTCTGGTTTTTAGCATGAATTCCTGTACTTCTTGTGCAGGTTTGGGGTGTTTTCTTAACAACCAATAATGCAGCAATATGAAAATGTATTAATCATGCAATATTAGTATAAACTGACAAAATGATGTGCAAATTGTGATAGTGCTCTTTTGTAAGATGTTACTGCTGACATTCAATTTCTGTTTGCCACTAAGTGCCATTGCTCTGAGTTACACTGAAGAAATAAAACTTTAAACTGCTGTCATTACAATTTGGACACTGACGAGGGTTCATCCACTCACCACTTGTATTCTGTAAAATGTCCACGTCCCAACACCTGATCAAGGAGGCTCCAAGATGTCTAAACACCTCAACCAGTTCCTCTCAATGCTGGTTGATGCCACTCAAGCAGTCCTGAAAAGAGAGGGTTTTCCTGCCAAATTATATAAAATCCAACCATCCACAAACACCCTAGTCTTGAAAATAATTTGTCACCTCAAAACATATTTGACAAAAAATCTGTAGAAACATCAGCTGATAGGTCATTTTACATTTTAGGACCATTTTACAGAGGTTAGGTGAAAATGGTTGAACATGGAAAGAATACAAGTCAAAGATAATATTGATGTAAATTTAATGACAGCAAGGCTGCACAAAAATGGAGAGATCTCTTTTTTACTGTACAATACAAAGTAGGAGACAGTTATCAATTCAACATGGATTACTCATTTAGCATCAATTCACAATCAAAATTATCAAAAGCCGAAATTATAGGCAAAAAAAATAGATTATTATAGATCCATTTATTATTTTTAGACTTAATTGGTATGGCAAAGTTTGCCACAATAAGGAAAGAACCAGTTCCAATGATTTACTTTCAGAACAACTACTCTATCCTATGCATTGGTTGTTGTGATAACAAGAGACTCCTCTCTAAACAGGTAAAAATCCTGGAGAACCAGAAATCAGAGCTTACAGGATCTGGTATTCCCACCTGACCTTTCATTCCAAACCAGGGCTCCAAGCACAAGTAAGATCTGCCCTTTTTTATTTTTTTTATATGTCTTGCAAGTAGAACTCCTAACATTCATAGGTGGTCCCGCCTGGAACACAACGGGACAGACTGTGTAGACCTGATGGGGGGGATAATGCCTGAGCTCTTTTTAGCGTGACGGCCAGCACATTAACCGCTCCATTGCTCTTCTAAAATCAGTGGATGGAACATGACAGACCTCCCACCTCACCCAAACACACACAAACACAGGGTATGTGATGGGATGTCACAGTAACTTTTAAAACCTATATCTAGTCCAGAAGATAACACCAATTATTAACTAATCTATCATAACCTTCATTTGCACATTTAACTGATTAGTAGCTTAGAAATTACATTCCTCTGCATTATGACTTTCTTTGGTACAAAACCGCTGTTTTCATTCAATTCCAAACCCGATTATCTTTTCATCTATTCTAAAAGCATTGCCAGTGGTCTTTTAATCATGATTATACAATTTTTAGGCAAAAACGAAGCAAAACAAAAAAAACAGTAGTTTTCTAGGACATAGTTTCTGCAGAACGGCAGTAGTTCATTAGAAATTCACCACTGTGTTGTGGGCGGGACAGTTGGCTAGAATTAAGCCTGCTCTAATTTCCGTTCATCCATTTGTCTTCACTCTCTCCCACCAAACAACAGGCCTGCACTCCCTAATCTAACATTACTTGTGCAACAACAATGGCGAGCAAGCAATATTGGAGCCATCCAGCCAAACATCTCTGAATCAGATCTTAGCTCAGACGAGGAAAACGAAGACGTACATGGATGCATTTGTCTGCGAGTGGATGCGTCAGAATGGAGCGGAACCGAGAGCCTTTAGCCTGTCGATTATAGTTTGTATTACTAAATGCTTTATCCTACTGCATTTATTCGTCTGCCCCTGATTAACAATGAGTTGAATAAAGACTTAATCAAAATATGTAATTTTGAGTTTAATTATCTTTATACATGTACTCCATTATGAGTAAAATGCAACAAAAACATATTTAGTACACCAAAAACACGATGTTTATCAGAGTGGGTCTTCAAAGCTTATGACGGTTTTAAAAAAAGTCCTCTCTGGGCAAAAATTGAACATCACAAGTGAAAGTCTAAATAGGTGCTGCTGCATTTGCCTGTGCTGCTCATGTTGAAAACTGCCCATCATTTCCAACAGTTTCCAGTGTGCTTGCTGGCATTGCTCCACACCCAAGAGTGAGATACAGCATTTTGCAAACCCATGCAATCCTCTGCACTTTACACTAAAGCTTCGAGTAGAGTTATCTTAGCATTCATGTTAGTCACTCAAAGCAAAAATTGAATCGGGATGAACAAAAAAAAATGTTCTACAATCACAGAGGTAAGAAATATCACCCTTTACAACAGTATGAATTAAAATGAATAACAAGGAGCAATGAATTTCCCTTCTAGGGCTAAATCATTTATTATACATGACTATAAAAGGTATAATATACATTAAAATAATAAAGCTCTGAGAGAAAAAGCAAAATTGCACCCTCTACTGACGAAAAGGTCCCACTGTAACCTGAAGGGGGAAAAGGAAATTCATTGTATAGGTTTCATGTTGAAAAATGGCAGATACTGATTATGGTCATTTTAAATGCTCTTATCATATGAATACACAATAAAGAAACAAACTTCAGTAAAATCTTAAAAAACAAAAATCAAACTATCGTTGAGGCAGATGGGAGACGTGTAGCAGAGCCTACAGCAATCCATACAAGTGATTACACAATGGATCATCCCACCCAGCATGGATGACAATTTTGTGAGGAAAAGTACACACACACACATTTTCACGTGTACACATAAAGCTCAACCCTGCACTGCACCACGCAGCCAACTCAGAGCAACTCCACAGGACTGCACAGCTCACTGCTGCTCCTGAGTGAAAACAATGCATTCAGACATGTTCCACTTCACAAACAATGGGAGCATTTAATAATTTTGCAACCATTTCATTAGTGTAAACATCTGTTTACGGATTTATGATTTTCATCTTGACGAACCCAGAAAATAAAACTCATAAGATGCTACAGCTCTTTTGCAAAAATGTCTCAAGCAGGTCAATCAATAACAGTTATGCAACAATAGAAAAAAATCCATGCAGCCTTTTAAATAAGATACATACTGTATATATACAAACTACATTGGAGAATGAAACAGAAGCACAAATGAAAAGCAGATTATTTTAAACAAAGGAAGCAATTTGAACAAAAACATTTTCCCCAAACAGGACCAATGAGGACAGACTTAAACATTAATGAATATTGGAAGCAGAAAAATATTGCACTCTACATCTGTTAAACCCTTTGAGTCCTCAGGTAAGAAAGGAGCATACAGAGAAAAGATGTAATGCTGTTGAGTCCATATGTGAACATGGTAATAATGGAGCAATTTTATAAGTTTCTCAGGGATCCCCACCCAACAAGGACAGTTAAATCTTAACACTGCAATGCCTGCCAGAACAGCACCACCATTACTATGTGCATGAAAGGTACAGTACATGTTTTTTACCCTCTAAGGAAAATCAAAGCTTAGTTATAAATGAATTCTTAAACATTTTAAATTTCAGCTTTTTCACCACTTGCTGATTAGTAATAATTATGTGCAGATCTATCATAAAATACTGCTTCACCCTGAAAGCCTTGAAAAGTAAAAAAAAAAAAAAAAAAAGGAGTCATTTTATCCATATGGATTAACCTTGAATCATGAAATACGTTTTAAATCACACAAAGCAATTGCAGGTTAATAATAAAACCTAACAGCAGGTGACAGAGAGACAACAAGGAAGCTGCCAAATATTAGGCAGGTCAATCAATTAGCAGCAATTTGAAATGACAAATAAAATCACAGTTATCAAAGTTTGTTCACATTTTTTAAAGCAAAGATGTGAAGAGAATTTTCTCATTACTTTCATAACTTTAGAGATTGTTTACCAACTAGAATACGAATTTAAACTAGGGGTGGGAAAAAATTAAAGATGTGGCAATAGATCATCCCACTGCTCTGTGCAATAGCAGGGTTGGTCTGGTGCAGCCAAACATCTGTGACAAATGTGTTTATGGAAGGATCTTAAATTAGGAGAAGTGAAGAAAGGACGAAGGAAACCATCCAGTAAAAGATCAATGTAAAAAAAACGAATAAATGGCCAAAGAACAACAAAATATGAACTTGACAATAAAACCAAGTGAAACCCAGGTCAACAAAGTAACAAGACAATCTGATTGTGAGCAGTTCAAACTGCAGTCTTGATAAACAGGGTGCAGCGAAACAATGGGAACCAGCTGTGGAGATCACTTAAACCCAGATGTTTACAATTAACACATGAGGAGAAGCAAAACAATAAACCACAATGAAACTAAATGCAGAAACCTTTCAAACTAAACAACAAAACTGTGAAAACAGAAACAAACTAACAATTCTGCATCTGTATTTAGAGGAAGACAAATTATTGCAATATTTATCACTTTCCAGCATCACTTGTAATAGATATGAAGAAAGTTGGAGTAAAAGTTGATAAACAGAAATCAAAAGGTGACAGTAATATCACTAAAAAGTTCCTTATCTAAAATAATGTATTAAATAAGCTCAATGTCAGCAGCAGTTTTACAGTTTGTAGTAGTACCTACTATGAATTGTTGCATAATCATTCAAGTTCCACCACAATCATCTTTTGATCTATCATAAAAGCGTTCCCAGTGGTCTTTTAATTATGATGATGTCATTTTTAGCCAAAAGGGAAGAAAACCTGCGTTGTTGTCCCAAGCGAATACATCAGAATGGAGCAGAGCAGGGAGCTTGTGACCTGCTCAGGTTTTTCAAACTGAATTTGTTTTTGTCTGCTCCCGATTCACAACAATTTGAATAAAGAAATACTTGGAATCCAGTTTAAGTTTAATTTTCTTTGTATGTGTTTACATCATCAGAAAAATGCCACAAGAACGTATTGAAAACACTAAAAACCTAACTTCCATCTGACTGTTTTTTTAAATATTATAGAATGGCTGTATTGTTAAATGATTACAGTTTGCTGTGAAGTGAACTGTATTTCCCATTACTAATTACTACCAACAAAACATAAGCACAAGATAAAAGTGAGTTTTGACAAAATAAAAGCATTAACATAGGATTCCTTCATAGGAAAAGTCTTCATTTTAAAAGTATTTCATGTCATCACTGAAGTTACTTAAAAAATAACTTTGTCTAACATCACATTTCACTTTAAGTGCTTATAGTTTCCAAAATTCATTTGTTACTCAACATTTTCCTGTCCAAACATTTGCATTGTGGACCATGAGGAAAGCATATTAATTCAAAGATATTTTTTCTTTTGTGTTTCTCTCTCACACACACACACTCACTCACACACACACACAAGCACACTCTTCCCCTCTGCTGGATCTGCACCAGCAGAGACAGCACCGATTGGGAAAGCCATATGGCAGGTAACAAACCAAGGGCAGGCTTTATGACAACACTGTGCCGTGCGGGCTCTTTGCTGCTTCATCCAAAGGCTATTCTGACTTCGCTGTACCTTCTAGAGAAGAATGCAGACCGCATATCAGCGTAATATGCTATAAGAGTTAGTAATGCTGCAGCGTCATCATCTCAATGGTGTGAACAGATTCTGAGAGGGAAAGTGATCACAAAAGCAGGGAAACTCACTGCAATCAGGCTGAATAAGAATAACTGCTCTAGCACGTCCATCAAAACATTGAATCGTAGGCAAAACCAACAGAAAATGATGCTCTTTTCATCCTTAGAAGACACAAACACATAACTGCTGTAGCCTCTTACTGCAAAATAAAGCTTTATTTGCTGCAGTACGAAAATGCCTCAATTGTAATCATTTGCTTTTGTAAAGAACCTGAAAGGAATCCTGAAAGTGCAGTTGGCAGAAGCAGGGCAAAAATGTCACATATGTCAGATGATAAAAACGCATGTAGTAAACAGGCACTGTTCGATTTTTCTAAATCTCTTCTTTCCAAATACCTGTGAGAGATCAAGATCTCATCTGATTATAGCCAGATCATTAAAAAAAGACCCGCTTTTAAAATAAGAAGTGCTGCATTTTTTCACGTTGGTCTCTCCCTAATAACTAAATACAGGGAAGATGAACAGTGAAGGCTGCAGTGTGAGCCTAAAATGAAGGTGTAGGAGTTTATCTAGTGAACTTCTGCCATCTAGTGGCATCCCAGAGCACATGAAGTCCAACTGCAGCAAAGTGACCATAAACAAGCAACTCTGACAGAATTAGGGTCAGAAAACATCATACATTGTTAAAAAAATAATTAAGTTTATGCACTGGTCAAGCTAAGTACGCTTATCACCGATGTTAAGCCTCGTTTCCACTGACCAGTACGATACTGTCTGTTCTGCTCCATTATAAAATGGATCCATTAAGTCAACCATGCGCTGTGACGATCCAACTTTTAGTGGAAACCTGAATTGCCGGGGCCATTCTAAACCAGACTGGACCTTACCGCTTGGTATATATATAAGGTTATATAAGGTTGTTCACCTTTTCACATAAACTATCAGGGGTCGCCACAGTAAACCACCTTTCACTGATTGACATAGGTGGTTTGGCAGAGTTTTGCCCTTCCTGACACAACCTTATACTTTCAAGGCGCAGGGAGACCCAGATAGGCAGCAGCGCAAAAGGTCTTGCTTAAGGACCTACACTGGATTTTGGCACATTGCACGCCCTAGAAAGCAAACCCAGGTTTCCTGGGTTAATATGAAGTTTTGTACAAACCTTGGAAAAACTTAAAATAATGTCTATTATTTTATACTAAAATATTTTCCTATAGCAATGCAAGATCATTAATTCAATCTTAGAATGAACTCTACCATTCCATAGCCAGGACTGGTGTGATGTGGTCCCTTTTCTCTGCTCGAGCCAGAGCGCCAGCAGCTGCTTTCTAGACCATTTTGAGACAGAAAAGGGACAAATAGCTGATTTTAAAATAAGGAGTTCAAGTAATCCAGCCAAGATGTCACGAAAGCGTTGATTACTGTCTCAAAGTGCCACTTAATCTAAGCGGCTTCACCTTTAGCAACTGCCAAAAAAAGAAAAAGCTAGACTTTAACAATCAATTAAAAGCACTGTCCATTTGTTAAGATTTACAACAGATTGTTTAAGATCTGAAACTACAGAACCCAGATCAACTGTGGAGGGCTCACATGAGCTGCTTGAACCAAACACCATCACTTCCATCTTAATGCGATTCAAACTTAAGAAGCTCAAGGCAGTCCAGTCTTTAATGTCTTGCAGAAATGACAAAAATTTAGGGCCAAACCAACTTTTTTAATTAATTTTAATTTTTAACACCTGCTATTGCCAGCATAACAATGAAGGAAAAATTAGTTTTTTCAGACTAAAAGTCAGTGAAAGGAGGTACAGAGGGAATTAAAGGGGTCCTTAAATAGAACCCTGTGGAACCCCAAAGCACAGTGAAGGAGAAAAAGAAAAAGATCCACAAATTCTCACATGTATACTGTACCTGTACTTAAAACAAATGTCATTTGATAACTTCTCAGGTGTCAGAAACACTTTTTCAATCTGGGCTGCTTGGTGAAGAGGCAGTTAATGTCTCATAACAAAGGAGGTGTGAGGATGGACCGCTTCTTGCTTTAGATTTCTTAAGAATACTAAGGCCTCTCCCTGTGAACAATCGCTTTTCAAAACTCAAAAGCAGAAACAGACTACTTTGGGACAGTGAGAGGAAGGAAGCAGCACTCTGAAAAAACCCATTCAGGTATGTGTGCAACAAACTCAACACAGAAAGACCCCAGCTGGAACATAAACCAGGAACCTACAACAGCCTCAACCACCAAGAAATGCAACTTTTCTTTGCAAAATGTTTTCTTTTTACAACACAGTTAAATAAAGTAGAATACAGTTTGTGAATACTTGCCTCCAGTTTAAATCACCTAATGTGTTTTTGAAAAGTGCCACACCTCCTCTTGCTAAACAGATGGGCTTTGCCGTGACTAACTTAGGATGTATTTAGACTGGAAAAGTCCATTGGTCCAGACTGAGTCTGCTTAATTTGGTCCGGATCAAGTCCTTATTCTTGTGTTTGGTCTGTATTCAGACTGCTGTCTACTGCACTTTTATGTTCAGAAACAAAGGTTATAAAGAAAAGCATGTGATTAAAGATCTATTTAGTCGTTGGCCAAGAATTACAAGGGCGGGGCAACGGAACAAGAGAAAGAATAATGGAAGTCCTCACTTTTCAGTGCTTGTCAGGATAGTTCACTTCTTCAAACTTTACATTTCACAGACCAGTTTTGAACGTCTGTATCAAA
The DNA here is from genome assembly GCA_023969325.1 of Oryzias curvinotus. Classification (NCBI taxonomy): domain Eukaryota; kingdom Metazoa; phylum Chordata; class Actinopteri; order Beloniformes; family Adrianichthyidae; genus Oryzias; species Oryzias curvinotus. The sequence continues at coordinate 22,048,692 of CM043714.1, forward strand.
GTCAAGTACAACCTTTTTTACTTGCTTCTTTGGTACGGCTGAGGCATGCTGCAGGGGGGTTACTGAAGAGACGGCGACTATGAGGATACGCTGATAAGTGTTTGAGATATAGATTGTCGGGAAAACAGTGTGAGAAGCAACATGTTAAACGATGTATTTCTGACAAAATTTCAATGAGTTGGTGTTTTTCATTGTCATGGTTGCTACGGTCCCTCTCAGTTTACATCCAACTTAGGCCTGCACAATATACCGCAGATTTATCGTTATCGCAATATCAAGCAGTGCAATATCCATATCGCAAAAGTCCGCAAAAATCGCAATAAATGGTTACATTAAATGTGCTAAAACAATCTTATGGCAGCTTGAAGCATTTAAAGAATCAAATAAATCAATTTATGCATATGACCAATTGGATGGACCCTTTCACGTTGATGACCAATCAGAAGAGCCCTTTTATCTTAGATGTTTGCCTCCTACGTCAACAAGGGTCATTTGGAGCATAATTTTTAAACTGTTGCAATGAAATGGTAATGATGTTTTTGGTTGTTTTGCTATTTGTTTATATACCGCAAACTATATCGCTATCGCAATATTAATCACTAATATCGCATATCGAAAGTTTTGCTTATATCGTGCAGCCCTAATCCAACTGAACCGTTTTGGTTCAGTTGTTCCCCTTTGAATACGGAGCCTATTCAGACTCAGAAAATTTAAAGCAATCCAAAGCTAAGTCTGACTGAAAACAAACCGAGACCACTTCAAAAGATGGGTCAGAGAGCAAAGAGCAGTTCCTAGCACTGGACCAGGGTCCACTTGAGTGTATTCAGACTGAAAATTTGCTCCGGATTATTGGAGGGAACAAACCCTGTTTCACCATAACCCTTGTGCTATCCTAGGCACTTTAACATTGGGAGTTGGGTCATCTAGACCCAATAGACAGTCTGCTGAATCTTTTTTCTTGAATGATTTGTGATCTTCACTTCACTCTCCACCTTTATCCACCTTTGTCATGGTAGGGAGAACACATCAATGTAAGGGTGGGGTCATGGGATAGCACAAAGGTTAAGCAAACTAAATGTGTCTTGTCTGAATACACCCTCAAGACGTGATGTGAGTTTGTTAAATGACCACTAGATGTCAGACTAGAGTAACAGGTTACAACTCCAAAACAGAGACTGAGGATGAAAGATGATATTCAAATATCAGGCCAATTGCAAAATTTACAGTTTTAATTTTTAGCTTTAGATGTACTGTTGACAGTATAGGCAATGGTTTAAGTCAAACTACTCATAAATATACACACACAATCTATTCACAGCTTTTTAAAACAGGGAACAATGGTACAAAACCTAAAATAATAGAAATTCAAACTAATTATCGAAATCATCATTTAATTTCTACATTATTCAAAACAACAGATTAAAACTTTCTGCATTAATTTAGTCATTTGGGATTTTATCGGGCAAAAAGGATCCTCTGAAGATGATTTTTGATCCAGAAAACCTAAAAAACCCTGGGTTAGGGAGACAGTGTTGTTTCATTCTACATAGGCTGCAATGGTAAGTGTATTATATAACGTTCCTCTTTACATACTCAGCTCCTGAGGTTTCAGATGTATCCCCTAAACACAGCCACCCCAGAATTATTTCAAAGTTGTTTATTTTTCTTTGAGGCATTAATGCAATTAAAATTTTATGTGTAGTTTTTCCGAAGTTACTAGAAAATATTCACAAATGCATATTTACCAAATGCCGATAGTGGAGACAAATGAGATGATAGATGAGATGTATATCACAAGTTTTCTAGTTTTGCTACAGCCATAACCACACAGCGTCAATGCATCAATAGGGATCTTTTTCTTTAAAATAAAAAAAATAAAAAAAATGAATAATATATATCGGCTTATCTTACTTTTGTCTATCTTGATATTTTACGGTTGCAATATTGTGATTTTTGTTGTTAGTAAATATGTTTGAAGGTTAAAAAATATAAAAATATATTAAAAAGAATTTCTCATAATCTGGCTCTAGGTACAGATGCAAGAACTTTCTTTCTTTGTGTTGTACTGTGTTGTAAACTCTTTTTCTGTGTTGTTTAATAAACTGTTATTTTACTCTCTCTATTGTGAACTTTATCACATATTCTAAAAAAGACTAAAAACAAAAGAAAAAAGAATTAAATACAGTTAAATAGTTTTCTATTGCAACCTTCATTAAATAAAATAGTTTTAAAATAATATTAAAGAAATGGGCATCTGAATGAATCACTCTTCTTAAAACATTTCCTGAACTAAATGAGTTTAGCTGAGCAGACCCAGAGATCTTGCCGTGAGCAAAAAAAGCCGAGAAAAGTCAACAAGTATGAGAGGTGAAGGACACAAAATTAAGAGAAGAAAGGAAATAGAGTAGGAAGTGCAGAGGAGGAGGCCGGAGGCTGGTGTCCCCCCAGCAGTCAAGACACGTCCCTGTGGGTCCAATTCCCTTCCTCTTAATTCTCCATCCTGTCATTCCTCATCTCCTCCTGAAGCCCACATCTTATATTTCTGTGTGTTTTTCTTCCATAGTTCCTTTTACATGGCCCCCTTCTTTAAGGAAATTATTCCACCCTCCCTTCATGTCTGTCCATCTTATCCTCACAGGTGGCAAAAGAACACAGACTCAGGAGCCAAGAAGTTGACCCACCAACAAACAGTTTAGTGAGCATAAAGCCAAAGACAAGAGCATCTGGTGATGCAAAACAAAAAAACTCCACCTTGTGACACTACACCCTCTGTGAGACGTTAATGCAATTACTGGTTATCTTTTACAAGGTGTAACTGAGCCAAAAAAGAACTAGTCCCCACTATGTCCCAATCTGCTCCTTTGGATGTACAGCCCGCCTCTTTCCACCTGTCTCCTATTCTTCCTTTCTAATCAGGCGTCCCTGCCAATCAATTTGATTGCCATGACAACATTTCATGCAACGCCCCCTCCAAACACTGCCGCCACCAGCCCCTATAAACAAAAACAAAACAAAAAAACCAAGCTAAATTCCGACAGCTCAGGATTGATGAGGGGGAGTGCTGTCAAAGGCCAGAAATTAGATTAGGATAAAGCATGTGCATGTGCACACACACATACACACACTCATGCACGCGCACCCACACATCCTCATCACAGCTCTGAGGCAGCAGGTGCTTTTGGGTAAACCTTAATTACATGATCTCTGATTTCTCTAATTGATATGGTAATGACTATGTAATTAATGCAAAAGCAGAAATACCAGCAGCTCCCTTAATTAATGGATTTATTTGATTAGATATCCTGCAAATTTATGCAGGCTGCTATACAGCAAGGAAAAAAATAGTTGTTTGTTAGTGTTGCTACTACTGACATACCATGAAAACCCTTACTCAAACACAAACTTGTGTGAAGTTGATAGAAAACCAATCACCAACTGAAAATATATGCAACTTAAGGGTTGGTGTTCTACATCAGTTCTGAGCAGATAGGTGGCACTATTGGGCTACTTGCTAACTAGCTGGCATGTATGATTTTAAACTATTATTGATAAAACAACAGTTAAAAAAGTTTTATTTAAAAAAAATTGTTTAAGAAAATATACATCACAGCTTCACCTAAGGAACAGGAAATGTTAACCCCCTTTAGGAGATTGTGGAAATACATGTATCATCTAAAGATTAATTGAGTCAACTATAAGTTAACTACTCAATTCAAGTGAAAACATGTGTGGAGTCTAGAGTAAGTTTGAGCCCTGTGCATTAATAATATCTGACTAATTTTAAAGAATTCAAATTACCATTATGTCCCTTAGAAATATAGAACATGTCCCCAAAAAAAATGTAAAGTCACCGCTACACTTAGGTTGTGACACTTTAGGGGCATCACTAAACTAACACAGTCCATCAAAATGAGGTCTGTGTTAGAAAATTTTGAGAATTTTCTGTGTCAACCACTAATTAAATCAAGTGAAAACACGTGTGGAGACTAGACACACGTGCAAAAGCGCTGTAAAATTGTAACTATCAGGAGGTTTGGCACTGAAGGTGTTGCTGTTGTTTGTTTTCAATTCACTCTAAAGTTGAATTTAAAGTTTTATTTTAAAAATAATAATAATAATAATAATAATAATAATAATAATAATAAAAGAAAAACAAAAAGAAAATCCCCTAAACGGTGTCACCTGAAAGTCACGTTTGGAGAGTATTGAAGAGGCTCCCGGACAGCACAGCAGTAATGAATGGTGGAGAGTTAGTTGGTTAACTAACTTACCTCTGAATAATGTGTTTCTTACGGGGCCGCTCAGGCCACGCTTGATGGATGGCCTTACAGAAGCCGGGTCAATTAGCCAGCCTGCATTTGCCTTCATGTAGCTGCAGACAGCATTGGGAGAGCTCCCACCTCTGTCACGCGGCCTGGCTGTAATTAATCACCAGCGCGAGGCCTTCTCACCTCACGCAGCCGCGCACTCAAACAAGCGATACATACATTTGGCCTAAATTACATCTGTATTCCTCTAATCCGGCTAATTGTCAGTATATAGAAGACATAAAACGCTCCCTGCCAACAGATCTGCCCCACTTTACTACCCTCAACATGGGTAAGTGCTGTGAACACCATCACAGCTAACGCCAGAATTTTCAAAATAAAATCCCAACTTCAAATATTAAAGTTGATTTAAGATTGAGATTTTCTTTTTTTGTATTACAGGCTTCATTGAAAGCTTATTCAAATGACTGGTTCATTTGAAGGGATGTCTGTGTAATGAAAAATTATTTGAAAAGCAAATAAAAAAAACATGTTTTATTGAAGGGTAAAAATGCTTTCCCATCCATGAATTTGTTTTTTATGCAATTTTATTCTCTTCATCCTCAAAGAGTTGAATGATTGGGAGTCTGGAAACATCCCCGTGTAAGCAAAACTCACTCCTGTGGTCTGGGCCAAAGTAGCAGGATGACAGATAATGTTTGGGTTGTGGATATATGTGTTGTTACTGTTTTGTGTGTGTGTGTGGGGGGGTGTGTGTGTGAGTGTGTGTGTGTGTGTGGCGCTCATGCACTAGATTTGAGCCCATGTGTGTGCATTAATTGTGAATGCTCGTGCATATGTGAGTTTGTGCACATGTGTATTTTCTGTTAGTGGTGGTCTCCTGGGGCAGCTCTGTGTCTGTCCCATCTGCCACCCCACTCTACTGACACCCAAGGGAATGGCAGGGAGAGAAAGGGGGGTTTCATTTTGGGGAGGGGAAAAAAAGAAAATAATCGGGCTCCATTGGTCTAATGGGCAACAATGCAGCTTTTACTGATGGGCCAAAGGCAAAGGACACTGACTGCGTTTGTGGAAGCCAATCTACCAATCTATTTGACAAAACAGCAGGCCACCCCTGTCAAGCTCTGCTTCAGTATACGTAATAAGGCAGCACACCCCTGAAATTAGGCCTCAAATAAGAAAGGGGGTGTCTTTTAAGCACATGCATGCAGACACCACACATACTCGGGGCTAATGTCAGCCTAATGCCTGGCCATGCTGTGGCCGCAGGGCTAATTGGGTATATAAACACAAACATATCCCTTGAGAGGGAAAAAGGGAAGGACTATTTTATGCACCTTCCATTGTGGGGGAACACAATGCTTCAACTCCAAGAAGAAACTCATCATATTTTAGCAGTTGCTATTATGAAAGATGACACGCTTGTGCTCTCATACACCCGGCAGCTGGATGCTCTGATGTGAATGTGTGATGTGGAATGACTCGGTGGCAGGTGGCATCTCATGCTGTCTTTATACAAACTGTGATCAGAAAAACGGTAAATGGCACCGCTGCGCTCACGAGAACACCAACAACAAAACAGTCATGTGAAAGTGGAGCATATGGCTCCTGCACCACTGGGCAGAAGGAGCACTCAGCAAGACGAATGCTTAGGTGCTGGCAACAACGCTGACTTTAACTTGTCAAATTAACAGCATATCAAAGGAGAGACAAAAAGAAGGATGCAGGTGCCAAGTGTTCTTTGGCGGTGACACCAAGAGAATCTGCGACCATTGCAGCAGAGGTCAGATCAGACACCGCCCAAGTGTTTCAAGTCCACGTCTGTCACTGTCACCGCTGAAATACACTTTGCACATTTACAAACACTTGGAGTTTGAGTCGGTGCAGACATGTGTCCACTGGGTACCAACCAACCCCCGCACTGCTTTGAGGGCTATGTTAATGAAACAGTTGCTGTTTCCTGGCATAACATTAATTACCCGATCAAAATAGAGTGGGTAATTAACTGCCCTTCTTTAGCAGTGCTAATTACATTAACAGAGAAGGGCCACAGTCAGAGAAAGGAGAGGAAGAAAAGAAGGGATGAAGCGGTACCTAACAAAGACAGGGGGGCACAAGCCCTCCAAGTATACATATGTGTGTGCGTGAGTTTTAAAGGAGAGGAAGGGGCCGTGTTGGAGGGAGACTCGTGGTTCTCACTTGGGCCCCCAGAGGCTTGGTCCTCCGAGAGAAGCAGGCTTATTGGAGAGGAGCGAGATAGGAGGAGCGGGGGAGCGGGGGGCCGGGGGGGGGGGGGGGGGTTGTTTATCTTGACATGCTCTACTCAGTCTTTTACGCTCGCATCACAATTAAGATGCTGCAGCTCATCAACTATGTGTACAAAACAAAGTAACAGTCTGCACGAGCACACAGGTGATGGGCACAGTCAAAAATAGATCCAGCCACACCTTGAGATGTGGAGTGAACCTTGCAGGAGAATCTTGATGTACAGAAAATGTAGCTTAGACATTGCAGTGCTTTTAAACAGCATTCGCGGTGTAAAATAATTGGAAAAAAACTCAGTTTGTCCGTTTATTGTTTTTTTGTTTTTTTATTTCGACCACAAAATATAGTTACACCTTAAAATTTACAAATCACATTTGCACCAATAATTTGTACTGTTTTTAAAGAAAGATGGCTTTAAAAAATAATAATAAATTGCTAATAATTATTTAAATAAATAAGATTAACCGTGTTCTAAAAAAACAAAAGTTGCACGTCATCTACTCTTCGTTTTCGTGTCCTGAGAAAGCAGTTTGTGTTGTGATGACAAAATGAATAATAACAGTAAAAACAGGGTAATAAGGGTCAGAGTTCACCTCATGCACCTGCTTCTTTTCTTTCAAGCTGCTGTGCTTATATTTTTCCGTACTGCATAGTGACTTCTCTCCTTGTACTGGGTTGTGACATTTTGAAGACATCCGGAAAAGGCTATAACTAATCATGTATAAATTGGAAATGTATCAGGCGGTTGGTGTACAAAGCATGCATTTTAAGTAAACTTTAAGGATAAGGCAAACTAACATTTCCTTCACACAAGGAGCCACAATCTTCTGTAATTGTGGGCATAAAGTTTGTATTTTGCTACAAGAAAACCTACAAGTTAGGATGTTTTCTTTCCTTACTGAAAAAAGAAAATCTCTCCGATCATTTATCAAAGTTACTGCCAATTTCTGAAAAACTTTGTGTCAACAATAACTGGAAAAAGGACCACTTTGTAAAAACACATTTATATTATTCCCTAAACTAACTATAATAAGTTAAATTGCTTGTTTTTAAATAAATCAATATATGAATTTCTTTAGTAATAACCCATGAGAGAATGGTTTTACCCTTGACAAACCATAGAGATTAGAAAAGAAAAAATAAAGGGACTATTCTTCTGGAATGTAAATTGACTTAGAAAAGTCTAATACAAAAAAAAATCTGTCACTAGCTCACAGATAGTGGTACACACATGCCTTTTAAGGTGTCCGTCCTCTAACAAAATAGCACCCTGCTTATTGGAGCAGTTGTCTGCCACCTGTCAACTCTCGGATCAAGGTTTGTGTAGATCCTGAAGCTCTGTGTAAAATCGGAAGTCTTTTTCCTTTTTGTTTCCTTTCTGATGCTGCACACAAACAGCTGTCGTCCAGTTCAGTCTGATGCTGCTTGCTGAGAAGTGACTCTCAGTGAAATTGTTGGTTGAGTATTCTCCTCTTCATCTAGAGTAGAAGGCTCCTCTTTGGACTTTTTTATTCCTTGTTCTGTTTATCAGTTTGGATGAGAACGGAACTAAGATTGACAGCTGGGGAGGAAAGTTATACAAGAGCGCTAGAGATGAATTTCCCATTTTCTGCGCCAAAATAAGGGTTAAATCAAGCAGTGGTCTGGGGCAGAGTGGGGTAGGTGCTTTGCTACATCGGGGGAACAACCAGGCCCATCATCGCTGGAGAGAAAAAATATACAAAAGCCATGATTCAAGCCTGGCAGGTCTTTCATTATTGTACATCCAGCAAGCGTTTTCTGTCTGGTTCAGTAGCTTTCCAGTTTGTTAGTAGAGGGGGTTAGACTGCATTCGTGAGTTCAGACAGCGGCGTCAGATAGTGAGTTGGATGACTACCTCTGAAGCTGTTCCCCGCTGAAGCGGGACAGGCAGGGGAGGGAGAACCTTGGGGCCTGAGGACAGGAGCAAAAGCGCTCTTCTGTTTAGCAGCAGAAGGGAAGGAGGAGAAAGGCAAAAGAGATGATGAGGAGCTGGAGCTTCCTGGTATGGTGGGGCTGGAGGGCATTACTATGGAACAAAGGTCAACAGTCAATGTTAAACCAGAACTTCACAGAAACAAATTTAGCATTGTGATGAGGAGGTTCTTACTGTATGGAGAGCTTGTGGGAGAAGCACTGCTGAAGCCAGGAGATCCTGGAACTCCTAAACTTGTCATGGGGACTGTCCCATATCCTCCAGTCATTCCCCCACTGCTGCCGTAGCTTGACTGCTGGGGGGTGGAAGCAGATGGGTAACCCCTGGGAGACAAGCTGCTGGGGTTTCGAATGTAACCTGGAAGAGAAATACAGATTCAGTTACATTCTTCAGTTTGAATACAAAAAACAGGAGAACAATTTTTGGAATAGCTCATTCACCTTGACTGCTCTGTCCTGGCTCCCCAATGCTAACACCTAGCTGGGAGGGATAGGAGCCCAAACCCATGACGCTGCCATGTGCTGGGGAGCTGGGTAGAGCCTGCAGCTGGCTGTGAGGACGTGGGACACTGTAGAGAGCCTCAGCGATGTCAGCGGCACGTTTCAGCAGCATGTCCTACAGGAAATCAAGTACAGCGATCAGCAACCCTTATGGAATGTGAAAGTATTAACTGCTACTGATGGGCTGACAGTGGGTTGCTGCTGTTATTCTTGCCAGCAAACAGGACAGCGGACAGCTCTAATTATTCTCTAAAAATGAGAATGTGTGAGCTACACCCAATTAGGCCATTAAGTACAAGTTACTCATACAGTTCTGCTGACAATTTTCTGACTTATTCTGTTGCACTCAAGTGTTTTCATTTCATCGGTGGACTGAGAACCTGCTGCCAAACAACCAGGTGTCTGCCACAAACTAAAAGTGCAGTGTCGTGTTTCCATATTGTTTTATTTAATTGGCTTTATCCTGACAACACAGCATCACAGTCCCATGTAAACTGGTCTGACAAAATGTCTTAACAGTAAACCTTTACTAAGCTAAATTAATTTAAAAAACATACAAGTACACAAACACAGGCTAATTGAGCTACAGCTTTACAATTGCCAACTCCTTTTTACTTTTGTCATGAAATTTGAATCGATCAAGAAACCTTCTCTGTTTACCTGATTACTGTGTGGATTTCCATACAGGGCTTCCACTAGATCTGCTGCTCTTTTCAGGAGAATCTCCTGTGAAGTAAACATTCTGTTTAATTTATTCCATAATAACACAAGCTGGACAAGTCTATGACAATTTATCACCTTTGCAAGTTTCTCTGGATCACCAGGATGTCGAGGAATCACTTTCTGAAGGCGCTGGAAACCGTAGTCTATGGTTGGCTCATTAAGTGCTGAAAAAGTATTCAGTGTGTTAATCACAAAATTTTCAAAACCTCATATCTGTAAAGTCTCTAATTTTGGTAGACTTGGAACAAAAAGAAAATGATGATGCAACGTCATACCTGTGTAAATGAAGCGCCCGGGGGCTCCCTTACAGAACTGCTTCGATTTGTAAGACAGTGTGACCTCCACGACCCCCGGGATGTGGCGAGGAGGCGTTTGGACTCGTATAGCATGTGGAGTGATCAGCTGAGCATGAAGTACAAAAAAAGAAAAACTGTGTCACAAACCGCCCTATACATGCTTTGTAAATATTTACGCTCACAAAATACTTTGGTGAGATTAATGTGCTGAACGTGCACATAAATCATCCAACGGTGAGACAAAGCATATGTTGTGTATTTCATTTCAAAATATGTACCCTCAGTCAGTGAGATGTTCCAAAGATAACTCTTACCTCACTCCACACTAGCATGCTTCCAAACACCACCTGCAGCCCATCGAAGAAGTTCTCCCCGATGACTATGACCATGGCCCCGCCGGTGGTCCAGCCCTCGCTAGGACTGATGGCTTTGATACATGGCGTAGCTTAAAAGGACAGCAGAGCATGATTTACTCAAAACAAGATGTGCCTTGGTTAGGAAAACATCAGGTCAAGGCTTGGTATTGTTGTGAGGCTGATAGCAAAGGTGTGAAAATCAAAGTTCAGTTTCAAATTCTGATTGTTTTTTTAGCAGCTGTAGGTTATTTAGGTTCATGATGTAGCACAATCCATGAAAACTTCAAAAAAAAAAAGAAAGATCACTGACTCAAATCTTAAGGCAGCTACACTGGCAGGGACAAAAGTAAAATGCAGGACACATACGTTTGTTTTTGAAGGTGAATCTCACATTATGGTAAAGTAAAAGGAGTTTTGTAATTTTTGTTGAAAGACTGATTAAACGTTTACAATAACCATGCACCTTTACCTTTACTAACTAATCATACATACAGTTTACATAAAGAGACGTGTGATAAATCTTTTTGATGTTTTCTTTAAACGTCCCTTAGCACCACTGAAGATGCCTGGAATGGCTATTAACAGGACTATGAATGGACATTATGCAGCTCGGATACATTCTTCGGAAAAATTTGCCCCATGTTCCTAGGTGTGAGTGACGGCAGAGACATGTAATAAAAAGAAATCAGATGAATGAGGTGTTGCTTTAGAGCAGCAGAGAGTAGCCTTACCGTATTCCATAGTATTCTCCACAGACTCTCCTGGCTCCAGTCTTCGAGCTCTCCGACCATGTTTTGAGTTGTTGTGGACAAACATGTTGTCAGACACGGCGAGGACGTGGCCATCTACGCTAACGGTGCTTGATAAGACCACCTGGACGAGAAGAGCAAAGAGGGAGCACACATTAGAATGTGTGGAACATAACTGTGGCCAAAGCTCTGGTTACTCCTTGGGAATCCCTGAGCAACTATTTGTTTCAAGGATTACGTTTCTGAGACACATTTTCTGAATCATTTTTCTCCATGGTTAATGTGACATCGCTGGGATTTCCATACGGTGTCTGCATTCCAGGGATGACACAGAACATCCATCCCTCATCTCCTCCTTTAGCTTTCCATATGGCCTGTCCACTGCCTCTTGCCTAACATTTGATTCACACAGCATGCTGCAAACTTGTTGTCTCCTACTAATCCCACAGTGACACAAAACATATGGAACAAATCCACTATTTAAGCCAACCGTTAAAGTAGTAAATGATTTATGGTGTCTCTAATTTGATTTTGTGGCTGTTGTATGTGTGAGTTCCTTTGCAGCTATTGAGAGGAAGCATGGATGTAATGATACTTGTGCCTTTATATATATCTATATATATTCATAAAAGGATCTGATCACCTTTTAACCTTCAGATGAAAGTCTTAGGCCCCCAGGCTCATAACTTCTCAGCATGTGTCACAAGAGTTAAAACAAACATGGTGGGAGATAGAAGGAGCAAGAAAGAGGGGAAAAGACTGAGAGAAAATGCCAGACTGAGGCCTCTGGTGCTGAAAGACGGTAGAGGAAGTAAGGCGGGAGTGTCCCCTGTGACCACTTCCTGGGTCATAGAGCATGACCTCCTTCATCTGGAGCCAATCACTCTATTCTTGACAACTTCCTGAAACACCTCAGCCCATTTCCTGTTCTCCAGCAACCCCAAAGATCAGGTCTCCCACATATCTAACTCTTTTCGTTTGTCTTTCCATCGCTTTGACTTCTTATTGATTTCCGACTTTCACCTTTAGTTCCCTCCTCTAGGATCCCTTTTGCAGGAAAATTTTTCCAAGGTAAGGTATGTGCTATGTTTGAATTTGTGATTAAATGCTATTGAAAGGTGAAAAAAGGGGATATTTACCAACTTCTTTTAATTTATTTTATTTATAGTGCCATATGATTGTGCTGCTTTTTTCCAGCAATGTACATACTCACATTCACAAAAGTGTTCTGCTTTTTTGTACCTGAAATCTCCTCATATCCCTTGGGTTTCCTGCTGTCTTCAGACAATTCTGGTTACATTTCAGGAAAAACTTCAAGAAAAACCTGAGAGGGCAAACAAAAGGGCACACATTAAACATCAGAAACAAATGTTAGACAAGATAAATAAAATCCCATGAGTGATTATTTGCCATCCTGGAAAACAACAACATTCAAGTGAGATGTTGTTTTCCACAGATACGCCTGTGTTCATGATGGAAGTTGTGTTATGTTGTTGTGGCTCTGTTAACACTCTCAGCTAGTCTTTTTACCTGATAGTCACCGGTAATAGACTTCAAATCAAGTAATGAGATTTTGAAACACAGAAGTATGAAAAGTGCTGCAATATTTCCAAGCAAAGCTGCGACACTGATGTAGGCCAGCAGACTCCAGGGATTCCCCCAACAATGTTTTCAACCCCCACCTGGGATTGGGGAGGGAACCGAAGTAGGGACAGCCTACGGAGAATGTGGAAGCAGAAGGTGGAAGGACGAAGGTACTTATAAAAGCACTTACACACTTCTGTGGATGTGAATTTTGTTTTCTGGTTAGAGTCTCACCGCATATTTAAATTTACATCTCATTGGAGTTGACAGTGATTGCGATAGCCTTTGCTGTACCGCAGAAAACCTGAAAAGCTGGAATAAAAAGGAGGAAGGGAGACTACGGGGAGAGACTCCAAGTCCCAGGTGTACAGGGTTCGGAAACACAGCCAGCTGCCATGGCAACACAGCTCTGCCGCAATCCCAAAGTCCCAATGCTGAGAGGCAAAGACAGGAATGGGAAAAGAAGGCAACAACATGAGCACATTCCATCACTGAAATCCAGCAAGAACATGGAAAGAGGCTTTACAAACCAAGAGCTTCTTTAGCAGGTGTGGATGAGGCTAAAGAGATTCATTTAAAGCCAAGGGTGAGGAAAAATTTAGCAGATTTGCATTTAAAATGAAATAAATATAGGCTGTTTTGTGGTATAATTATGGCAGATTATTCAGTTCTCCATTTCACTTCCATAAAAATGCGTCTTAGTCCTGATTTATCTAAAACTCCACTATAAATCAGCGGTGAAGTGGAACAGAGTACAGAGTACTCAAAAACCGCTCATTAAAATACTTGTAGCATATGCTAAGTCACTGTTGAATATTTAGGTTACACTTCTCATGGAGATGAATAATTACTTGTTTATATTTCCAACTTTAAATTTATGTTGCAAAACTGAGCAATGAATCAAAATAATCTTCAAGTCTTTAAGCTTCATTCTTAGATTTTCATTTTTGGAAACAGTCCTCTTTATATCTCAGAGGAAAAAAACACGTTGCAGTTGCAGTCATATTTTCAGCCTTTTTTGATGCTTTCAAAATTTAGCTTTTAACACTTATCTGCTCAGATAAAATACAATAAATAAGTAAATAAATAAAAATAATAAAATAATAAAATTTACCAAAGCTACAAAGACAGAAACAAAGAATCCTAAAACTTTAATCCTCCTTTCTATCATTAATAATCATAAAAGTGTAAACGAGAGCAAACAGCTCTACTAAAACATAACTTTACTTTTACATTTAAAAAAAATCATTCATATTGTTTTTAGAGAACTCAAGCACAACTCAAAATACTGCTTACTTAAGTTTTAAAGTCCCTCTCCAATCAGTTTTAATGATAAAAGTACTATAAAAGTGTTTCCAATGGTCTTTTACTAATTTTTAGCCAAAATTTAAAAAATTTACAGAATGGCAGTAGTTCATCGGAAATTTGCCTCTGAGTTATGGGCTACTGGTGCAAAGTTAGCCTTCCCCTACTTCCCATCATCCATCTCTTCACACACTCTCCCACTATTTTACAGTCCTTACAATCCCAACAGAACATTAGCGGTGCAACAACAATGGTGAGCAATACTGGAGCTATCCAGCCATACAGTTTTGAGCGAGATACCAACTCTGTCAAGGAACAGGAAGACGTAGATGGATCTATTTGTTTGCAATTTTTTGAAAATATTCTTTCCTCAACTCCGTATTCTCAACAATTTCAAAAGAAAGAGTTTGGGGAGAAACAGAGAGTCTTTACGGATACTTGTTTGGATAAGATAACCCTTTAGCATTGAGGGTTCCATCCATCCTGATACAGTCACCTGAATGCTTTTGTTATGATTAATTAATACATTTTATTTACTTCTTGTCTCCTTTTATTCATCTCTCTTCTAGTGTTTAAGTTTGTTGCTGGCCTAACATGACAGATACAAAGATATTTTTAAAGCAAAAAAGGGGGTAAACACAGACAACCACTATAACTTGCTGAATAAAAATAAAATTAATTGTTTTAATGGTTTTTTACACTGATAAAACCATGCTTTAAAAATATACATGTCATCCAACCTAGGTAGTACTTTCATAGCAATGTCTAACCTCTTTTCTCAGAGAACAGGTGTGAGGGGCACAAAAGAGTCCACTCCTGTGAATTATCAGGATCAATATCTTTACAAGTTAGCATTTCAAGCTAATGTCTTCTTAAATTCTTCCATTACTCTCATTTTTCCACAAACACTAAGATTAAAGAGAAAAAAGCTGCAGAACAAGGTTTGACTTTTTTGGCAAGTTTCAATCCCACCCACATTGTGCTCTCCATAACTCATCTTAATGTACCTTTTTTTCAAAGGGGAATTCCAAATTGCCCCCAAAGCAATGAATCCCCCAACAAATTCTAATCTCTCTCATTTTTCTTCAGCTTTTACTCACTTTTCTTCCATCCCGTGTGAAAAGGACCTTGTTAAAACTGGTTCGGTTCCAAGAGCCTTTCCATGTTTTCTCTTTAAAATATATTTGGTCAGTGGACAATCAATATTACTGTTGGCATAAAAATATTACAATTTACCAGTGGGAACCTGGAAACCTTAAAACTACTTACATCCCAGTTCTAAATGAAGCCATATGAAAGGACACATTCATGTGGTATGACTTTCCATCTTTTCTGAACTCATTGTTGTCATACATGTGGGAGTCATGAATAAGGGTTATCAGGATTAAAAGTCCTTACATAACAAATTAATCACACAATGAACATTATTCAGTTGTTTATTTAATCCTGTGTGCAAAAATATTTTTTAGGTTGTAGAATATTACATCACGTGACTTTTCAAATATCTTTCACAAAGTGGACGGTTATTTAAGGGAACTCAAACTTTATTGTTCAGTTTTTTCTTTCACAGTTTGCTACCCGCTTGTTTACCAACTGACAGGACAAATGCCAGTAAAAACCAACTTAAGAAAACATCTAGCATCTCCATGATCCATCTCAGCATCCATCTCAACACCTTGTTACTCATTTCAGCATCCATCCCAGAATCTCCATCATCCATCCCAGCATCTCTATGATCCATTTCAGCATCCATCCCAGCATCTCCATCATCCATCTCAGCAACCATCCCTTCATCCTTTCCTGGCATTGTGCACTTTGATCGGGTTCTTGACCTTGTTTGTTGACTTTGTCTTATCATTCATTGTCCACATGGTCTTTCCTGCATACATGCGCACACTAAAGTGTCCACATATGTGCATACACTTTCATTATAATGACAACACCCCCCCCCCCGCTTTTAGTCAACTTTTCAACCCCCTCTTAGTTAGTTCGGACGCATACAGCTGCAAATGCTGAAATTAAAGCGAGACATTGATGCATATATTTGCATGCATTAGCTGGTTCCCCCTGCCCACTTAACATGCAAATCTCCCAGCCCCGTCGCCTCACACCTTCTGCCACACATTCATTTGCTGAATTATAATTAGACTAATCTTGCATAATTAATAAGAAGTCGAGGACCCTCTGTTTTTTATCCCCCTTCTCTATTGTGGTTGCAAAAGTTGAATATTGCCGTTGTTTGTTTTCGTTGTTTGGGTAAAATAACACACTCACACATTCTCATCCAGCGACAGCAACATTGAGGAGAACATGCAAAGAACCCATTTGATCCTGGAGTCAGCAGGAGGTTGAAGATAAAAGCTGTTTTCAAAGAACTCTGTTGGTACAACTGTATGCATGGTTAGTGAATTGTATGTTAGACACTCATTCATTGCATAATTTCTTAAAACTATGAAGTAAGGAATGTTGGAAATGTTGGAAATGTTGTGAATTATGAAAGTTATAAATTAACTTTTGAACCAGCTGTAAAAAGATTAAAAAAAACTTGTAGTTGGCTAAATTTAAACAAGTCAGTGTTTAGAAATAAGAGTTTTCCAGTTACTTTAATCTCTTAACAATAAATACAAATATTTTTTCTTTGTATTTTGCATGTGGTCATCAGTATAAACCACGCTTTGTAAAATCTTCACATTTAAATCATGAAAAAACAAACAAACACCCAAACCCAGAGATCATTTTACACTGTGGCACCACAGGGAGTATGTTTTTTTTCCCCTTTCTGTCTTCACTTCAACAGCTCTGTCAGAGCCTTCAATCCCTTTTGTCTGCATATGCATCAGTTCCCAAGACAAAACACGGGCCTCGCTGCAGGAGTCCAGCATCCCAGTAGCAACTACTTGCTTAACTAAAACTAGTTCAATAACCTAACAGAGAGTCGTGACACTCAAAACAAAGGGCTGCTAGTTATTTTTTTAAAGCTTCACTCTTTAAAGCGGGTGATGGGTTTCACAT
The DNA here is from genome assembly GCA_023969325.1 of Oryzias curvinotus. Classification (NCBI taxonomy): domain Eukaryota; kingdom Metazoa; phylum Chordata; class Actinopteri; order Beloniformes; family Adrianichthyidae; genus Oryzias; species Oryzias curvinotus. The sequence continues at coordinate 22,065,704 of CM043714.1, forward strand.
TTCTCAGAACACGGGGCATCTGTTACACATAAGTGTTTCTCGCTCTGCTTTACATATGGCTCTAATCATGATTTGAGCACCTAAGCTGGACAAAATATTTCATTGGCATTCATCAGCACTAATCACTGTTGACTTAAACTGCCTTTTCACATAGTCATAAAACACATCACTCTCTGTGCTGATTGTAAATACAGGTTTACTGTTGGTGGTGGGTCTTGATGTGGTGCTAAAGGTCTAATGAAGAGTGTAAATTAGCAGCAAAGCTAGATGTCTTTCTACAAAAGGGGAAGCCCGCTGTTTTTCTGAAGCTAAATTGAGCATAGAAGCTCAATTTGGTCATCAAAGATCAAAGATCCTTAAGTTTGAACTTCAGAAAGACATAGCGTAAAGTAAGGAAGGAAAACGGGATGTCACAACACAAAAAGGCAAATTTTTGAGTGGGGGTTTGTTTTTTATCACCTCCAAATGTGTGACTCCTGGCAAATATTCAAAAACAACAAGACAGGGAAAATGAAGAAAAAGAGACGGACAAAGGAAGAGAGGAGGAATGTGGACGTCCTGTATGCAGGGCCATCACTCATCAGGCATCCCCTCTATCTCAGCACACCCCCCCAGCCGCCACCCTGAAAAAACAAAACAGTGTCCTGACATGGTGGTGGAAGGGAGCTGGAGGGAGGGCTGGAAAATTAAGAAACCAGATGTGAAGCATTAAAACATACTGACATGCTAAGGGGGTTTGCTCTGCCACGCTCACACAATGAGAGCACTAACTCATCCAGCAGGCCGAAATACATGTGTCGTACAAAGGCTGTGCAAACCCCATGCACATGCATGAGCTCGGAACCCAGTGTACACAAGCAGGCAGCTATTTGTACACAACTGGTCTCTTTAAGTATAAAAATGAGCAAAATTGTTACTTAATATCTAAATACTCCACGTGTAAGCTGATTTTAATAAAATATGCCTGCAGAGGGTGAAAACAGGCTGCTTTCTTAGATGAATTAGTGTAAATGCAAATAAATACATATATCATCATATATAAGTGTATGGATGTGAATTTACATACCCAGGTTGGGGAGTGACAGACGGTGATTTGTTTACCTCCATGAGGAGAATTGTGTTTGGGGGATGTGTATTAGTGTGTGTTTGTGGGATGGGGGCAGGGGTGGAGGTAGGTAATAAATACCCCTGGACCAGGGTCTCCTGGCAGACTGGAAGCTAGACTGGTCACCAGGGTTAACACCCGGGGCACACGACCTCTGACACTGCTAATGGGGCACAGAAAACCCTCCACGAACTGATACCCCCGCTGTCGCATACCACCACAGGACCTTTCACACCGGCCCTCCAAGTCTACTCCCCTCCTCCTCCAAAAACATACAGGGATATCTGTGGCATCAACTTCACTCCTCCAAGCAAGCATACCACTGACAAAGCCGTGTTAGAGATCTGCCTCAAATCACGTGATGTCTTTACCATCAGTCATCCAAAACGGCATTTTATGTATTTATCTCAACTTATACAGACAAATAAACCTTCTTCTTATTAGGAGTTGAGCATCACCTCTATAATCTGAAGAAGTTTAAATGCAATCCATGCACACAGCTGAAGAAGAATTTGAACTACAGTTAACTCTTGGGTAACCACTAGCAAGAAAAAGGAAATTTTACATCTCAAAATGATTAAAATCTTACAACTGTAACAGCAGCTGTGTGAAATATAAAAGGACAACACTTTTACACTGCAGTGACTACTCTGGTTGAAGCAAAGTCATGTTTTTTTATTTTTTTATTTTGTAAAACATCATGTATTTTGTTTTGTCTGGCACTTATAACATTGATTGTTTTTTTTATTCATGTTTGCACTGATACTTCTGCAACATGAGCTCAGCTCTTGTTAACTGAGCCTACAGTGCTTTGCTTCATGTATTGGTCTCTCCGTTGCCTCCCAGGCTGGCTTCACCTCTGCAACCTCTGGCCAAATACCCCCCCCATACCTCTAAACCTGAGAACTGTGATAAAGCCAAACATTTTCACCGCCAGCACTGATTTATTGGGCTTGGTACTGCTGTAAAACCTGCAGGCATGCCACCACAAACCTGAATGTGGCACAGAGGCTCGCGCAGGACAAGCATGCTAATAGAAAAAGGTGCACGGGGTTTTCAGCAAGGCATCTCCTGGGTGTAAAAAGTGTTTTTCTGCATAACCTCTTGCCTGCTGCTAAATGTGCATTTCAACAATTTTAAATGAATTAAGGCTTCAGTCTACAGAGTTGAGCCAAAAGCTTAGATTGCCTCCAGAGCTTTGCCACATGGGACTGCATTCACTCTGCCAAATAGATGGATATGGATGGGTATTCAGTCTGGAGAACATGAATTCACAACCAGGACAGGGAATAGAAGTCCCATCAGAGGCCTGACCTCTCCCAGCATGCTTGGTGTGTCCTGTGGGACGAGGACTCAAATTTACTCTCACAACTGTCAGATGGAGACACGCAGCACCCTCAACAAATGAGTAGATTTCAAACACACCGGGTCGTCTGCAATAAAACAGCAGCCTTGTTACCTTTTCAGTACCCTTTCAATCAATCAGCCACTAATCAGTCTTAACAATAACGTGTGTATCAAACCCCGACCCAAACCTTCCTGTAAGAAGAACAATGAATGTGGGATGGATGCCACAGAGAGGGAGATGAGAGGAAAGAGAAGCAACAACAGAAGGAGAAGAGATGTCTTCTTAATTAGCCAGTAATGATAAGATCTGACAAACAACATCTGTTTCCTGAATGAGGATGGGGGGGCAAAGAAGAGGTTTCTGAGAGAGAGCTAGAGAGAGGTAGCGGAGAGGACATGAGTGAGAGAAGCGGCTAAGAAAAGTGTGAAGCCTAGACAACAGGGACCTGCTTGTAAGAAAGTAAATGGGGAGTGGAGGGGATGTGTGTGAGGGAAGGAACGCTGTGTAGCGTGACATAATAGAAGGACGGAGGATGAGAAGTATTACAGAAGTGAGAAAAAGACAGACAGGGGAGGGAAATCTGACAGGGTTGAGGGAGTCGAAGAGCCAGGACGAGTATGACAGACAGAGGAAGGAAAACAGATCAAACTGAGAGAAAACAAGGTGGATAGACAGACGCAGTAGAAGGTGAGCTGGATAATAGTGCTGGAGGAGGAGGAGGAGAGAAGGGAAACACAAAGAAACAGGAATGGAATCACTGAGGTCCAGGGTGCGGTAATTTACTGCCCATGGCTAATACACAGCAAATGTGTGGGAGCCGAGGAGTGTGAGAGAAGAACGGGAGCCGGGTGGTTGAGGGGAGCTGAAGGGAGGCCAGGCGCGCTATCGGGGCTCTCAGCATGCCTGCTGGGAGCCTGTCAGCAGTCACATCACCCCCTGCCCTCAGACCTGACAGATTCATCAGGACCATTACACACACACACACACCGTCACATACTCACACACTGGCACTCACACAATTGTTCAGTCACTGTTGTCCTCAAGCTTTTCATGTGGTAAAGCATCCAACACTTGAAATGTATCTATTCTTTAGAAAGTTTACAGTCAGAACTGTTTTGCCCAGTTTAATGCACAACTTGAAACATTTAACAATCATCCCATTTGTTTTATTGGATACATTTCTTGTCAGAAAATCTGAAAATTTCTTATCATTTTTACAAAAAAGGGTCCCTCAGTTTGGAAAAAGAAAAAAACATCAGCTTCTGAAAAATGGTGTCTAAAAAGTACACAGTGAGTATTTTTTGGTAATTTCCCAGTGATTAAGGAAAAATGTGTTTCTAAAACTGCAAAAATACAAAAATAACTATGTCTTAAATTAGAAATAATTAGAAAGAAGAAGTTGTCAATTTTGCCTCCACCGAAAAAGGGAAATTCGCTAATTATTACAATCATTTTAATTTAAAACATGTACCAGGTTATGTTACATGCTTGGATGGCATCAAAAATTATTATCTGGGTTTTTAAAAATACAAGTTGCAATGAGTTGATAGAAAACTTCAATGTAAAAATGACATTTTTTCAATTTTAGTATAATAATCCTGCATTTTAGGAGAAACTATGTTGCACCAAACTATCAGTGGTCCATTTTTTATTTAGGACATATGCCAGACATGTAAATAAGAGGGTCTGAAAAGGTTTTCAGAAAAATAATAATTTTTAGAGAATTCAGCCTTTGGAAAGACATCCTGTCTGTATCCTAGATCAACAAGAAGAAAACGAAAGGTGACTTACGGGGGCTGCTCCGGCACCAGGGGGCATTGTTAAGTCATTAGTGAAACTTAAGACCATAATGGAGGAGTTTGACTTTGCCCAATCACACACATACACATTCAGGCACACACACAACTTCCTAGCTCCTCCCCAAGCAGCAGCATCCAGCCAAAGAAAACAGCCCTTGTTCCTAAATACAACCACTAATTGGCCTCTGACTCCAGGCCCACCCACTAACACACACTGGCACTCATACAAACAAGAGCCTAACTGCTCTGATAGAAAATCCTCTTAAAAAATAAATAACAAATTCAGTGACTTCATTAAAAGTAAACTTGACAAATAAACACTTCTTCATATTTACTTTAAATTTGAAAAGTGCTTTATACAGTAAATCACAGCAATCTGCCCTCTTCTGATCCACTGAGTGCCCCTACTTAATCCCTTCGCTGCTCAACCAGAGGTGAACCCTATTAGCGGTCAGATAAATGGGAGGTTTTGCCCCAGCAGCTCTGTGAGAGCAAGACCGTTCAAAGTGCCATTGAGCAGCAACTCAAGACTTCTAATTTCCCCCATGCCCCCTTGCACCCCACCCTCTCTACAGGTCCCCCTGCTGTTTCTCCACATCAGACCTGTGGTAGTTTGTTCCTATTTCCTCTCAAAACAGAACTCTGCTCTTTCTGCTCTCTGGCTCTCACTGGCCCCTTTGCAAACTCTCTAGAAAAAACAAACCAGGTCGACTCCTTGTGGTGAGGTCTGAAGCCACAACGGCTGAAGAAGAGCAAAGGTGACTAAACACAAACTAAGCCCATAACCTGCTACACATTTTACACTTCCTGTGTACAGAGGAGTTTAGGACCACACTGCAGAAAGTAGTTTGATGAAAGGTCCCTGAACCTCTGCGGTCTTAGTCAGGCTCTTGACATTTGAAACGGTACCTGTCAGGGAAATCGATATTCAAGACATTGCATTCTGTCTCCCTGTCTGTCTTTGAGTCATTGTGCTGCTTCTGTTCCCCCTAGGGAAGAGCATCCCCATGCTTCCGTGCCAGCTGCTCAGTGGTCCGGCCTGTGTGCCCCTCCAGAGTGTGAGGCGCTGTGTCGCCCTGCTGGCTGAGGGGTTCGCTGACAGGGGGTCTAGCGGGACCGGACAGTACCACCCCATGGGGGAGAGACCAGTGACAACAGACTGAGCAGAGCTGCTTGTGTTTGTATACAAGAGTGACAGACAGGTTACTGGGGTGGTTTATATCAAAATCCAAATTGTTACAGCAACTAGTGATACAACTGTGATCTCCAAAAGAAGGGATTCAATGAAACAAAAATGTGTGTCTTTTCTGATTAACTTCATCAGAGAAAACTTTCATGCTTATTACTTAAGAAAAATACTCTAGTGCAGAAGTCTCCAAACTTTTGTAGGCCACGGACCATTTTGATGTCAGACAATCTTTGCACAGACCAGCCAGTATGAGGCTGAAGTGGGCATTTGAGCTTTTTTTTTTTTTGGCCTCTAGTTTCCCTTAACTTTTGGAGGTAACATTTATCTTCATCCTCTGGCTTAAGCTCTATTTGTTCCCTAGATTTTGTGAAGGAACTGTTCAAATGTGGTATAGATTTTCCCTTAACCTGTCAATTTCAACCTTATCTGACTTTTAAACTGGGACAGATAAATACAGAAAAAAAGACTTTCCAAGGATTTTTGTTTTTTGTTACTTATAGCTTAGGGATTTCAATTTAACGATCAGCACAACAGCTTTAGTCCCACTCCAGTCATCTTTTGATCTATTGTAAAATAATTTCAAGTGGTCTTTTATCTATGATTATGCCACTTTTAGCCAAAATTAAAAAAATTAAAAACCTGTGTTGTTTTCTAGGACATAGTTTCTGCAGAGCGGCAGTAGTTCATCAAAAATTTGCATCTGAGTTGTGGGGAGAACTGTTGGTGCAGAGTAAGCCTACCCTCATTTCACATCATCCTCTTGTTCACAGTCTCCCCTACTAGCTTACAGCCACTCACACCCCCAAAAGTGGGAAAAAAAGAGCAACACCAACTCAGATGAAGAAAACTATAACGTACACGGATCTATGTCTACAAGAGGATGCATCAGAAATTAGCATAGCACGGAGCTTGTGACTCGCTGACTGTAGCACCTACGTCACAGTTACCAGGTTTTTTCTACAGCATTTTTTCATCTGCTCTGATTTACAATGATTTGAACAAAAAAAATACTCAGAAATGGAATATTAATCCTACTTTTTTTATAAACGTAATCCATCATGTGACCAAGTGACGACATGTCAAGAATGAGTCAGGTATACTGAGGAAAATCCATTAGTTTTCAAAAATATAACTTCCCTCAGAATCAGATTCTAAAAAAAATTTTTTAAATGTAGAATTGTTCTTTTTCTCTGGGCCTGGTGACAACTGTCCCACAGCATGGTGCCAATACATCTTCTTCTTTTTGTGGACGGTGACGTACCGGGGTTGGGGATTGCTGCTAATGGACACCATCAAAAGTTCCTCACATCCTTGACTGGATTAAATCTGATGCCCACATCAGTCCTAGTCTTGAACACGTGAGTGGGATCCTGACCAACAAAAAATGAATTTACTAACCTGATCTTTTTGTTTAAGAAACTCTTGGATAACAGGCCCCTTTAATATCATGTCATAGCAACCACATGCTTAATCGCTCTCTTACTGCTCTCAAAAGATGCATTTGTAAAAAAAAATACCAATATTGTGGTTTGTCCAGCTTTGTGTCTTTAGCCTTGTCACATCCCACTCCACACAATGGATGTAATTGGCTAAAAATCCTTAGGAATAAGGGTGAAGTGGAGTCAAAAAGCTCAGGAAGGAATTTCGTTTTAAATTCCAAAACCTGTGTCCAAAACTGATTATTCAAAAGCAGTGACATAGAAAGATTAATGTTAAAGTTGCAACTAAAAATCAAACAGTTCAAAATTCTTCTACTGAAGTTATGGGAAAAAGCCTTAAAAATTACATCAATGTCTCACACATAAAACTCTGAAATGTGTATATAGGACCACATAACGGGTGACTTGGCGGGAGAATTTAAGTATGCATCTGGGAGAGGAAAGGAATTCGACCCCTGACATGGCCAAAAAACATGTTACTGCATTTATTCCATGGTTGATAGTTTAATGTTCTTTTCCCAAAGTCTGTCAGCTTCTATTTTCTCTCATATTGAAGCAAAAGGATATAGGGGCAGCTGTTCCCCACCATTAGCGGGACGGGGAAAAAGTAATTCAGTTTGGGCAGGTACAAAAGAATCATCACTCATCACTTGCTAAACTTAAGGATGATTATGAACAAAAAGAAAAAAAGTAGGGGAAATGCAGGTTTGACTACGAATAGCAAAAAAAAATGACAACAAAGGCAACAAACATGTTGATTTTAAGAGTTTTAAGGCTCAAGTCAAACAAAGGCAGGTTGATTTTCATGAAAGGAAAAAGAAGCACTACTTGTTTGTAAAGAAAAAAAAGGCATGTGGTATATACACACAACTAAAATCAAGACTACAAACAAAATCAATACAACCCACAACCTGAGATTAAGAGTAATGGATTCCTGTTGGAGCTGAGCTTTGGAAGTTTTTGCTCTGGACAGCTAATCACTGTTTGAATAGTTACAGAAAAAAAACATCATTAGGACATTTGGAAAACACATGAATACTGAAGTGAGTTATTTAAGGCAAAAGTGCATTTTTTCATGATCAAACCAATATGAGACCATATGAGAGTTTTGTTTAGCTCATTCTGAGCACGAGGAAGGAACCATATTGACAGCATTGGAAAATTCTCATTGATTTTTCTTTTTTTCTCGGAGCACCGGCTTGTTAAAAGAAAAGAACCCTCTTAGAAACACGATCAATTAGTGAGATAGTGCTCGCCATTGATCACCAGACTGCCCCTCACAAGGCCCCGGCCTTACGATGGATCCCTCCCCACACTCCTTATGACCAACTATTGATCTCAGCTTCTTAGCCAAATTTAAAAGCACACACTCACACTGAGGGCCGAGCCCAACCATGCAAGCCACACGCTCTAATACTAATACTGACATCTGCTTGTCTCTATTGTAAAACCCATGGTTTTCTCATAAATACTGAGACCAGCTTTGGCCCAGAACCTATATATTTTCTCAGAGGTCAGAGGTCAAAACGCTAATAACGCCCTCATGAAGAGATCTGCCATGAAGAATGCTACTTTTATGAACCTTGCTACTTTATAACTTTCACTAATTTCTTAAAATGTAATTATTAAGGTCACTGTTTAACTCCAAACAGTGGTTTTTCACTGTTGCTGCAAATGATCATCATAAAAAATAGGTTTTTATTAAAGTTTAAGAGTAAGAAAACAATTTTTTAAATTCCCATTATTGTTGTCAAATACAGCTATGTGTGTTTAGCTGTTGCAGATTTGAAAGCTGACATTTATAATAATAAGCTCAGATGTATTCACCTGAGATCTAACTGACCTCTCAAAACCAATCAGTGAACTGGTCCCTCCATCATCTAAAGATAAGTGGCCCTCTGCAAAACTCACCTCTCCTAAAATAAGGCGTCACCAGTGCAAAGATCTGACAAATATTAAACTATTACACACAGCAGGCATTAGATAATTTTCTTCAATGAGCATCTTGACTTATCTCTTTGTCAGCAGCCGCTCTTGCCCTCTTCATCCCTCTGTCCCTCCACCCTTTGTCCCTTCACCCCTCCCTATGGATCAGCCATGATCTCCTCTCTTTCCCTTTTCACTCAAATCAGGATTAGGGTGGAGGGGGGAAGGAGGGGATGCTGCTGTGCTGGCAGCAGAAGGAGAAAGGGGGAGAGAAAACTGAAACAATATGGAAAGGAGATTAGAAAAGTGGGGGTTCGGGCCGTTTGGGGAATTGAAAACTCCCTTGTGCTTGGGTAGGTGTCCTAATGACACAGCCTAATTATGGCAAAATTAGACAGGGTACAGGGAATTGGGGGTGGTGGTGGTGAAAAAGCAAAAGGGGATAAAAAAAAAGAGAGAAGCAAGGGAATAAGGCAATAGGGAGTGAAAATGGTAAGCTCAAAGGAGCATGTGAGAGCAAATGAAAAGACCTAGAGGGGTGTGCCGAGGTGCAGATACAAACCGGGGCACCGTAGAAGGGAGTGCAGGCCAGAGAGTGTGAGAATAAAGAGAAAAGAGGGAGGAAAAGGGAGGAAAGCCGGGCGACAGGAGCGAGTGGGGCCCAGCACGCTGAATGTTAATTGGAGAACAGGTGTTGGGGCTGGGAGCAGGAGGCTGATTACTGGAGCCACAGAAACAGACCGTCTCCTTCATACACACCCACAACTGCACTCTCAGACACACATCCTTGTGCACATGAATAATTGAAGCTCCAAGAGGCAACTGGAAACAAAGGTCAGAGTCGGGGTCATACAGACATATAGACAATTGCACATACATCCATATACATGCATAAATAAAGATCCAAAAACAAGTATAGATCCTTCTATTTGCACACAACTGCATTTGCGGTGTTTGGCTCACATATTATGCCAGTTACTTTACTTTCCCTCCTCTTCCACTCCAGAAAATGTCTCTACCATGGATGAAAGGGCACCATGGTCATGCAAAACCATACAGGCTTTTCAGATATTAACTAGCCGCTAATAGGTTCCTCCCTCAGGACGGGATTTCCCAGGACCATCAAGAGGGAGACACCCTCGTCAAGCCGGGATGTGCCCAGTGTGATTAGAGTCAATGATTTCATTTAAATCAATCCCTGAGTGTCACACACGTCTATAAATGCACACAAGACAGTTTTGTTTTCCCCCCATCAACAATCAGGCTGAGAATGAGTTCGGTTGTGTCAGGAAGAGGTATAAAAGGGGGCGGAGAGGGTTATTGTGAGACGAATGTGCTCTGGTGAATGAGAAAAGCAGCTGCTCCGACGGATTCTGGGAAAATTTTAAAGACAACAACCCAATTTTTTTTTTTTTTTAGTTATATGAAAACTATCTTCAGCTGAGATCCTTGGAGACACACTGTCAACAGGCAGCCAGCTTGAACTGAAGAGAGGAAAGAAAAGGATCCTTGATGTGTGTGAAGTGCTTCCTACAGACAGCTGCAGGGAAGGAGAGAAGGAAGAGGAGCTGTACAGGTGGAAGAGGTGAGGAGAGGCTCCGCTCTGACATCACAGAGAAACTATTTTCACATACGGTCAGCTTGTGAGCATTCATCACAGGGTCGAATGCTGGGCAGACGGTGTGAGGCCTCCAGTAGACGTGAAACCTCTCACACACGCTGATTACGGGGGGTTCATCTGCCTTTGAGCTTGATAACTGGCTGTCAGGGTGGGAATTTATTACAAATGTGAGTCCGTCCAGAGGAATGGAAGATACACATGCTTCTCATGAAAAGAAATCTGTGCTTGAGTCAGGTTTCAGGTGCAGTGTCAGAACAAGCGGACAAAGTGAAACAGATCCCTGAGGGCCGAAAAGAAACCACCAGATAAACTGGAAACTGAGGAGAAAGACTTTTGGCACAGCAGCCTGCTGCCATTCGTGCAGGACAAACAAGCAAGACTATATAACAAAGTAGATGTTCATCAACAACTTTGGAAGCTGCTCATCTCATTGTGCTTTTTATGATAACTGTGTCAACTGTGGCACCGCTTTTTCGATCTGGTGTCAGATCTTGGTTTCATCTCATTACCTGTCGATGATGACTGGATCAGAGGGGGTCTCGTTTCGGTTGCCACAACTTTTCTTCTCGCAGCAGCGACTGAGAAAAAAAGAAGGGGAGGGGGAGAGAAAGGAGAAATATTCAGAACTGGAGAGAAGAAATCAAACATTTGTCTGGCCCATCCGCATCCACGGGCCGAGACAATTCTGCCTCACAGTTGGCCGAAAGCAACAGACAAAAGAGGCATGAGAGGGGTGGAGAAGAAGAGACAAAAGAATTTTAAAAAAGGAAGAAAAGGTACAACAGCACACCCTACAAACAGTGAGAGAGCATTCAAAAGTGAAAAGCCAGCCGGGCAATCTGTCACATTGATTCTAAAATCAAACGCAGCCCCCATGCAGCCTCATTCTGCGTGTGCACACACACACACACACACACACACGGTCCCACAACATCCTACCATTCGTCAGTTGTCCTGTCCAGGGAGCCTGCTGGCCAGCCATCCACTTCCCCCTCCTTCCCAAAGTCCCCTTTACTGCATAACAAAAGTGCCCCCACCCCTAACCATCTGCCACCCCTACACCTCGCCTCAAACCTCTCGTGTCCCAGCTTGGCCCTGCCCTTCCCCCCTCCGCCCCCCTGTCAGACGGCCTCACTCCCCAGCTGTGCCGCTTGCCCTCTGCCTCCTCAGCTCTGTTATTAGCCAGCTGTGAGTCACATTCGGGCATCTGCTGGCTGCACAATGGCAAAGCCCAGTCCATCTCAGCGTCTCTCCCTGTGTCCCGGGTCTCCATCCTTTCCCCTACTGCCCTTCAATCTCGGGTCACTGCCCCTCTTCCAGACCGCTCTCCTCATCCGAAACCCTCTCTTCATCTGTTTGTTTTCCCCTTTTCTGCCCTGTCTTTAAAAAAAAGACTCCTCACCAGATTTCTTTTAATATTGATTTTAAATCTGAACTCGATTACATTTCAGGATCGCTTGTGTGAACCTTGTAGGCGTTACACTTCAATGAGGAAAAAAGTAGGACTGTTCCCCTGCAAGTGTGGAGCTGTTTGCAGAGGTCTGGCTGTAAAACCCCACGCCAAAAACCATGAGGGTCCAGCATGAAACAGGAGCTGGTCCAACAGCATGCTGAAGTACAGCAAAAAGCAGCAGGGGGTTACCACTGTTACAAGAACGATGACAGCCTGACTAGAATTATAGTTCAGCAGCAGGAAAGGTTAAAAAAAAACAAAAAAAAAGTTGAGCCTCAAGTGTCGTCCTGAAACCACATTTCAAGCTGACTGAGTGAAAACAGAGTGAATAAAAGTAATGGATATTTGGATTTAGTCCCTGCAGGGAAAGGTTTAAGACAGTGTGTGTGTGTGTGTTAGTGTCACTCACCTGCACATGACCTCGTGTGTGAGCAGAACTCTGCACATTTCTGGGTTCTTGTTTTGTCCTTCATATGATATGGGCTGACAGAAAAAGTATGGAGCAATGGGAAAGATTCAGCTTCGGGGAAAAGCAATGAAGTTGTATTTATTCAGCTGAGAGTGCAGTCATCTTGAAGAGGACTTGTGGACAGTTGACCAACCTGCTTGGTGACAGAGTCGATAAGACGTGCATAGAGATCTTGCTCTGTACGAACTCCTGTGCAAAAAAGACAGAATGTCAAATATCCCTTTAATCAAAAGTATGTGTATTTGCTGTGCCAAGATTTCCTGTTACCAAAAAAAAAACTTTTTAAGTCTGCTTTGACTGATTTATCTTTTTCAAAAATGTAAAATTACTGCCGATTTGCTAAAAAGAAAAAAAAAAGGATGAACTTTGTACAGACTTTGTGCAAAGAGAACATGACTGACATGCGTTTCTGTCATGGTTTCTGAGGGAATTCAAAGTTATTTGATGTTGTATCAAAATTATTCATGTCCTGGTTTGAGGTCAAAAACTTCTCAAGATTCTCATGACTCAAACTATTTTTTTTGGCTGTTTGTGTCGTAACTTAGAAATTTACTCTAAACTTTCAGTGATAGCAGATTACATGGCAAATCAATAGCAATACATGATCTGTGGATTTATTTGACATGTTTATGACTTTTAAGTTCTCCAGAGGTACCTGGACCTCCAGATGCTTTCATCCCTTTATTGTATATAACAACAAAAGAAATAAAGATGTTGCTTCTGGAGGGAAAAAGCACTAGCCATGGATTTTCTTATGGAGACTTCGGAGAACACAGCTTTTAAAATATGTTTCTCTCATCAAAGTTTGGATGGGAAGGCCTTTGATATATCTTGGGGGAAGATGAAGATAGGAGAGGATGAAGAGGAAGTGCTTAAAGTGTACTTGTGTTTATGTGTATGAGGGGGTTTCTGTAGCACACATCTTTTATCTTCTCTCCCAGGGGTGCTGATGATGGCAGAGAAGGGGCAGCGGTGGCTCATGGGAACCGAATTTCTCAGTGCATCTCCCTGAACTGATGTTGAGGAAACAGGAGTGTGGGGGTGAGTCGGGGGTTCTGGTGAAGTGGCAACTTGTAGCTCATTTGAACATTTCAGAGAAGTGAGGGGAGGAAGATGAGGAGGTGCAGGTGTGTTTCATGCTCATGTGCTGGTTTCTGTTGAGCCCTTTAGACCCAGCAGTTACTCTTTTAGGTCAACTTTTACTGGCTGAGATTAACACAGTTGGAAAAGTTCTGTTTGAACCAACTCACCATTGCTGTAGAGGAGCTGGAGCTTGTAGTGAGTGCCATTGTTGGTCTTTTCCCCCGTCTGTTCTTTGCAAAACAGGTAATACAGACACACGGAGCAGAACAGCACAACCTCATGAATTTGTGTTTAAACGGACACAAATGGGTCTAAAGCACAAACCTGCAGTTCGCACTCTCCGTGGATCAGCTTCAAGATCAGAGAGCTCATGTGCGAGCGCACTTAAGCTGAGTACTTAACCTTGATTTGGATGCTCTTTGTAGAGTTCCAGCTCTCATGTCTGCAACAAAGGTCCTTAAACCCTCAGATCAAATGCCACGGTTGTATGTGTGAGTCTGCGCAACCTGTGTGTGTGAAGCTAAGCCGCAGTCGACCTTGACTGAAAAACTTCCTTTCCACTTTTCTTCCATCCCCTATGCTCTGCCTCCACTAATCTCTCACTTCTTTCCACTTTTCCCCTTTCTTGCCATGTTCTGCCGCTTTCCTTCTCTTCTTCTACCTCTACTGGTCTTTCTAAGTGGTCTCTGAGGAATGCTCTCTGGTCCAGTAACCCAGGAGGCTGGCATCACAGAGATGAGCACAGGAGGGGAGGAGAAAAGAACAAGTACACTGAAAAAGAAGCTGGGAAAGAAGACAGAGGGAAAGAATCTGTGTGGAAATTAAGATGCGTGAAGATTATCTGGAAAGTAACAGACTCGGAGCTTAACGCGCGGTGTGAGACTGAAGCTCCTCAGGTGATTGATAGGTGACTGGCTTCATAACTTCTAGGAATACACACAGAGGTGCATTTATTTTTGCCATGCCGTCATTTTACAGCTGCATAATTACGAGGCAGATGCCAGGGTAACCATGCAGAAAATGAACTTCTCCACTGCCACCACATGAGTCAGCGCTGGCCTGTGTGCCACAAAGAGCCACAAAGTGAAACTGCTGCCTCCATGAACTGCAGCTGGGAAACGATGCTTCAGCTTCAGCTGAGGGAAGAGTGTCTGCGAGTCTCCCTCAAAGAGTACAGGTGCTGCCCCTTCAGGAGGATGTGAGTGACCGGCCTCAACAGGCCTAAAGTATCCGTCAACATTTAACTCCACACTGCTCTCCTCCAACCTGAGGAATCCAGCTGCCAACTGTTTAAAACTATGGGAGGGGGGCATAAAAGAACAGACTCTTTGATGAGTTCACTGTATAACTTAATGGGAGCAAACATCATTTGCATTTTGTAAAAAGTAGTGATGTCCGCCTAATGAGGCAAGCTGCTAATTAGTCATTTTCTTTTTTAATCCCACTTCATCAGCTCATTGAGGGTAAACCTTGTGTAAACAGGCAGCCGTCAGCTGTTTCCGATGTTTCGCTTTCTGGGTGAGACCAATCCCAAATGCATCTGAAAATCTGTCAGTTAGATTTTGGAGACCATGTTTGCTTTTTGAGCCTCTCAAAAGAAGTGCAAAGATTAAAACTATATGCACTGATGACTGAGTAATGAGCAGGTAGAAAAGTGTCACGCACCTTTTCATGCTCAACAAAATCCACAAAAGCTGTCCTTTCCACCTCCACAGGCTGGCCGTGTCTGTCGTACAGAGCCAGGACAAAGTGGAAGAAGTTGGACTTGCGCAGATTTGAAGGCGGCTGCTTCTCAAAGTGAGCCCTTGACAGAGCAACTCCGCTGAGGAAACAACAGGAAGAGACGTCAGAAACCATAGTGCACAACAAAACTCAGAGTTCAGAGACTCACTGCCTGCAGCTCATCTCAGTTTTTTGTTTGCTTTTGTTTTGTTTTGTTTTTTGTTTTTCTAATGGAAATCCCTCCATGCTGGAAAAATATGTCATTTTATATTTGAGAAAAAAGAAAGAAAGATTTTTTTAAAAACTACGTTTTTAATATCAAATTAAATTAAATTAATGAAATTAGAAAAATACATTTAAAACATTTTCACCGAGGCAATTGACCAACTGACTCAATAAATAAGAGTAAATATTAAAAAGAAGAAAACATATTTTTTTCTTTGTATTTAGATATTGTATTATACAAAGTAAACAGAAAAAGACAATAGTAAAATCATTCATGAATGATCATTTGGAAAGAAATAAAAGGGAAAAGACTTTAGATGATCATGTGTTTTTTTTTCTCTTATTGATATGTGCAACACATAATACGAGAAATGTTGCATTTTTATATGCTGGCCATTGAACTTGAATAAATTTGTACAGGGCAAAAAAACTTCAGATCGAGAGAAAACGAATATTTTTAGAAAATCAAACTTACCAAAAGGCCCTTAAATGCCTCATTTAAATGCAAAAATGTCCTTTTTGTCACTCTGAAAATGCTTCTTTAGGTAAAAAAAATGTTGTTTTTCAATGACCACATAAGTATTTTAAAACAATCGAAAACAATTTTGTTCATGTCAAATATTTAAAGCCGCTCAACATAGTTTGATATTTGATACGTTTTTGTCATTTCGAAATGGAAACAATTGGATCAAATTCGTAAGTGACAGAATAAACGTTTACTTCTTTTTGTTTGTTTTTGTAGAATATGGTGCTGCGTTTGTGAATCTTCACTCTGTTGCAGCAACTTTGTTTTCAGTGAGTTTGGAGCAGCAGTGAGCGCAAGCGCTTTGCGCGCAGAAACAAGTAAATATTTCATGGTTCCATTTCATATCCATTGTTTTACGTCAAAAGATATTTCGTTTCTATTAAAAAGGCTTTAATTGTTTTATTTGCTTTTTAAAGGTTATAGCAAATGTATCTTTTCTAAAGATAAATCCTTTATTTTCTGAAATCCCCCAAACTTTTGTGAATAAATACGGAACTCACACGTTTTTTCCCTCCCTGTTAAAGTCTTGATTTTTAAAAAACTTTAACATGGTATGACGCGTATTATTTCGTTTTTCTGAACATCTTTCTACGAACAAGAGGTTTTTTTTTCAGTTTCGGAGATATTGAAGAAGATTCGTGACGCATTTGCAACAAGTAGTTTAGATTGTTTTGATTTTCGGAACAGCTGCTGTGCAATAATATTTCATAAAAACAAAACCACTTAAACTGTTACTACCAATAAGAGTAAACACAGTTCATCAAACAAAGTCAATAGAGTTCTGGATTAGCAGAGTTTAGACTGTACCTTTGCGCTGCAACGTTCGCATCCACAACTCCAACATTACGCACCCACGAGCGGACTGGATCCATCTCTTCTCCAAGACTTCTCTCTTTTAATCCGCTAACTTCTCGTATCAGATGTTCCTGGATACCGAACATTTAAGCCTTGTCCGGGTGTTTCAGTGAACTTAAGTAACTTAAAAGGACAAAATGCAGCTGAAGCACTTTAAAAACAACAGAAGATTCCCCTTGAGGCGCCGCGCTTCTCCAGAGCGCTTTGAGATGGAAGCAATAGAGTTTCAAAAGAGAAGATGAGTGATGCCGTGTGGAAACTTAAAGAATAAAATCCTTAACTGAAAACCAAAACAGGTTTTCTGTCAATATTCACTCCGCGGTTGTAAACAGATTTCTCCACGGATTGCGAGCATCCTCCACGAGCTTGCCTCTCCCTGCGCGCAGCTGTTCGTGTGCTGGGTTCGACTGCGAAGACAGATGAGACCAAACTGGAATGGAACGAAAGTATTTTTAAATACTTTCGTGCAGAAACTGTTTCTTTGTGGCAAGGCTAGATCGGATCAAAAACAGCTGATCCGACAGCCATGGGGCTAGTAGTGAAGCAGTGATTTGAAGCATCAATGAGTGCCGGGATGGAGCGTGGAGGAGGGGCCTTGGTGCCATATGGGGGACTGATTGTTGAAATGGATGCTCTCATTGGTGTAAAGTGCATCCCTTGTTTGGACTTGTGCCAGATTCAGCATCCAACCAGTGACTTATCCTGCAAACTTTTCCCACAAGAGTTCTGCAGTTTCATTTAAAAAAGTTACACTTTGATGTTTAACAAGCAAAACATGTTTTAAGAATTAAATGACTTCTTTGTGCGTAAAATTCATATTATTTGTACCTTAAACTACTTTTTTCGA
Source organism: Oryzias curvinotus (assembly GCA_023969325.1). Lineage (NCBI taxonomy): Eukaryota > Metazoa > Chordata > Actinopteri > Beloniformes > Adrianichthyidae > Oryzias > Oryzias curvinotus. The sequence continues at coordinate 22,083,311 of CM043714.1, forward strand.
GTGATCTTTACTTCTCTGTGTTACTAAGTGTCTTGATCTTCTTTGCGCAGCGAAGCTTATGCCCCCTGTAGCCTGTAGCTGCAGCAAATCCTGTTTGCTTCATTAATTCAAGTCAGCATCTGAAACAAGTGCGCTCTCGACAGGCGCGCATTCACAGCTCCACCGTCTGCTCCTTTGAACGAAGCGATTCTGCTGAGGACGCATCGCATCAGTGTCAGCCGCAACAATAGCCGTCTGGTTGGTCCATCAATCTCCACCGGCAGCCGACAGAGCTGCGCTCTGATTGGCGTCTGGACCGATGTGTGACGGAGCCCGAAATGAGTTCTTAATCAGAACAACAGACCATCTTTTCATGTTCTGACTGGGTTTGGAAAAACAGGTGGGCCTAAAAATCACCTGCAAGTGAGCCGCAACCTCGTGCGTAAAAATTCAAAACTTTAAGTTGGTGAAGCGCATTTATGCATAATTTCGATTCTGTGTAACTTTAAAAAAAATTAGTTAATTATTGTTTTACCATTATTAAAAGTTGATCTAATGTCTTTACTCTCTCACCCAAAATAGACATTTTAGAGACCATTTTTTTTGGCTAAATAATAATTTCTGCTCTGATTTCTTTACTCGCGAAAAGGAAAGTTTTTTTCTTTTCTTCTCTTTCTCCCCATCCTGGTCTTTTGCCCCTTACCGAGTCTATTGTCTCTGTGTGGAGTTGGTGCGCCTGGACAATGAATGTAAATCTCCCCCCTTGGATCCCGCCTCAATTCGCCATCTGCCAGCGCGGGACAAAGTCAGATGTTCCCCCAATTAGGAAAAAGGTCCTGGGGAATCCTGCTGCCGAGTCTCCGCCCTGTCGCCGTGCTCCTCACACACTTCTGATGGGATGACTGACAGCTGTACTTAACCTGAGAACCAAGAAAGATCCATAGCACACCAAATTCCTTCACCAGGTTAAAAAAAGGGAGAAAAATACAGTTTCAGCACTGAATTTGTTTTTTCGGTTGCACTAAAACTTGCAATGGCTCTTTAAAGCATTCCTTTTTTCAGTATTTGTAATTTTATGAGTGGGACTGATGTCTCAATCTTTTACGCATCACCAGAGAACGTGAGACATATTTTACGCACATCAGATATTTTTTCAAAAATAAAAAATTTGGATATTCAGACTTTATTTCTTTTTAATGACATTGACTTATTCTCCAGAATATTGTAACCAACAGAGTACTTATTTTGATGTCCCTCCCTTTTTTTAAGTACGCAATGATATCTACATCCTTCTGGCAGCTCATAGTATAACCACTATTTTTTTCCTTATTTGATGTTGATGTGAAATAAAAATTAAACTTTATGCTTTAATAAGTGACCGACCCTTTGGATTCAGCCCCACTAATCTTTGTTACAAGTATCCCACTTTTAAAGGATGAAGCGACAGATTATGCCACTATAAATAAACAATAAATAGAAGAACTTAACCAAACTCTTGTCTTTTTCTTAAATTGAACTCGCTGATGCGATCAGCTTGTGTTTTTTGGGGGGAGCTGGGGGGGTGAATGATGGGGGTGTATGGGATCACTGACTGCTAAACTAAACAATGGGGTATCGTGTGCCGCTCGTCGTCTTCGGCATTCCCTCGCTCCCATGGGACACGCAGAGCCACTCTGTGGATGGCACTGAGTCCACGGAGGTCAGGAGGGGGCGTGGCCTGTGTGTGCACGTGCGTGTTTGCCTATACGCGTGTGTGCGTGTGTGTGCGTAAAAGGAGGAGGCGGATGGCGACGCAGCAGCTGGTTTCCGTCCCTTCCTCTGCGCTGTGCAAGCGACAGCGGAGTTAATGCGACCCACCGCGTCACCTATCGATCGTCATATATTGCTTTTTTCCCTATATGTTAAGGGAAGAAAGTATATACCCCATGGGACTGTCTGAAGGACCAATTAAAACTTACCGACTGCTCTTTTTAAGTATCACAAACCACTGCTTCAGGAAAACATGTTGGTTCACTTTCAAGATACAATGAGGAAACAAAATCCAGGGGAAAAAAGTTTATAGTTTCTTTCCATATAAACATCACCTTAAAGAGTTTGCAAATTCTTCCAAATCACCGTGATCCTCAACATGAGCTGTCTGAATTCATGCAACAAATTCGTGTTTTCAGCCTGGCAACTGCCCCCTGACTTTCTAATAAATAGGCTTACTGCAAATTCACTCTTACATGTCTGGAGTTGCACAAAACGATCTGACCTGAACAGGAACAGACAAAATATTAACTTTATAACAGACATATTAAAATGAAAGTATAAGTGTCTTCTCTGTTAGTTATCTGATTGTCTCAGGATATTTAATTAAAAAAACAATCAATGAATATCGTAATAACATGTTAAAACCGTCTGTGTGATGTAATAGCTGCTCAATCACTTTTCTAAAATCAAAATTTGTCAAAATATTTCGTGATTTGTTTTGTATTGTGATGTGAAAGGAAAAGTGAAAATTAAGTATAAATAATAGTGAGATTCTGTGTGGTTAATTCTCAGGATGCATAAAAAAAAAGGTTACAGCATTAGTTTTTCACCTACCTATGAGGAAAAGACGTGTCTGTCTGTGTCTGCATTTTATAATTTAATATGAAAAATATTTACATTTAAATCTACATTTTAATTTTAAGTGTAAGTTTTGTGTCCTGAGTGTGGTAACCGAACACTGAACAGGGATTTGCGATGATAGTTTAATTTGAAAACTGGTATACCTGCGCCACCTGCTGGTCAGATCAGGTCAGTACACACACGCTGTAGCAACTCATTAAAACCCTTGTGCTATCTTGGATGACCCCGCCCTTACTTTGACGTGTTCTCCCTACCATAACAAAGGTGGATAAAGGTGGACAAATTTCATGTAATCCATTGAACCAGTGAAGATCACAAATCATTGAAAAAAAAAAAGGTTCAGAGCTCTGTCTAGTGAATCTAGATGACCTAACTTCCAACGGTAAAGTGCCTAGGATAGCACAAGGGTTAAACAGGAAGAATTAAGCTATAAATATTCATTCTTCTATAATACGGAACAAAAAAACACAGTTTACAAAAACCTATTTAAAATTGGTTGCTATTCCTGGAGAAAAGGAAAATTCCAGATTTTTTGACCTGTCATTCAGTAGCTTTAAATCTTGTGTTACACACCACACGTTAAAAAAAAGTCTGCCTCAACAATGGGGAAAAGTACAGGTACTTCTTTGACTGGTTTAGCACAACAGAAATACATTTCTCAAATATTTCATTTCATCCTCAAGGTTGCATTTTACCTTTTGGCAAACTCAGTGAAAACAAGTCTAGACATCAGAATGAGGAATGAGGTGATTTAAATGGCTTTAAACTTGACAATCCTCAAAAATACTTCATAAAGGAAGAACGTTGAAACACACTCAACCCCAACCAAGACTGGATGTTTTTTTTTCTTGTATTATCAAGCAAGAAGGGAGAGGTAATGGAATTAAAACTAGTTTCAGACACTTGACAGACAATTTCAGAGCACCAAATGTACCAACTAAACATGGCATGATTGCTACAGCCTCCATTTTGTCATCTATTGTTTTAAAAATTTGGTTTTTAATCTGGAACCATGTGGTGTTGAGGCACACTTCCAGTTGTTGGCAGATGTGATCCAGAGTCTGTTTTGTCCTTACTTGTAATCCAAAGTCTTAAAGCAGAGTCATGACTGCCTCAGTCATGGGGATTCAGATTATAGGAAAATGGTTTTTCACAGTGGTTTTTTAAATCCATTAGATTGAAACAAATTCAAATTCAAATTAATTTTATTTATAAAGCACCTTTCATGTCAAACAGACAGCTCAAGGTGCTTTCCATTAAAAAAAAAACAAGAATACAATAAAACCAATCCCTACACATGTAATAAAATAATTAAATAAGCCCCTCATAATAGAATACACAAAACAAGCACAAATAAAAGAGAAATGACAGAGCTAGAGAAAAGAGAACCCAGAAGGCACTGTCCGCCCTGTTCACCTGTTGGCCAGGGTGTCAGCATCTATGCAGCACAAGCACAACTCATCACCAGCACCTCCCGCCCCAGAGACCCCCAACCCCCAGGTCCAGTGCACCCAACATGGGCACACCAAGCCCGACAGCCCGGAGGACCCGGAACAAGAGATGCCAGAGGACAAGCATGGCCAAAATCTCTGGGAGCCCGAACACTAACACCCCAGCCAAGGGTGAGAAAACACTCATAAACAGTCTAAAATGTAGAAGTAATAAAATAAGAAAACAATGTAGCATCAAATCATAGCTCAGAGAATTTGTGACTATTTCTGATCTTTGATTAAACTGTCATAGTTTTAAGTTCATAGAGCTGTCAGACACTACATAAGTTATTTTTGTTTATGAGGCAAATTTGCTGTTCCAAATGCACCCAGCTGTAGCGTCTGGAAAAAAAAATCCAGCTCTCACACCAGCTCCTGGAAGCTCAAGGTCACAAACACGCAGTTGAAGAAGGAAGCTAAATCTTTTTATATGGCTTCTTTGTAACTGTTTTCCTTGAGAATCTATATATAAGAGGAAAAAAAGTAAAGAAAAGTAACGAGTAGTGAATTACTTTTTCAAACAGGTAATGAGTAAAGTAATTTAATTACAATTTTGATCCAGTGACTAAGTAAAGTAATCAATTGCTTTATAAAGGTAAATTACCCAACACTGTCCATCATTCAGCTTCACATCTAAAAGTCAGTTATCTAAGCTAACTGTGGTTTTTGGTTTATGTCTTTTGAGAAAACATAGAAGTATAAGTTCCATTCGTCAATTTTCCGTAAACTAATTGCAGCTGTGGGTGAAGGTGAGGTCCTCTTTTGACAGTCCACCAGTCCATCATAGGGCCACACAGAGCCAAAAAAACCACACACACGCATATCTAATGGAAAACTCAAGAGTACTCAATCAACTTATTAGCCATGTTTATGGACTGTTCGGGGAAGCCAGAGTGCCCAGAGTAAAACCTACTCAATGAGAACATGCAACCTCCACACAAAAAGATCCAAGCAGGATTCAAACCAGAACCTTCTTGCTGTGAGGCAAGAGGGCTAACCACTACGACACCGTTAAAAAACACTTCCTCAAATCCCATGGGTGAACAACAAAGCACTTTGAAGCCAGTCTTTATTTTTTTGTAGTTATGTATTTACATTAAAATGTAACAATATTTAGTTACACTCATCACAAACACGAGTGTACCTCACATTGAGCTAACAAATAAATCTCTAACAAATCATTCACATTCATTTTCCTAACATTTGCTACAACAACCGTCATCTTTCAGGGAACTAAAACACAAGTAAACTTTAAAAAAAATGCGTCGTATATTTGTATGACCAATGCTTAGTGAAATAAAATGAATCATTTTTTAAAGAAAATTTTCAGTATTAAATATTTATGCATTTACTTATATAGCCATTTACTACCGTAATTTCCGTACTGTAAGGCGCACTTCAAAACCTAGTGCAGGACTCATTGGTTAAGTAGGTTCATGTGAAAAGAATCCTCAGGTTGTTCTTCTAAAGAGTGGAACAATGTAATGATCACATTAGGTCTTGTTTTAAATGTAGATCTCAGAGGAATGCTGGCATGGGTGGTTCTGAAGTCAAGGCTGTACTACACATGCTGATTTCAAACACGCTTGCTGCAGAGCTTAGCAATCTCCTGGGCAACATACATTAGCAGCATTTGCTCTTTTGTTCCACTGATGTACAGATTGTAATCTTGTGACTGTATGGATACTTTTGATTCTTTCAGGCTCATGAACGCTGATGGATTAGGAAATGTAGTATTTGTATACAAAGCTGTGAACTTCCCATAAACTTTATCATTACTGGAGTCATTTACCACTAAAGCCTAATTCTTATAAAACTATGAAAAATATAAATAAAGGTAATAGAACAACTTTAAAATATTTTTGGGGTTTGTGTAATTAATTTTTTTTAAGAATAAACACATCAGGGATAAACCATTCTTTGGATTTGAACATTGGATTTGGAAATGGTTCATTTCAAGCAATCAAAACAGGTTCACCAAGCCAGTTCCTCGTGGGCTACCGTCCTGCTTGCTAACCCTGCTTCAGTAATTGCTGCTCACCTGGATCAGGTGTGTTCAATCAGTCAGATTGGCATCTACTGAAGCACGGTTAGCTGCAAAACAAGCAGGGTGGTAGGGTCGGTGACCCCTGGTAGTGTGTAACAAACAAGTTCTAGAGTTACAGTGGATGCAGTAAATAAAGTCTGACAATGTGACAGAGTTATCTCTGACTCTTTTGTCTCGCTTAATTCACCTTATACCATAGTTCATATACATACCGTGCGCACACATTTCCACATTGATGGCGGCTCCTCTGCCTGATGCTGGCACCAATTTATAACCACCGGTAGCAATGCAGGGTTCAGTGTCTTGCCCAAGGACACTTCAGCACATGGGGGGCATGATGAGAGCTGAAGCTGCAATTTTCCGATCACAGGTTGACCGGAGTACCTCTGCACTGCAGGCGCCCATGGTTAGATTTTTTGGCACAATACAGGCATGTCACCTACTGAATTTATGGTAAGCCATGGATGTTTTCCTTGTTCCTCTCCTTCTTAGTTATGTAAGAAGTTTCATCTATGAGGTAAAAATAGAAATGCTAAGACAACATGTGTGGGACTGACTGCCATTGCTTCGGGCAAGACAAAATTGTTGTTAATGAATTGACAGCCTGGTGTTTTAGAATGATCCTTCATGTGCAAAAATGTAAAAGAAGAGAGTGGTGTTACAATCATGTTCCATCATGTTCAGTGCTATTAAACCAGACTGCTGGTACTTATGCAACTATAATAGATTCAAACAGTATTGTTAGGACTTTGTGGCCTATGCATGATTTTTTTCCGTCTCCTATGTATGGGGAATTTTTTAAATAAGCCAAATTTTAAAAAATGTTAAAAGGTCGAACCAGTTTTAAACACAGGAAAGAATCTTGTGGTTGCACAAAGGTATCTGGCTCTGTTTCATCTTTTGTTTTGACTCTTAAGAGGATTTTTTTCAGGCTAAACTTTACTCATTACATCATGTGCTCCAAAGGAATGAGGAATGAAGGAGAGAAAAAGATATGTAAGGGTAAGTGGAAAACCTTTTGAAAAAACAGAAAAGTAATGGCGAAATTACGCTCACATTCCCTCCCAAAAATTAACTCAGACACAAATAAGCAGAGATATCTAAACCTCACTTTTGCATCAGCCATCACTCTCCACTTAAACAGCAAATGGGAAAAATGAATAATGGCTGAGGGTGAATGTCAAGTTAAGAAGGATGGAAAAAAAAACTCACCCTGTGGTACCACTACCTAACCAGCCTCTCTGCCGTTGGAGGCCGCTGTGGCGGTCCCGCTGGCCCTGCCCGGGGGGGGCGCGGATGTGGTTGCCCAGCAGGCAGTCTTTCTCTATCTGCTGTACTGTGCGGGTGTTGGGGGGTCCCGGCTGCCGCTGCTGCTGCGGTGGGGGCCTTGGTGGGGAGGCGGCTAGGTTCTCTCCCTCTTTTTTACATTCCATCATCCACCCCAGAAGAACATAAACACTCACTCGAGCTTCAGAAAGACCTGGAATCAGCAGGTACCGTTGTTTCAAAGAAAACAATAAGTAATGCACTCAACCGCCATGGCCTCCATGCACGCACACCACGCAAGACTCCATTTTTGAAGAAGCATGTTGAAGCTCGTTTGGAGTTTGCGACACAACATTTGGATAAACCCATGACATTCTGGGAGAAGATACTCTGGTCAGATGAGACCAAAATTGAACTCTTCGGATGTCATAAGACACAACATGTTTGGAGGAAAAATGGCACCGCACATCACCCCCAAAACACCATCCCAACAGTCAAGTTTGGAGGTGGGAGCATCATGGCGTGGGGCTGTTTTTCAGCATGTGGTACTGGTAGACTTCATATCATTGAAGGAATAATGACTGGAGAAAAGTATCGAGACATTCTTGATCAGAATCTGCTGTCATCTGCCAGGCTGCTGAAGATGAAAAGAGGGTGGATCTTTCAGCAAGACAACGATCCCAAGCACACAGCCAAGGTAACACTCAACTGGTTGAAGAAAAAGAAAATAGAGCTGCTAGAATGGCCCAGTCAATCACCAGACTTGAATCCAATTGAAAATCTTTGGAAAGAACTGAAGATCCAGGTTCACAGAAGAGACCCCCGGAACCTTGAAGATTTGAAGGCAGTTTGTGTGGATGAATGGGCCAAGATCACACCTGAGCAATGTATTCGACTGGTTTCTCCATACAGGAGGCGTCTTGAGGCTGTAATCACCAACAAAGATTTTTGCCCTAAGTATTAAATACATTTCATTAAGCGTGTTCAATACTTATTCCCTGTGCCATTTCACTTTATTTCACATAACTTCATTTATGGACATAAATGTTTGGATTTCTTTCTATGTGTGCATTACTTGGGTTGATGCCGACATCTGGTGAAAATTTCATGTCAATAGCTCGATTAGAAATATGTTTTTTGAGAGAAATGTTGACGTATTCAATACTTATTTTCCCCGCTGTACACCTGGTGTATCATAAGATTCATAACCCCTGTTGTAAAAGTAAAATATGTCCAACACAAAAGGCTTTCAGCTCTCATCTGTTTAGTCAGCTGTTGTACAGGACAAGTAAAAAAAAAAAAATTCCCCTAGTAAATATGAACATTTACAAAAACTATTTATACATTTTCTGTATTTTAAAGATGAAAAATTTAATGAAAATTTAATGAAAATAAGCATCCCAAAAAAAAAAAAAAAAAAAAAAAAAAAAAGCAAAAACTCAGTCTGTATTGATCGACAGCCCGCCCCCCGCCCTCCGGAATCTCACGGGCATTTTCATGATAATTGTGGCAGAAAAAGCTGGAAGTTGCAGCTGTTTTTTCTAAAAGTTGTATTAAAAGTTAAGTTAAAAGATTCAAAAACTGTTTGATGTGTGTTCCTTGTTTAATGACGTTAAGAGGAGAGGCTCATTGTGCGCTAAGACAGTCGTTCTAACCCAATGCATCATGGCAGGTGTAGTGCCGTAAATCCGCCGACCGCAGAAAGACCAGCTTCTCTGAGCTTCATGGTTTTGTTCTCTTGCTCCACGGTCTGACACCGGATTCTGTGGAAAGCTACACCGCTAAAGACGAGCTTTAGCTGGTATTTTTGTTAGAACTGAGAGACTTTTTGAGTTAAATCTAAACAAGGAAGTGAAGACTTTAACCACTTCTGATTGGTCAGACTGATGACATGTGATTCAGCCTTCAAGAATGATTGGTGGAGACAGTTAAAGGGGCGGCACTGGTATAGCTAACAGGTATAGCTGCAGCTAAATCGCTGTATCTTCATTCTTATCAAAATGTATTTAATAGAATCAAATAAACACAAAGAAAAAATAATTTTATGATCTTTTATATTCCTAACTACTCAGTGTTTTATCAGGGGCCTGTTTGGATGAACAAAGAGCTGATTTCCTGGAGATGGGAAATGTTGTTAGATCAGTTAATGAGGGCAATTTCCCACGGCACACTAGTGTGCCGCGGCACACTGGTTGAAAAACACTGGATTAGGTGACAGCTCTACAAAATGGCAAACACACTTTATAGTGCACTATGTAGAGAGTGGTGAAGGAACACATTGGACAGTTCGCCAGTCCAATGAAGACAAAAAAACACAAAAAATGGCTAAATTGCATATATATTAAAACGTAATCGTTTGTATGTTATTGCGTTGTTCCCCTCTCATGTTTTTTATTGTCTGATGAGTCAGTATGTAACATCCAGGGTGTCTTTCCTCAAGGACACCTAGCCCGAATTCAAATCCTTTCCCTATCCCTCTGGCTCCTCCTTGTTGAGCCAACTTAGCTTTAGCATTGGCCCAACTTGTTTTTTTAAAGGGGAGCCATAACGCTAGGTGTTGCTGTGGACTGCTTTGCATGTACGCAGTGTTGAAAAAAAAAATAAAAATAAAAAAGAAGAAACGGCTAAATGTGAGAAGTTAAAATTGGCTTTTTTTCTTGTCATCTACCCTTTGTCTACACCTGCAACACCACTACGTGGGAGTGTTTTAAAACACAGAAGTTTACATTCTAATTTAAGCAATGACTTTTTGCTACTGCATGACTTTTTAAATTTATAAAACTGATGGTATGTATTTTCCGAGTGCTGATAGCTATTCGCTATAGTAAATGACTGGCAACTATTCATGACATCATCAAAAGGTAGTGACATCCAGATGTAAATACACAATTTTTCCATAACTCTCCGCTCGGAGGGTTAAATGTAGGGGTGGGGAGAAGCCAAAGGGGGAGGAAATTAATTCGGATTCTGCCTTAATTTGATTTGTTTGTTGTCTGCTATAAGTCTGTTAATTTTGTTTTTTATTATTTAGTTATGTTTGCCATATACCTATCCTCAAAGCAAAGCATAAATTCAACTTAAAACTTTTATGCCAGTGCCATCCATTGGAGCAACAAGCAACACTTATGCTGGAAAAAAGCCATATTTTTGTCTTTGCCTCCCAGTGCTGCTTCCTCAAATCATTTGAGTGAACAAAATAACACTGAAGAAGGTCTTTATTTCAGCAGTCATTTATTTCAATAAAGCAAAATGGTTTTACAATTTTGAGTTACACTCATCAAAAACGTGTGTGCGTCACATTAAGCTAACAATTGAATCTCTAACTTATATACATTAATTTGTCTGACAATTGGTGTAATACAATCATCATTTGGAAAACTAAAATATAAGTAAACTTTTAAAATGTATCATGTTTCTGTGTTATCAATTCTAAATCAAATACACTCTTTTAAATAGTTTTGAGTAATGAATATTTATGACTTCAAATAAAGCCAGGAATACAGTAAAACCAGTAAGACCATTAAGGATGATCATTTCAAAATATTATTCTCAGTAATGTTGGGGACAATAACACAAGTCAACGTTTAAGTGGACATTAATTTACATCAATTTAGACCCAAGTCAGTGTTTATGTAGGGAACAGTTGTTGCAGCGCTCTCACTCAGCGAACAGCAGATGTCCAGAGAAGTAGCTGTCACTTGTGAGACCATTGCCACCGTTGTTTGCAACCAGCCACACCTTGTCTCCCTGCTGGAGTTTGATGAAAGTGCTTCCACTGGCTGAGACGTAGCCATTTTGCTGGGTGGTGTATGAATGCAGAATCAGCTCTCCATTCTGCAGCAGGTCCACACTAGCTGCTGTGTTAGATATTGTACAGTGGAACTGGAACTCATAAACTCCTGGGTGGACGCAGGTGAAAATGCCTGTTTTGGGGTTATAGCTGTTCTGCCCGTTGTAGATGACATCACGGAAGGAAATGGGGGCGCCGGCTTTGGGGAAGTTGCTGCCTAGACGAACAGAGAATGCAACCTTCTCCACTGTGCCTGGTGGTCCAGGTGGGCCTGGAGGTCCAGGTGGGCCTTGAGGTCCTGTGTCCAAAAAGACATGAACATATTTTAATTGCAAACATTCCTCTAAGTAGAGATTAATAAGATATACAATGTTTATCGTATAAAGAGTCAGGTAACAAGAACTAGCATTTACCAGGTGGTCCTTGGGGTCCTTGGGGTCCTTTTGGTTCTGTGTCCCCGGTTGGCTCATTATCTATTAAAAAAAAAAATTTAAAAAATAACTTTCTCTATTCAGTGAAACAACACAAACACAAAGAATCTTAAATACAACTACTGTATGTGGGTTTATAGCAGTGAAAAATAGAAAATTGTCACTTTAAAATGACATTAAGAGAAAGAGAAGATAAGTTTAATCACACAAACACCAGTGTTGAAACACAACTGCATGTCAGAACATTAACTCACAATTCTCCGCCCATGGCTTGAGGTCAAAGGCTGGGAGGTCTTTGCACTGAGAGTACCCAGAACCACGAGGACGGTACTGGAAGGGTTGGTTGGGTACTTCTGTGATGCCAGTGTTGTCACAAATGATCCTGGCAAGTGATGCGTCTCTCAGGGACCTTCTCTGAGCACCAGTGAAGATGCCCTCATTCTCCCACCAAAAACTGAAACAGGAAGTTGTTTTGATTTAGCCTCTGATTAAGTGAAGCGATCAGTTATTACCAACGACTCTTTAGCTTTACTAATGTCGGCTGAGTAGTGAAGTGCATCTTTACCGGTCTCCTTGGCGAATCCTCTTGAATTGAGTGGAAATCAGGCAGGCAAACAGAGGCCCCACTCTTCCCCCGGCAACAAACGGCTCAGCCACCCCTCCCAGCCATATATCAATGTTGTCGGCTGTGCCATAAAGATCCATCAGTCTCTGGGCAAGATCCGTGTTGTTCAGCACTGTAGCCAGCTCTTCCAAATTTTGCGGTTGTGAGAGTCCACAGAAACCGCGCCACTTGTTGTAGCCTACCAAAAGAAGAAAGTTTAGTTCATGGACATTTGAGATGAGTATACTAAACAGTTCTAGAAACAACAAAGTTCTAGGTAGGTGATTACCAGGAATTCCATGGTCTCTGCCTCTTTGCAGGTTCAGAGATCCCAGATCCATAGCCAGCTCCACGGAGAACTTAAAGAGTCTATTCCTCAGCTCTTCAGTCAGCATGTGATCCTGTGTGTTCAGTTTGGCTGGCCGACCCACAAGGCCCCTCAGGATTGGATCCAAACCTCCTAAACAACACAGCACAGCAAAGGAGTTTTTCAAATTGACCCACCTGTTGGTTCAGACAATTCTTACAAAATTTGAGGCCTTACCTTCAAAAGCAATTCTCCATGGAGTAAACATAGTTCTGTGCAGCAGCTCGGTGGGGTAGTCAGCGTGATTCTCATAATTCTCGTTAAGCCGAAACATAAATGGTTGGACCATCAAATGAGCAAATCTGTATGCAGCTGTGGCAAACACGTTGGCTATGCTGGGATTCACATTTTCATCATAGCCAGGATAGGTAGACAGTTGCTTGGACATGATTTCAGGGCCAAGGATGTGCCGGAGGTAATCTCTGTATGTGATCACCTAAACCCAAAAAAGATACAACTGCAAGTTTAAAAAGATGGCCTCACAGAACCAAGTTGTGGCAAATAGGCCTCAACACTTGTGATTTTAGGTACTTAGAAAGTGTTTTAAACCACTGTTTCGTCCTTTGTCTATTTGTTTTTAACCAATAGATCTCTTACCTGCATGTATCCCCCCATGATTTTGCGTGCCTCTTGATAAAGCCTGTTTCCATCCCAATGAGGGTTCAGATTAGCGAGGGCACGCGCCAAACGGTTGTGTTCTCTCACCATGAGAGTGTGCAAGGAAGCAAGTCCAATGTTCTCATTTGAACGATCATCACCTTTGGAATCACACAAAGGAAAAAATAAAGAAAATAAGGGAATTTGTCCTTGCAAAGATTTAAGGCCGAACATTCAATAGAATGAGTACCCTCAGCTGTATTGTAACTCACCTGCAAAGAAACAATTCAACTCTCTAGCATTGGGGTCGTTGGTTATCCGGGCTCTTGTCTTGCACATTCTGGCATTATCGGCGGTGAAAGGCAGGAGGGCCCGGCCATTGTCATCAAACTCTGGGTTGACCTTCATCAAGCCCTCATTTGTAGAAAGATCTCTAAGCCTCTGAGCCTTTGCCTCATCAGAACCATACACCTGACCAGCATCAATGAAGGACGTGAGAGTGTTCATCTGTTGACGCAGAGTGCTGGCACCAAAGATGTGTCCTGTATTCCCGGAGCCACAGGCTGGTGCAGAGCGGGAGAATGGCAGGCATTCCTTTGGATCTTCTTGGAAGCGTTCATCGTTGCTGGGAATCTTTTTAGATGAAAACACAAAGTGATTTACATGAACGCTTTCACACATTTTCCTCCATCTGTTCTCATAAATTATGCCATCATACTGACCTCAATAGGGAAGCATGGCTCAGTACGAGCACAGCTAGTTTCACAGCTGATGTTGTTACTAAAGGAGACAATGGAAGGAGAGTGGGGGGTGAATGTCAGGTCATGGTCCGTCCACTGGCCGAAGATCGTCACCAGATGACTGTAGAGAGGGTCACTCTCCACGTCCTCGTTAGTTGTTGCCAGGATTCGGTTGGACACTTCTCTTACCTGAGAACAACACAAACTCAATGGGCACTGAGCTTTATGTCCGTATTGGTGTGGCTACATTTATCTGGAGAGCATACCAGAGGAAGAAGGTGGTAGTTCACTCTCAGGTCAGAGGTCCAGCCTTTAGGACTGGTCAGGTCATCTTCATACTCAGCAGGCAGCCAGCGCAGGAAAGGAATGTTTGAAGATCCCCAGCGTGGATTTTTACTATTTTAAAAATTAAACCTTTAGTTCAGACAATTACTTCACATTATGTATTATCTACATGTTTAGAACCTGCAGTCAATTTCCCAAATGACTAAACTCAACATCTGTAATATAGGAATGTGGTGTAAGGGACAGTAAATATCTGAAAATCTGACTCACAGGTTGTTGCAAGAGCTGGCTGCTGTTCGAAAACTTTTGGAGACTTCATTGCATGAAGGTGGTCTAATTTGTATGGCACATCCTGTGAGTTTTGCAATTACGTTTAGATCCTCCACAGTGATCAGATCTAAATAACAAAGAAACAGGAATTGTTATTTTAAACTGCTACTAAGTAACATCTGAAGGACAGTTGGTGCAAACAGACCTGTGGCATTGATGGAACGCTTCTGACGTTTCTCCAGGGCCCCTCTGAGCAGACTCAGTGTGTTTTGCATGTAGTCAGCAGCTCGCACAGCCTCACGGGACAGGCCAGAGGGCTGTTTCAACAACGGGATGACGCTACCAGGGCTTGCTCCACTCCTCTTCACTCTGTCTATGCTCCTGTGTTGGGTAGGTAAGACTTTCAATTGCACTCATTTCTTATATTCTAATTTGTAATATTTGTAGCAATTTAATAAGACCAATAAAAAAGGAGAGTTTCATACTCACATTCGCCTGGAGTATGTATAAGCTGCATCCACATTTGCCTTGGCTTCAGCCACAGCCTTCACTATCAAACTCTTGCTGATTGATTCTGAAAAAGGAAAGTTATTCATTTAATTTCCATTCTGTTCTTTTAACTAAAAAAAATCCGTCTTGTATTTTATTTTTGTAGGACAAGACACTTTTTAAATTTTCAACAAAATTTCAATACATTTGTATTATTTTACATTTTTAGTGTTTGACGAATAAATGTCTGTAAAGAGATAATAACATTAAAGCAGTTTCACACCTGCATCAACCTGGCACTGCAGGCACAGAGTAATGCCCACGGCCAGCAGACCCACGTACATGTTCATTCTGGAAAAAAGATACGAAAGATCTTTAAACGTATTCACTTGATGATCAGTTCTGCTCTTTTTTAAATAAAAGAATCAAATTTTAATCTCATGTAAAAGTAGAAAGATTAGATTTAACCTATAAAAAATATATCTGAACAAACAAGAAGAGCTGCTGGACCAACCTGAGAGTCAGCGATGGGGAGTTGTAATCTTCCTCAGCATCCACCTTCAGCTCTCTGCTGAAGGAAACTGCAGCTTTCATAGATCTGAAGTCTTTTATAGGCCGGCACATCATTCAGGAATGTTGCTGGGGCTGATAGGACTTCAGATGATTCTATGTTTCCTTGTTCCTGTACATCTCAAAAGCACTCAGTCAGGGATTATAAAAAACATACATCTCTTCCTGCAAAGGTACTGCAAAATACAAACACCACATTTTTGGTGTGTTTCACATGATTTGGCATAAAATTTAGCTTTGTATCATTTATCAGTTATTTTGGCTTTTGACCTCTAACTTTCAAGTGTGCAGGTAAAAAAATGTATTGTATTGCGAAGCTTGTAAACTCAGAGCAACATCTTGTATTAATACGGTTTGTAAAAAACACATATACAGACATTCAGTGGGGCAGAAAAGGACTTGTAATTAAGTGTTCCCACCTAAAACAATGAGAGAGTAATGTTCATCATCGGTTCATCAGCTTCAAAAACTCTCCTTAATAAATTAGAGACCCTTTATCACACATGTATTTGTTTTGTCACTGCTGCTCCCTTTAATATCCATCACTACCATTTATATTATCTGGTCAAATGGCCGTCGCTTCGCTCTTGCAGGCCATTGCCTTGGTATTATTTCATTTACAAGGCTCTGATTGGTAAAACTCCATAATACCTTTGTTACCTTTTTAACATCTCTACCAGTACTCATAGTTTGCGTCCTAGTGACTTTTACACTATGGCCATACCCAGGGTTTGTACCACCTCATTCTTGTTTTCTGTCCACTATGACTGTAATGAGTTGCAGAAAATCTCAAAGTTGTGTACCCTGGAGTCCTTAGCTGCCTTTAAGACATCTTTAATAGATGGGGTTTGTCATGAATGCAGATTTTTTTTCAGTGTTTTTATGGGTCTCCCTCTGTCTTTTTCTGTAAAAACATTAACGAAGTGCCTCCTGTAGACTTTTTATTGTAAATACTGATGAGAGAATATCTCATGTTTGATTTGTATGTAACTTATGTTGCATTGTCATTCTCTTTATGTATTGTCGCTGCAACCTCAGGACGTTGAAAATTAGAAATTTTTCTCAATCGACCTACCTGGATAAATAAAAGTTCAACAACTGGGAGTGACACTTTTTTCACATAGCTTTGTTTTTTATGTGACTTGATAATTTAGTTTAAAACAAAAGCTACATTTTTTAATGACAGTGATCTGTGTATAAATATTAAAGAGCTTATATCATGCAAAATCAATTTTTGAGCTTTTAAGTGTATTGTTATATTCATTCCTCACAAAAAGAAACCTCAAAGGGGTAATTTGATTCATTTATGCATTTCTAATTATTCCTCTAAAAACCTGCACTCTGAGCACCAGCCCCTCCCAACCCATGAAAACGAGTGAGTTCTCACAAGCTGACGTAGAAAAGTGAGAACAGTCCCTTCTAGGAAGAGTCTGGGCTGCCAGCACCGCCCCCAGGCTAAAACAGACACCCACTTTCTTTGCAGAACTAGCGGTGTTTGGCAAAAATGCCTTGCTTTTATATGCACAGTGTGCACGTCCATCTATGCAAAAGTTTGAATGTTGTTTTCCTGGGCTAAAAGCAGGACGATTCTAGGCTGACGTCATGAAATAGGCGGCACCCACACAAAGTATGGGTGTGTGAACCATAAACGGGCAAAAGGCAGCCGGGATCTGCTCACCGATTGATATCCAAATGTGCTCCAAAGCTACCCTTTTATTCACTAGAAATGCCCAGTGTATATTTAGTATAATATATATATAATTAATGTGTTCCAGAACCAACTGCAAATAACCAAATAAAAGCTTTTTTTCTTGTATTTTTGTTTTTTTCTCTTTTTTTTCTTGTTCCTGTTTTTTCTGTTTCCTGTGAGGTAGTTGCCATTTTGTTTGCCACATGCCAGGCCTCCTCCCCTTAAAATACAGTAGGTGCTGCTGCTGCTGGCTGTGATGTTGTGCATGACTTCAGAATCAGACCTTTTTCAAGAGAGCTGCTTTACTGCAAAATTCACCTAAAAGTATGATCTATTAAAATAATGAATTAAATTTACCTGCGTTTTTCCAGACCCTCAAAGCACCTACAATGTGTCCATTATTCATTCACTCCTCAAGGAACAACGACAGTTATATGGGGGAATCGAACTAACACCCCTTCGATCATTGGACGACCTGTTCAACCTCCTGAGCCACCCCTTTATCGCATTAACTTCAGAGGTTTTAGAAAGCAAATATAAGAAAGTTTTTTGTTGTTTTTTTTTAAGTAGGAAATTTCATGTGATTTCATCAGTTCTTCATATGTCAGTGTTCTTTGCTTCTAAACAGAAAATTTGTTCCGACTTTAAAACATATATCTGCTATTCTTTCAACAAAGAAAATAAAAAACATTTATTTAAAAACTATCTGTAACTTCCTGGAGAAAAAGCATTCCTTCAAACCAGCTTAACCACAGGCCAAAAATCCTTGTTCCAAGCCAACTGAAAAGAAAACAAAGAGCTAGTCAAGAAAAATATCAAATAAAATCTTTCCATTGTTTGTTTAAATCTGTGTACTGAACTGGTCATTTGTGTAATTTATTGTACCCCACCTAATGAAAAAGCTGAGATGAAAACACTTTATAATTTGTACGTGTCCAAACAAAATGCTGAGCTTGTGACGTTGAATAGACTACTATAAAAAGCCTAAAACCAACTCACTTTTAGTCATTTCCTTTTGTTCTGTAATATTCATTGAATCCTTGTGTTGTATATTTAGTTTAAGTCTCTTCAAGTGCTATTTTTAGTTTAGTATATTTATCATGTAGTCAGAGTCACGAATGTTCAACACTTAGCTCTATCTGTCCAGGAAACCCAACTCTTCTCTTCCACCTGCCTCCCATTCCTCCTGCCTGTCTGAAATAAAAACCTGGTTCACCTCAAACTTCCTCAAACTTAACAGCGATACAACTGAATTACTCCTGTAGGCTCCAAATCCACCCTTTCCAAAGTTTCCAATTTTCTCTCCCGTTTTCCCCTCCCCTCAAGTCAAGAGTCTGGGTGTCATCCTTGACAGTACATTAGCCTTTCAATCTCACATCAGTAGCATTACTCGGTCTGCATACTTTCTTATACGCAATATTAATCGTCCCTGCCCCTCCCTCACCGTCCACTCTGCCTCCATTTTAGTCTGGTCACATCTTGCATCGACTATTGCAATGCACTTCTCTCTGGTCTTCCCAAGAAAACAAACTTCAATTGGTCCAAAATTCAGCAGCCCGCATCGTCACCAGAACTCCTTCCTTCCATCACATCACTCCCGTTCTCCAGCAGCTGCTCTGGCTTCCACTAGCTTTCAGGATTCAGTTCTCTACACGTTCAAAGCCCTCCATAGCCTGGCTCCCTCTTATATTTCTAATCTCCTCCATATTAACACTACCTCTTGCTCTCTTCTTCTTCTTCCCTTCTGCTTTCTGTCCCTCCGGCCTGTATGGTCACCATGGGGAGCCGTGCCTTCAGCCACTCGGCTCCCCAACTCTGGAACCCCCCCCCCCCCCCCGACCTCCGTAACAGTGATTCCTTTCCAATTTTTAAATCCAGACTGAAAACCCATCTGTTTCAATTTGCCTTTCCAGTTTACAGATTTTCACCTTCTGCAATCTGATTTTATTAATGATTTTAACTTATTTATTGTTTTCAAGATGTTGTGATTTTATTATGTTCTTGGTTGTTTTGAAAGACGCTTTCAAATCAAATGTATTGTTATTATTATTCAAGCTGCTTGTATGTACTTTGTGGTCACTGCATTGTCTTCTTTCATGAGCAGCTGGATTAGCTGAGCAGAGTTTAGCTAATGGCTCATGGACCGACCAGAAAGAGAAAGCTAAGCTATTAGACATAACCTGAACACAAAAACCCAAAAAGCACAAAAAAATAAATAACAAAATAATTTATAAAAGGTACCAACACTGAAAAATCCTCAGAATTTGAGAATATTTTAGAGCCAATAAAGCAGAGATTTCTTGTTTTGTGTACAGATGGATTTGAGGGCCCCACACCGCATGCATCCATCCATTTTCTGCCGCTCATGTAAGACTCTCTTGTGGAGGAAGCAGTCTAGGCAAAGATGCCCAGACATCTCTCTCTCTCCCCAGCCACTTCCTCCAGCTTCTCTGGTGGGATCCCGCGGCGTTCCCAGGACAGTGGAGAGATTAGGTTTCTCCAGCATGTCCTGGGTCTTTTCCTGAGGGTCTCCACCCAGTGGGACATGCCTGGAACACCTTCCCAATGTGGTGATCAGGAGGCATCCAGACTAGATGCCCAGGCCACCTCAACTAGCTCCTCTCGATGTAGAGGAGCAGAACCTCAACCTTACTCCAGGTGATCAGGCTAATCCCCTTATCTCTAAGGGAGCGCCTAGCTGTCCTGCAGAGGAAGTTCTTTCGGCCGCTTGTACCCTGGAAGTTGTTCTCGTCATGACCCAGAGCACATGACCATAGGTGGGTACTAGAATAAAGATCAACTGGTAAAATGAGAACTTTTGACTGAGCTTCCTCTTCACCACAACAGACCAGCACAGTGACTGCATAATGGCAGACTCTGCTCCAATCAGCCTGTCTAACTTACGCTCCAATCTTTCCTCACTCATGAACAAGACCCAAAGAGACTCCTCCATCAGGGGCAGGAACTCTCCAATCATCCAGAAAGGGCAAACTACCTTTCACTAGTCACAGACCTCAGCCTCAAACATGGCAGGGCTGACCCTCATGGTGGAACCCAACGCCTCCCTGCCCAGCTTTCTCCAGTAGCTTTCATGCCTCCCTGCCTAACACTACGCCTTGAAAAGGGTAGGATTGGGGGGTTAAAACACCAAATAGTTCCCAAGCATAGCTGTGTCTGCAGCTCACCATTCCCCCAGGAGATGGGTCAAATGCAGAGAACAAATTTCGCACACCTAGGTGTGTAACAGCAAGTGGGTCTTTCCTTGAGGTATACTTCATCCCCTGCTCTCTGAGAAGATCTTTGACTGCCTCTGTGACTCCAGCAATAAGGAGGGACAGCCCCACCCCAAAGTATCCAGCATCTGCTTTTCAACAGAGGGCATCTCAGCAAAATTGAGATGCTCAAAGCATTTTTTACATTCCCTGACAATAGTCCACAGCT
This sequence comes from Oryzias curvinotus, assembly GCA_023969325.1. Lineage (NCBI taxonomy): Eukaryota > Metazoa > Chordata > Actinopteri > Beloniformes > Adrianichthyidae > Oryzias > Oryzias curvinotus. The sequence continues at coordinate 22,103,980 of CM043714.1, forward strand.
AAGTGTTGCTGGCATAAAACTGCTTCCCAATTCTGGGCACTGGATGGTTTGGCCAATTTTTTTGGGGGTCTCCAAGGCAAAAATTATTCTGTTTTTTCCTCCTCAACTGCCTAAACCACAGCTTGCTTAGACTGCTGGTACCTGTCAGCTGCCTTAGGATTCCCACAAGCCAGTCGGGCTCAGTGGAACTTCTACTTCAGCTTGACAGCATCCCTGACTTCTGGTGTCCACCATCAAGTTCAGCAATTGCCACCGCAACAGGTACCAGACACCTTGCAACCACAAGCAGCGTGTCCTAAGAGTTCCTTAAGAAGTCTCCAGCTTGTTCAGAACGCAGCAGCTAGATTGTTAGCAGGAACTAGCAGAAGAGATCACATCACTACTGTGTTAGTTTCGCTCCATTGGCTCCCAGTTGATTCTAGAATTAAGTTCAAGATCCTCCTGTTAACCTATAAGGCCTTACATGGAATGGCCCCGTCCTATATTAATGACCTCATAGTCCCTTACCATCCAATCAGAACACTTCGCTCACAAAATGCAGGACTGCTTGTGATTCCTAGAATTAGTAAAAGTACAGTCGGAGGTAGAGCGTTTAGCCACCAAGCCCCTGTTTTATGGAATAAACTCCCAGCTCACGTAAGAGAGGCCGATTCAGTTTCTACATTCAAAGTTAGACTGAAAACATTCCTCTTTGGACAGGCTTATTGTCAGACTAGTTAGTATTCAGAGATTATTTAACTTAATGTTAATTGTTTAAATTAAACTTAATAACAATAACTATTGTTTTAAAAGGCTGCTAGAAGTTGAAGCTGGGGTAACTATGGTGCACTGGGGCTCTGTCCTCTTTTCTGTCCTTTTCCAATACTTTTCTTTTCTCATCTACCTCTACACTTCCTCTCTTCTCTATCTTTGATCATCATTTATCATTTAGTTATCCATGCCTCTGTTTGGTGCAGTACGATTCATGTATTGTCCCTCTATCCCTCTCCCCTCCTGGGGAGTGGGAGTGCTTCCAGACTCCAGTTGGCCCATCCGCGCTCCTGTTCCTGACTGTGTACCTCGTCTCTGCTCCTGCTCCTACACCTGGCTGTGGTTCCTGTCTCCGGCTCAACTCGCGCCCCTGACTGTCCCTAACCCCGGCTGGATGAAGCTCGTCTGCTGGACTTTATATATGTAGTTGTAGAGTTAGATAAGTTAATTCTTCTCTATGAGTTCTGGTAAATCGCCTGTCCGTCCTGGGGGAGGATCCCTCCTTCATGTGGGCACCCCTGAGGTTTCTTCATTTTTTTCCGGAATCCGGTTTTTTAGGAGTTTTTCCTTACCGCGAAGGGGGGTCTAAGGGCAGGGATGCCAGTATAGCCTAGTCAGTTTGTTAGTTTATTTTAGTATTTTCCTATTGACTCTTTGTATTCATGATCCTTTTGAGTTCATGTTTTACTTCAAAGCCCATCGAGACGACTGTTGTTGTGATTTTGGGCTATACAAATAAAATTGAATTGAACTGAATTGAATCTCCAAACAGCAGCAAAAACTGTTTGCCACTCCGATTCAATGTCCCCAGCCTCACTCTGTACCTGACTGAAGTTCTTCCAGCTGTGGGAGTTGAAGACCTCCCTGAAGAAGAGCACAGCCAGACGTACCCAGCAAACCCTCACAGCACGGTTAGGTTAAGTCTTTCCAGCCTCCTCCCCTGCCAGTGTATCTAACTCACCACCAAGTAGTGAGCTGTGAACAGCTATGTCCCTTTCTTTACCCGAGTGTCTAAGACACACAATCAAAGCTCACCTGAAAGGACTGCAAAGTAATTCTCCTTCAAGGATGTTCTAGTGCAACATGTATTCATGGATACCCTTGTGTGCAAGCATGTTGGTTTGTTTTGGACAAAAAGAAGTCCAACAAAAGAACATTACTCAGGGTTCAGATTGTGGAGGCCACTCCTTCCACTTATGCTCTTCCAGGTGCCACTGTTATTTCCCACATGGGCAATGAGATCCCTAAGGAGGACCTGGAGGCCCTCATAGGGGCACTTACAAGTAGCCCTCCGAGAGACACCAAGAAGGCCGAGCACTTTGAGCTGCTCTTTGGCCCATAGGCCAAAACCACAGTCAGAGACCTAAAACCCCACATGTAGGCAAAGGGGCATAACCCTAGTATAACACATCAAAAATAATGTACTTTATTTTATAGATGCTTTTTCATGTGTCTTACCAAGTATTTAAATGATTTTGGCAATATTTTCTGTTTTGTTTCAATAGAATTCAAAGGTGGAAACCTCTTTGTATAAAATCACAGTTTTCAAGCTGAGATTTTTCCGCCCAATTCAGGCATGTCAGCAACTGAATTTATGGTAAGCCACAGATGCTTTCCTTGTTCCTCTGCCTCTTGGTGATGTGTTATCTGTGAGGTAAAAATAGAAGTGCTGAGAAGTGTGTTGCACTGACTGGCATTATTTAAGACAAGACAAAATTGTTAACAAAAATTGACAGGCCGGTGTTTTAGAAATATCCTTTATGTGCAAAAATGTAAAAGGTTTTAGCAACATCAACAGAGTGGCGTCGCTTTCATGCTTCATCATGTTCAGTGCCGATAAACCAGACTGCTGGTTAATGTGCAACTAAAATAGTCATAAACAGTAAAGCTATGACTTTTTGGCCTATGCAGTAAACTTTGCATTAGAGAACATGGCATTAAATCTGTAACAAATTCTAAAAATAGAACAGTTCTATATATATAGCCCTAGAATAACCTTTGAAAAAGAGTGTTTTTCTGTTTGGTGTATTGGTTTCAATTGTATTTTTTAAGTCTTACAACTTAATCTGTTCTCTCACTTTTTTGGATCGTGTCGGTATGAGGAAATCTTTAAATAAATAAAAAGATAAATGGAGTTTTGAACAAAGGAAGGAATGTTCTTGCTGCAAAAAGCATCAAACTCTCTGTAAAGAACCTTTACTTTTTGATGTATTATCATTTTTATAAATATTTATATATATATATAACAACTCGATTATTTTGAGGTGAAATGAAAAAAAATTAATATATATATATATATATATATTGTTTGTAAATTTGGAATATCAACTATTGATGCTGAAGAGGAACCAGCATTTGCAGGAAAGAAGTAGTGAGTGGAAATAACTTTGTATTTTTCTTCCTCCTTGTGACTCAGAGAGTGAAGCGTCACAATACTTCACTGGCTTTGGTCTGACTGAATGACAGAGTATTGGGGATTTCTTTTATTAATCTACCACTGAATTAAGTAGCAGAAAAAGTAACTCAGGCTAGCTTCATTTTCAGAGTTACCGTAAATCCTCTTGAGGGCTGTGCAGTCACTTCAAAGAGTGTGCATGTTTTACCTCTGTGTGGCTCAGTGATGAACAATTGACCTGTCCAGGGTGCGTCCTGCCTCTCGTCCACTGACAGTCATGATGCACTTCCTTAATCCTGTGACCTTTAAAGCAAATATAGTTGGTAAATGAGTGAAATGACTAATAATTCAAACAAAAGCGCACGCAAAAGTTGTGAAAGTATAACGCAAGAGAATGTTGAATGATATATGATTAAGTCATTTAAAAAGGGTTTTGCAGTGGTGTTTACAACTGCAACAAAAGAAACAAAAATTAGACAACTCATGAGCTACTGTCCTGCTTCAGTAACTGCTGATTGGCTGAATCAGTAATTACTGAAGCAGGGTTAGCTGTAAAACAAGCAGGGCAGCAGCTCACGAAGAACAGGATTGCAGACCACTGCTTAGAGTGTTAAGACCCCAATTAATAACTTTTAGTAGGGATTGTTGCCTACTTTTCAATGATTTCTCTGGAAAAAATAGTTGAATAATGACATTTGTGATTCCTCTTTTTTCTAAATGTGAGGGTTTTGTTTCCATTGTATCTATCCAGACTGGAATGCAGTTTTTCAACACAGACTTGTCCATACAGTGCTTTCCAACAATGGGCAGACTCAAAGAAATTTTGCCTTTCAGTTTTGTGCAGATTGTTATCATGGTTTTGCTGCCAGTAACCCGAGATGACAACAATCCTATTTCCTGCATGTTCTGATCATTAGCTTAAAGAATAACCCCAATCATTTTTTATCCATTTAAAAAGTGTTCCCAGTTGTCTTTTAATAATAATTATGTCATTTCTAGCCTAAATCAAAAATATGTGTGTCATTTTATAGGCTTTATTTTCTGCAGAGTGACAGGAGTTCATCAGAAATTCCCCTCTGAGTTGTGGGTGGGACTGTTGCTGTAGAGTAAACCCGCCCCCACATCCCATCATCTATCCATTTACTGTCTCTCCGGCTAGCTTGCAGCCCCTCACAATCCCAATTTAGCATTACTGGTTCAACAAAAATAGTGAGCCATATTGGAGCTATCCAGTCATTCAGATTTGTGCCAGATGTCGCTAAGGTGACAAAAACAAAGACGTACATGAATCTAGACGTCTAAAAGTGGATACATCAGTAGGGAGCAGAGCAGGGAGCTTGAGGCCTGCTGACATCACAGCTACAGGCTTTTTTTTACAATGGCATTTTGTTCATCTCCTCCTGATTCACAACAATTTGAATAAAGAGATACTCAATAATACAATTTTAACTTAGTTCTCTATATGTCCTGCATCATGGAAAAGGCTACAAGAACAAAAAGAATACAGAATAAAAACCCAATTTTCATTGGAGAGGCTTTTTAAAGGTTATTAGCGTCATGGCCTTACGATGAAATGGCACTTTAAGGGCCAGATTATATGACAGTTTGTGAAAAAAGTCTAATTTTTTTAAATTTTGTACTAACAGACTAAATAAATGGAAGTAAGAGTAAAACAAAAAACTAAATGATCTAAAAAGCTCACTCTCTCACTTTGTCTGGAAAACAATTTTCACTTTTGGTTGCACGGATGAAAAGTTGTGTGGTGTGGCCATAAGTCTTTGTGTAGTTTAAAAATGACAACTTTAGACAACTATACAACTCATTCATAATGTACAGTTACACATGACAATGAAGAAACAAACCAGTAATGCTGTAATTTCCCTGTAACTTTTTTGCCTTAGGCTAAAGTAAGACTATTACTAAAAATACTCATGAGCATGATTTATTACCTGACATATTTCCAGTGAACTTTGTTCACTTTCCTCATAAAAAAATAGTTGTCATCAATGATGCAAGATTTAGTTGCAACTTTTGAGCAACAGGCTTGTTGAAATTGCTAAAAAAGTTAAAGAATTATAATTATTTCCCAACCTTTGTAACTGCTCCTAGTATTTTCCAACTACTCAAATGTATAGGCTTACAATTCTGCATGGTAATATTTAATGACATGTCTTCAATGGCAACTAAGCTGTTTTTGAAAGAGAAGAGAGTAACATCAGCTTTGCACAAGGCAGTGAACCTCCAATTATCTTCACATACACGGATCTCAGATTACAGAAGGAAGTAACAGAAGAAATCCAGAGTCAATACTCAGAAAAACTGCTCTTGCCTTTTCTTTGAATGTCGATTGTAGATTTTTTAGGAATGTGTTGTTTGTTGCGTCGACGCTGAATAACCATAGATGCCAAACTGGAAATGTGACTGGCTTATCAGGTGTGTTCATGCAGAAAGTGTCCTTTATTCTTTGTGAGGTGCATGCGGGAAGGATTTTTCCCTGTTGTCCATGTATTTCAACAGTATTAACTCATCATTGTGACATTTTTTATATCGTTCTATGATAACAATTAAAAATGAAATTATTATGTAGCTTACTAGTCAGAGAGGGTAAAATATAGTCTGACTTCTATTTTTCTACTTAAGAATATTGCATGATAACATGAAATGTGGCAACACCCATATTTTCTATTATTATACATTTCCATTAAATGTGATAAAACTGAACCCTTAAGATTTATGTTTTGCATACACTTAAAAATAGACTTGAGGATTTACCAGGTTTGAACTGCTTGAAAATTATTAGCATTAATTATTTGTTCATCTATGTAATGTTGTTATGGAGAAATAAGGCTTTGAAAATGTGTTTTTTTAATGTATCTTGACTTTAAACAAGGAGCTGACTGCTAATTGTTTGTATTTTAAACATGTAAATATGAGCTGTTATGACAACAAAATTCTTTATACTTCAGAATCCCTATGAAAACATTTCAAAATAACTTTATTGTTCAAGAATCTATGGTGGAGAGTTTTTATTTTGAAAATGTAAAGGTTTTTTTTACAGTCCTATGAAACTCTCAAATCAACACTTAAAATTAGTTATATATTTCAGTTGTACTAGTAGCTTCTACACAGCTCCATCCAGTGATTTAGCAAGAAAAAAAATTGCAGAATAACAAAAAGACCCGTAACAAACTCAGAACATTCTTTCCTTTCAAAAACTTTCTTAAGTTGGTGACCTTTGAAGCTGACTGACATAATTTAGTCTGTAATTTCTAGGTCACAAGTTTTTACATTGCTATCAACTCATTTAGTTTATTTCAAGAAATAGTTGGTAAGTTTTATTCATTTCTTTATTATGGTAATAAATTGTTTAGCTTAACCTTAAAAATGTAATGAGTGACCTTTCCTCAGAATTAGTTGACTTTGTATGGAACAGTGCTACAAGCTTTGTTTAACCTGTTTGAGTAGAAATGTCTCTATTTATCCCACAGTAGGGAAATTCAACCATTACCACAGCTTTAGAACAATTAGTGCATTATTAGCAATTAGCATAAAAAGGGAATGCAGAGGGAATAAATAATCAACAAATTACCAACTTTAATAAGCAAAAAATGTATGTACAAGAATTCAACTGATCTGCAAGGTGGGGCTGTTAAACCAATTGGTTGGTCGTGGTCATTAAAGATCTGTGGCAGTGCTCCTTCCTGCACCGATGTTGGATCAGCTTTCCCCGAAAGCTGCTCAGAGCGATGCAGCGAGTGAGCAGCCTTTTCCATCACGGATTTCAGCTTGGCCAGCAGCCTCCACTTACCCATCTCCCCTATGAAGTCCAGTGCACAGCAGGCATCTGTATGGATGCGTGGCCAGGAGAAGGCATTGTCTGAAAAAGAGCATGAAATGGAATGGGTTCCCCAAGTGAAAACTATGCAATCTGCAGGAATTGTGGGGCAAAGAAGATTCCACTCTTAAGTGTTTATTTACATTAAGTCTCCTCCTGCATGTGGAGACACAGAGGTGTTTTAGCAGCCGGTGAAAGACAGATCATTGAGGCTTGTTTAAGCGATCAAGTAATCTGCACGGATATCCATGACCTCGTTCCGAGAGATGAAATAAGGCCTTCTCCCAGACAGGCAAAGCTTGGTCAGAAATCGGTCGATCAGCAGGAAAATAAACTGTATAATGGAAATATGCTAAAGAGCTTCTGTGACTAAGAAGAGTAAATAATTGTTAATGATAACTACAGATTGTCTGCCAGTTGTATCAAATCTACAGTCACAGGTCATGATCAAATGGTTATTTCCTGCCCCCACCCAAAAAGTAATTTATGCCAATATAAGTTGTAACACTGCTGAAGTTTAAGATTTTTCCAGAACCCTTGAAGCACTCCGACAAATCTTTACAATGAGTGGCAAGAATAAGACTCAAAGTTTAGGAGTCGTCCAGTCAAAGTTAGAAGCGATGATAATTGCAAATGGATCTTAGGAAGACTGTGCATCAGCAAATGTCCAGTGACTTCTGTGACACGAAGTTATAACATTTTTTTCCTCTAACTGCTACATAAAATGAAAATATTGAATGCTTTGTATTTGCTGTAGCTAAAAACTCCATTGTGATTCTTTAGCTTTTGACATCTGTCCTTTCATTGAACAAGTTATTTAAGATTGAAGTTTGGATGCACCTCATTGCAGATGCTTTCAATCCTCCTAACAGGAAGTGGAACTATGGAACATCTCTGAAACTATAAATCAGATGAGTTCACATGAATGTAGATGTACTTGTTTTCTTTTAGTGTGCAGGTTATCTCCGCTTCATCATTGTTTGTGTTTTTGTGTGAACATGCATTTCTCTTATGCACTGTGACGTGACAACACTCAATAAGACAGTGCTTCCTCATAACTGGTAGGTGTTCACACACCTGCACACATTACTAAATGGCGGTGAAGAGCTGCATGTTTGTGTAATCCACTAAATACTTACATAAGATGACAGGACATTCTTTATTTTAGTTTTAGGGGAACAGCAGTGTTTCTTCCTACTGATGGTTATAGGAAAGGCTTAGTCTGAAAGCTGCTTGTCAATCAACATGTGCACAAGAAAAGTTTCCTGTAAGTGTGCTATAATTATTTCCTTTTGAAGGCCTAAGGACTTAGCTTATTAGTTGAGTTCTTTTCCTTTATAGTAATCAAATATTATTGCAAAAGAAAAGGAATGCAATCTGTGTGAACTAAATCCCACATATTTCAAAACTCATTAGTGAGGAATAAAGTGACACAAATGTTTTCTACCTTTTTTTTTAATCAATTTATCTTTATGAGAATCCTATGATTGTTGCCTTATCTTTAGGTTTGCGCTGCTGTTTATGCATACATTTAAAGCACACAGGACCAATTTTGGTAAGAATGAGCCCCATGACACCAGAATTGCATCTTAAGAGTAAACTGATTGGAAGCAAGTGGAAGAGTTATTATTACAGCTTCGGAAGAATACTGACACACTTTGCATTACGTAACTAATGTATTTGTGTGGGGGCTAAAAGAACTGGATTTTCTTTGAGTTTTCTGGAAATAATGGCTCCCTGTCAAGGGGAAATGTTTTGAATTTTTTGAATCCTCATTCATATCCAAGATTTTTTGGGTTTGACTTTCTTACTGTGAAGAGAGTTTAGTCTGGTTCCTTTCCAACCAGATGAACCCACTGTTGAAATGAAAAAATAAAGATCTACAGAGCATTAATCATTCAAAAGTAGTACATTTGTGTAGATGTGTCAAATAACAGGTAAAAGAAACATTGTTTTGAAATAAATCAGCAGTAAAAGAAAGAAATATTCAACTTATTGTAAAAGTTTAGTATAGAAACTATATATATACATGTACATAAATATCCACACATTTAAAAAGTGTAAATTACAATGACTATTTTTTTTTAATGCGCTGGTCAAAGGTTTCAAGTAGGACAGAGCCTCTCATCCTCAGGTTTATAGTCATCCATGTATTTGATGCAGTTTTTTGGATGATAATGCTTGCAGGTTCGGTTCCCGCCATGTCAAAATGACTTTGGGTAAGACACTGAACCCCACGCTACCTCTGGCGGTCAAAGGTTTGCGTCAGTGTTCTGCAGGAGAGCGCCGTCAGTGTGTGAATGTGTGTTTGCATGGATGAATGGGGTTGTGGCTGCAAAGTGCTTTGGGCCTTTGAGGAAGGTCGAAAAGTTCACGTCATTTACCACTCGCCACGTCTCCACTTGTTTCAGTAAATGATGCAGCAGCCAACAGAGAAACGCCTCAGGTGCTAAGTCACCTGAAAGTCTAATTGCGTGAAATTCGTTCGTACAAGTTTATGATTTGCTAATCGGTTTGAGACTAAAGTGACTGGCTTATGGAAGTCACTGTCAGCGATTTGAGGCTCTGCTCTCCAAGACTAAATTCAAAACTGTATCAACTGTATCAGTTGTAAAAAAATAATAATAATAATAAAAATACAGATTAAAACAAACTAACAACATCACATGATAACTTTACCATGCCATTCTTGACAGGAAAAGTAAGATCGAACAGCTGTCATTTGTCTCTACAAGAATTTGTACCAGAGGGTTTGTGGCTTGATTGGCTTTCTTCTCAGTCATATTTCCTTATTTTCCTCGTAGGCAGAAGCTGCTTTTACTCTCGTGTCCTTTTCAAACTCTACTTGTTGGGCAGTCATTCTCTTTGACCTCAGGCATCCCGCGTCTGAGTTGTAGAATTTACTTTACAAATTTGTGCTTTTCATTTAGTAGTCTTGCAATGACATTAAAATATTACAAGTTGGACTAATTTAATCATTTGGTTTAGTCAAATCTTAGTGTAGTAGAACAAGTGTCCCTGAAGCTGGCCCCCTTCTGTCACCAAGCAGATAATAAAAAGGCATGCAGCTTGATTTCAGTTGGGTGTCAATATTCCCATAAATCACAGAGATTGAATTTTTTAAATTTTTTCTATTTTAAATTGTTAAACTAAATTGTTGGGAGTTTCAGTATCAGTATGCCACAGTTTCAAAATAAAATGCATAGATGTTGGCTCGGCTCTCCAAAACTAAAATCAAAGACTGAGAGCAGATTCAAAAACTGTACAAAAACAAAACAGCAGATTAAAACAAACTAACATCACATGATAACTTTACTGTGCCAGTCTTGACTGGAAAATAAGCCAATTTTTTGTTTACAAAGGAAACTAAAACAAAATAGCCAATTTTTGTCTTTCAACCACAATTAAATGTTTAGAAGTTTTTTCAAGAAAAACAAAGTTTGTCATCTAGCACCTGTCATAGTGAAACAATATTGTCCTCAAGGCACATGCCCATGAGTTCTTGAGAATCATGTCTTTCAATATGAATTCATACCTCTCGTGTGAAGCTTTGAATAAAAAAGTTTGTCAAATGTTCTCCTTTAGCAACATTGATTTTCAGTGGACTTCATCAGTCTTTTGATGTAGAGAAACGTTGAGCCATCTTATTTCTTCAGCACTGCTTCATATTATTGTGTTTTTGTTGCGGCCTGTTGCTTCTTTAATGCATTTGCTCTTATGCTGTTTGTTTATTCTCGAGCATGGTAATAAAGGTTGAACAACTTTCATTTGCTCTTGTGACTCAACAAGCTGGCCCCCTTTTGTCACCAAGCAGATGATAAAAAGGCATAAAGCTTGATTTCAGTCAGTTGTCAGTATTCCCATACGTCACAGAGATTTAATTCTCTTTATTTTATAGTTTAAACCATTATACTTAATTGTTGGGAGTTTCAGTATCAGCATGCTAAAGTAAAAAATAAAGTAAAATTCACAGATGATGCTCCAGACACATATTAGCAGGAGGTGGATTTAAATTAGGAAATGAGATAGGCATGTCAAAATAAAACCTAGTGTAGATACATTTGAAAATATTTACTATAGGGTCAAGTAATAACTGTCTCATCCGCATTAAGATTGTGTCAGATCATTTACCTTTTTCCTTTCTTAGTCGTGGGGGGGTGCGAGGGGGCTGAGTTTTCATATTAAAACGTTCCCTAAATTTATGTTCGTAAATTTTGTAAATAAATAAGTAAATAATTTTTACAATGTTGCACAACAGTGTTATGAACCAATCCCAGATTTGCTGCCATCTGCTGGTGATTGTGAGCATATGCTCGAACGAATTTAATGTAGTCCTAATTATTTTTAAAACAAAAAAAATATCATAGACAAAAATAAAACAAGAAGAAAAGATGAAGCATTGTTCTTGGTGAGAACAAGCAAAACGAACAGTTTATGTCCAGATCTTTTTTATTCTAATATATAAATTGTTTTATTTTACTTTTTTAGTGTTTTGCATAGTTAAATGTATGAATAATTTTGAAAGATCCTTCTTTTATTTTATTGGTGCAAAAATATTTGCAAAAAGAAAAACATTTATTTAGATAGCAGAAAGTTAGCGCCTGCGCACTGCTCACCTCTCTCGGACAGTGTGTCACTGACTTCCGGTGAGACCCAAACAGACCCGAGGGGTGTTTTGACAGCGACGCAGCGGTGAAACGGAGCTCTTTAAACCTTAAACCATGTCTGCATTGGCGGGCTTTGGGCTGCTGCTTCTCGCGGCGGCTCTGCGACTCGGTAAAATAAACATATATTTATATCTAGCCTTTGTGTCAATATGTTGTTTTCTTGCATTGATGATCGTTAATTGAGCTGTTTCCGTTTCGCCCTGAAGGAGAGTCCAGGTTTATTATGGACCCTGTGTCTTTCATTAGCCACGAATTTCAGGTAATTCTTCTGATTATGTGTTCATTTGGAGATTGTTTATTATAAGCATGCAATGGACCGTGAGAGAAAACACCAGCAATTGCTTCAAAGAGGCGTAACCAGATGCATATTTTCTCCTCCTCAGTCATTGGATCTGTGTGGAGAATGCAGTCAGATCATACGCATGTCAACCAACATGATTTCAGGCAGTGACACTAAAGTAAGGAAATAAACAGTTTATTTTTAAAAATCCAGGTTTGCTTAAAGTGTGTAAAAAGGTCAAATGAGGTGTTTTCTGGTGTTTTACAGGTGACTGTGTATGAGGCCCTGCATGCTGTGTGTCTGCGCCTGCCCAGACAACAGGCATCCCAGTGTCAATCTCAGGTGAAAACATACCTGCCTAAAGTCTTGCAGCAAAAACCCAGCCACCTGGTGAGTTGCATGTTTTTCTGAAACCTGTTTTCAGCAAAAAAACATTGAAGTCATCACAAGGCGAACGAGTTTGATTTAAAAATTGAGTATTTCTGCAGAACCCAACTGAGACTTGTGTGGTTTTTGGACTTTGTGCTCCCCAAAAAGACGAGGAACGGCAGGAACCTCCTCCAAGTGGCAACAGTGAAGCTTTATCCCACTCTGCACCTGCTTCAGATACCGAAACCCAAGTGAGTATGGGAAAGCAGAAGTGAAATGAAAATAAGTAAAAGGCATCACATCCATCTGAAACGTCTGGATCTGCTTTTTTTATACAGAAAATTTCTGGTCCGGTTTGTGCCTTGTGTTTGATGGTGATCAAAAAACTGGAGACTATGTTGCCCAAAAACATAACCGAGGTGATATTTTTATCTGACTAGTTATATTTATGTGCATTTAGTCTCTATTGCTGCATGTTGAAGTAACCGTCTTCTTTATGACTGCAGGATGCCATTCTGAAAATCATGGAAGAAGTCTGCGATCTTGTACCTGCAAGCTACAAACAGCAATGTGATGATTTTGTTAACAAATATGGTGCAGATATTGCCGAATTCCTCTTTTCATCTGCTGCCCCTCACACCATCTGTATGATGCTGCACCTCTGTCTGTTTAAAGAGCAGCCTGTTCCAGGTTAGATAAACTGACATTTTCTTTTTTAGTGGTAATATGATCCCAAATCTAAGAAAAGATTGATTTTTTTTTTCATTTAATAGATTAGCATCACTGTACCTTCTTAAAGTTTGAAATGTGGATTATAATGTATAGAAGTGAGAGGGCTCCTTAGGTCTTAGGTGCTTAAAGCATCCTTTCAGGTCAGTGTCCAGCACCAACATTGAAAGACTGTCAAACTATTTTAACAGTTTTCTCTGAATTTTATAAAGACATGGTCCTTGATATGAAAAAAAAGCACTAATATGACTCAAAAGGATTTTTAATGTACCTTTTTAATATTTTGAAAATATATTTTCATATATTTCATATATTTTATTTTGGCATACAATTAGCAGCTCATGTCAAGTAGATAAATGACTTAATGCAGCTTTAAAGACCCATTCAGTTTAGAGTAAATCTGACTAAATTAAGATTGCTCTGAACTTCTGCACAAACGTTTTTTAGGCATTAAGAATTTGTTTTTTTGTGATTTGAGAATTCGGGCAGTCAGTAAGTCTTCAAAACAAAAGGTTTTAGGATTTGAGTGTCAGTTTTAGAGAATGTGTTTGCCAAAGCAGATACAAAATTATTTATCCATCTATTTTTGACATTTAAAAAATACTACTCACGTTGCAGAGGTGCTTCTCCCCTCGGACTGCGAGTCATGCCGGACGTTAGCAGCTCTGCATCGTGTCCACCTGGGCCTCAACGCCACTGGAGTGCAGACATCGGCTTTCCTGCAGTCCGTGTGCAGACTTCACCCAAACGCCATCCCCAAGGTCAGACTCCCAGTTATTTAGAACAACATTTCTTCTATACAAACCCACTGCTTAAAAAGTTCAGCTCGCCAGTTGGGTTTTCCAGAGCATCTTTATAACTTCTTTAAAATCTCTTTTTCAGTGCGACGCCTTCACCAGAACCTATGGGTTGCAGCTGCAAAGGGTTTTGGGAAACCAGATGGATTTTTCACACACTTGTGAAGTAAGAACTGCTCAACACAAATAACTCTAGTTAAGGCTACAGTTAGAAAACTTGTTAAGTGAGCTTCACTTTACATTCTCTCAAATAATCTCATCAGTTATTATGCCACCAAGATTTTTGCTAACCAAACTTTAAAAGTAGAATATGAAAATGAAATATGTTTAATATGTTTTATGTGTGAATGAAACATCACACTGATTTGGTACAGTTTGGCAGTTTGGGATGATGTGATGTTTTTTTGTCCTTCAGAGAGCTGATCTGTGCCAAACAATGAAGAAGCTGGATCCACTGGGGAGTAATCCGTGTACATGGGGACCAAGCTACTGGTGCCAAAACAGGGAGACTGCTCAGAAGTGTGGGGTAGGTGGCCTTTATTATTGCATGCGGGGTCATAGGCCAAGTTGGATGAAAACGTTTCTTGTTTTTTTTTCATTGGCTTTCTGCATTAGTCAGGAGAGGGGTATTTCCCAGAAAGCAAAGCTAATCTTGAAAGATTTTAAAGCAAATGGACATAATATAACTACCAGGTTTTATTGATTAGAGGAAAATTCTGAGCCAAAGTTCAACATTAACTCAACAGAAATGGGATAATTCAATAGGGAAGGAATCAAGTTTTTCTTTCTGCCAGTTTGATGTCAACATTACCACTTTAAGGAAGTACAGAATACATTTGTTTGTTTTTTTTACCAACAGAACCAAATCTTCTGTGAGAAGTTCAAGTGGAAGAGTTAAAGCCCGGTTCCTCCAGGACTGTTGCTGCCGCGGCCCACGTTCTTCAAATGTTTCCCACTGATTACCTTTGAAACGCTTAAGAAATGCACTGATCACCTTTTTTTTTTAACTAATTGAAAATGTTTTGCTGTTTAATGTTATTTCAGATCACAAATCGATATAGGATTTTAAGTCTGCTCGTCCAGTTTGACTGTTGTTTAGGATGTTTCTTCTTTGCCATAAATGTAAAAATCAAACTATCCAACATAGCAAAGCTTTGTGTTGATTATTATTTTTAATGACCACTTCCTCTGTCATTCTTCTGCTGATGTTGTATGCAGGTGTGAGACTGTAAATGAGGTGCTACATTTGAAAACACACAGTCAAAAATCCTGGAGAGGGTTTATTTAGAAAACTGTCTTGTTAGAAGATATAAATGTGGTCAAAAAACTCAGATGTACATTTGTTTAACAGGCTGTACAGAACATCCTGATATTTTGTTGCAACGTTTATGCCATAAATTGCTCGCATCATTCAAATAAACAGCCAGTTTGTGGAGATGATTTCAAGACCTCTGATTATAAAATAGAATTAACAAGCTTGTTGCCTCATTAACACGCCTGTGTGGTTTGTTTGCTTCATCAATCTTGTCTCTTCCAGATCTGTGAAAAAGAAAAAAGAAAAAGTGTTAGTAGCTTTAAAGACAAGTATCTCTCCTGCTTTAACCTTTTCTAACCAGACCTCAGAAGAGTGAAGGGAGACATTTCTTCCTAATAATTGGATATTTCTATACAGCACAGGAAAATTGTAATAAAAAAAAGTGGCCTTGGTGGAATGGAAAGAAAACCACAAATAAAAAAGATTTTAATTTCTTTTTATAGATAATCCAAGTCTTCATCTTCAGAAAACAGATTTATAAGCAGTCTTCATAAAATGTTCATTTTTGTTAGGTTTTTACTTTGGTAAACCAATGATGACATGTTTGCTGTTTAAAAAAAAAAAAAGGAGTGAGCATGGTGTCCAAATTGCTTTTTAAATCCACAGCACTAGATAGTCCCGCACCAAATATTATTTTAGTAGTTAAGGGAGTGTGGAGGGAATTTAGACACAGCCAACTTTTCCACAGAAAAAAAAACCAGGGAGAGAGGGTGGACTTACCTGGATGTACGCCTCCGACAGTGTGATCATCTGGGGGAGAATGTCTGTTACTTGCAGATCCTGCATCTCATACCACTTCCCTGTTCCCTGGTAAATTGCAAAAACACTCATGCATAAGCAATATGTTGAGAAAAACTATTATTTTGGCCTTAATTTTCACATTTTACCCCTAAAGCGACAACTTAGTCAAATGTATTAATATTAGATCATTGTTGTTAAAATGAGCTGTAAATAAGCTATAGGGTAATCTGAGTTGGTACTGAACTTCAAACTGAAGTAAAACATTTTTGTTTAGGTCACAAATACGTTTGGTGTTTTTAAAGCTATAAACAGTACTCTTAAAGGATTAAGTTTCAGAAGTTGCAATCATAAAAAAAATCCCATTCTCAAACAACATTCCAGTAATATTTAAAGACGTCTGAAAAGAAATTGACCAAAATTAAAGAGAAGTATTAAAAACAAGGGTAGCTTAATTGTGTTGTAATAGCTTTTAGCTTTTTAGAAAGAAAGCAAACCCTCTTTTTGTGAGCACAAAATTAAAAAAAAAATCTTTCAAGTTATTCAAAAAGAGGAAAAATTGCATTTAAAAAAGTTAAATGTAAAGCTTCAGGAGAGATGAAACACAAAAGTCGTGGCTTTTTGCCCTTCAGACTTACATGATGAAGAACGTGAATTCTGTAGGACCCCTCAGTCGGTTTCCCATCATGCACAACGTTTGCAATCAGATCATAAGTTGTGTTCTTTTCTGTGACCTGAGCTTCTTCTGTCAGATATTCACGGAGGTCTACATTCCTGTTTTACAAAATAAAAATGTCACCACCTGAAGAAATCTACATATTTACACATCATATTATCCTGTCAAAAAACATCTGGATTTCACTCACGTAATGGGAAAGTTTACGATAGTCGGGTTCTTCTCCACAAAGAAATTGTTCTTGGTGAATCTTTTGATGCAAAAGATGAGATATGGGGGCAATTTAGTCAGCTGGAACTTTTTGAGAAAATTCTCTTTGTAGGTTTTGTATTCCTGTGTAGAAAAGCAAAAAAATATATACAATAAATATACAAAAAAAACGTGCTTTTATGAAAATGTTTTCTATTTAGATGTTCATAGATGTTATTTAAAAAATTCACTACCTTCTCTGTGCTGCCATTGAATTTGCCCAGGATGTTGAAGAGAGGAACCTGTGGAATAATAAGCTGCTCTTTCTCATCTTTGTACAAAGGAGCTGTTGGGAGGTCAAGGGTCAAGAACAGGAAGGTGGACTCGGACATCTGCTCCTGGTACTCCTCTGTTACAAGCAACGCCTCCTTTTCCTCTGGAGGCTAGATTATTCAAATAAAACAAAGGTAAAAATAAATAAAGAACACAAATTAATCAAAACTAAATATAATTAAAAAAACTTTATTGTGGTCTAAATATCTGACCTGCACAAATACACAAATAGCAAAACTACTTTGGGCATCTGTCTCTTATCCTCAGCTGTGGTGTAATTTAGTGTTGCAACAATTTTATCACTTTTGTCAAATATTTACATTTGTCTAAAGAATTTTAAAAAGTTACGCGAAGATTCATCGCCTTAAAAGAACTCCTAGACCAAAACAAAAAGCTTGCAATTAGTTAAGCATTCAAAACTAGTCTCATTGTCTTAACAAAACAGTTGAAGAAAAAAAAGTTCCTATGAGCAATACCACAACAACAATATGAATATTTTCACAAATGACAGGATCCAGTGTCATCTCTGTTGTTTTTATATTATCTCCCAGTTTTATTGCTGCATATTCATCTGTTATTTGACAAAATGGGATTTTTTTTTAATAACTTAAGCTTCATTTTTATTTTTATTTTTTAACAAAATGTAACACAAACGTACATGCCATCAAACAAAATAAGTCTTACAGACAAAGAGAGGAAAAAATAAATAAATACCGGTAAACTTTTTAAAAAAAGGAATAAAGAGAAGAAAAAATAAATAAATAAACATTTTAAAAAAAGGAAGGAGAGAAACAGAACATGACGGCCACCATCCCAGAGATGTAAACTGGTCATACAATGGCCAGTGAGTTTTATATACAGTCCATCTGTCCCATTTTTCCTTAAAATTTCCTTCTCTCACTCTTAAAAGTCATCTTTTCCATAATGTAGATCTCCTCCACTATTTCAGTCCAGCCTGTGAGGGTTGGTGGTTCTGGCTTAAGCCATCTTCTGGTTATTGCTTTCCTTGCTGCAATTAGGAATATTTTCACCAAATACTGATCTGGAAGAATGACTGTTTCAGAAATTTTACCCAGATGTAACACTACCCGAGTGAAGGGAATTGTATAGCGTAGAGCGTTTGTTAAAACATGATGGATGGAATGCCAAAATGGTCCTATTTGCGAACAGCTCCAGAAGACATGAGAAGGATTTGCCTTTACTGTATCACACTGTCTCCAACACATCTGTGGAACTGCTGATAGTTTGCTTTTAATTGAAGGAGTAATAAAGAAGCGCATGAGATTTTTCCAATTAAATTACCTCCATTTCAGTGATGTGGTAGAAGACTGAGTTGATGCACATAATAAGTACAATTCTTTCTCTGAAATAGTGATAGACATTTCCTTTCTTTAACATATAAAGTTGTGTTTTTCTGACATGAAATGAGGCTGTGGTACAGTTTAGAAATGATTTTGGATGTTTTATGCTGGTACGCTCCAATTATTACCTCTAAGACTGGGTTTCGTTCGCTCCCCTCTTCTGATCTAATTGCTTTATTAAAATATTCCCTCATCTGGAGGTATCTAAAAAAATCATAATTGGTGAATCCAAATTCCACTTTTAAGTCCTGGAAGTCCCTCATCTTATTCTTTTTTGTGATTGTGGCAAAAGCTGTAACCCCCTCGTTGCTCCACTGCTTAAATGTAGAGTCATCTTTTGCTTTTCTTTTGCTTTTCTTTTGAAATCTTTGTCAAGATAAATCCATTTAAGTATTTTCTGTTCCTTTTTCAGCTTTAATTGCTGTGCTACCTTTTGCTAAAGTTCCATAGTAAATGTTGTTACTGAATTTAATAATGTGGTAATGTTATTTGGTCATTTCTTCTCTCCTAAAAGGGTCTGAATCGGGTATCTTGACACATGTCTCAATCTTTAAAATGGGATTTTAAAGTGGAAAATATTTAAAAGATTAATTTACACATAAATATAACCATGAGCTTCAAAAAAAAGGAACCACCACTTTGAGTAAAAAAGCCTTTGGTTTATTGTTGGCTTGATTTTTATTTTTTGCTAGCATAACTTGCTATGTCATATAATTTTAAAATAAAAGCTAAACAGAGACTTACTAAATCTGGATGTGGTAGTTTCTTGGAGAAAATCCTCATGGAGCCTTGAAAGACTTTAGTAAGAATTGCTGTGTAAAAAAAAAAACAAAAAAAAAACAGTTAAATTAAATGACATTACATGCAGACAACCAGCACTGGCTCTAAAATGGACTCCTACATTGAAATAAGAGAGAAAATTACACATCAAATAAATTAATTTAGAAATTCGACAGATTTACTATAAACTAGGAGTGAATTTCTCTGACTCACATGGCTTCTTCTTTGTGCCTCCAAGAGCGCCATGCATGGCGTTTAGGAACCACGTCATGAAGTCCACAGCATCACCTGCAAACCAGCAAACATTGAGCAAACTCTAAAACGTATCCAGTGAGCTAAAGATAGTGGGGCAAAAAAGTATTTGGCAGTCACTGATTCTGCAAGTTGTCCCACTTAAAAAGATGAGTTTGGTTTGTAATGTTTACCATAGATACACTTTAACTGAGAGCTAAAATGTAAAATAAATTATCCAGGAAATCACATTGTCTGATTTTTTAAGTATTTTTTTGTATAATAGTGCAGAAAAGAAGAATTTGGTCAGCAACAAAACTTGGTTATCAATGACAGAGGTCAAACATAGGTCTTCAACAGGTTTACGAACACTTGAGCCATTATTCTGGACCATAATTCAATGCAAAGCTATGATGTTTTCAGGCTTTTGCTGAGAAACAGACTTTAAACTCCCTCCACAGATTCTCTTTGATGCCAGAGTTATATTTTTGGGATCAGTAATGTTGGAAGATCGAGCCTTGTTTCATCTTTAATGCTCTCATTGATGGAATGAGGTTTTTGCCTCAAGTCTCAGCCTACATGGTCCTCTTTATCCTTCCCTAATACAGATCAATCATTTTGTCCCCTTAGCAGAAAAGAAGCCCCAAAGCATGATGTTTCCATTTCCACAGTGAGTATGCAGTTCTTGGGATCCAGATCAACATTCTTCTTCCACCACAGCGAGTGACATTTGTAAAAAAAATAGTTCTATTTTAGTCTCATCTGACAACATGACATTCCCCCAATCCTCCTCCGATCGTCTATGATCTCTGGCAAATTTTAAGCAGCAGTGACGTCCGGTGAAGTTCACGGCTGGAAGGCACTGATGTCATCAGTCAGATTTAAAAACAGATGAACCCTACGGAGTAGGGTAGCTTACGATTTGCTTGGCAACAGTTGAAGTGTGCTGTTTGAAATTTCATTTCAACATTTTTCTTACATTTACAAATTGTAGCATAAAAAAAAAAATTTAATCACTAAAATTGTTATTTGGTTACTTTTATTATAAAATGAAGTCTGTGCACCGCTCCGTCTGAAGAAACACATGGATAACTTGTTTGTAGACATGTTCCTTTTCTAACCTCAGTTTTAAAATTATCTCTGTCTCAATGGAGACACATCACTGACAGTGATGTGTCTCCACAAATTCCTGAGTTTAGACACGAAATCCTCCATTGAGAAAATGATGCTAACAAACTACTTACAAATAGTAACCTTGGTTCCTGTGATTCCAGCTTTCTTCTGGGGAATGACCTGCTCCCCATGTAGCTCTGGGCTGTTTACTCACTATTCTCTAAAACAGTAGTCCCCAACCTTTTTCATGCCACGGACCGGTATAACGTCACAAACTTTCATGGACCGGTCTTTCAAATATAGGCAGATGATTATTGTAGCAATACTAGGATGATGGAGGATCAAATACGTGACAAGATGACCCCTGTGCTTTTATTTTAACACGGTTAACAGTTGACATGGCACAGGTGTCATCATCCTCCCCCCTTCCCACCCTCATGGTGCAAAAAAGAAGTACCGTCTATTAAATGTAGCTTTCTTTTTATTTGGAAGTTGAAGGCTCCTCTTCTGTGTCCTGGCTGGGATTTTTCCCCTTGGTAAAGAAACTTTCCAAAGACGTTTTGTTTTTTGTTCATTTTGCTAGCTCCTGGGTTTTATTTTAGCGGTATCCTATCACGTGACCGAGAGGAGCGCCTTGGAATGCGTCAAAAATGATAGACTGATGTAACAGAGAATCGGGCAATTTTTCAAAATAAAACATCTTTCAGATTCCGAAATAAATAAAATGGAAGTAATGCAAGTTATTTATTCTTTCTGTGCGGCCCGGTACCAAATGACCCACGGACCGGTGCCGGTCCGTGGTTTGGGGACCACTGCTCTACAACATTTGCACTCTGGAGCCAGAATTCTTGCTTGTTTGTAGGAGATAAGTCCTTATTTTCTGCACTATTATACAAATAAATTCTTTTAAAAAATTATACAGTGGTTTTTTTATCTACATTCCGTCTCTCACAGTTGAAATGTATCGATGATAAACATTAGAGACACCGGTCATCTTTTTAGAAGACAACTTGCAGCACTGTCAGCACTGCACAGGCCACAAAACAGTTACCTTGCTTGGTGATTTGGAAGTTTTTCTTGCTGCACAGGACTACAGCCTGCAGCATCTCATGGGGCGACACGTGGGCCTTGAAGTTTCTCGGATTCCAAAGTTTGCGCATCAGCTCCCCAAACCGCTGCACCAGCAGAAACATGATGTCACCTGGTGGCCTCCGGATGTCTCTGTAGTTCTCCTCCTCAAGGAAGTAGTTTCGCAAAGGTGGGACGTTGGAAAAAGCCTAAAAACAAAAGTACAATAGTAAACCCCTGTTATTTAAGTTGATGCCATGGCCTGAAGAAAAACAACACCAGCGTGGTGTCATACCTGTAGTACAGCATTGGCATAATCATTGGCTTTGATGTTATTAAGCCCTACAATCCCTGGCAGGTAGGTTGTACCATCGTAGGCTCTGTACAGTTTACCATGTTTGTCCAGACCTTCAATGTGCTGCTTGGTGAAAGTCGGCTTCAGCACATACTAAAGAGAAAAGGTTCAAGATTAACAACACAAAACAAGAGTTTACAAGTTAAAAAAAAGGGGAAGTGTGCAGAATACTTTACATAAAACATTAAAAACTTAGAAAAGAAATGTAAAAACAAAACAAAAAAATCAAGACAAATATAAAAATTACAGCAAAATGCTAAAAAAGTATACTAAAAGAAATTGCTAAATATGATATTTCTTGTTTTTAAGTAATAATACTGATACTTATGATGTGCAAAATATAGTAAATAAAATATGCTGTGCAATCAAAGACATTGGTTTGTATAAAATGTAGAAAGATCAAATACATTTTTATCTGGGTTCACAAATTAAAACTATTTTTTAACAGAAAATATGTTAATGAAAACTATTGGAGTGCTACACTGACAAACAAGGAATGTGATCAAAAGAATGTATCAATCATATTTAGAAGAAAAACAAAAAACTTTGTTTCATTTTAACACGTAACTGTTTTTTCTCCCCCTCAGAGCAATTACCTTTTCATTTATACATTAAAAACAGCAGATTTACAGCATTACTGTACTTACTGTGATGTCTTCTAGCGATGAGTCAATGATCTCATAGTTGTCTGGCAGACAGTAAAACTTGAGTGTGTGCAGGTTGAGGAACACATGGTGAGAAAACTGGACACTGTGAGTGTAGGCATGAGACTTCTGACCTCTGCCTACAACAAGGAATGCAAACGTGAAAAGGTATGTATTGTGTCCTTAATAATACATTAGGAAAATAACAATGTGCGTTTGTGCCAACCCATGTCTACCTTGAAAGTATTTCCCACAAATAAGACAGGCATAAACATTAATGTGAGACAGAGAAATGGAGCAGAGCTTCTCAAAGTCAAAATCCAGAACACTCCTGCAAGACGAGCAAAAGAAACTGAATTAGCAGAAAAATGCTAACTAGCTTTAGCATACAATTTTAAACATTTCCTTGCCTGTTTATGGTGTCCAGGTAAGGACAGTGGCGACTTCTTCGGTCTTCAACTACACGGCCTCGCCTAAATTTAACTGTCACTAAAAAGAGAGTAAATCACGATAAAGCTCAGTAGACGTAAACTGAGCAAATTCATTTTTACGAGAACAACAACTAGCAATCAAAGCATGCTTGCTAGCTAGCTAGGATTTTTCTGTTTAATCGATCTTCATTTAAAGAAAAAAAAAAACAAATTAGGTTTTACACATAAATGCTGATTGTCTTTTTCTTAACCGTGAAACCATTATCTTACTGGTGTAGAGTGCAACTGACTCAATATAAACTTTAACTTTTTATGCTAGAAAATGCTCTTCTGGCTAAGTCAACGAAACGGACGTCACGTAGACGTAAGAGACAAATCAACATACCTTCGTCTTCGTTATCCTCGTCGTCTTCTATTTCCTCCCTTTCACGCTTTAAAGACATTCTTGTAACTATAAGTTAGCAAACGGGCTACTAACGGAACAAAACTTGAAGGTTTGCGAGAGGAAATGAATGGATATTACTCAGCTCCTCGAAACTCGCGGTGATTGTACGTCGGTGGTAATAGAGTGGGAAGCCAAAACGTAACCCGGAGTTTAAAAAACAAATGTTTACCCCATGTAAACTCTAAGTAATATATGTTATTTATTTGTATGCTTCAGTTTGTTTTTTGTCATAGAAATATAACCAAAATAGTTTACATTTTAGTTCAATGTGGATTGTAGGACTTACACGCAATACAAATGAATTTGTAGAAACTCCGGGAATGCTATGGTTGGACATCAATTTATACATCGTTAGCTGTCTAGCTTTTGTTAGTATTTTGCCTGTTCTTATTTAGCTGTGTTTGCTTTTGAGAGTGTTTGCTGAAATGGATCTTATAAGAGATGAAGGAGTGCATGAGCTAAAGTACAAACCGGGCGGCCGTCTGGACATGAGCCATGGTTTCCTTCATCATATACGGAGGAACCAGATTGCCAGGTGATTTCCTTTTGCTGTTATTAGCCAAGTTAGCATACTTGGGACGTCAAACGTCAATCTGTAGCTGCTGTCATTTCATGATTGATATGTGATGATTAAAAAAAAAACACCACACAGTGAAATACATTTTTTAAAAAGCACCTAAAAGGCTTAAAGTCAAGTTTATTTTTTGCTTAAAGCAGTCGAAGCAAAACCTAGGCTATTGGATTGAAATTTTAAAAGGATCAAGTCGGTGTATGTTTTATTAGTGTAATTTATTATTTTAAAGTGGATTAAACGTAAGTTTGGTGTGTAAAAACTTTTAAAGTTCCTTCTTGATAAATTACTGTACGCTGAGTTGGGATGTATTTTCGTTTGAGCCCAAACTTAAAAAAATCTTGCTATTTTCTGCTAAGTTTGTTTTAATTGCCACACTCTCACTATTAATATTTATTTTTACATTTTTTAACATGTTGACAGATTTTATTTAGGCGGATAAACTATAAAGCTCCAAAACAGCAATAATAATGTTGCCCTGCCCCGGTCCTTTAAATTGCTTTGGTGAATGAAACACACACACACACACACACACACACACACACACACACAAGTATTATCCTCCAAAGTGTAAACAGACCTAGGAATATTTTCTAAGTTCATGACCATAACTGTGCAACTAGCTATGTTTTTAATAAATAATCAGAAAATATTTCAATTTCTTTATAAGGGATGACTATGATAAAGAAGTGAAGCAAGCCAAAGAGCTTCAGCGGACACAGGCGCACCACAACCCCCAAAAAGCCTCGGCGACCTGACATCCAGGTGTACCATCCTCGACGGAGACGTAAGACTGGCGTATTTCTTACTTTGCTGCTTTTAGAGGAAATGTAACACTTTTGCCTTTCTGTTTTGGTATTTTCCAGATAGTTCAGAGCCAGGAACCGCCGCTGATGCTGACGAGTGGAATGAGAGTGGGTCGGGCTCAGACACCGAAAGTCACGGAACCGAACTCTTCTGGCTTGATTATCAGGCGGACTCCGGTGTCATTACTTCTTTCCTTGTGCACAAGGTTAGAGCTCATTGTTTTACCTGATGTCTTGTTTGACACTATCTTATTAAACAATTATCTTGCTTTCCTGTCTATCTTTTAAGGAGGATAAACCCAAGAATGTGGTTGACCGTGTCGCAGAGAGGAACATTCTGGATTCAGCCATGCGAGCAGCTCTAGAAAGTCGGATTCAAAGGGAAATTGACAAACGACAAGACAAACAATGACTTGTTTTTAGACTGTAGGTTATGATGAAATAGAGACTACACGGAGAAGAGCACTGCTGCATTTGTCATTCGGTTCTTTTTCAAAGCTTTAAAAACTGCACTGGACTGTCATCACATGACTGTTGACAAGGAGCTACAATCAAGCCATTTTTGTTTGTTTGTTTTTATTTTCTGAAACAGGAAGACACAGCACAAACACCACTGTGATGTTTACATCTGTGTTTTTGTTTTTGTTGTTTGTTTAATTCTGTACCATTTTTGCACTCCACCAAACCGGAGGAACACTGTCTATGTTGATATGAACTGGAATTTTTATAATACGTCTGTTTCTTCAAATTACCGGTAGTTGAATACAAGAGTAGCTTTTGACAGAAAACCGGTCCTTGTTTTTCCTACAGTTCTTTTTTTAAACTAAGTTTTTTGTACGTTTGGCCAATGAAGCATTGGTTTACTAGAGACGTGTACAGAAATGACACAACATGCATATGCTGTAACTGTAGTCATCAGTGTTATAATTTATTTTGATTTTTCAGAGACTTATTTTTGATAGGGTCACATTTTTTGTCAAGGGAGCTTGGAATAGTTACATAAAAGCCATTTGAAGATATTAATGTTATTTAATTTTTTGTGTGGACTTGCAATAGGGGACTGATTGGCTCCGAATTGTGAACTCGTTTTTCTTAATCTATTGATGTTGAACACGTGTTATATCTCAAGAAAAATTGGAGATTTCAATGACCGCATTCTAAAGTTTGCATTTGTGTTAAAAGCTAAAAGTGTGTTTTTTGAAGTCAATCCCCTCATCTGCCCTGCAGGGGGCAGCATCTAACATCTGATTCTGAATTTTCCCTTCTGATCTTATCTGATACATTTCTACTGTGGATTATCATCCAGTAATGGCTTTTTTATTCTTCTTTTTTTCAAATTAAAAAGAAAATCGAAGAATAATGGGAGTTCCTGATCATGAACTGTTCCACACAGATTGTTTCAACAAATCTTTATTGTAATGCAATTTCTGTGTTTTTGTCCATGTGTAAGCCTTTTTTATTAAAGAAAAATAGAGATCGGTTCTGCTAAGAGGTTTAAAATTTTAGATGTTTTGCTTTTAATCATAGCAAAAAACCATCAAATGTATTAAGGTCAAAGTCAAGGAGAAAAAATATTCCAACTAAACTGAAACGTCACCACAAATATAGGAAATAAGTTAATATTTCAATTTTTTTTCTTTTGTCTGGTTGCTTTGTGTGGTGCAGTTTTTTAAACTTCCATCTGTTTTTCAAAAATAACAAAATTAAACAAGCCAGAACCTGTTAGGAATGTAGGGAAAACCTGCCTGCAGTCAAGTTCTCAGGATTTGTTCTTGGCAAAAGGGAAGTTTTTAAAACCAAAGCATGAGTCACGTGCAATTATGGAAAAGAAATCAATCATGCTTTTTGAAATAAAGAGCAACTTCATAATTTTGTCTGCATAGAGAGAGAAAAAAGTCCTACATCCATGAAAAAGAGTTTTCAGTGCTAAATACACTGCAAAAAAAAGCAGAACCAGGTTCAGAAGAAGGAGCAATGGTGATGAACAATCAGTTTATAAATGAAAACAATGGTTAAAAGCTATTTTGATAGTTTGGGAAACAAAATTCATAAGAAAAGGAACAGAATCCTTTTAAGCCTCTCATTGACTTTTCTTATGACCAAACAGCATTTTCCTTTACTCCAAAGAGAAAGAGTAAGTCATCGTTTTAATGCCTGAAAAAATGCTAACTTCATCCTCAGTCCACACGGCTCGCCAAGTCTCTGTTGCTTAGTACATTCTTTTCCCAAGAAGGTTCCGCAAGACTATTGGCTCCCAGAGACACTCCTCTTCAGAATTCGGATGCCTCCAGGCTCACTTCCACTCCTCACACGCTCACACGTGACTCATGTTATGAAAGGGGAGACAGATTCACATGTCACCTGCTCCACAGATCCTATTTTGTTCTCAATTGGTTGGTTTTGCTCCAAAAACAGCTCACACCTACAATTGCAATGGTGAAATTTCCCATTAACAGACAGCTTCAGACACCCGACAAGCAAATACCTGTTTAGAAAGAATGAAAAACCAGCAGGATGTGTTTTGCAATCGGGCCTCTATTCTGATGGGCACGTGTTGAACTTAAATTAATAACGTAAATATAAAAAAAAATGTTTTAAAGACAAACTAACAGATTTTGGCATTATAAATGTAGATGTCCAAGCATTCTAATAGCTTTTCCCAAAAAGTGTTGCTGTCTGTTTTATTCTTTTATTCATTTATTTATTTTTAAGATCATCTGCACAACTGTGTCTCTGGGATACTTCATGGTTTATGTTGGTTTTTAAAAGCAAAACTGTTATAATGCATCAATTTAGAATTTAGAAGCTATTTTTTTTGTTTCTTATGAAATTACTAAAATATAACCTTTTTTAGTTTTTACCTTATTTGGTGTTGCATTGGTATTCAATAATGCTCTACAAACAGGATGGGGTGATTATGATGCCACACTTATCACACAGTAATAGGTAATGTATTAGTTGAAAAAAAAACATGGAATAACTAATGACCAGTTGCGCAACTTTGTAGGTGACACAGCTTGATCAAAGGTGTGGGTGTAGTGAGCTGCCACTTTGAAACTGAAATTTGCATCAAAGGGTCGATGGTTCTTCATAACTAAAACATAAAAGACAGCTTGTATGAAAGAAGTTAGATTTTTTTTTTTTTGCCCTTGTAAACACGAAATGGTCTGATAAATCGTTTGTGTTTTGTATCTGTACAATCTGGTGCACAATTTAGGGGCTCAATCTCATGTAAAAACTATTAGGCCCCAAACAACTATTAATAACAACTCTTATTCAGCATCCATTCATCTAGTCCTGCTTTGTCCTGAAGCTCATTCCAGCTACTGTAGGGTGAAGATGGGGTACACCCTGGACAGATCAACAGAAAATACACACACACACACACACACACACACGTGAGAGATAATTTTAGTCACTGAGCACTGAAAGAGGCTTTTTGGCTGTGATAAAACCTCAAAAATAAGCTGAAATTTGAAGCAGTTCCATTCTACACCTTTTATTTTCAATGTGCCGAGCAAAACTATGGAAGGTGAAATAATGCACACACTCATATTTTCCTTAGCTCTTCTAAACTGTATTTCTAAACTGATTGTCCTTGAAAAAAACGTTTCAATTTAAGACTGCAACCGCTTGAAGTAGGCACAAAAAGTGGCATGGTTTCCTGCTTCAGTGTTGCAGGCAGCAGCAACTCTCCACACGTGTTGCATCAGCCGCCACCTAATCCCCGCAATAAACCCCCCCTGACCTCTGCTAAACAAACCTTTTGTATTTCTTACTTTGTGACGGCTGCCTCTGCTCTGACAGAACAGAAGACACGGTGTTGGGTTCTTAGTCAGCTCAATGCAGGGATCTGAAGAAACTTTCTCTTCATTTAAAAAAGGGAGTTTTAAAGCAGCGACCGGCGGCCTTTGCAGCTCCACTGCACAGTTGCTGTGATTGATGATCTTGCCCATTCATGGTGTTAAAAGTGTGACACCCAGCATTCAGTTAAATATAGACATTTGCCTGAGGATGTGTGGTAGAAGAAATGTGCAGCTGCTGTAATTGCACTAAAGTCATTCATGCCCTTTTTGGAGGACTGCCCCCCTGGTTAGGGAGTAGTGTAATCGAAGTGGGGGACAATTTTCAGGGTGAGAGGGTTCGTGTTTAATGTCAGAACTGATTTGGTTTCTACAAGCTTAACAGCACTCCTCTGCTGATAGCAGCTCTGAAAAATGCATGGAAGACAAACACAGTTTCAGATCATTTGAACAGGAACAACATGAATTGACTGTAACCAATACTTCCTTCAACTATTGATCACTTTGGGAGACATGCATTGGTTGGTGTTTTATCTTTTAGCTGCTAAGAATGCACAGCTCATGACTGGTTGAAGGATCATTGGTTTAAATTCAGACACAGCTTCTTTGTTTTTGCCAACATTCTTTAACAGTAACAAGAATATTGTCAATTGGTTTTAAGAAACATTCTGCATTATAATTTTCTTAAGTAAAACAAGTTAAATATAAAAAGTGCTGTATTTCTGCTTTATTTTCTGTTTTTTTGTTGTTGTACCTCATTATAACACATTATATTGACTAAAGTCATATGATTTTATTGTAATTGTGTTTTATTGTTTTAAAATCAGACTAATCAGGGTTTTCAACATTTTAAATGAATGCTGGTTTTAAGCAGATGAATATTTTGCCTATTTTGTCCAATAATTTAAAGTTACAGGAATAACACACAGAGCTGATAGCAAATCATTGATCTGACTGTGACAACACACAAACTTTTGTATTACTGCTTATAGACCGGACAAGATTCCTCACTGTCTTTGATGAAATTCGATACGTTCAAGCACTTCAGAGATAACTCTGAAATTTGACCAAAGACGAATTGTGGCAACTTTTGAAGGCCTTTGATCTTCCACCTAAAGATGAATTTAGTGACGTTCTTTTTGCTGGTGCCTCACTGTTTAAACTTTTGTGATATCGTTTCAAAAACAAAACTATTTTGACTTTTACAGGTGTTGAAATCCCCATGATCAGGTAAAGGAGAACAGGAGCTGAATTGAAACTAGCCTCTGAACATTCAGTTGAGAAATTTTTCAGTGCAGGTTTCTTGGAACTGATTCTTTTAAAGTTTTAATTTACAAGTAAATGAAACAAAAACCTATCCACTTTTTAAACCCAAAAATTATTTTGTTTATATGCAGCTACAATTCAGTCATTGTACATTTTGTGCGGACTAAACAACTGAAGCAATAGAATGCAATTCTGAACGGTTTTCTTTAATCAACATATAGAGAAAGAAAAAGACCAAAGTTCTGTTACCTATGACAAAATCAATAACAAAAGTCCTTAAGATATCAATAAGGCTGATTATCTTCCAGGATTTGCTACTTTACATGAAAATGTGTCAAATGTCTATTTTCCTAATGTCAATAGCACTTCCCATTCAAAACGCAATGTATTTTTGAATTCTCAGGTGGTTGTTGGTTTACTTTTTTAGTTTGGTTTTCTTTAACATTGAAATTAAACCATCTCCACAGGAGATTACTTCAGAAAAGCCTATTTTTTTAACTAATGTAGACATTTTTCCTTCTTTACTGATGTTAATCCATTCATTAGTCAAACCTATGACTGATATACATGTATTTTATTTTTGTTGCAATACTGAAGGAAAAAAAAATGATGTGAAAGTGATTTTATAGACTGCATGGCCTTTGAATGTTTTAGACAGAAAACATAAAAGCTACATAAAGACAAGAATTACCCAGAATTATAACAGTTTACCTGTTTTACATAAAGTTGTGGAGGTAAATAAAGAAAATGTATAAAGTAAAAACATGCGTATAACGATCATATTAGATCAAGTGAATGTTCTGTTACCTAATTTTACAAGCACCATGCTTTTGACCAGTACAAACAGAAGCAAACACAAGTATTTTTGTAAGGCGAGTAGTTTATTACAATGCATTAGAAAACTACCCGGTCTAAACATGAAGCATAAATCACAGTATGAGCTACTTGTTCCTCTGGAAGTGGAGCGTATGTTGGTGGGTGGGGAGGAGGGCGGGGCAAATTAAGTTGAAGAGGAAGTAGAAAAGGCACTCTTTAAACTTACTGTAGCCAGCGGGATGACCTCAAGAGTGGTTAAAGGGAACAAATCCAAAACTTTACTGTCCCATTTGTGGGATGGCTTTGTAAACAAGGCTAGTTTCTCTGTACAACACCAGCCACGTGTTGCCATCACACTGAGGGGCAGGCAAGAGCCAAGAAAAAAATAAAATGGCACTGGGCAATGCAATAGGATTTCAGAAGCAACCCACTGAAATAAAAACAGAAGATCTGTAGTCCAAAACTAAAAAGATTGCAAAAATACTCTTACAGTTGCCAGTGAAGCTTTCTTGAGGTAGACCAAAGCTTTTCTGTACAACACTCTGGGACCTCAAGAGGAAACACTGAAATCGTCAAGTCAAAGGATTCAACAACCAAATGTGTTTAAAGCTGCCTTCTGAAACATCGGCTTCTCTGTATCCACGCCGAGTTTCAAAGAACAAATAAATATTTTTGTTTGATTGTATTCTGAAATAACGAATAGACACCCCTGCAGGATAGAGATGGAAACAGGCTTCTCTGTAGCTACACCTGCCATCAATTCTCCTGAGGAGCAATAAAGTTCATTCAAAGCCATAAAAAAAAAAAAAAAAACATGTGACACTACTTTAGAAAAAGGGAGTAGTTTTTAAACTTCAATGGATGAACTAGCTAATTTTCCTCATCACCTCAACATCAAGTATGTTCAACACCTCTGCAGACCAAAGCAGTGACAGCAGCTTCTGACTTTTCTGTATTACGTCAGAAATAGCAACGGTCTGTAGGGGCATTAGAGGCCCTAGACTCACTGAGTTTGTAAAACTACGATTTGGCTTGTCCCTAAACCTCCAATGCATAGCATTTTTGTTTTAACCAAAGACAACAAACCATTGAGTTTTCTTCTTTTTTTTCTCTTTAAATTGTGCCATTCTAGCGTCCTCTGCAGAAATAACGAGTAAAGGCAACAGAAGACGATACCAGGTCAAGGTGAACGTAACAAGACGGACAAAGAAGGAATGTTTAGGAAGGAGCTAAACGTTTGAGGGATGGTTTTTGACTGTGAGACCCTTGAACTACCAAATGATGCAATGAAATGAACCAGGGAGGTTTTAGACATCATGCAGACTCATATGTGGTAGCACCAATGAAATCAAAGAGTGGCACGGCATTTTGCCAATCATGCTAACGCAACGACAAAACTAAAGACAGATGACGTGGAATGCCAGGAGGAAAAGCGTCTGGATGCGGCTACTTAGTGACCATCACAACAAATAGGGCATCAGCATGAAGTACTATGATGAATGATTAGTCGGAACATCGAGTGAGGCATGCCTTCTAGGACCCAGCACAGTTGTGCAACCAGCAAACAGTAACAAGACAAACAGGGAGGTGGGGAGAGGGAGTCGTGTTTCAAATTATGAAAGAGTGGAAGAGAGGAAAAAAGCGCATTTCACCCCTGGAACCTTGGAGGCTTCTCTGTAGTATACACCAACAAGCCTAGGGGGAAAAGCTTAACAGATTTAGTATTTGAGCTTTTTGGGCACCTCCCATGGGAAAGAATCTCGGCCAAAGTGGCCATAGGCTGCTGTCTTCTGATAGAAGGGTTTCTTCAGATCCAGATCCCTGGAATACATAATCAACATGTTTAGCCGCAGTAAAAACTCACCACCCCCAAATGCACACATCTGTGCTCACACAGGCGCAATGCTTGCTGAAAAGCCTGCAGTAAAAACAAAACAAAAGGCTGCAGGAGGGAAACATTGGGTTTACACTTACCCTGCCAACCAACAGGACATCATTGCTTGTTGATAAACCACAATCACGCAATTTACAAAAGTTGGCATCTACCTGAGCTTCCACCAGACAGAAAATGAGCTCACCGAAAGAAAAGCAGCGGTGACTACTTGATATCGATTCTTCAAGCAAGGATCAGCAATAGTTACAACGCAAGAAAACTGCAAATAAATAGCGTTGACGTGTACTTTTACTGGATCATCTGAAATAACGCCTTCAACTTAACTAAAATAAATTATAGTAAGACTTATTTCCTTCTAACAAGACAATAAATGTTACTCAATGTCTGATGATGTATAACATTACCTCACAATGACCCCAGGGCGGAGGTCAAAGTTCTTCCGCACAATGTCAAGCAGCTCCCTCTCGCTCTTCTTAGAGGTCCCGTAGTGGAAGATAGAAATGGAGAGGGGGTGGGCAACTCCAATGGCATAGGACACCTAATACAGCACATATAGATTTATTATATCAAGCATAAAACCACAAAGTTTTTGACAGGAACCTCTTGCAGCCCCTCCTCCAAAAAGTACAGACTAGTGCAGTTTTATGGCGGCATTTACCTGAACCAACACTCTCCTGCAGAGACCAGCCTTAACCAGAGACTTAGCCACCCATCGTGCAGCATACGCAGCAGACCGGTCCACCTTTGTGTAATCTTTCCCAGAAAAGGCGCCGCCCCCGTGGGCTCCCCAACCTCCATAGGTGTCTACAATGATCTTGCGACCAGTAAGCCCAGCATCACCCTGCAGTTAAAGGACAGGCATTGACTGAGAAACTGACTTGACTTGAAGGCCACAATGGTCATTTCAAGTACAGTGCAGACCTGAGGACCTCCGATCACGAAGCGCCCACTAGGCTGCAGGTGGTAGATGGTGTCATCATCCAAATAGACGCAGGGAACGACAGCCTTGATGACCTTCTCCTTCAAAGCATCTCTCATCTCCTCCAGGCAGATATCCTCATCGTGTTGAACAGAGACGACAATTGTGTGTACCCGCACAGGGAGCATAGCGCCACGGTCCTGGCGGTACTGAACAGTGACCTGCAGAAACAAAAAAATGAAAAAAATTAAACCCAAATTGTTTAAAATGAATTTACTGATGTGGCAACTGTAATGCACTTAAAGCAAATACAAAAAGGCGAATTACCTGTGTCTTTGAGTCTGGCCTAAGCCATGGGAGGGTCCCATTGCGACGCAATTCTGCCATTTTAGCATTCAGCTTGTGGGCAAGGACAATAGTGAGAGGCATGCACTCCTCAGTCTCATCCGTTGCATATCCAAACATCAATCCCTGCAGAATCATTTGTGGTTAGTAAGATAAAATATATGAATACAAACATGTCACAGTTACTATTAAAACAAATGAGAATTGTTCTGGCATATGCCAAAACATTAGCACCCCCCCCACCGTACCTGGTCCCCTGCTCCGATTTCTTCCTCACTACGGTCGATGTGAACACCCTGAGCGATGTCAGGAGACTGCTGCTCCAAGGCCACCAGAACATTGCAAGTCTTATAGTCAAAGCCTGTATGGAAAAATAACAAATAATAATATTAAAGAGCTCCTCTGCAATTCAAGAAAGATTCCCCATCAAGATGGCATACCTTTAGATGAGTCATCATATCCAATTTGCCGGATGGTGTCCCTCACGACCTTCTGGTAGTCCACCGTTGCATGTGACGTCACTTCACCCGCCAAAAGAATCATTCCGGTCTTGGCAACAGTCTCTATGTTGTACAAAGCAGGAAGTCAACTACAAGATTCCAAAGATGACAATGACAACAACCGAAGGAAAAAAATGAAAGAAAAATTCCTCACCGCACGCAACTTTGGCGTCAGGGTCCTGTTTGAGATGGGCATCGAGGACAGCATCGCTGATCTGATCGCAGATTTTATCTGGAGGGGAAAAAACTCGCGACTTAATATGTTTAACCTAACAGCTGTAAATAACAGGACAGTAAATGTATTGTTAACACAAATGACAACGTTTATTTCAAGAGTGACTTGGGAAGCTAGCATGAGCCGCCATTTCAGCTGCTGCACGTGCGCAGGGAGCGCGTGCGTTACGACAGAAGGCCGAAAATATGTAGATACACTTAATCTCTATAGTAAGAAAAGTATCGATTTTGGCATTTCGTTGTCAGAGTTTAGGATTCGTAAGGAACGCAACCCCAATTGAATTTATCTCTAATTCTACATTAGCTAACCAAGTAAGCTTTAGCTTAGATGCCGGCCCAGGCGGTCCAAAGGCCAAAACTTAGAAAAAAAAATGTAATATTAATCTTGAATTACATTTTCTTTATGTTTAAAATATTTAATCTGTTCCGTGTGAATGTAAGGGTTTTTAAATGCCAAAAACGTAATTAATTTCGAAAGAGACGGTAACTTACCGGGATGTCCTTCTCCTACGGACTCAGAGGTGAACAAAAAGCAGTCTTCCTCAATGAGAGAGTTGTGAAAACCGTTCATCTGCCCGTTCATCATGTTTAGCGTCAATAAAGAAACAACGTTCAGATGATGTTCTGCAAAACAGGTTTTATTGGTGACGGATTGTCGTTATGATAGACGCCTAAATACGTCTGCTTGTAGCTTAGAGAATGAACCTCATGGCGCAGAGCTCCAGTATTTATCCACTGAAGTCAGACGTTATGACGTAACAAGGAGAGCGGACTGTACCATTAGGCCTACGGACGGGGGGAGGGACATTCCGCAGCAAAGAATTCTCTAGTTTTAGCGGATCACATTTTTACATAACGTGACGTTGATCCTCAAACCGGTTAATTCACAATTTTATAACACCACGTTGGGCTTTTGAATGTCATAATCGAACTTTTTTTTAAATGGTTAAAGTCTATGAAGATCCTCAGTCATTCAGATTATGTAGGTGGCAGGATTCTGTTCTTCGAGGCAAATTGGTTTTAATAAAAGGTGGAACCAGAAGATGTTTTTTCCGACATGAACCAAGAAGCACACAGATGAGCACTAAAGCGTCTTTTTAGATTACTTTTTTTAATTGCAGTTGCCCTTAAAAATTGAAACCTGAGATAAATAGTGAAGCTAATTCATTCCAAGTGATAGTATTTTGCATTATCTCTGTCTATAGGGTGTCAGGGGTCGAGACAGTGGTGGAGACCCTGCAGGAACACTGTGTTCTTTAGCACTCTTGTTATTCCTGTTATGAGTTTTTGTGTAAACAAATACTGTAATATTTTTTAAATAATTTTTTCTGCTTCACTCTTTTTGGTCATTGTGTTTTCTTTATAAGTTCATTTTTGTTTTGCTCAAGTTTTCCGTGGGCTGATTTGACCCAAGGATATTTTTCCTGCATTGAAAACATTCAGGAAATAGCTAATTTAAATATGTTCATTGTTTGTACTGTTGTTTTGGATCAACAACCCTTGTTGCCAGAGCATCACAAAAACAGGGTAATGTGAAAACTGTTATTGTAAAAACTGTGGTTCCTAAGAATATACAAGTTTTCACAATAGCATTAAAGCATCCTTCCACATTAACATTTTTTAACCACAGAATTAGATTGTGTTTGAGACCATACTATATTTCAGATTATCTTGATTATATGCCATTTTCCTCTAATAACAATGAGGATGAAATCCATGCCAGTTATCCTGCTTTTTGTTGAGCACCAATATATACCTTTTTGTTAGTTTTATACTAAATAGGCACATGGCTATGTAGCAGGAATTCCAGGTTGTTTAGGTTGTGAATGAACCAACCAGCAATGACTAAAACAAATAGTTGAAACTTAATGTTGTTTTTAAGTCATTATTTAAATGTTTAAATTGCTGGGGTCAAATCAAACCCAATTATAAAAGATGTTAGCAAATGTTAATAGTAAAAGAAGAGGTTTAAAGTAAAGATTTATTAACATCAAAGTCATTAACTTTATGTGAGTTGAAATCATGCTCTAAAATGAATCATCACACTCTTCCATTTTCTAATTGTATCATTGTGCAAACAGAAATGCATCTGTTTTTGAAGCTATTTAAAAAACAATAATAAGCTAATAGGTGAATTGCTGTGGCGACCCCTGATAGGATGTACTGAAAGTTGAGCAACAACAGCACACTTACTTAAGAGCATGTTGTCCTGTATAATGTTAAATCATTGTACAAGTTAACCACTTAAAAAATGTTACATTTTTCTTATGTCACCAATCAAACAAACACCGTGACGTACTTCAACCTAATTTCCTGATCTTCTGAAAAAGCTCCCAGGACTCTGACACTTTATTCCTTGTTGACTGGATTATCCAAAGCTGTTATTTTACATGTTTTTAAATGGTAAAATGGTAAATGGCGTATACTTATATAGCGCTTTCTACCCTCTATTGAAGGCCCAAAGCGCTTTACAGTCACAGTCCCATTCACACACACATTCACACACTGGTGGTGGCTCCGCTGCTGAACACTGGTGCCAACCTCCCAACAGAGGTCAGTTTGAGTTCAGTGTCTTGCCCAAGGACACTTCGACCCATGGACGTGCAAGGCGGGAATCGAACCTGCAATGTTACGATCATGGGTCGACTGCCCTACCGCTGCACCACGGTCACCCATAATTTTAAAATAAAATTGTTCGTTGTGAACAGATATTTTAGCAATTAAACCAAATGTTTGCATAAATCATGAATATTCTCCCCTCTTATTTAAAAAAAGGCAATTGTTTAAAGGTCCTATAATGTGAGATAGAAAATGTTCTATGAAGAAAAGGGTAATTGCCTGTAGTACGCATTAAGGAATTTAATTGCATACATAGAGCATAACATTGTATTTCCATGTGAACTTTGCAGTCACTAGAAAACTCAATTTGTAATATAGTCTTTTCTGACTTTAGCCAACTTTTTTTTTAATTTTTACTTGGATTTACATCCCTGACCACTGTTGCATCAGCTTCCCCCCTCCCATCGGCATCAATTTGCAGAATGGACGTTTTTATTTCAAAGGCTCAAAAAATGATGCAAGACTCCCCCAGTGTTACTTTTTGCAGGATGACTTGAAGACCTCCACCACCACGTCCACTATTCATTTCTTTTAATATGCTGTTAAACTGTATTTATTTCTGCATAAACACTGAGTAAATGCTGGTAATCACATAGCAGCTTTTATTGCACAACTTGGGATCATGAGTAAAGTCCTTGCAATAGCAGCCTTTGTACATGAGATATTTTATATGCTTAAAATTAGGGTAAGGTTCACAGGGCCAGAGTGCAAACTCAAGGCATGATTTCTATTTTAAGGGCATCCACCTCATTTACTCTGTAAAATGCACATTCATGCTTACTTATTGCTTTTCATCTTGTTATTTCCACAACTACAGTAAATGCACTGACAATTCCCTTAAAAAATCTCAAGTTAAATTTAACTAAACATATTCAAAACATCGTTTAAAAAATTTATAGTGGTAATAAAAAAAAACAACAACACATATGTGATTTAAATATTATTTTATTGAAACAAAGCTGCACTATTTCTTTAGGTTCACAAAAACAGTACATAAACAATTGTCTTAGCTCTGGTTTGATGATTTTATAGAGACAAACCATCTCAATAAACCTAAAGTCAATATTTTATAGATTTTCAGGGTTTAAGGTTTTTTTTTTAAATCATTACTACTTGTAATTTCAATTACAGTAATACAAATATTGATAGACTCAACAATCAACACCTGATATCTGAATTTACAGAAATAAAACCATGTAACTCACATCTGTCATTACATTTATATAGAGGAAAATATCAAGATTTCATGATATTTTCAGATTTTCACTGAAATAAAGCTTTGTCACTGCCCAGCAGAATTTCTAAAATCATTTAGATTTTGAATAGGAAAATAAATAGATAATTTAAAGAAAATATATGTGTATATATACATGTATATCTGCATATATACATGTATATGCAAACATAGATATATTTTTATATATACTTTATATCTTATGTTTTTAGCCACACATTTATAAAACAAAATACATGTCACAATAGAGAATCACTCTTTGTGATCGTATTCCTGAACATATGTATCTAAATACTCTAAAGAACATTTTTACAAACTTGTTTTTTTTTTGACAAAAGTCCAGCAGTTTTTCTTAAGATAAGGAAAACCCACAAATGCACCATGAAAACATTCGGACATTTTTCCATTTAATGCAACTGGAACTACCCTGGATTAATTCAACAAACATTTCTACTTCAGTTAAAATTCTGCGAGTTTTCTTTTTAGTAAGTTTCACAGCCACAAAAACAACAAAGTCGATTTAAAAAAAAAATAATAGCACTTTTACGGCACAAAACCCATAGTACCGGAATGTACAGAGTGCCCATTGGCAAACCATGCAAATGCAGCCGCACAGCAGTCATATTTAACAGTTTAACTACCCCTCACACCCTCCAAACACACAAACACACCGTCCCAAACACAAACACACATGTGCAGACCTCCAGCACAACATACACTAACAGGGAACAACAGACGTACACACAGAGGTCACAGCTACAACAATGTCTTACACTAACCGTCCAAAAGTACAAAGTGTCCAAGATGGTGCACAGGTCACACGGTAACTATGTAACACCACTGTTGTGACGGTTGTTAATTTCAGCTACTTACAGAGATCAATGATGGGGGATCATAACTTGAGAGAAAAAAAAGCATCAACTGAAAATAACAGAACTAATAGTCATTCAGATATTTCAATTATTCATTATCTCCCATAATGGTAAGGATGGTGCATAGCAACAGAGCAGTCACATCACTTACAAACAAATCAAGGCCGTTTCCTGTTCAGCTCTGTGTAATATCAAATTCAAAACAGGGCAGTGCTTTAGGCTTTGTTGGAAAAAAGGGCGATAATCGACACCATTAAAAAAGTGAGTAAGTGAGATGCCATTTTATTAACATGAGGCACACTAACTAAAGCAAATCACACCGGGATAATTATTGCCCCAGTTGTTGTCCTTTTTACTGTCCAAATCAGTGTGGCGGACCACAAATCAACAAGTTTAGACTTGACAGCTGTGCCGGGTCAGCCGACACAGCATCTCACAGCCACGATGCCCCACTGAACTGGTATGGCAGTCTATTAAAAGGCTTCAACGCTCTTAGTGGACTACAGTGCTGTGCTCCCAGAATTTTGTGTCTGTGCCTCCTTTGGTTTAGCTCTGTTTTATGTATATTATGCACCAACAGGGTTTGGAGATGATTTGAAACATTTTTTTTTTTTTCTTTTACATACCGTTTCATCTGTATTGAATTTCCAAAAGCTGGGAATGTTCACAAGGCTAGAATCAAACTGCATGGCCGTCTCCTTTATCAGAATTGAATTAATAAAAGGGCATGATCTCTGAGTAATTGATTTAAGATATCCCTGTACTATCAACACCTGAGACTATACAAAGATACAGAAAACAACAGACAGGCAAAAAGTAACCAAAAGGGAAAAAAAATCATGAACAGCTAACAGCAAAATCCAAAAGCAAGAAACCCTGCCTAAAATCAAAAGAACCATTCTCCGAAAGCATGGAGAATGATGCATTTCAAAAAAAAAAATTAACATAAAAGTGGTGAACTGATTTTAAAAAAGGGAATACAGCTAAATGCAATGCAACAGCAACAAACTGCAAGTTTGGGATTTTCACACTCCTGAATCCCCTTTATTTTTGTTGGTTTCTGCAGAAACTATCTGCTGACCAGTGCTGCCCTCTTCTGGTTTTTTTCTAGACTCACTCTCTGCCGCAGCACCATCTGTAATTTCAAGCTCCGTCAGCTTGGCAGGGGCAGGGCTTCCAGAGCGACTACGGGAGTGGCTAGCGGAGCGGCTGCCACTTCGATGGGTGCGGCGTTTGACCTTACGAGGACTCGAGCTGCGGGACCTCATCTTCATGACAACAGTGCTGTCATCTTCGGAACTGAAGTCAGAGCTGTCTGAAGAGCTGCTCTCATGCTCTGAAGATGGAAGCTGAATCTGTGAATGAACAGCAAAAAAAAAAAGGAAATAGCAGAAGGAAAAGTGTAAAATACAGCTGTAAAACACCAGGAGATTCAATAAAAAAAGGAAAAATAAAGACCAGACCCTCTGCTAAAATAGTCTTTGATTGCCTTGACTTAAAAAAAAAGTGGTGGGTTATGATTACCTGAAATGGTTCCGTTACACCCACAATCGTGCTCATGTTGTTGCTATAGTAACCCAAAATATAGTCCCCTGAGCCTTTGGGCAATTCTTCCTCTGTAAAGGTTACCTGGAAAAGAGTTACTCAGATGTTTCTCAAAAGTGACAAAACCATTGCTTAAGCAGAATCATGCATCTAGTTCACCTCATGTTCTTGTCGAAGAAAGTCTGCCTCCTCCTGCTTGGCCCACACATACCCCACATAATCTTTGGGGTGCTTAAAACCCACCTATAGGTTTAACAGAAAGTTACAACAACATTTGTCTGTAGATGTTCTACGTCGAGGCAGTGCTGTATTATGACAGGTTACCTTATACAGTCCGATCCAATCCCAAGAACTGCGAGAATATTTGGGTGCCATCTTGAATATTACTTTGGCGTCAGCCACACTATTCCACTCATCCTCCACTATGATGGTGACCAGAGGAATATCCAGTTTGTATGGAAACTACAACCAATAACAAACAAACTGAATCAATGGCATTTAGACATATATCACTCAATATGAGTATCTCCATGAGCTAGTCAATAGTTTCTTAATTAATAAGTTCTTAACCAACTTGTGTTTTGCTATACTAATTTTAAAAAATGTCTGTATATCTAGTTTTCATTCATTCTTTTCATTCCAGGGTCCCACCTGCAGGGTGAAGATGGAGGATACGGGTTTGTGGTCACTGATCGTGTATTCCATGTGACTTTGGTAGAAGTGCTGCGTCACTTTGGTCCCGCTGGTTAGCCCTGAAAACGACCCACGCTTCCCGGAGCTCTGAGCGGCCGGCGCGGTGGCTCTCAGGCGCCACAGGATCCTGTCGGTCCAAGCTGGTTTACGCTTCTTCCCGCTGAGATGTTTCAAGAAACAAAAAAGGTGAGAACAAGAGACTAACAGAATAACACAGGGTTAGCAAAGAGCTTTGTGGGAGCAGACTATAATATTTCTTAATGAGTCCAGCAGGATTTATAGCTGCCTTTGCTTCACTAACCTTGTGTCATAAGTATTTGTTCCAACATCGAATTTATAGGTGGGAGGAAATTTAAGTGGACCTTCGTGGAAACCCTCCAACACAGTTTCGCTGTCCTTGGCCATATTGAGCTGTTAAAAAATTGAATTTGGTTCAATTTATGTGCCAGTTGACAATATTTCCAAAGGTCAAAACAGAAGTGCTTCTCTGGAAACTCACCTGATCTTTTTCAAGAAGTGCAGAGAACTTGTTGTTGTCAATGGCTGACTTTACAACTTGTATATCCAAGTCGTTAATCCGAAAATTAAGATCTCCAAACCAGAACACAACACTAAAAAATAAAAAATAAAATGTCTTTTTTACTCTAAACTTATGTCTACAAAATAAATCTCAATATTTTTAAACCTAAACCATGGCAGTATGGTTTAAACATACTACCATGTTGCACTTTCAGCAGATTTCATAACGGCACATATTACCGTACTTTACATTATTTTAATAAACTAGTACAGATTACAAAGGTCAAGAATGAAGCATAATTGGCTGCAAAACAGATATGATGAGGGGGAACTGTGTTATAACTTACTCGTGGTCGAGAACCCCGCTGGCAGCCTGCCCCTCAAACTGCTGCTGTTGTAAGATGCTCTCGAAGTCTTCCATGCGTTGGTCGGAGTTTTCCATGTGAGCCGGTAGGTGGCAGTTGACGAAGCAGATGGTGTGGCCAAACACGGACATGCGGGCCCCCACGCCACCTTTATTCCCCTGCAACACACTCAATGACGTCAGATCCTGATACCACTTTCCCAAAGTGAAGTGAAGAAGTCAAAAGTTAACTGCACTAAAAGTAAATCAGTTTTAATGAAAGAACAATTTTAATATAGTTTAAAGCCTAAATTTAAAAATAAAAGGAGTGGATATGTAAAAAAATAGTCGTGCCACCTCGCAGCCCTCATTTTATATTTTCAATAAATATTAATTGAAGAAGAGACTGGTATGTCATAGTTTTTTGTTATTGCTGCAGCAGAAATAAAGTTCTTTTTTTAAAACAGTGAGCTACTTTTATTTTTGATTTTTTTATGCATATAAAGTCGTGGAGGCAAACATTTGATAAGCATTTTACACTTTAGGCCCTTTAAGGAATAATCTAACTTTCATTATGTATTACGGAAAATAAGGGAAATATGTAAACCATTATTTCTTTATTTTTATTTATTTTTGAAAGTGAAAGTCAAATGTGAGCCCAAGAAAAATGTATTCATTTGAGAAAAAATAATGGTCTACTATTATTGCCACTTCACTAACACATTAAAAGATGTATTACTGCAAATAAGCAGCATGCATAAGAATTAAATGACTGTCTCTCACTGCAATATATAAAAGTGGTGATTTAAAAATACATTTTTCCCCCTAAAGCTTCAAATTTCCATGTAAAAGGGCTGATCAAAAACAGTATGGGGGAGTCTCACCCAGTAGCCCCCCAAGCCTGTGCGGGTGGTTTCAGTCTGGACTCCGCGGAGGAATGGCAGATGGAAATATTTGGCAAAAACCAGCAGCAGCAAACCTTGCATCCTCTGGGATGTTACCTGAGGGAAAGTCAGACAGGAAGTACAAGATGAGCACAACTAAAGTTTTATATCTAACATTTCATTGTATTTTAATCTTGTTTTCTATCATTCAAAATAAAAAAAATGCACAGAAAATTATTTTACAGTTTTCCCCTCCTTGTACTTGCAAACCATTTCAGGAGAAACGCCTGCAGTGTAAACTTTCACTGTTCAGCTCTATGCAGATTTTGACATTTGTGCTCTTCTGACATAAAAAAAAAACGTTTATAGTGTGCAGTTCTAAAAAAAGAAGGGCAATAGTTTGGCATCTATTAGTTAAGTGAAGCAAGTCTTTGCATGGTATGTCAACCCCATTCTCAGATGTGAATGTCCAGTCATTTACATTCCCCCAGCCTCCTAACCGCAGTCTGGAGAGGCACAATCACACCCAGACAGCAGTCCCCTGCAGGCGCAACAGAGACATACATGCCCACGTGATAAAACCCCCTCTTGCTTGTATACCAAGATGATATTTGAACAACTTTGTTGCGTAACAGATTCTACTGAACCGTAAAGGCGACCAACTTTATTATTTTCTGGTGTGCGTGTGGACGAGAGCGTGCACATCTGTGTGTGTTTGTGCCGCAAAGAGGAAGCAGTTTTTTTTTCTGTGTTGGCTGTGGTCCAGTGGCATTTCCTATCAACATCAGCGAGCA
Source organism: Oryzias curvinotus (assembly GCA_023969325.1). Taxonomy (NCBI): domain Eukaryota; kingdom Metazoa; phylum Chordata; class Actinopteri; order Beloniformes; family Adrianichthyidae; genus Oryzias; species Oryzias curvinotus. The sequence goes on from CM043714.1 coordinate 22,148,138, forward strand.
CAGAAAGCCAACCTGCATTTTAGCACAGATGCAGGAAAGGTACACAAATCCAAAGACGAACCATTTGATCAAGACAAAAAAGAAGTTGCGCACACAGGTGTGTGTTTGACATTGGGCTACAATAGACACAAGTGAGGAAATGAAATCTACGTAACAAGTGTGATGTAAACAGGAACGTTTGAGAAGCATCAAACATCAACAAAAGCACTTTAGAGGGTTCTATATTGCATAAACTGTAGCTCCTTTGATCAAATTAAATCATGATACAAAAACAGATCTGCAGGGATTAACTCAACTGAATAGCTGCGATCAAAAATTGGGTCTGGGTGGGATGTCCGGTTAAAAAAAGTATCAGCATCATAGCAATGACTACACACTGTCCTACATATATTACCACGAATCCTTCCTGACTCAAGAACTTGACAAACTCGTGCACATACCTCAGACCTGCTCACTGCACTAACATCCACTGGAGACGCACAAGGAGTGCACGTCCACACGATTTCAACAAAGCTCAAGCGGCCCACAAGATGCCCAGAGGGTAACATCACTCTCACTGTCAGAGGCCCATCAAGACTGTCAGCGACGCAACCCAAAAATAAATCAGCAGCCTGTGAGTTCGTTGTCTGGCACTTTTGGCTCGACAGACAGCTGATTCGTGGCTCCCTGCACCAACTGAGCCAAGCTTTAATACATACCTGGCCAGTTCTACATCTGTCACAGCCTCAGAAAATACAGCATAGCAAAAGAAAGGGTTTACTTTAACACAATTGCAGCTCTACTTGTGAGTTTAAAACACGGTGTTAGCTAATAAGTGCAACATAAACATGTGAAGTTGCTGAAACACAGCTAGATGAGATCAAGAGTCAGTTAGAGCTTGAGTTTGTATAATTCGACAAACAGCAGAAGGACAGCAGATACACTGACTTTACAAGCCTGCTTTAAAGCGTCGCTCATGTGTTGCCCTGGAAACAAAATGAGCCCAAACAACACGAGGCTGAGGCCACAGCATAAATAACACAGTAAATTCAGCCATTTGGGTCTTTAACATGAACGTATGCCTAGGCATTTGTTTGAAAAAAAAAACATCACTAACCAGCACATATCCAAATGGGCTGAGTCTCTCCATGCACACCTCACTCCACTGGTCTGTGAAGAGGACGTCTTTCAATCTTTTGTTAATCATAGAGTTCACTTCCTGCAGACTTTGAAGAAAAAAAAAGAGTGGAAAAGAGCAGCTGGGTCAGCAGCAGAAACCAGGCAGTTTGAGCAGGTAAAAGCTGAGAAAGATGTGAGAATCTGGGAATTTCTTCAGACAGAATTCTCTTCAGTGTCTGAGCTGTGAGAAAAGCTCCTACCCGATGATATACATGTCTGTGTTTCCATCACCCACGTTCAACCCCAGCAGAGCGGTTATGTCGTCAGGAGGCTGTGCTGACCCCACATTCCAGGTGATGATGTGAATGCTGATGGAGGAGGAAAAGAATCTGATCAGATCTGGTCTCACATCCCTCTCTGTGTCTCAATTCAATATTTCCACAAAATAACCTTTTAAAATTTTTATTATAGTGTTGAATCACTATTATTCATTTCAAATTCCTACATCCCCCACAGAGTCAGTTATGACTCCACTCAGAGAGAGTTGAAGACATTTAGGCTGTGAGTGCTGCAGATAAGGTTTCTGAACTGTCTGAGAATGAGGGGGCGATGGAGGCCTGCTGAGACATGAATGTCAGGACACACACAGAGATGGGGAGACCTACCGGAAGTCCTCCATAGTCTGGCGCTGCGTGTCAGCGGTTCCTGCCACAGACAGAGCTCTCTGTGCATGAGGATTAAGGTGAGCAGGCACAGACCTGCTGGCAGGTGGTTGGGGGACGGAGGCAGCCCTGACGGGGTGGTGACCCGGACCCTTAGGACCAGACTTCGTGCTCGGCGCCGGGCTCTCTCCTATCGGTTTAACGGGCGCAGGGCGGGAGGGTTTGGGGCGGCTTGCCGCTATGCCATCAGGCAAACTCTCCTCGTCTGCTGGTGGCACAGGTTCAGGTTTGGGTTCTGAGATGTCTACAGAACTCTCAACTCTTGGGCTCCTCTGGGGTCTCCGAGGCCTGTGGGGAACTGTAGGCTGGCCGCTTTTAGAGTCGGCATTTGGATTCATTGTGTTTGATGGCACAGATAAAGCCTCTGTGCTGCTTTTTGTATTATCTTCTGTAGTCTGGCTTTGGCTGGGATTATTTTGGTCCATTTCCATGATTTCTGCAACAGGACAATGATAATTCAACTGTCATGCCTTCATTTACCTTCATTTTATTTACATTCCAACCATCACCAAACAAAACATTTTTTCATTGGGAACGAATAATGAATAAGATACAATCCAGTTCAATAAGAACGATTCCGTTCAGCTGATGGGGTAAAACTGTCAAAGAAAGCTCAGTACATCTGCATGAAGCAAACCAGCTAAAGAAAAACAACAAACATGTTAAAGGACAGCTGGAAAAACAGGAAAGAGAGAAAATCTCTCACTGTTCTAACCCCATTTGGATGGGAATTTGAAACCCACAATCCTCTCTAGATTTGACTAAGCTGACTGTTGGTTCACCAGTAAGAAAAGAGACGCTCATGTCAGCTCACAGCACCTGTAAAAGCCAAGCATATGGAGCTGCTCAACGATCCAGATAATGCAAAACAGCAGCAAGATATACAGAGAGCTGCAGAGAGGTCAGATGCATTTATCACTGTATACAGATAAGGTTTGGCATTGGTTTCTACCAACTGCAACAATTAAACTAGTTGAAAATGTCCTTTCCAACATCTGGAGATGAAGATAAAATAAAGATGCAATACCAAGTCTTACATTTAAATGTGTCCACAACTGAAAATAAAACCCATTATTTCTTGTTGACAGCTCACTGTCAATTAATCTCTAACATAAAATCATGTTGTCAGTGACACGGTTTCTTTGTGTATCAATGCATTTGAGGTGCAACACCAAACAGGCTCCATCAGCTAGTGTTTGTACAAACTTATGAGAAAAGAAAAAATGGATAACAAAGAAGTGAAAATCCTTTACTAAGTAAAGGCTGGTCAGAAGAATTAAGCCAAACCCTTTCCCAGCATGGCTGGAATCACATGTTCTGCTCAGTGCACATCGTGCAGGTCAGTGGGGAGTGAGGGCTTCCTGCTCAGGGACAGAGCATCAACAAAGCTCTTGTGATTATTCACATGACCTTGAGAAGATGGAGGCCATGCCTCTCATACAGAGGCGAGTGCTTTTTCTGTGCATTGAAACATCCAGGTCCTTCAGTCCACCAATAACCTGGCATTTTGGCATCATGATTTCTAGAGTTCTGTGTGCTACAACTTGTGGAGGGGAGATGTAAGTGGGAAGAGGGGAACAAGCCCACGTGGGAGTGGGTGTGAGCAAAACGAGCCAGGGAGAGCGTTATAGGATAGCCAACCAAGACAGCCCCTTCAGTCACAACACCGTGTCTCTGCAGAATGTCTCTAAATCCATTCCCTCACATTTCCCTATTTATCCAAGCTTTAATCCCTTTTTGTGGTTCTTATCACTCCATTTCTCAGAGCCTTTCTTCCCCCAGCCTCATTATCCCCGTATTGAATCATGTGTTGACCCAAGTAGGATTTTTCCTGCTATAAATATTTCTAGGATAAAGTTCCAAACCTAAAATCTGCGTTCTCTTTCATCCTATCCATGCTCTGTGATGTCACACTTTGCATTCCTCTTGTATTGTCTCCTTTCAGCCAATCCCCTCACAGTTCCCATCAATGACGCAAACATGCTTCAGTCCCAACATCCCAACATAATGAGCGATAATGTGTGTTTGTGAGGTCTGCAGCACAGCAAAAAAACAAAAAATAATAACAGGCAAATGAGGAGTGATGAAGTGAAAGCACAGTGATCTCCTGCAGAGTGGGATCTGGACACACACTGGTTTTGTGGGAGCCGTTTCCTTTTCACGGATCGCAACTAAACATGTGTTTGTATGCTCCTTCAGAGCTGAAGGAGCAGGAAGGATGTGGACCAACCCAAACAGAACACTGCTGCCAGCCGTCTTGGCTCTTCTGGGAGGATTAATTGACAACATGGATAGTTATCAGTGGGTGACTCAAACAAATCATTTAAGTCATATTATCTGCATCCTTTATTCGTTTTATTTTGTTAGCTTGGCATGACTGCGCTGGGCTGATTCCAGCTGCACTCTGCTCTGCACCATGTTTATTGTTAGAATCATGGCCAAGAGGTGCGCTGAAGATGAGTGCCCCCAGAACCATATGCCCCTGTGAGAAGGATACTAATGATGACCGGGACAGAGATGACTACCACAGCTGTAAATGGCTCCTCCGGGGTCCTAATGCAACTATGCATCCCTCTCCTGTATCCACAGGGCCCCAGCTTTCTGATTAGGCCACGACCCTGACTGCAGCTTGTCAGAAAGATTGTGCTGCAATTCCAACACTCAAGTAAGATGCTGACAACACGCCGTAAAATGGCTGTGCTTTTGAAAAGTGACAAAAACGGCCAAATACAAGCGTGACTTGAAAGATGGCGAAAAAAAACCCATACTGGCTGTTCAAAACGGATTTGCATGAGCGAAATATTTGTACAAATGCAAATGTTTGTTTTTTTCCCCCTGAGACTAAACATTGAATCCACTGTCTACTGAATTATTATTAAGTAGCCACAGTGTCTTTTTGAGACATTTTGATGCTTTCAGTAGCTCCAAGCAGCAAAGATCTCAAACTAATTAGAAATAAGTCCCTGGCATGAAACGAATATCCAGTTTCCTCTGTTTGAAGACAAAAACATACTTATTCTATTCTCCTGTCACATACTATTACTGACACATACTGATGTGAAGGATTTTGGTTGTAAAATAAAACAGAACGGCAGAATCTCTGCCCTAGTTGTCAGAAGGACAGGTTTTCAGAGCAGAAGAGAACATGAAGGTCATTGTAAGAAATGGGCTGTGTTTAGCATGAGATCTTATCCCAGACCCCCTGCTGCCTGTCAGCGTCTGCGCGTCTTGGTGCGCGCGCGGATGTGCGTGTTTGTGATCCAGCAGCAGGGCTGGAGGGCTGGTGGTTGCAGGTAGGAAAATGGGAGCCTTGTTTAAATGTCTTTAAAGCAAGGAGCAAACAGCTGAGAGCAGCACCCACACCGACACAAGCAGATTTCACGACAACGCATAATCATACAGCCTTCTTTTGTAATGTAAACACCGTTTATGGTGGTTTGATAATTGGCCATGACGCATGCGTGATCTGATTAATCAACACCTTTACCTGTTTATGGTTCTTCTCAACAGGGAGCTCTGTATCTGTGCAATTGTGGAGCCTCGATGAAAAAAGAGAAGTTAAAGATTAACTAAGTCACAGAAAGAAAAAAACAGGGAACTTTCCTTTTCTTGATGCCTCCTATGGAACCATGCGCATCTCAGCGCTTCCTTCCTTTCCTCAGTAGGGAAGGAGAGGAGTGCAGGTGGTTTGGCAGCGATGCTGTGACGAGAGGTTGGTTGCGGTTGGGCTACATCTCTAAGAAGCGCGCGCGCGATCCTCTCCCCCGTTCAGTTAAAACGCCCCGGCGGTTGCAGCGCCCCTTCGTTCGTTCGTGCCCTTCAAATGACGGAAGACGTCCTGAACGGACGTGAGCGAGCGGCCGCCGCCTGCCAACGTCTGACCGCCGTGCCGTCCAACTCGGAGCTCCTAGAACTACGACACCTAGAGAGGACTCGTCGCGCAAACACGGCTTCCGTTTGAATGCAGGCTGCTGTTTCACATTTGCTGCAGGAATCTGTAAAGCACACAGCGGCGTTCACATAGGAACAACACTGCCCCCTAGTGCCCCTTGAAAAATAAGTCAGGCATTTGTATTGAATCTTGAATTTTTCTTTATCATCAAGTCCTTCTGACCTTTATTTTATTCTATAAAATTTAAAATAAAATAAAATGAGGACGTCTTGATATTTAAGTATCCGTGTAATATTTTAGTGCTCAGTATCCAGGTTCAGTCCCAACGATTACATTCTTGGCTAAAGATGTTCCTGATCAATTTGAGGTCAGTAAATCAGATTGATCAAAATAAACCACTATAAACTAGGAAAAGTATATTTAAGTTTAAGAAAATATGTGTAAAGAAGAAACTTGAGGAATATGTAAAGCATAGTCAGTGTTGTGTGTGGTGTCAGGGGGTAAGGCCATCTTTGTCTCTTTTTCTATTTTTTCTTTTAAGCTTTATTGTAGGGGCAGAAGTAAAACAAGAATTGAATTATTCTCACTACTCTTTTCCTGTAATGAATATGTGTCTATGCTTTATTAAATATTTCAATATTTTGTGGTATTTTTTTAATCAAAGGAACAAATAAACAAAACAAAACTTGTGATTTACCAAACACAACAAACTTTTTGTGACTTTAAGGCTGAATAATCTTCCATAAAAACCCGTTCAGTTCTTCAACTGTATTTCTTCGACATAAGAAAGGCTTTGACTCAATAGTTCCATCTGTACAGCATTGTGAAAAACAAAATTGCATGTTTCCACATTTAGTTTTATTTTGTAATAGTTTATGAAGCTTTTTATTTTGTTGAGTCAAACTAAAAGGCAATAAGACATCATCAGAAAAGCACTAAAAGGCTTAAAGTCTACAGTTCATTCATAGTAAATATTCAAAAAAGCTTATTGAAGTTGTGTGTCAACTTTATTGAGGTTCCAGGACTGATCATCATGTTTATGGAGTCATGCGTTTCCAAATTTAGGAATCCACTTTGTGTGGCTGAACAGCCAATGGGAGTCCTCCCCACGCCTTCCTGCCTCATCCGGGAGCAAAGCTTGACGTGGCAGCCGCTCACCACTTCCCCTTCGGTCTCCCACTTACCTTCGTGCATCCACGGGTTCCGGTTCGACGGAAGAACCGACCTGATCCGGGAGGAGAATGTGGCTGATCGCGCTGGCCGCCGTTCTTCATTGCGCCTCCGGTTATGATATCGATGTGAAGAAGCTGGAGGGGCTGGCGCGAGCGCGGGTGGAGGTATGGAGCTTTCTCCATCCTCTGATCAGCAGAGATGGTCTATTTCGAATTTATATCAATCACATCTTTATGGCTGACAAATTGTCTGAAAAGGGGCTCTTTTTTTCTACATACAAAATGTAAATGTTGTGCGCATGCGTAAAGGTCTCTGGAGGACTGGGAACATTTTTAATAAAATGATAAAATCAAGGATTTTTCATATTAATGATCATAACTGTTACTGGTGTTAATCATTCCGTAATTCACCGTAATTCATCTCATAACTGTAAAAAATCTAATTATTGTAAACATAATCTATAATAAAGAGATCAGGTTGTGCAGGTGAAGCACAAAAGCTTTTGTATTTGTGTAGCCTACTTCCCCCTGGGTGGTAAGATTATACCAAAATGACAAAAAGTATTAGCTTGTTTGAGATGCTGTTGTGCTAGAAACCTACTTGCAGGGAGAGTCCACTACAATAACACGTTTTGAATCTTTTTCATGGATTTTTGGAGGAAACAGGGATTACTTTGAACAAAAATATAAGTAAAATGTGCACAGAAACAAAATATAACTCAAAGATTTTCCCAATAGGTTTTGTGTATCTGCCATGAAAACCAAAGTGTAAAACTGACACATTGTGATTAAAAGTCATTTATCAACCACCACGTGGTTTGTTTTCACTGATTTATTTTCTCAAAGCTGTCTAATTTTCTCCCTCTCTCCAGACGTGTGGTGGATGACAGCTCAACAGGCTCAGAGAGGTCAGTTTTCCTGTTATGTATGACAAACAGGGAGGTTATCATGCAGATTGAAGCCTCATCAATGCTCCCCCTGGAATATAGATAGATAGATAGATAGATAGATAGATAGATAGATAGATAGATAGATAGAGATTTCTCATTTTACACCCAGAGTTTCTACCAATTCCTGAAAAATATGGTATCTTAGAAAGAAAAAGCCTAATACTTGTCTCTTTTTGCAGGTCAAAGCTTTTGTGACTCAGGACATTCCACTTTAGTATCCTTAAATTCTGTTCTCTAGTTCAGAATTGGGTTGTTATGTTTTTTGGAAACCTTGACCCCCTATTTCAGCCATAACTTGGTGATGAAGCACATTCCTGGGGCTGATCCTGAGCTTGTCCTCCTCAGTCACTATTATGATGAACTTGATGTGAGTATAACTTCCATGCTTTTGTTTAGCTTCTCTTTTATTATTTCAGTAAAATTATGAATATTTCTTTTTTGTAGTATTTTTTTTGTTTGTTTTACTGTTAAATAAAAATTACTCATCTTCAGGAGAGTGAAAGTCACTTATAGATGAGTTTTTGATTTATTTCATGCAATGAGACTTTCATTTGGCCAAATTGTTGGAATGCACAGAAACTTGGTGTGGATTAAAAAAACAACAGAAATATTCAGAGATTCATAAAGATATTGGTATGATCCAATGTTTCCTAAAAGAAAGGTGTTAACCTCGGGCAAGTTTGGGTAAGGGACCAAAAGTATAACGTTTTTTTTTTTATCTAAATGTCAAAAAGGGAAGCTTAAATTTTTTTAATACACCTTAAATGGAACTACTTAAAATTATCGTCTAAAATAAACAGGGGTGGAATTCTACATCATTTTAGGTTTACTTTTTAAAGAAATAGTAACCGGCAGAACTTACTATTAAAAGCAACCTGTAATAATAATATCAGCTGTTGTCAAAATACATTTGTAATGCATTTTATCTTCTTTTTAGAGATGTGCACTGCAATTTCTGTGCAGCATCATGTTTTAAAGGGGAATGAGACTGATCCAACAGGTTATTTATTAGACACAAAAATTAAAATATCATATACATATTTTTTTACAGACCTAAAGAAATCAGACAACTGTAGGCTACTTTGTAATCTGTTGAAAATGGCCTATATTATGCTATGATTTGAAAATAATACAGTACCCTATTGTATATACAAAAGATGTGTTTTTAATCATCATCTCTTCTTACAGAGGATTGCCCTTTCTCACATGACCCGCACTGAGATTAATGAGCTTTTGGTGAAACTGGGGTTCTATAAGAAGGAGAAACAAGAGGATGAGGTGCCAGAGGAGTTCCGCTTCTCCCCCGCCAAAGACAGCCCGTTTAAAGATGAGCCCCAGCACAAAGCATCCACCTCTGAGGCAAAAGCAGAGGCCGAGCACACCGACCTATAACCTGCAAGAGCAAGACCACCCATAGCTGCTGACAAATGTTTGTAATTCTTCATAAGACTGGGAGAAAGCTCTGGGAAATGTTAGTGTGATGACCCGTTATAGGCCCACTCTTAATGAGCACCTAGTTTTCATTGTACTTTTATGGGTCGTATCAGGTTATTTTGGGGGGGATTTTCTACTGTCCTAACAGAAATTTCAAGTTTGTCTGAAATAATTTCCATGATCTTTTCCTCTTTTTGTGAGTCTGTTTCCTTCCTGCCGGGGAACTGAATGAAGCTTCAGGCTGAAAATCTTCTGAGTGGCCTTAGGCTGATGCTATTTGTTCTTGTGGGTAGGACTCGTGCAAACAAGATGACTCCAGAGGAAATAAGAGAATAAAAACACCCAAACCACCCTGAATGTTGTGGTTTTTTTTTAAAAATATATTACATAAAAAAGACATCCAAGTAAAAAAAAACAAACCTCAAACATTTTTTTCCAACTGATTTAATTTTGAATTCACATTTAACTGTGGTGCACAGAAACATGAAATTCTATTGTGTTAAAGCTCTTATATACACACGCACACAGTCACACTAAACTCACTGCTTTGTGGAGGTCTTTTTATCCAACAGGTGCCAGCAGTGGAGTCATTTTAAAACATCTTTTACCAAAACAAAGGTGGTAGAAATCTGTGCTGTAACACTGAACTCAAATTACACATCCTCTCAAAGAAACCTGAATTCACAAGTGTAATAATAAACTTAATTTAAAATCTTTGCTTAGCTTCATGTTGTTAAATATACACGTTTTTTTTTCCTGTATCAGTTCTTAAAAGCCTCACTTACCCCACAGCTGGCTTTCAAAAGAAAGGTAGTCAAAGGTGTTTTACAAAGTAGTTTCATCCAAGTTAATGTCAAATCTAAAGGTTTAAAAGAATAATGTATACACTCAAATAACAACAAAAAAGAATCGGGCCTTGATGAGCATTTATTGGACTTCATGAGGGGTTTTGATGGAGGCGGCGACAATCGTTCATCTGCTGTTAGTTAATCAGCAGAATGTATTCATATTTTATGTAACTGAAGTTGGGGGGGGGGGGGGGGGGGGATTAGACGATCTAAATCTATTTGAATAAAAAGATTGTGTGATCTTAAAAATGAACAACTTCATTAAATGGATCAACATTAAAATCAAAGTAACACAAAATATACTAGAGAACCACTTTTGGTTAATGAGGGGAAAGCATATCTATTAATGGAATCAATAGCAGAAGTGCTAAAAACAGGAAAATGACTATTAAAGAACAGAAATACATCTAAAGTATTAATACGTTCAACAGGAAAATGTTATTTTAAAACATATTTTTCCTTTGGATTTTTTCAATATGCAAACAAACAAAACAGCTGCAGCATATTGGAGCTTGTATAAAAAGATTTGTGAACAACTATAATAACATAATAACATTAAAAACAAGTTGTTTTTTTTAACAAACCGTGTCCTAAAGGGAATTAAAATAATGAAAATATCACCACTGCCCAAACATTCAACATGCTAAGCAAAAACAATATGTGCTTGTTTTTGCACATCTCCATCAGAAATGTGCGATGAATAAGACCCTGTCTGCTGAACAAATATCTCCATCAGGTGGTACGGAGGCAATTCAGGGGTGAAAGATGGATGGGGCTGGACAGATGAAGACTAACCCCAGGTCAGAGGTCAGAGGAGCGGCCCATGGACATCTCATATCGCCGCAGGTGATTGACCAGAGACTGTACGTAGGTGAAGACACATTTGGAGTCGGGTTTGTTTCCCATGATCATCATGTCTTCCACCTCCAGCAAAGGCATGCAGTTCACACAGGTCCTGATGAACAGGCATAGAGGGGAAGACAGGATGAGTGTCAATGAATGGAAGATGATGGAGATGACAAGCACTGAATGAAAAAGGAGGATGCTATTAGCTTTTGAGCAACTTGTCTTTGTTCCAAATCTGTATTTGGATTTTTTGGTGAAACTGTTTCAAAACACTCATACTCTTCATATTGGTATTTCATTATAGTTACCCTTTTATCATATTTACAAAATGGAGTATTAGAGCCATGATAAAGAAGAAATAAATACATATATAAGAATTCAATCCTAAGATTTTGAGAAGAAAGTCAAAATTTTACAAGAATAGAATTGTAAATTGATGATATAAAAAGTTGTATATTTACAAGGAAAATAGTCCTGCTTTTTCAGAAATATAAAGGCATAATTAAAAAAAATAAAGTTACAGTTAGTTTCAGTAAGTTTAAAACATTTTAGAAGCTAAATGTAAGTTTATTTTCTTTGTAAAAATTCACCTTTCTGAAGCAAAATTTTACGGCTTAACTCATAATTTTTTTTCGCGAATTTGTTCTTGTAATGTTCTGATTTTTTCTTATAATTTTGTGACTTTATTTTTGTAAAATTCTGATTAATTTCTCATAATTTTACAGTTTTTTTCATAATCTTACAATGTTAGTAAAATTTTTTTAACCAATTTCTCATATTTTTACGACTTTATTCCAATGTAATTATTTAATCGTTTTTCTTTTATGGTGGCCCTGATACTCTGTCGTACATTTTCAATAAACAACTAAGTGGAAAAACCTTTAAAAAAGTGCTTTATAAATACATTTGGCTGTGCCAGAGATTAACGACCACAAGATGGCGCTATGCCCTGACAAAGTAAACCCCCTGTGACGTGAGTTGATGCAAAGTGCAGAGGGTAGATGTTTTCAAGAGAGGAGAAACGTCAACCATGTAGGCTCTCTTTTTCTATAAATGTCTCTAAAAGGTTTTACAAGCCAAGTGTATAAACACTGAGACCTCGCTTGATCGAACAACAAAGCCGCCTTACTTTCTGCTTTCTTTCTGAACTCCTATGTTTGAAATTCGGAGAGACTCAAACTCCTTTTTAAGTGTTGAGCTCCAGATGGTTCTGAACAAGTGACCTTGCGGAAAAGCCGGCGTGGACACACACACTCCATGTTTGGTGATTTGGATTAACACACAGCATCCTACGGCTATCTAAAGCACACATTCAATGTCCTTCCTGTCAGACTATAGAACAATCCATCCGGTCAGAGAGCTTCTGCGAGCACTTAGTCACCATCTCACCATTGCTTCACTGTTAGGAAGGGTGCAGTTCTAGGAGGAATTTTTGGTTTTAACCAGGCCCTTTGTCACCAGGCCCCTGTAGAACTCCTGCAGGTATGTGTACACACACTTCCAGTCTGGCTCACGCATCTTCACCATGTCTTCCACATCCAACAGCTGGGGGCAGTCCACTAGTTTCCTGTGCCCACACCCAAAAGTGAAGGAGGTGGAAGAGGAGGGTGGAGGGAGAGGATAAAGGAAACCCAGAAGAAGAGGAGAATGGAGGATGGGACAGAAGAGGCAGAAATAAAGGACAGAAAGATGTGAAAAGGTGAAAGAAGGAGGGGGAAACAGATGAAGCCGTGAACAGCCAATAAAAGGGAGATTTGGAAGTACAGAGAAAAAAAAACACAAAAAGAAACAACAAGTTTACATTATGTGTTCACAATTATACGTTGTCATGCCTCATAAACATCACAATACATTCGCTTTGTGGCACACAGATAAAAGACAACAAAATGTCAAATGAGCATCAGCTAATGCTCATTTAGCCTTTTTGTTTGTTGTTGTTTTTTTCTCTTTTGATATGATTGTAATAACAAATGTAAAAAAAAACAACAACAACAGTTTTGTAACAAACACAAATGCAATGACGTGACTCTAAAAAACACACGTGTTCAGCATGGTGTGTGTGTCTGCGTGAGTTGGGAGGATCTGGAAGCCAGTGGAGATGCAACAGACACACACACACAAAAAGAAATAAACAAAAAAAAAGGGGGGGGGGGCAGACAAAGTGGTGCGGTTGTGTGACAGTCCAGTGCTGAGAGGAACAATTACCTTCAACATCCATACAGACATCTTCCTAAAGCATGTGGCTGCACGCACACACAAACACCCACACACACACACACACAAGGTTGGGTCATCACAAGTGACAGATGCAACAGCGAGGAGAAATGTAAGAGAAAGAAGGAGGGAGCAAATGGAAAAGTTCCTCCATCTCTGAGCTTTAATGAGACGTTTGCTGGTGGGTCTGGGTTGGAACAGAGGGAGGAGACTTAAAGGGCAGTTATTAGTCTAACGCACAGCTCACTCGGTTCTGAAGGAGAAGCTTACATCTAGGAGAAACAAAGGAAGTTAGCACTGATGCATCAGTTGAGTCGGTCTTCACAGCGCTGGCAAAGAGCAGCAGTGAGTTATACAAGAAACACAACAGAAAAAGCTTATACAATGAAAGAAGGGGAGACGTCTTTGGGTTGTTTGTTAGACCGAAACGAATTGTTTGTGTGTGTGGTGAACCAAGACAGCATGTTCTGTTGATTACACTTCATACTCTTTCAGAAGATACCCACAGAGGAGATGTCTGCTCAGGTTAGCGTGTACTCACTCTGCGGCGCTGAAGGCCACTTCAAAGTTGTGCCTGCGGTTGCTCGGACTCAGACAGCTGTAGTCAAAAGCATCAGGAAAGAAACTGTGCACCAAGGCACAAAACGCCATGCCGTTGCTCCAGCTGGATGAAAAGTTCTGGATGTCCACATGCTGAAGGGATAGAATTTGTAAAGTGGAACGTTTTCCATCAAAGTCCAAGTCAAATCCAGCCTAATGTTCAGACAGAGATAAGCTCTGAATACACAAAAGAGGCAGTCATGGTTTGTTGGCTTACCTCATACGAGCGAGTCTTGGCACGACACCAGTCGAGCAGCATCTGCTTGATGGAGTTAGCGTTGGGTACACCAAAGCTGGTGGAGCGCTGCACCCTGTTTACCTTAGCAACAGCCTGATTGAAAGGTCTGCAAAGAAAGCCATTTCTGCATTAGTATTTACATGCGTTACCCAGCTGCTAGTCTTTTTTGGCCTCCTTTCTCGGTTTCTCCTCACCCGCCTCCCTCCTTCTCCAGCTTCTCCATCATGGCTCTGCGAGCTTGCATGGCGGACGTCTTTGGCATGGTTTGAGCCCTCGCCACCTCTTTGCGCCTCTCTGCCTGCCGTCGCTCCAAAGCACGAGAGGTTGTGTCATCTTCGCGATCAAACACACTAAGAAGGAGCCAAGCAAGCATGTTCCAAAAACTCATTTGAACTAGTGAATGTTGGGAGGCGTCATGGTGACCCACCTGCCAACTTTTTTGCTGGTGTTAGAGGTTAAGGAAGAGGTGTAGCTGAAAGACTTTGAGTGGAGGGTTCCTCCTGAAAACACGGACAGACAGATATAAACAAACAAATGTTGTATTTGTACTCCAGATTATAAAAAAAAAAAGTTAATCTGAAAAAAAAATAAAACTTACTGTCAATTTTCTGCACATAACTTGTCTCTACAGTTGTACTTGATTTGTTCCCATCATCTAAAAAAAACCATTAGAGGAATATTTAGCACATCCAGCATTAATTTTTCATATTTATTATTTAAAAAAGGTGCCGGTAATAAAAGTCCTTGTTGGGTTTTTACTGTTTAATACAAGCTGTGGAAGCAAAAATAAAGAGAAATAAAAGTACCAGACTGTGTGAATCGGTTAGTCTTGGTCACTTGGCTGATGGTTGATCCATCTGCTGACTTCTCCACCTTCTTCACCACCACCTCTCCAGCTCCGGGCCCAGCGTGACCTCGCTGTGCGCGATCTCCTCTCTGCTGCAGCAGCTCCTGCAGGCGAGTCTCTCGCTCCTTTAGTCTTTGGTCTTGTGTCAAACAGAGGTTAGGAGAGGAAAAAAGGTGAAACAGTGGAAAAGGAGAAGCTCCAAAAGAAGCTGGCAACATTACACATCACTTCAAAAAAAAAAAAAAAAGTTAGAAGCAAAATAAAGCTTCTATTTTTGGGGAATTTAAAAACCATTTTGCCACACAGCCATATGGGAGGTTTAGCAGGAAAAACAAAAAATCTGCACAAATCAAGCACAAACAGCTGATTTTTGTCATGTGGAGGAGAATTTTAGTACAAAATGGACAATGTGCAATTTTAAAACAAACTTTGCTCTCATTTTACAAAACAAAATGTGCATCATTTTTTTAAAACTCATTTCAGGTCTTGTATGATAATGATATAAATAGTAATAGCAGTTCTTGAAACCAAATTCACTGAAGACACTTGTTTCGAAATTCACCCCAGCAAACTGGAAAACAGGACCTTCTCAACATGTGAGAGTGGAGACGCTTTGTGATCTCACAAACCACAAGGTTCATGCAAAACTCAAAACATGCTTTTATCATCAATCACAACCAACAGAACCAAACCAGGCAAAGGTCAATCATTAAAGTGCACCGCACACCACCTGTCCTACCCAATTCCTCCTGCGTACAGCCCAGCATAGCCTCTGAGGGCAGAACGGATACAAGCGAGACCTTTTTCACATTTGTAACGATAATGATGGACATTTTGTGAACATGCTGTGTCCACCTCTGGTAGTAGAAGTATATGAAGAATGGAAAATTCTTTGTAAAAGCAGATAAACGCATGCAGTTACCTCTATTTTTTTTGCGAAGGTCTCTCAATGCTGCACGAATCATTCTCCTTTCCTCAAAGTCTTTGGACTGATCAAGCTGTAAAGGTTTGAAAAGCTCACTTTTTTATCAAAACATTATCAAAACACACACATTACTCTACTGATGAAACATAATTACTTTCAACCCCAGTTTAAAGATTCTGTTAAATTAAAAAAAAATAGGATGATTAGGAGGATGCTTAATACCATTTTGTCAAGAACATCTTCATCCTCAATCGCAGTAAGCTGTTCTTCAGTTAGTTTTCCAGAGGACTCCACAGGTTTGACCTGGGAGCAGGGATCACTGGGAGTGGGCGGGATGTGACGGGTCACCTGCAGGGAGGGTTTGGCGGAAAACACTGGCTCTGAGGCAACAACGGGCTCCGTTTCCATCTACACAAAGAAAATACAGCAGAGGCACATCCAAGTAACTGTTAATCTGAGCTTCTGATATTGTCTTCACTCATTTGAGAGAGAAACAGCTACACAATTCTGAAGCTGTGTGTTCAGCAAACCAGGAGAGTTTATAAAACATGAATTAAAGGTTGGCTGCCATTTAGAGAATTTACGTTAAACCCATTACAACCATAAAAGGCCTCACATTTCCCACCTACTAATCTTTTTCTGCATGACTACAGAGGACTGCAACCTAGGGTTCCAGGGCTGACCCCTCTGTTGTGGCTCTCTGGTGAAAGAAAAGTAAAACGTTTTTAATTTGAAAAAGTAACTATAAAGTAAAAAGTAAGTTGGTTGTAAAATAAAACAAAAAAAGTAAAGTAAGCTAACGCAAAATTGATTGAACTCAGTCAGAAAGAGCTGAATGACAGTACGTATCACAAGTGGAACTGAACCATTTTGACAGATTTTTGAGCACCGTGTACCACAGAAAATCTATTTCAGATCAGAAGCTCAACTCAATTCCAGGGCACCGGATTATATGACAGATTTTCTATGAGTGATCATATTAAAGGATTTTAAGTGCACCTTGTGGTTCAAAAAATATGGTAGGGGACATTTAAGTAGCTCTGAGTTAATTTTGGTTGGTTAGATTTACACATTTTTGAATGCTTAGTAAAATAATGACTGCTGACATTACACTACCTATTACTACATTTGCTGCATTGAGATGATCTTTTGTGAGAGATTGTGTCTTATTTTGAAAGGAAGTCATGTAAACCTGTCAAAAGTTGTAGACTATTTCATATATTTTTTCTTCATGTTTGTGTTGTATTTATGCTAAAAGCAACAGGGGCCTGTTTCAGAAAGGAGGTTAAGTGTAAACTCTGAGTGAGTTAACCCTGAAATCATGGAAACTCTGGGTTTTCCGTTTCAGAATGGGAGGTTTGTTAAACCAGAGAAAGCAGAGTAAGTCAAACCCGTTTCTGAAAGAGAGGTAACTTCTACTCGGAGTCAGTGTCCATGGTTACTTATGCTGTGAACCTAACCTGGTCGGGAGCAGGTTTTATTCTCCAAACTCAAAGTTTCTGCCGGTCCCCTCCCCTTTTTAAAGACGAAGCTGTATTTTTCGCTTCAACCTTCATTGCCCACAATTCCGTCACACAGAGACAAGCTAAGTGACAAGAATGACTTGTTCTTTTTTGGAGGACCCAATAGACGAAGAGGCTGCATTAATTCATAGAGAATTATATTTACCTCGTACGAGGATTTTGAGAAGACTCGATGTTTTGTCATTTCCCCATACGTTTTTGTTTGAGCGTTACCATTTTTCGTTGCAGTCAATTACATATATACAATGAAAACAACATTAGATATTGCTATGTAGATGTTTCATATGTCAAATATTGTCAACAAAGCCATGACATGCTCACATTTGACCTGATTGAATTATGTTTTATACTTCATTTTTAGCTGCTGCCATGTTCTTTTAATTCCTGCAGGATTGCATCTACATGAAAATGAAATCAAGGACATTGAATTAGATTAATGCAACAATTACTTTTTGGAAACACAATTTGCTAGTACTGTTTACTTTCTTAATCCCATATACACCTATACCACTTGATCAATACAAGGGTAGTGTTGCAGTGTGTTTGTGCTGAGCGGGGTGCGATCCACGACAGACAAGGGGAGGGGCGAGTGCAGGTGCAGATGGGGGGGGGGGGGGGGGTGAGCACGGAGCGGAGGCGTGTGCGTGGTATATATTGTGTGTTCGGAGGACGGAGCACTTAGTGAAATAAAGAGAAGGTGTCATTCCCAGAATAACTGTTTTGGGGTCATTCTTAATCCGCTCTGGAGGTTGAGGGTTTTGAACGGGGAAGTGAACCCCGAGGGAGAATTGCCTTCTGAAGGAAATCTCCCCTGCGCTTCTGACCACGGTCGGAAAGACGAGAGAAAAGAAAGGAGAAGTCTTCGCGCAGCGAAAGGTTCAACAGTAGACAAAAGTTCACTTTTAAAAACACAGTTGCATGTATTAATAATAAACTGACCAACGTTTGCAAGAGGGGAAGGTTAACAAAAAAGTCCTCTAAACATTACCGACGTTAAATGTATTTTTCCCCCAGATTGGTTCTGTACATTATGCAGCATTTCATGCATTTACACCAGGAATAACACTTCAAAAGGACACCGAAATATCGCCATTTTTTTATTTCACACCTTACGCTATTTAAAAAGTTATTACAGCCAATATTTTATAACAATGATTTAAATGCAAACTTATGCATTAACGTGAGCAGCTATGTTTTCCCACGCTAACTGTCTCTGTGTTGCAGATGCAGCGGTGTTGCTTTTCTTCTGGAATATGTGCTCATATTCACTGTAACTCTTCAGCTGGAGAAAAATATGCAGACCTCTTTGTTTCTACGGTTGTCATGGGGACTCGTAATATCTGCGCTCCATTGATAATGGCTTCTTATGGTCGCGGTGCGCACGCTCAACTCCGATTCAGTCCACTCAGAGTTGATTAACCTAACTCTGATCAGCTTCTCTGAAACAGAAAACTCCGAGTTGTTAATCTCTCGGTAGACCAACTCAGAGTTCAAGTTCAACCTCAGAGTTGGTTGAACCTCCTTTCTGAAACAGGCCCCAGTTCATTTATACTTATCATAATAGCAACAATAACATGAATACAAATCAGGGTTTTTTTTTTTAAAGGGTGAAGTTTAGACTTTGTGAGAAATGAATGTCTCCCAAGTGTTGAAGGTTGCAGATCCCCGGACTAACCACCCAACATATCAACCAACTTTATTTTATACTCCAGTTATGGCAGAAGGACCATTCGCTCACAAGATATAAAGTTACACTATCAAGGCTTTCGAGTTTGAGTGGTGCAACTAATGAAAAGGAGTCCACCTACAAATCTTTTACTTAATAATATTCCCAAACGGTGGTGCTGTTTTCCTATTTTGTGCATTCTGAGGGAATGCCCATGCATGTTCACCAGAAAAAGACCAAGATTGTAGAGTAAGATGGCAGGGAATCGTGAGAACAGACAAACCATTACGGATAATAGGGTTGTTAAATAAACTTTGTGTTGGGCTTGGGCTCTCTAGGTTAAACTATAAACTTTCTATTTACATGTCAACTTCAGAGCTTTTGTTTAAACAAATTTACTTCAGAAAAGTCCCTCTGTAAACAGCTCCTCTCCCCTCCAGTCAGCCCGGGCCAGGCCTCAGCACAGAGGGACCGTCGCAGCCCGGACATTCAGCTGATTAAAGGTGAGCTCTGGTTTCCGACTCTGGACCCCGAGGGACAGGCTGGACTGAGAAGAACTTGACCGTTGAAGAATTTTTGGGGACAAAGCACAGCCTAACATGGAGCGATCAAGCAGGGAGTGTGTGTTGGGGGGAAAAATAAAATCACAAAAAGTTTAAAGTTTAAAGTTTAAATAAGATTTAGTATCTGAGTCAATGTAACAGAAAACTATTTATGGCTGCTAAAATCAGTGATATTGTTGTTAGCTTTAACCTGCTATGACAAGAAGTCTGAGGAAATATTCCTATTATAGCAGAGTGTAAAAAGTGTCACATCACATTTATTTTCTGGTACATACAATAGAAAGTTTTAATATGGTTCTAAAGCCAGAAAAGTGATTTATATTAATACTTTATTTGTGTTTCAAATGAATGAGAAATAGAGCTGGATATAACCGTCAAAATTAGGGCTTGGTTGATAAAATTGCTTTGAATCAATCGAAGCTTAATTAATCAATAATTGATCCATAAAAGTAGAGATCGATCCTTTTCCGGTGACCTAACCCATAACAGCAGTAAAGCCAAAGTCTGCTAGCTTGATGCTAACATATAATGGAATTTCCCATAGGATGGCTAACGCTAATGCTCATTCGACCTAAACATACATTGCTGACTAAAATGAATTGAATGATCATGAATTGAATTGATCCAAGTTCTGCCGAGTTGAATCGATTCTGGAAATTATTGGTGATACCCAGCTCCACTCAATATACAGAAGAGATTTACAAATTCAAAATTTGACTTAATATAAGATTGAGCAGTATTCCAATTATCATACCGGTTGTTTGTTTTTCAGATTTGATTTATTTAAGAAATTTTGTTTTCATTTATTATGACTTAAACTGAATTCCTTTGGAAAAATAGTGAAGTTTTACATTACATTTACATTTACTCACAAAATGTATTAAAGCAAAGTTTTGCCTAAAAAAAAAAAGTTAAAATAACTTTTCGAGAAAACCAATTTGTGAATATGATGAATCAACATGCCGTTTTTTAAATTAAAATCAATTCTGAGTAAAGGTCAATCAACCGACTGGCCGTACTTGTATGATAACACAGGTAAATCCTCAGAGTTGTTTTTTCGTCACCTGGTTTTGCCTTTTCTAAACAGGATTCTTTCTCCCATTTCCTTTATCCTCAGCAAACTGCAGGTGACACATCTGTGACAAACAGGCCAGGACCACTGTTGCTTTTAAAATGCAGTCATTCTGTTCTCTGAATTGTAGAGTAGCAACTCAGCAGAAAAAAAGGATGCATATGATTGCAAGGGAGGACACTTAGAGGTGCAAGACGATAGAGGGATTTAAAAAAACAGGTGTGCAAAACTGACTGACAGATAAGCTTTCTTGTGAAGAGGCGATAACGTCATTAAAGACTCAAATTAGCAGAAGGTTCATAGTTGAATCCTTTAAATCCAAGGCCAGTTACACTAGAACAGAAACAACCCTTGTCATTCATTTTGCTCAAAAAGTGTCACGACAAGTATCTACATAGATAATACCATGTTGGTGTTTGGAGAGGAGCTTTCCAGCAGAGATGGAGCAGAGAGGGAGCGGTGGGTTGTAACGGCTGGCGTCTGAAGGTCCTCTGATGTCTGAGTGTTTGTCTCCACAGACTCTCTGGTTAGATCCTTGGAGCATAATTCAAGTTCCTGGGCTTGATCGGTCTGATCACTGAGATGAGAGCTAGCTGGTGCGTTCTGGCGTGAAGGTGAAGAATCGCAGTGAGGGGAAGCCAAAACACCCCATGGAGCTTCATCTGTAATCTCCTGATGAGTGTGCAATGTTAAACATGTGGCTTTGGTTTTGCATAGACATAAAGATGAGCTTTCCTTGTCATTAGCTCTACATAGAAAGTGATCAGACAGTCCCATAGCTTGGCACAGAGCCTCCACTTGGCACACTATCCTATCTTGCTCAGTTCTCAACCTCAAGTTCTCCTGCTGCAGTTTGGTAATGGCCTCGACCAAAGGCGCCACTTGATTTGCTGTCTTCTCCAGACGGATATCCACCTGTTTCCCAAAAACCTGCAGGTCACTGTGCATCTCCTCAACAGCATGACGCAATGCCACCTCAAACGTCTGCTTCTCATCCTCAGCTTCCTCCTGTGCAAGTAGATCACGTATCACCTCTTCCAACGTCGACTCTGCTGGCCGTCCTGAAGCTTCTGGAGGCTCTGAGGCAGGGAGGAGGTCTAGGTTCACCCCCGGCATATTCAGTGTTATATGGACAAATTTCCTATTATTCAAAATTCATGTGAGTATATAAAAACCTGTTTCAAACTGTCACTACGTATTCAATAAACAATAAAATCCTGCCCTCTCTGTCCATCGGAGACATTAAAAACAATGCACGCTGTTTATAGCCTCAACAATTCCCTCCTCTTCACCAGCATTGACTTGACAGCCAATAAACACATAGGGGCTCATGTTTCCCTGGCAGCCCCTGCACATTTGTTTCCACGTGTCCTGCGACAAGTATATTTATCTTCTGCTTTTCCAATCGTCCATTGAGTTGCTCTCAGGAAGGACGCGAGAGGCCACAGTTTAGAGAAGCCACACCACCCACTTCAACTTTCCCCTTCATTCAGCCATGTCCTTCACACCTCCACTGGGAACCAGCTTGGGTCAGGCATCTGTAGGAAGTTATTAACTCAGATTTTACCGCATTCAGAGCTAACTTTAAAGACCCACGCCAATGAAAATCGTGTTTTGGGTGTTTTTAAACACATTCTTGTATCATTTTTCTGATGATGGAGGACATATACACTGGTAAAGCCATTTTTGTTCCACCGGTAATGTTACCTTGGGGGTGTGAGGGGCTGTAAACTAGCAGGAGAGAGTGTAAAACAAAGAGATGATGGAAAATGGGGGCAGGCTTACTCCGCACCAACGGTTTCGACCTCACAGGTTTAGAACTCACAGGCAAATTTCTAACAAACTCCTGCCGCTCTGCAGAAACTATGTCCTAGAAAAGGACACAGGTGATTTGATTTTCCCTAAAAATGCCATACATATAACTAAAAGACCGCCAGGAACGCTTTTAAAATGGTCAAAGATGATTGAAGTGGGACTTTAATCACCTCTTCAAAAGTAAATTCTGAATCCCCCCTTTTGTTTTCAAAAAAAAAAAAAACATTCTTGAAAAATTGGACAAATCCGAGCTGGTTAGGTTTCCTGTGAAAATTAGCTAAAGTCCAAGGAAGTGGTGATTCAGATGTACATATAAAGACAATGTACATGTTAGGAAATGTTTCTCATACTCTTATGTTAAAGTACACCTTTTAAATGTTTCTCAGAGACGAATTTTTACTCAAGACTATTGTATAAAACATTAAAAAAATATTGAATTCATGATATTTAGACACAAAATTTTTATTACTGAAGCAAAAATAAGAAAATATGTCATCAACTGCATTTTACAACCAGAACTGTAAAATTATGAAATTATTGCACACAATTTAATCTCAGGTCATTTATTTATTTTGGTAATCGGATACAATTAGTTTATTGATGAACCTCTAATCTTGCGATATAGACACGCCTAACAAGAATGACAACATAATAGCTTTGAAGAAACTAGACACCCACTCTGTGTCAGGATGACGACGACATTTTGTCATATTATGCTGATAAAGGGTTTTCCTACAAATAAACTTTCTTTTTTAAGAAAGGGCACAGATGTTTTTTCAAGTAACTGCTTTGACAGAAGTACATTCTGTTCTAAAATCAAAACACACTTCATTCAGCAGAAATATGTTCTCTAAATTCAATACTGCAATTACATAAAAACAAAGTACTCACACCATAAGCATCTCGCCCCATTCAAACCACACACACTGTAGCTTCCAGGCTGGCTTTGTTTCAAATCAAGATTGCAACGTGTAGTGAAAACTATATAAACGAGGGACAATTGTGTCTGACCTTTAAATGTTTACAGAGTAATTCTCAGAAATAATTAAGGCTTAAAGCTGAGTACCGGTTAGGCCTGGGCGATAAATCGATCAAATGAATTAATTCGAATTTTTTGTTACGGGCGATTTCAAAAATTACTAAATCGAGTTTTTATGTGGGGCATTTTTGGCCCCTCAGAGCTTCCGTAGCGTTAGTTACACACGGCACGCGACAAACAACACACGAAACAGCACGCGACAGCAAGGCTACTGGTGAGAGTGGGCAGTTTGTTCCCAAGAAAGAAATAAACTCATCTGTTGTGAGGAACTGGTGTGGCTTTACTGTCTCAGACGTGGAGGAAGAGACCCCACGCTGCTACATTTACCTAAAGGAGCTCATCGGAGTCAAAGGCTCTCACGCGCGGCCGCGTGGTACGCGCTCAGTCTTCTTACACATGCACGTGCCCTAACACACACGCGACTTGACACACATACTCATTCTACAACGCCTGTATAGTTAGTTCATTAGTTAGATAGTTATTTTTTGCTGTTATTTGTTAATAAAGAATACTGCATTGTAATTATTGCTTGTACAGGTATTCATTTGCGACGCGGCCACCGTAGTATTTTGTTTTCGGAGGAGGGGGGGGGGGGGACCGCGACTCCTGCTGCTTCATCATCAAGACGGGGTTTATTAATTTATTTAAAACTTTAGACCCAGATATGAGCTGTATTGGTAACTTTTTAGAAAATGCTGCTACTCTCAAGGTGAATGTTTGTCTCATTTTAGTCTAGACTACAAAGTGGGACTTAAAACACAGCTGGGACTTGAAGTAAGTAACCTTTTTATTTTGGACAAGTGAAAACAAGTGTAGAATAACAAGATTGGACAAAAACAAAACAAAAATTATATAAAACAAGAAAAAATTATATAAAACACAACAAAATTATATAAACACAAGTCCAAAAGGGAGTGAGAAGAAGAAAAATGTTATACTTAACTTTGATTCCAAGAGTGTGTTTATTTATTTATTATTCATCCCAGAAATGGGGGGTTACATTTGTCTTGCATTTTGATTAAATAAAGTTTGATTAAATAAAGTTGTCTGCCGTTTGTACTTATTGCTTTTCTTAAGTAGGGGGGAAAAAATCGGAAATCGAATTAAAAAAAATAAAATCGGAGATTTTATTTTTAGGCCATATCGCCCAGCCCTAGTACCGGTATATTAATTTTCACTGGCAGCAAAATATGAGGTCAAGCCCAAAGGGAGCATTTGTCTAGTCTTACCATGCAACAAGCACAGAGAACATTTTATCCTGAACCAAGTGTAGAAAGTGCACTGAGACTGAGAGGAGCAGAAAGACATACGGGCATTTCTGCAAGTGTGCAATCTGTTGTGTTTACAACGTACTCAGAAAAAAGTTTGAGAGATTACCATCTAGGTTGCTATTGAAATCAGCTACCATCATTTCTGAAACTGTATCAACACATTTGCAAACATAATGGTAAAAAGGACATTTTAGTGTAAAACAGATGCAGGGAAATCAGATGTTAATTCTATCTGACATGCATGAGCATAAAGAGTGGGTCAAGGAGCTGCAGCCTTCAAACAGAGATGTTTCTGTTCATCTGCAACATGCTGCTTGAGTGACTGTTGGTTTTTGTGTCCATGATCGCTCAACAACAATCAGCCGGTGTAACTCCAAAGGCACTAGTGACTTCAGCAAAGCCTGACTGAACCGTCATCACCCCGGCTACAAAGCGTAGGCATTATTTGTGTTTGCGTTTAAGGACGAGAGCGGCGAGAGGCAGCGCAGATGAGCTCAGACAGCTGTGATTACAACACTCCGCCATCTCACCTGTCTTAAATTTGAAAGGTGTCTCGACCCTGGCAGCCTTATCAGTTTCACTTTTTTATGAACAGTGAGGAGAAAATATGTTGCTCACTTTCATTCTGTGCATCAATGAAACACTTCTTTATGCTGAAGCTGATCTGAAGGAAGCTTACACAAAGGCCAAAGCTATCAGTATCAACACATTGTATTGTGATAAAGCAAAAACACAGCAAGTGAATAGAGGAGGTTGTAAGTCCTGAAGTTAGACCACCAAGGAGAACTGTAGACCACCCAAAAGGATCAAAGTGCCAGAAGGAACCAGTGTTAAAGAAACGATTAACTTTGGGCTTTGAAGAACTCATTCTGACTAAGCATCGCCATCATATCATAAAAATATTTTAGCTATAGTGAACGTTTGCAAAACTGTGAAAAATATCCATAAAGAAAGAGGTTTGATTCGTCCTCACCTTGAACTATTTCAGGAAAAGTCAGAAAGCAGCTAGCCTCTGATTTTGCCTAAAATTACCCATGCTGTCCAATTTTGTACCCCCTTGGTGGTTGGTTAACCAAGTCGTTCAGGCTAAATCTTTATGAGTTCAAACTGAGGCGAATCTGCCATGAAGTCCAAGCTACAAAAGAGTTTTAGTGTGTCTCAAAAAATATTAATTTTAGGCTTGTTTAGTTATGACAAGGCTGGTATCTGAACTCGGTAAAACCTTTCCCTGTGTATAAAAGTACTGAAGAAAATACTGATGAAGAACTTCTCTATCTGATGCATGAATGAACACGTACTTTGTACTCTGCAAGTAGTTTTGCAGTTTCACAATATTTTTCAATATAATCTTTTATCTATTCTGCATCCTTTTTAGCCCTTGTGCTATCCTAGGCACTTTAACATTGGGGGTTGGGTCATCTAGACCCCACAAGACAGTGCACTGAACCTTTTTTCTTCAATGATTTGTGATCTTCACTGGTGTCCATGGACTACATGAAATCCTCTCTACCTTTATCCACCTTTTTCATGATAGGGAGAACACGTCAATGTAAGGGTGGGGCCATAGGATAGCACAAGGGTTATGAACACTCAGGTATAACATTAGCCAAGCTGTATGTTTAGACTGAAACAATCAAAGGTGGTACCTGCATGCTGGAATGACAATGTTGTCGATTAAAAGTCAAACTCAAATTCTGCAGAATGGCTAGTCACCTTTAAAAATGCCTTTTTTTTAATGCATTCTAAATTTGTTTGTGGCTGTAACACAAGAGCTTCTGTCCCAACAAGGATCTAACTGTCGGAGACACTATCTCAATCTTAATTCCACCCTGGAGCTTTGTGTATCCTCCTTTCTGCTCTAATCAACAAGCAGGCTGATCCTTTAACCAGATTAGCACTGGACTCTGAATACACCGCCATCAAAAAGTGTAAACAGGACATCGTTTCATGTCTCCTCACTCCTTCAATCCCATACTCTTCTTCCATGAAGAAGAGAAAAGTTTTCAAAAAGAAGCAAGTGGGAGTTTATTCTTGGTTTCTGGGAGAGGATTTATTTGTGCTCTGCTAATTCTCAGAGAGGACTGCTTCCAGACAACTGAAGCCCGTGCAGAGTCCTAAGCACGTGAGGAGGGCCTGTAACTGTCGTGGATGGAGACAGACAGGTGTGATTTAGGAAAACACTCTCCAGATAAAGCTCAGTTGGGACCGTCTGCAGAGAGAAAACCAGGAATGGCCAGAACACCTCCCTACTTCTCCTGTTCTTCTCCACACACCCTACAAGGACTGGCTACCCACTCTGTGTTTGATAAACACTGTTCTTCCCTTCACTCCCTCCTTTTTTCGGTCGCACTCTGCTCTTCGCTCTTACGCTTGCTTGCTTTAAAGGCCTTTTTAAGGTGATTGCTGGGACAGGGACATAGTAAAACCCCAGTGGAAATCCACTTAGAAACATTTGGAAGTTACACAGAAGAAAACAAGAAAGCATGAAGATGTTATAGGAAATTTGTTTTAGAGAAACATTCCCATTAGCATCTCTGGGCATCTTTAGGACTATACAAGAAGATATAGTTCACAAAAAAACGACCATACCTTGATGGAGGGTCCAGATGAGAAGGTAGATGAGGACATCTTGAATGGAGTTGGTCGAAGGCCGAGGGTCAACTCTGCAACATATACAAAAAAATAAAAATACAAGAATTTGGAAGAAAAAAGGATAAATGTGAACAGATATGTGTACATGCGGTTTTGTAAAATGAAAGCGTATATCTAATTTTAAAGTAGTATGTGTTGTTGTTGAATTCATTTTACCAGTGTAAAATGGCGTGCTGCAGCTCATAAGGCTGCATCAATTTAAAACCTAAAATTGATTCCTAAAAGAGAATGCTTTTACTTTCCGTGAAACTTGAATAGCCTTGCTTGACGGTACCCATTAGTCAGTTGCATAAGCTGCCACAGTGTCCTAAATAACACAGATTTATGTCTATTGTTGGACAAGTATGAAAATGTGGATGACGACACCTTTAAAATAAACAGCTCAGACAAACACCGGCTTCCTAATGATCCATTGCCTCCGCCTCCACACAAACGCACAACCTTGATGGGAACAAACGGAACTGATGCACACCAGCACTGTAACATTTGCATTTACACAACTTTATGGGGCTTTTGAAGGAAACCTGAGACACAGCTAATTTCTGATGGAAAAGGCCTAAAAAATGTCTATGAAATGGTTACCGCAAAGAGGTGATGAAGAGGATAGTTTTGTGCTGCATTTTAAAATCAATGATTTGAGTGAAAGACCCAAATTATGGTGAAAATCTGAAAGATTTTTCTGTTTCATAAATGCAAGGAGCTGTTGCTTCCAACAAGGAATTCAAGTCAGTCATGACACTGTGTTTAACTAATCCATTTTAGGGGTTGTTCATAGCACATACTGATATTGCTCGGCCCCTAAAGACTACAGAATATAGAACATTTGATACATTTCTCTGTACCAGATGAAGTGCTAAAATTGTGGACAAAAGTTCATATTTTTACTATCTGATTAACAACATCTAAGAAGCAGAATATTCTATTGTATTTCATTTTATTTAATCCCTTATGAAATTTGCAAAAAGAAGCTAAAAAGGCTACAGTTGAGTTCTTCCTTCCCCTTCAAACAGGGCGCACTGATGGCTGTACAATCACAATTCTTAACATTGGTTTTCTACACATTCTAAATCCTTTTCTGACGTGGTCCTCTTTGCTCTTTTTTATTTTTTTCCACAGCTCCTTCCATTAATTAAAACATTTTAGCTATAAAGTGGAGAAAATTTAATTATATTCATCTTTTAAACCAAACAGTGGCTCCTGTGAATAACTGTTATGTTGTAGTGCCTAAAACATAATGTGTGTATTTTTACAGTCAGCTGTTAAATTCTTGAAAAAGACAAAAAAAAGTATGATGTGTGTCAAAAACATGAATGTTTCTGCTTTTTATTTGCTTATGCAACTAAATGAAGCATTGACTGTGTGCTTTAGATAAAGGGGGGGGGGGGGGGGGGGTCTGACAGCACCCACACAACAGAACACACAAGGCCCGTACTGTGTGAGCTCTCAGGCTATTTCACCCACTCTGCAAAAGTACCTCTGTTCAGAAAAGGGTGGCCAGTTGTTTCTCCAATTCCCCCCCAATATGCTCTCTGCTGTTGACTGTTGACCCCCCACCCCCCAGCAAAAGCAGCCTATAACAAATGCCCTTCAGTGTTTATCCTCCTACACTGAGTGGTATTCTATTGATCATAAAAGTAAAAAAAGTAGAACATTTTAAATTATTGTCAACAAAAACTAAATTGGATGTCAAAATTTGATCAACTTCAGAATAGCGTCAGAATAACTTCCTGCTGATTGTCCTACCTTGTTTTTGCCCTAGAGTGGTAATGCGTGGGGTCACACTAGTGATGGGCACGACGTTGCCTCTTGGAGCCGACATGGTGGAGGTGGTGGTGGCGCGTCCATCCTTGATCTCGATGCTGAGAAAGGTCTTCATGTCTGCGTCTTTCTCTCCAGCTGGTCTCCCTGGAGTGCTGTCTTCCTTTGACTCCACAGAGGCGTGCACATCTTTTTCAGCTGGAAACCTCGTCCCTCCCGTGATGTCCTGGGACTGGCCAATTGAAGACAGAGGACTGTTGGCCACACCTCCCGGGTGAAGCGTAGTTTGACTGTGTGATGCTGTGATGGTGCGAGATGCTGAGTCAGCACGTGGCCTTGCTGGCGTGTCTCCAGATGTGCTGAGGGATGCTGCCGTGTGTGTAAACAGTGCTGCAGCTCTAGAAACATGCTGGCTGCTGCTGCCAGGGGTGATCCCATTCTTAATAGGGGTTTTCTTCAAAGATGGGATATTTGGGCTTTGGCTGGCTTCTGTGAACTTGCGCATTCGATCTCGGACAGAGCTAGTGCGGTGGATTTGTTCCAGAACAGCATCTTTCTTCTCAGGTGCTGCAAAGGGGAAATAGAAAACAAAATATCCCAAAATCAAGGAGCAAAATTTTGAAGAAAAAAACAAAAAAAAACAGTAGAGTTCTTCCAAATTCAATAAGTAAGTTAGGCTTAAGTCCTGTCTGCACATCCAGTTTCTCTGTCAACTTAAATTTCCTTCATATCAAAGGCTTTACCTTTTATTACAGCAAGACTTTTCTTTAAAAAAGGAAGTTACTGGAAAGAGTTTTATGTGTGTCTGAAACACTAAAACCATTGCATCATCTGTTTACATCTCTTAATCCTTAGATACTCTTAAAACAGAAATTAAAAGCCTCCATTATGTTTCCTTGCACTTAAATCCAACAGAAAAGAATTGACAAAAAAGGTCAATTTCATTTTTTAAGAATATTAGTTCAGCTTAGCTCTAATAAATCAAATTATAAGATAAAAAACAGTCTTAGAGGATTTTATTTTGATATATTTATGGGGTGGTTTCTTACCAAATTGTCTCTCATTGACATGCCTGAATGACAGACTGCTGTTCAGAGTTTTCTAAAACAGAAGAAACACAAAAGAACATGACAAAACAACTAGTACAGGAAATGAAGGAAGTCAGAGGTCAACATTTTCATTGCCTGGATTGACAGCCACACAGCTGGTGTGCTGTGCAGTGCACATTCGCACATTCATCTGGAGCTGGAGTGTTCACGCCTCAGGCTGCAGTGGCAACCACACACACACAGACCTCCACAGATCTAAAAACAGCATCGACTTTTCGTCATGCAACATTTGTGTTTGGGGTGACAATGTGAACCTTTCATCTTTTCTTGGCAATGCGACTACAATGGATCTCAAAGCGTTTGCATTATTACCAGGAGAATCTGTATCAGCATATGCAGCAGAGAACAATGAAGACGTCAGGGAGTAGTTTTAAGCAAAACACATTTAGTGGAGTCACACAATGGCATGAAGCTATCATGAGCCTTCAAGGCAGGAAATATTCTTCAACAACTAGCGGTCGGCGCAGAAACAGGAGACGTTTGTTTGTATATTCTCTGAGCTGTGAGATGACGAGAGACAGAATCTTTGGCGTGCAACGCCGTCTCTTTAACATCAGGTGAGGCTGACGCACTGCTGAGGTCAAACAGAAGCAGTCAGGTGCAGTTTGTTTGTGTAACCAAGTAACTCAAGTTAAACAACATCTAGCAGGACCGCAGTGTTTGTATTTATGGATGCCGATGGCATCTGGGTGTCAGAAAAAAAAATGAAGTGCAGGGGTTTCTTGTCAGGGAAAATGTAACAGAGCTTAAACGGTCTGTGAGCTCGACTGAGGCTTCACAGCTCAGCATCCCTCTCTAGTGGTGCAAGGACGACCAGACTGTAAAAGTATTGCCTGATTTTTAAATTAAAAATCAACTTAGCAAAGAAACACTGAGGAGAAAATATACTTTTGAACAAGTCTCAGCTAATATTTTTCTTTTTTTGCAACTGTCCTAGAAATTGCAACCAATAAAGATATTTTATGTGAATCTGATACAACTACAGTACATAATACCTTTGGCTTCTGTACGTCTGCTGCCTCCTTATTGCTGGTGCTACTGGGTAGGCCATTTACAGGGTTTTGGCGAGACAAACCAGCGCCATCAGGCTGCTCATCATCACCAACATGATCATGGTTGGACTGAGCCTGGATGCTGCCGGGACTTCGGCTTTTCTCCGTTTCGGAATCAGTGCTGTAAGTTGAACTTGAGGTTACCTCCTCAGCTGGACCCCTCTCCTCGGAAGACACGCTCATGCTAGAATTGGTCCGTGTCTCGCCAACATACTCAAGATATCTGAGGATCTTGATCCCAGTTGTGGTCTGACACACAAATCGGATACATCTGATCCAAGTCTCTGTCTGGAGTGGATGACGGAGCTGATGCTTTTTTCAGATGTGCTATAGTCGAGGTGTTCACACTGGGATGAACTACTGCTTTTGTCTGAAGCTCCGGAATCCCGCCGAGCAAGTACGCTTGAGCCCTGGTTTCTCTCTGAGGCCACAGAATCCAGATGGGACCTGGAGTGAGCAGAGCTCACGCTGTTTTCTGACGCGGAGGAGTCTGATCTTTGCCGATGAGAGAGAACCAAATTAGTCTCTGAAGGCAAAGTTTCTGGTTGAGGCCGGATCAACAGAGACCCAGAGTCACTGTCCTTTCCCGGGTGATCAAGGACCAGCATCATGCTCGATTTTAAGCCTGTTACAGACAAACACAACACAAGGAGGACACATTAATTCATTTGTACATGTTCCCGTGTGAGTCAAAAAAACAGCAGGTGGTCAAGTCAGTATTGTGCTGTTGTAAATCAAATACTTCCGCAGCACTGGGGCCTTCAGAGAGGAGAGGTCAGAAAATATCACTCAAGATCGTGAAGGAGTCACGAGGGGATGTAGACATTTCCTGCTGACTGACCTGAGTTCCAGATTTCTAGATTTGAGAGAACGTGTTGGTGGATATGAACAAAAGAACAAAAGAAGTAGGCGGGCTTACAAGTGGACGAAAAGAGCATGATGGACGACTGTACCAAGTCACAGTCAGTAAGGATTTGGAGAAAATAAAGACAGTAGAGACAAGAATTATGTTGTTTTTTTGTGCTCAATCTAAAGTCTTTACTTTTCCTACTGACTTCAGGAAACCACATTCCAAACAACCAAGGCGCCCACATCTCCTCCTTCTGAACTTCTACCTCCGTGTTGTTTTATGATGGGTTATCTAAGGTCAGGCAAATACCACAGAAAAGAAAAATATAACCAGACTATCTAAGTCCCGCATCACATATCAAAGAAAACACTTGGATTTTTTTAAAATATGCACGTTTTTAACTTTATTTAAGAATTCAGAGAAGCAGAGTTCTATTAACTTATAAATTTCATTCAAGTCATCTGATCTTTTTAATTCTGCTACTGCATCCTACTTGCTGAAAAATACGTTTTAATAAGATAAAACACCTATTAACAAGAAGATGACTAAACTTGGCACAAGAAAATAAAAAAGGCAGACAGTTGTTGCTTAAATAAGACAGTTGTTAAATTGGGTCAAAACAAAACTGTAATTTTCATAGGCAATTAGGACAAACTGTGACTGTCATTCTCACACGTGACACAGGAAATGCCCCTCTGGACTGCAGTGTCTATATCTAATGATGCACTCACCCCAAACCCAATTACTGGAGTAACCAAAGTGAGTTTGGACTCTCACGTTATTGTTCATGTGTTTGCCATAGGGAGGCTGTTGTTTTGATTGTTAGGGAATTATGGGAAAATCCCCATCGCTGCTTTATAATGAAAGAGTTGTTTTCTGCTTCGAAATAGCTATGGAGGCCAGTGTGCTGCCAGAAAATATAAAGAAAGGACAACCAAAGGCTTTATTTATACACTTCAGTGAGGCACTGACCAAATGGACTTTAAGTGAACTGGTGAACAGAAGCTCCTCCTGACTTTGTTTCAGTGGCTTAAAAAAACACCCTGTAATACTTTTATACTGAAAATGTGGCAAATGTTTAAAAAACTAATAAAATGACAACTTGTGATAGGTATGAGCTTCACTGAAGTTAATGCCAAAATGGAAATAAAGCAGGCCTGTTCAACCACTGCACTGTGTCACTTCTTGTGTTAACTTTACAAGTGTTTAGTATCCAAGAAGGCACGAAACAGCAACTTTGCAAATAAAAATTCCTCATCCATTTTTGCAGATCAGTAATTTGAAGCCTTTTTTTATTATACAGCTTGTTTAAAAATGTCAGCAGTAACAGGTGATTGGCTATTGCACCAGCTATTACATTTACCATGCTGTGCAGCTGTGTGAAATATGTGGTATGGAATTGCTTTTTTCTGAAATAATCAAAATGTTTAGTGAGGAAAACATCTGCAGAGCAGCAAATATTTTCCTAAAACTTACATTTGTTCATTTCTGTAAATTGTTTCTTACATTAAAAGATATTTCCTTAGTTTGTTTAGAATGTTATAGGATGTTAAATCATTAGTTATTCTTCCTTTTTGTAATAAAGTAGCTTCCATACCAATTTGCATCCAATTGATTTTCAAAAAATGTGTCTGTTGCTTTCTGATTTATACTACTTGGTGCAAAAGCGTGTATATAATTAAAAAAAATGTTTTTCAAATGGGTGTACATAAAGCTTTTCATTGCACATGTTTTCTTTTCCTAGCTGTGTGACTTTTCACAACTCTTTCAGTATTGAGTTTAGAAGATAGAATAACAAGATATTTAAAGTCCCTGAAGATCGTGGCAGCACAAGAGGATTATCCAGTGGCATAAATCCAGTGCTGTTTGTGCGATGACGACCACATTTCATGGAGATACAAAATATGCAGGGACAAAAGAAGTGGCTAAACCCGAACACCGACATCCTGACCGTCATCACCATGGCACTGATCTACACACGATTCAGACAACCACATCACATGACAGTAGTGGAGCAATCTGTTTGTCACAATTTACAGATCGACTTGTTTTCAATAGATTGAAGGCGTTTAAAGACTGGCAGTAACCAGGAATTTTTATGAACCCTTTTGAGTAATCTGTGTTCAACTATTGGTTGTCCCCAAAGAAGAGTCACTGCAGATTCATTGTTTAGTAAAATAATTTAATAGCAACACAACTGGACCAGGGGTCAGTGAGGCAAAGTGTTACAACACAGGCTCTTTTGTTTATACTGTAGCTGAATTGGTTTTATTTTAAGACCAAAAGGTCTGGACGTCAACCATTTAATTACACCTCCCTTTTTTTGCTGCTGCTTTCACTTTACCATAAAAAAACCTT
The DNA here is from genome assembly GCA_023969325.1 of Oryzias curvinotus. Classification (NCBI taxonomy): domain Eukaryota; kingdom Metazoa; phylum Chordata; class Actinopteri; order Beloniformes; family Adrianichthyidae; genus Oryzias; species Oryzias curvinotus. Next base: position 22,182,652 of record CM043714.1, read on the forward strand.
TTGAAATACATCAGCGATGCAGTCTGACCCCAACCACATACCCCTAGTGTCTTTGTTGACTGATATTCACCTAAATATACCTTTCTATGTTGATTTTCTATGGTGGTCTCCTGTTGGTCAATTCTATTTTTTCCACTGGAGTTTAAATTGTAAGGTGGGGATAAATCAGGAACAGTGGAATGTTTCTCTGCAAAGCCTTGCTTCTGTTATTATATTAGCTTTATTTAGCAAAAGGTGTGGTTGCTGGGTTTCCATCTGTTCCCTCCCCCCATCTATGTGAAGGACGGAGAATTAGGCCAAGGCCCAAGCAGGCCACACAGAATGACATTTATTATGATCTGTTGCAGATATGAATGAGGGAGACCTAGGAACAGATAAATGTGGCGTTTTAAAGGAAAATCAAAAGGAAGTTTTGGCAACAACTCAAAAAAAAAAAAAGATCTTCCTGAAAGCCTGAATTCATACTTATTCACTGATTACTCAACACTTTATAAGGCAGTCCTGAAGCTGTGAGAGACTGCAAACACGTAATAAAGTTAAATGAGGGAAATTAAAGGAAGTTATACTAACATGACCTCTTGAACACCACCTGAGGAGAACGGCTCCTTTAGTTTTCAGCAGAAAAACCTATCTGCAGTCACATGTACATAAAACACAAGCCCCCACTGTGGCTGTGCGTTATTGAATCCAACCCAAACCTGACCTTCAGGGTAATGTTTTTAGTGTATACAGGTTTTTATTTCAGAAAGGCTAAAAGCCTAATAGGAAAATAGCATGTAAGTGTGAGGGTGTGCACGTTGCTGCGTTTATTAACCTGTAAAGAAAATGACACCTTTTTAACTAGGAAAGACTTGTGCAAATCATTTTGAGAGGACTTGTGTTTAAAGATAAAATAAGAGAGTTTTTTTTTTTTTCCTTTAGGCTCAACGAAGCAAAGGGAAATAGTACCAGAAAAATCTTTGGAAAACATGAAAAGGTTTTAAAAAGGAGGGGAAAAAACAACATAGGATTTTACAAAGACATAAAACTCATTGACGAAAATGCAAAAAGAAAATATTTAACTGTGGTTTACAGAAGACGTTTGATGTTTATTGTGTTGCTGCGTGTCATTACAATTGATTTTTGATGCAGTTTTGTCTGTGCTTTGCAGCAGTTTTTTTACCTCGGCTCTGCAGATCCCTGCTGTGTTGTGTCTGCTGGCTTTTTAGCTCCTGGATCTGAGATCTTACACACTCCAGCTCTCCTTGTTTCTCACGCCCTGCCTCCTGCGGAGTAGAAAATCAATGATGAGAGCTCTTCCATGCAGGGTGTAAACGCTTTTAAATAGGTGACCAAATGATAAATCTTTTATCCGACTGTTGACTCAAACCAAGTTTCTGGTGTACTTGTTTCATATTTAGCTCAGAATTTAGAAACTCTGGAGACTTTTTTTGTTTTGCTGCACACCTGGGGTAAATAGGTACAAAAAACAACAGATTTAATCAGTACATTCCTCACTACTTTGTAACAGCCTGCTATGACTGGATCAGGTGGAATCTGCATCTTCATATTTTCTGTGCCCTGATCATATCAGCCTTTTGGCCAAAAACGGTAGAGTCAGAAGATCTACAGATCTACAAGCAGCAGCTTTTGGACATATATTTAATGAGTCAAGCTGAAGGGATGGAGAGTCGTAGATAATAACACTACTGTTGAACCTCTGACTGCTGCCTGACCTTGTGCTTCCCCAGGAGATTCAGCTGCAAAAATAAGGTTCCTCTTATGATCATGTCAGAAAACTCACACACTCCCACCTCCACACACCCTCTCTGAACCACATCTGCACACACCTTTAAGATATTATGGTCGGAAAACCTTTATACTTGATGGCACTGGATTAACTGCACAGCAGCACATAATCTGTCAATTAATCGAGTCGTCTGGGTCAAGAAAAGTCCAAGAGAGAAAAGATCCAAGTGTAGGTGGATCCTGAAAAACCACACTAAGAAGAGCTTTGCCTAATTTAAGGTCTATTATTCCAAAAATGCTTTTGGCAACACATACAAACCCTTTCAGGCAAGAAAAGAAAGCTCCACGCCCAGCCCCAGAATGACATTTCACAATCAGTTACCAGTGTAAACAATCCCAGACAAGAGACGGGTGTCATGATGGACGAGGCTTATACGTCTTCAAAAAGACCTTCAATCAATGGGTCAGATGAGGGTGATCAGAGCTGAGAAGTTCATCTGGCTAAATTTGAATACAAGTAAAAGAAGTGAAGGTTCTCTGCTCTGCTGGCTCGGACTCTCCCCACCTTGAGCAGATTACAGGTCAGAGCAGCTCAAAGAAATAAGAAAACGTAATCAGACACTACTGCAGGAGACAGGAGCATAAACAGAAGAGAGGAATGTGCAGCTCAGGTTCAGAACTATGATTAAATCGGTCACATCATTTATTTTTAATGTCGGGGCAAATTTTTTGAGCTCAAATCCTCCAGGAAACATTAGCCTGCAGAAGGGGAGCTGAAATGCTATTTAAATCCACATTTGTCAATTTTTCCACTGTGCGCCTTTCGCGAAAGGAGCCGAAAAACAACCGCAGACTCGGAGGTGATAAAATGTCTCCTTGACTTCTTCAAGAAAACTGTAAATGTCACCAGGATATTGTGCCACACCACAGTAGGACACAGTAATTAAACCGAAAGCTCCTTTAAAGAGTCATTAAAGTGTCTGGTGTGTGGGAAAACACAAACAAAAGGGAGAGGGCACAATAGTGAAATATCCAACACACCAGTGCAGTCACTTAAACAAAGAGTCACAGGGGGATCTAATTGGGTTTGAGCCTTAAACTCAATTAAAGAGTCCTTTCCTCACCAGCCCCCCATTCTTGGCTTCACCAGAGGCAGTTGTCATTTCAGGATCCGCAGTAAACCACAGGGAACACACTTCTCACTGTGAAGCAGGAAGATAAAGTGGTAATGGAGACAAGACAAGATGACCTGCCACTGAACGCCACGCTGTCATTAGCGGCTTCCCTCTGGCCCCAGCAGTCAGGACTATCCCACCTCTCCAACACATGAAGGACTTGTCACATCTGGTCTCAGGAGTCCATTTGTGTCAGACCATCCTCTCCTAACCCCAGAGCAGTATGGGCCAGCGGGACTCCTCTGAGGTGCAGACACCTGGGATCAAATCCACATCGGTCTACTGAGGAGGCCCACAATTTACATCAGTCTTCAATTATAGCACCACTGCTGAAGTCAGAGCATTTGAGACTCTGCCATGCCGGCACGTGGAGGAGAAGAGTCTAAACCCTGTGGCTCACTTTCCATTACAGCAGCCCAAGGAACCACGAACCCGGCATGGCTCCAATAACTGCGAAACGGTAGTAATCATCTTGAAATCCCACGTAGTCTGGACTAAGGAGACCCATGGCTTCTCATTCCACTTTCTGCTAGATCATCAGATACCTATCTAACCTTGCTCTCTGGTCTTTCTTTCTTTTCTTCTCCTGCTGTTTCTTCTTCCCACCGCACACTTTAAACTCGGCTAAAACCTAATTATTGCCAAAGCTAGTCCTGGTTTTAGGGGGTTAAGCAGCTCTTTTTCATAGGTCACTTCTTGCAACATAAAATTCTGTCTGGAGCGGCAGCACAGGCGCCTAACAGAAGCCTACCTGAGCTATGCTTGGCATCCAAATATCCAGACTCAATGAATTAAAATTAAAATGTAAGCAGCAAGCTTTACCCTCTATCTCCTGTTTGTTGCAGAGGATAGAGCAGTACGCTTTCCTTAGACAGGTAACTACATTGCTTGAATCATAAAAACCAAAGAGCAATAAACCTTTATTTACACAAACCTGAAATGTAAACAGAGGTGAGGACATCCCATTTTCCAAAACGCCAAAAAACAAGCGCAGAATCAGAAGGAAAAAAACTTTTCAATGAACAAAAGAGAATTTAGAAAAAATAAACAGTAGCAAGTGATCTGTGAGATGGAGCAGCTGGAAAACCAGAGGAACATTTACCTCCTTCTTCAACAGACAGACTGTCCCTCTTCCTCTCTCAGTAGCAGCCCTTTCAGAGTCAGGACATCCGCTCTGCAGCCGCCTTACTCCCTCAGCCACATCATACACAAAATCACACACAAAACGTTCGCGCCACCACAAACACCACACACACATAATACCAACAGGCCACTCCCTCGACTTCCCCTCCCTCCCATTCTGTCTCCAGAGGCATCTGACCCCCATCACACTCGCTCTCACTCATTATCTTTACTTTCTCACACAAACACACACCTCTCTACAGGTTAATAGATTTCCTGGTTGACACATTAACTACTAACACATTATATATCTGCTTTGACCTTTTATCTTTTGTACTTCTGCTGCTTTCGTACCCATAAATAAACAGAAATTCACTTAAGTGCTGCAACAACTTGAGTTACTCCAAAAGAGCAGAAGGTTTCTCTCAAGTAAATTTCATGTAAGGACCCACTCAGATGAAAATAGTGTTTTTGGAGTTTTTAACACGTTCTTGTAACGGTTTTCTCATGATGGAGGACGTATATAAAGAAAATTAAGCATAAACTTGCATTTCTGATTATTTCTCTATTGTAATTATTGTGAATTAGGAGCAGAAAAAAATGCAGTTGGAAAAAGCCTCTACTTGTGATGAAGAAGCTACAATGGGTGGGCCACAAGCTGCACCCTTCCATTCAAATACATCCACTTGCAAACAAATAGATCCAATAACGTTAGGCCTGCACAATATACCGCAAATTTATCGTTATCGCAATATTAAGCTCTGCAATCTCCATATCGCAAAAGACAGCGAAAATTGCAATAAATAGTTACCTTTAATGTGCTAAAACAATCTTATGGCAACTTCAAGCATTTAACGAATCAAATAAATCCCTTTATTCATTTGACCATTTGGATGGACCCCTTCACGTTGTTGACCAATCAGATGGAGCCCTATTGTGGTAGATGTTCGCCTCCTATGTCAACGAGGGTCATTTGGAGTAAAAAATTTTAACTGTTGACATAAAATGAGGCAATGATGTTTTTGGTTGTTTTGCTGTTTGTTTACATACTGCAAATTATATCGTTATTGCAATATTAATCACTAATATAACATATCGCGAGTTTTCCTCATATCGTGCAGCCCTAATTAACGTCTTCGTTTTCCTCGTCCGATCTGGTATCTGGCTCTAAACTGTACAGCTGGATAGCTTCACTACTGCTCACCATTTTTGTTGCACGGCTAATGTGAGCTTGGGGTTGTGAGGGACTGTAAGATAGTGGAGAGAGTGTAAACAAAGGGATGATGGGAAGTCAGGGCAGGCTTACTCCGCACCAACAGTTCCGCCGACAAGAAGTACCGCCGTTCTCCAGAAACTATGACCTAGGAAACATTTTTTTTAACTTTAGCATAAAAACAGCAGATTCATAAATAAAAGACCACTGGGAAAACTTTTACAATAGATCAAAAGATGATTGGCTTGGGACCTTACGTATCAAAATCCATGCCTTCAGTTTTATATCAATTGCCTAATTTTTCTAGAGAGTAAAAACGTCTGCAACCATCATGCATGCATCTGTTGTGTCTGTCTGATGTGGAGGCCTATCGAGGACCACCATCATCCAGAGGAAAAATGAAAAGGAGCTCAAAGAGATCCACCGCTCTGATGTGAGTGCAGGGAGCCCCCACTGCTGCCAGCTTATGTTGTTTTTGGCCACATCCCCATTCCAGCAAAGACAAGATTACTGGGCCACAACTGGGGGCCAAAGATCCCAACCACAGTGTGATTCTGCCATCCAACTCCAAGAGGAGGCAGAGAGGCTTGAGTGTGTCATCCTGTTTGGCCGACATCCTGAGAAGAATAAAAGCTACGACAACAATGGTACTCTACGCTCTGTCGTTTTATCCATTTACTGGGCCACTAGTGTGGGAAACTTGATGGTTTTTAAATAAGCGTAACGATAATTGATCAGGGATGCACCAACGTTTTAGCTGAAACAAAAAATTTAAGAAATATTCAAGAAATAGGACAATATTTGGATCTACAACGGAGCATTAGTGCCTCCATAAAAATAAAAAAATAAGAGAATTAGGTTGTGATATTATGGGGAAAAAGTCAACATTTTATGAAACAAAAGTATAAGATGAGTAAAAGAGTCAATGTTTTGTGATTATAAAGTTATAATTCCATAAGTTATAAGTTGGGAATTTAAGAGATCATAAATTTATAAGACAAAAGGCTGTTTACTAAGAAAAATATAACAAAAAAAGAACCTAGGCCCCTGCATTGTGAGCGGTCACTTCAGCATTGGTGGCATAAATAAGGAAATAAGTCTTTTTGTTTTATTATAAGCATAAGGACATTGAAAAGAATCTGCAGGATTCCTCAGGAGAGGATTGTGGATGGAGGCTTACACAACCAAAATTACGACTTTTCTCATAGATTTTTAACATTTTTCCTTTAAAACTTTTTTCTTATAATTTTAAAACTTTATTCTCATACATTTATTTTTTTTTGTGACCCCAAAACTCTGTTGTGTTGATGTAAAATATCTTTAGACCAATGAAACTCTTTCCAGTCATGTTGGGCCTGGAAATGTTCTGGTTCATCCTCACAATTGATAAAATGTCTTACTTTACTAAAATGCATCTCAACGTAGACAACAACTACAGTGACTGAGCACAGAAAGAATGAACCCGTTTTCCTTAGCAGAGTCATGTCTACTAGATGAATTCATCAGAAAAGAAAAAAAGGGGAAAATAGCAGATAAGATAACATCTGTCTCATACAAAACCCACACAACTATCCCTAATGTCTTTGCATGAGACAGTAGTTATCTGCCAAACAGCCGCTAGAGGGCAACTGTGAAAGATGTGAACAAAGCCATTGAAGAAGGGTTCAGACACATGTGGAAGGATCTGTGTGACATTTCCCCTGACAGCAACTATTTACTGCCTTCACTAAACACCAGTGTCAAAGCAAATTAAATCTTTCTGCTCATTTTTGGAGAAACCTGCATGGGGGCTGGAAAACAACACACATTCCTGACTATGTGGCTACAGAGGCCCGTGTTTTGTTGCTGTGTGCGTTTGCAGAGTAAGGCCGCAGTCATAACTAAAAAAAAAAAAAAAAAAAACCCCAGTGTTGTTGTTTTCTACATTCTTACTGTGGCAGCAAGCGAACCACAGCGATCACAGATGTTTGTAAAAGTAAAAAAAAATTGGTCTGTACCTTGCTTTTTTTTGTCAGTAGAAGCAAATATGAACATAAGGTGTTTTATTATTTTTTCAGTTTTAGGGACCAGCTTTAAAATCAACTGTGATATTCTCACCGTGGTCCCCTTGCTGTTCTGGGACTCCACACTCTCAGGCTCCAAGTGGCGAGCAGAGGTTATATCACGTTCTGTTGGTCCTAAAATACATAGACACATAAGGGAAAGGATTTATGTTTACAGCAAGAACACATCTAACAAACAGCCTCAAGTGTGTGGGTACAAAAAAGTCTTTTACACAGCTGATGCATTACAAGACTGCAGAATGATGGGCGCCTCACCCAGAAGAGACAGCGCTAAGTAATGACAAGAATGTTATATCTGATCCAGCATTGTAGGTGCAGAGGTGGTAATAGCTATAAAAGGTGGAAACACACTTTTTATGGTCAACACACTGAAGTAAAGAAAAAAGCATTGTAGTTTTTCTTTCAAAATCTAATCTATAATGAGTTGAAAGTTTTTTTTTAATAACCTATATCAGGGTTTACAAGCCGCCCTTTTGGCAAAATGGCTCTGCTTTATCTTTTATTACATGTATACTTAAATATTCCAGTTTACAGCTTATTAACTTAAGTGAGACTAATAAGCAAAAATGTTTCCGTAAAACAAGGATTCGATGGTGATGGTTTTTTCTCCCCTGGTACACTTATACATGTCTTGTTTTACTGTTATAAAGTCTCTGTCAGATGAGCTGTGTCCGATTGAATGGAAGGGAAGATTTCACCTTGAAGCTGCTGGTCCCGGATCCGTCTGATTGACGCTCGAATCATTTTCCGCTCCTCATACTTGCTGGAAGAGCGTAGCTACAAAGTAATACATTAAAACTTGATTATACCAAATGAAGAAAGGATTTCTTTCTATAGTTGATGCAACTATGTGCATTTTAATATTTACCATTTTATTGAGTTCATCTATATCCTGGATCGACTGCAGTTGTTGAGACAGGGTGTCCAAGTTGTCGCTCGATTCTGAACTGGAAGACAATGAGAGTCGTTTCATGGCACCATCACCAACAAAACATAAAACTTTTCCTTGACTGATGCTAGAGTGAAACCTCGATAACAAAAACACCACTAATGCGAGCAACAGTCTCCACAACTGCTAATGCAACTTTCAGCATAGAAATGCAAGCATGCATGTGCAACAGAGGGTGTGCTTTTTTATGCAGCTTCAGTTAAGCATCTTCCATATTTTGTAAGTCACATCACCTGAGGGTGAAGGGGAATCTGCTCTAAAGAGGGATGTAGGAAAGGGATCGGAATTTTCCCATCTTCATAAAAAAGTTGGTCGTTGCTTTTACAATTGCAGCTCAGCTCTCCATTTATAAATTATACTAACAAAACTGTATGAAAAACTATGTTTTATCTTTTTAAATTAATGTTAGTTCTGTTTTTAAAGTATTTGACAGCAAAGATCTGCGCGCACAAAACAGGAGCTCAGCATTACAGCGAAGCTATCAGTTCATCTTTGCTGAATGGTAGGGATTGGGAGTTGTTTAAAAAGTGGAAAAATATAGACAAGGCTAAGAAAAGTCCATAAACCATTTCATCACTACGATGGCTATTTTCAAGAAGAGTTAATGGGGGAAAATATATTTTTAAGTACAAAACACAGAAGACTGATAACGGAAAATTGTCCCTTAAGGTTTCAGCCCCTTACGGATTTGTCCTCCAGGAGTTGAGGAATGGTGCATCTGGATTTTGTGTTTCCTTAGCATCTCCACTTCATTTGATTTATGGAACATTGTCCCCCAAACACTTCTATATGTGTGTGTGGCTCCACCTGTGCAGGTTCTCTTTGTCTTCCTGTTGATTGAGGCGCGTGGGTCGAAATCTTTTGCTGGCCAGAGACGCCTCCAGGTGCTCAATCTCCCTCCTCCTCAGCTCTCTGATGGCTGAACGGATGAGGTGCCTCTCGTCCAGATCCACCGTTCCATCCAGCTGCACCATGAAGACAAACAAAAACGATTTGTGAGCGCAAATCACTTGTTCTTCTTGCAAAGACAAGTCCCTGATGACCTTTGCAGGGTCTATGCAGACTTTTTTGTCGTTTAAAGTTGCACTCCGATCATTTTTTTATTTGTTTTTAGAGCGTTCCCAGTCGTCTTTTAATTATGATTATGCTGTTTTTACCAAAATCAAAAAACCTGTGCGGTTTTTCAACAACAAAGTTTCTGCAGAGCAGCAGAAGTTCATTAAAAACATTTTTGGGGGCTCCCGGTTCACAGCAACTTGAATAAAGAAATACTAAGAAATGCACTTTTAAGCTTACTCCTCTCTCTCTCTCTCTCTCTCTCTCTCTCTCTCTCTGTCTCTATATATATATATATATATATACATACTTATATACTTATATACATACTTGTCCTCCATCATCTGAAAAATGATACAAGAACATGTTAAAAACCCAATTTTCATCAGAGTGAGTTTCTAGATCATAGTTTCATCCAAGTGATTAGAAAATAATTGTACATTTGTACACCGATCATTCATATGTTCGACATCTACAAGATAATAAACTAGATCTTTTACTTTCTGTAATTAAGTTTTCTTCAAAGGACAACTTAGTTGGATAATCAAGCATGAAGTGAGGCAATTTTCTTAGGTAATTTTCACTCTTTTCCTTACTGCTAGAGATATGATAAGGAAACACGAATGCAGGATGGACGGGTCATTTATAAAACTATCAGCAGGTTTGAGCAAAGAGGTGAGGATGAGAAACATGAACAGCTGGTGCTCAGCTCTCTGGGTAAACCCATTATTGAGGTGTTTTTGCTTGTCAGACAGCTGAAAGGCTGCTCAAGATAAAAAAGCCCCCCAAAGTAATTAAAGACTGTATAGAAGCACAAGCCGCACACGTTCAAAGGTAGTGACAGCTCGATAACACAGCTGGGCGAAGGGAGCCCTCTTCTGTTCCGCAGAGAGAACTCTTCTGCTCCGGTCAACAGTCTGAACCTGTCAGCACGTGCAGAAATGAGCGACGCAAACCGCTGTTTGTGAGCTGCCGCCTACATGAGGGGAGCTGGATGCAGACGTTAAACCAAAGCCCTGCGTGCCGTCGGGCTGGAAGAGAAGCTGATGTGCCTCGTGGTCGGACACAGACAGAAGGATGGAGAGGAGGAGGCTGTCACAAGACATGAAGAGGGCTTGGAGTTTTGAGGCCTGGCTGTGGTTTGACAAAGTATGCAGCTGGAACTACGCGGGCTCAGAGGGATTCTTATGTATACTGTAATTTGTGGGCACTGTGAGTGCTGAGCTGACTGAAAAGAATAGTTAAGATGAGGAAGAGCTCTGAGAGGACTGGAAAAATAATAGACGAGAAGAAAGGGGGTGGGGGGTAATGAGAGTCGTGGATGACAACAAGGAAAGAAAGAAAAATAAAAGGAATCCACGTTTGGCTATGCCTAAAAATGGGCAAATAGGAGCTGGGTGGGAAAGGGCCAGGCTGTGTGCAGGTCATTCCTCGCATTCCTGCTGACTAACAAAGAGAAAACTATGGTAAAGTGGAGCAATCAGGAGCCGGGTTTGAATCCTGTCCAGAGGAGACGATAAGACAGCTGGGAGTAACGGTGGCAAAAAAATGTGACATTAAAGAAGCAGAAGAAAGTAGGAGATAACTCTTCTTTTAAATGAGGCCACACAGCCAGCCAGACAGTCAGTCAGTCAGTCAGTCAGTCATGCTGAGCAAACACTCAGGAGAGCCGTCTGTCACCACACCATCAAGCTCAGTGCTGAGTAAATGTCATGACGTGATCCCAAGTTTTTTTTTTTACTTTCACTGCCAAATTTGACGACAGACTGAATTATTTTTACCATCAATGAGAACAGAACAGCTCGGAGGCTCGAAACCATGACGTTGCCATAGGATCATGCGTGTGCTGTGTATGCCGGTTTAAACATACAGCAAAATCCCAACTGAGATGTAAACTGAGAACAAATCTTAAACTGTTGCCACATCAAAGAGAATTCACTTCCTGGTAGGATGACTGGAAATAGAAAAAAGGTTCTCAGTAAAGTTGGCAGCACTTTCACTTGACCTCTACTGAATCATGTGACTCGGGCGCCGTTTAAAATCAGCCAGTCAGCAGCAGAGGGTGACACGTTTGTGCCCGGATTGGTTGCAAACTTTGAATTTGACCCGCTGATCCAGCGGGCACAGCGCTACAACACAGGCCTTCTCGCTTGCGAATCATGGGAGAGGAAAACGAGGCCATGTAATAAATCTGTACAGGAAACTGAAGAGAGGTGCAACCCACGCAAACAAAACACACCTTCAACATGGACGCCTGCCAAGCAAAGCAGAATAACCATTAAATAGCTGAAGACACCAGCGCACGCTCATGCAAGACACAAAGTCCAGCCTGTCTGTGTGGAAACCGAGCATCACAGCAGTTAGATGCGTCACCTTACAACCAACTACTCCTGTCCCTTTTTTTTTTTATTTTTTTTTTTTACCTGACCTCTGTTTCTCCAACTGTATTCAAAATGTCATCGCTGAGGTGGAGAACAGCTGTTTGAGTCAGACAGAAAGCCTTTTGCTGCACATGTGAGTCAGAAATGAAGCATTGCTGATATGTTTTACACAGGTGTAATTGTCAAGACGTCGCTGAGCTGTCAGCGCCTTTAATGACTGTCGGAGAGCAGTCATCAAGCAGTCTGGACGGCTGAAATGGTGGCATTTCTGATGGCTGCGGTCACAGCAGCCATCTTCACATCTACTAACTGGATGGGGAGGTAAAGAAGTGCCACTGGCTCAACGGCTCTCACTCAGATTGAAAACAATGATAAGCATTTCATCAGAAAATGATTACCCAAGAACTGTTTCTTACACGAGAGGCAAGTGTTTCAATGTTTCAAGGGCGTGCAAAGGCTTGCACTTCAGTTCACTCTTGCAAAACGGAGACCTATGGAAGGGGAAACCACACAAAAAAAACATCTATCTGAAGAAACTCAATCAATCAAGCCCAATTAGAGACTCACTCACGGTTTACCAGTAACACCAACCAGCTGGTGACGCAGTCCTGAGGGGAGAAAACACCCACATCTGCAGCCTTCAGGAAAAAAAATACACATTCAAATGTGGAAGGGTCTCCTTATTTTTATGTTCCAGACATACAAAGAGCGTTTTATTATCATTATTATTAAGATTTTCCAGGTGGTTGACATTTATGGAGCTGATGGAAGTTAGGTTTTCCATTACAGCAAGTGCTCCCAGCACCACGAGCGGCACGGAAACAGGATTACGTTTAAAACCAAGAATAAAAGGGAAACTGGCCCCTCACCTATATAGGAGGAAGCAAAGCAAACAGTCTACAAGCACAGATTTGTCTGAAATACTCTGCTTAGCCTTCTGCCCTGATTTACAGAGCATACTAAAGCACAACAGCAACAAAGATCCAGGATCTGAAGTTTTCTTTTTGTGAAACTGTCATAGTTTTTGACCAACCACTGCTCATGTGCAAGCTGTTCAACTGCAATTCCTTTCTTAAAGACAAGTCAGGTCTTAGCACTTTTTAAAAGAGCTGAGTCAGCAGAGACGGTCTCCTCAGGAATGATTTCAAGGGCTTCAAACATCTTCAGAAGTTTCTTACCTTTATGACGTCTCACATTTATGCTCAAGTGAAGTTCTTCCATATCTAACAAGGAACACAAAGTTCTTTCAAAATGACTATTACTCCCAATGAGAAACCACCTAAAAGGGCCTTCTGATCATCACTAAACAAACTATTAAGTTTTAGATATTACATTTATGCTGTATATTAAAAAAAGGGTTTAATCATTTGATCCATAGACTGATTTTCTTCTTAAAGAAAGACAAATCACTTTGCTGCTAGTTTTTAATAAAGGAACTAACAGTTTGAATAGATCAAAATCATCTTCTGATCACTGGGTTTTTTAAAACTCATATCTAAGGGAAGTTGGTTTTCAAAAAGGATTTTTAAGTGTATTAAAGTTTTATATAAATTTATCAAATTTAAACTTAAACTTAATATTACATTAAATCAAATAAGGATTTTGGGGAAATAGATGAAATCAGATAAGAAAACCTGAAGTGATCATCAGTCCTTCCTGAGCTGCGTTTCATCACAGCTGTTTGTGTCATTTATATATTTTTATCATTAAATATAAAAAAAAAGACTATCTTTAAAGACCCACTCTGAAAATAGGGGTTTTAACACGTTCTTGTAGCATTTTTCTCATAATGGAGGACATATATACAGAGAATTAAGCTTAAAATTGTATTTCTGAGCATTTCTTTATTCAAATCTCTTTAAAACAGGAGCAGATGAAAAAAAAAATGTGGTTGGAAAAAGGTTGTAGGTGTGACGTAGAAGCTACAACAGCAAGCCACCATCTTGAAATAGAACAAAAGATGACCGGAGCGGGACTTTAGGGTAGATAAAAACCATAAAGACACATTTAAATGTAGCATACTTCCCTCTACTTGATTTATTTCAGCCTGCCGTTCCGTTGGGCACTAAAAGTCAAAAGGTCAGGACCTGGTTTGTGGAGGACCTCTAACTTGACCTTCCCACACCCTCTTTGTCTGGGAGCACAATGACCTCTCAAGCTAAGGCCTGACCCTTTGACTCCCACTGGGTGAGCCTGCATTTGCTGTTTTCCTTAAGGACGGACCAACATGTCAGACGAGTGTGTTTGCTTTCTGGAGAGACATCAGGTGCTGAGATTTTCCCCATGAGCGAATCATTTCCAGAGCGGAGGGTCACCGGGATGCAGATCGGATCGATGTTGTAAACCCACTTGTGTCAATCCCACAAGTTACTTTTTCCTTTTAAGGCAACAGAAGCCACTCCTTACAGCAGAGCAGAAATAGATTAACATCTGCTGAGGAAGCCTGACTGCAGCAGACACAAACAATCAAGACAGACTGAAAGAGGGGCAACATTCATAAATGCTTTTATGAACCTGAAATCCTTTCATTGCTTTCCTCTGAGCCAGAATCTCCTGTAAATCATTTTTCCAGAGTCTGAAGAAAACAATGCATGCGTACAGTCGGTCTGACACACACGTGCATAAAAAAAGGAACATGATCATCAAGATATATGAGAGCACCTGGTTTCTAAGAAGAGGGAGTTTCAGTCACCTCTCGGTGGAAAAATTAACAAAGAATTAAACCCGAACTGAGAGCGCTCAGATGATTTATTGTCTGGGATGAAGAGGAGAGGGAATACCTAAGAGTGTGCGAGGAGTGCATTGGCCCTCTGCAAGTGCTGCTGTAACAAATCAGGAAGAAAAAGGATGTTCAGACAGGGAGCCGGCTTTTGAAATGAGCATTTCCCTTTACAGTTGAGGTAGCAGACAGAAAGAAGAACCACGGGAAGAAAGCATGCGGGTCAGGAGGAGGCCATCATGCTTGAGAGAGCTGCCCTCGTGAACAGAAGATGGATCCAAAAGCCTCATGTAGCCCTGAGAAACTATGAGGCACCAATTAGGGTTGTGCCGATGGACGATATCATCGTCCATCGTGATGGGTGACTGACATCCCGATGGAGAGACCACCATCGTGATGCCACGCCCCCGCCACGTTGCGAGTGGACCCCATAAGCCGCGGTTACATGAACAAAATATCTTGATAGGATCAATGGTCGGATTAGAATCCAACCGTGTACATGGGCCCAGAAAAATGTTTTCAGAATATAAAAACGTTCACTAAGGTCACACTTTCCATCGGAATAAATCATTCGCACATGCGCAGTAGGGTTTGAAAACCGGAAGGATATACATTCCGCCGAGCGGCTTTTTTTTTTTCAAACTTTATTGAATGTAACAATTCAATACAAAACTACGTTAAACAGAGCCGAGCGGCTATATTCATTGACATGTCAGCTCGGTAAAATACGAGACGATCTTCTAAACGTGCTTTTAATAATGTTACGGTTATTATGAAACACCTGTTCGCTCATCATTTGAATTTTAATCCGTGTGGTCAGTGCTTTTTCTGAACGAAGCCAGGATTAGCAGTATGCTAACACAGGCTAACAACATTAGCTTTGGGTGGCGCTGCATGCTGGCTGCACGTTAAACATGTAAGAATAACATCCACCTTTATTTAGTCGGGAGACGACTGGAAACACAAATCCACGTGATTGTTTGAATGTTTTCTAAGGACTGAGCGACATTTCTGCTTTGAAGCTCAAACCGCTGTGTGTGCTGACGATCCGAGCTGTGCTCAGACACTCACTTAGACCCGGTTCTGAGTTCGGTAGCTCGTACCCCTAGAGCTGCGGGACGGATCGCAGTCTTAAATCTCCCACACATACCGCTCATGTACTACCCCCCCCCCCCCCCCTTCCCATCAAACACAAAGCTGTAAGTCCGCACTCCGCCGGTCCACTTCGCTAGTTAAGTGCAGGAGCGGACTACTTCTTTTCTATTTTGTTTGTTACTTTTTTGTTGAAGTCACTTCCCTCAGTTTATACTGGATCATCGCGGATGAGTCATTAGTTGGGAAATAAAATGAAAAAAGCAAAATAACGAATAGCAGTTATATAACAACGAAGAAATGTAAAAATTACCCCCCCCCCCCCCCCCCCCCCCCGACGATGTCATCGTCCATCCCGATGGTTGACAGCAAACATCGTCAACGGCCAATTTAGGGGACATCGCCCAACCCTAGCACCAATACACTACAAAAACACAAAATCTCTCCCAGTATTTTGTCTAGCTTTTAATTTAAATATTTTTTTACACTTAATATAAAGAAAAATTGACTAACTGGTAACTTTTTTGTATGTATGACAATAAATCATGAATATCTTGAGTTAGTTGATCTTTAAAAAAATTCGTATTTTAAGCGTTATCTCTATTGAAAAAAGTTTTGTCTTTTTACTTTACAAAATATTTTTAAGCAAATGTTTTATTATTTGTAAAAGGTAAGTGGTCTTATTAAAAACACACACACAGTTGATTTAGGGAAAGTTTTAATTGGCTCATTTTTGTTAAAGTGCCACTCCCATCATCTGCTGATCTATTGTAGAAGCGTTCCCAGTGGCCTTTTAATTATGATCTCGCAGTTTTTATGCAAGGGCAGAAAACCTGTATTGTTTTCTAAGACATAGTTTCTGCAGAGAGGCAGCAGTTTATCAGAAATTCATCTCTCAGTAGGCGCGACTGTTGATGCAAAGTGAGCCTGCCCCCACTTCCTATCCTCCGTTTGTTTACACTCTCTCCCGCTAGCTTACAGTCCCTCACAACTCCAACTTCACATTATCGGTAAAACAAAACTAGCGATCAATATTGGAATTATCCAGCCGTACAGTTGAAGCCAGATACCAGCTCTGACGAGGAAAACAAAGACGTAGGTGACTCTATCAATATGTCTGCAAGTGGACGCATCAGAATGGAGCAGAGCACGCCATAGTAGCTTCTTCATCACACCTACAAGCTTTTTCATCAGCTCCTGACTCATCATTCATTCATTTTCTATTCCGTTTGTTCTCTTTCGGGGTCATGGGGCCACTTGTGGGCGAAGGCAGGGGATGCCCTGGACAGTGTCGCCAGTCTGTTGCAGGGTAGAATGTCCACAATCACACAGCCATGCACTCTCACACTCACACATATGGACAATTTAGAGTTACCAATTGACCTACAGAGCATGTTTTTGGACGGTGGGAGGAAGCCGGAGATCCCAGAGAGAACCCACGCGTGCACGGGGAGAACATGCAAACTCCACACAGAAAGGTCCCCCATTGATGTTGTGTTTTTCATGTCCCCCAGCCGGGACTTGAACCAGGGGCCTTCTTGCTGTGAGGCAAGAGCGCTAACCACAATTTGAGTATAGAAATACAATTTAAAGCTCAATTTTCTTTAGATATGTCCTCCATCATCAGAAAATGACACAAAAATGTAAAAAAAAAAAAAAAGACCTGGATTTACATATATGAGTGTTTACAGCTAATTATAAGATTTAATTTAGTCCTAAAAGTCAAGGACAACTTATTTTAAGAAATCTTAGCAAGACAAATTCTACTAATTCCACAGGTGGAGATTTTTACTGATAACAAAGAGAAAAAACGTCTTATATTTTGTCTTTATTTACCTAAAGGATAGTTTTTCAGTGTAACGATGGAGCTTTGGTTCCATGTGAGCAGCGTCCTGTTTAACCAGGGAAGAGTCAAAAAATGAATAAATAAAGGCTCAAGTCCCCAAACTAAATTAGACTGATCTGATAGATAAGACTGAAGAATGCCCTGATGTTAACGGCAGTGAGCTGGAAGCCAAACATCAACATCCGCCTGATGATGTTTAAAAGACTTCAGGAAATGACTCTCCTGAGGGAGTCAGCTCCAAAAAAGCTCGGTTCTGAGACTGTTTATCTGGTAAACCTTCACTCAGGATCTTTTTCCAGTCGTTTATGATTGACAAACTGAAAGCATTTCTCAAACTGAGCAAGCAAACCCAAGGAGATTCGCTCTAAAAACAAAGACACACCCGAACCAGTCATCCAAAAGAGGATAATTGATGTGAAATGAAACCACACTTGATCTAGTGAGAAAACTCAAGACTCTTCTTGTCACTTAAACCAACACAAAAAATCGCCACGAGGCATTCTGTGGTAGAAACAGCTGAACAAGTTTGAAATAATTAATTAAAAAAAAAAAAAGAAAGCATTAAACTCAGGGGAAGGATTTCACTTTGCAATCTATCTCAGAATTATCAGATGGTGTGGGGGAAAGGAGAAAAGCCCCCCGTCAAACCCTTATCCAGACCTTTTCCACTATAGGAGGAGCAATGGCTCAGACAGACAGACAGACAGACAACTCTGCTGGATCGCTTAGCTCACACACAAACGCTGCAGCAGCTAGTTCACATCTGACGCGCACAAAGACGGAGCGACCTTTAGCTGGACGCCTGAAAATATATGGTTTTCATTTGCTCAGCCTCTCCATCACAGAGAACCGCTCACACCAGCTGATGTTTTGACTTATTTCTGGCTTTCCTGAGAACACTAACAGCCCTTTGAGGAAACTTGATGACTTTAAGCAGCAGTTCCCTCCTCCCCCTATCATGATTACAACAAATAAAAGTTGTGAAAAAGAAAAGAGAATCCAAGTCAAACAGAATTGTTTTAACGATGATAAATACAATTTTGGGTCAATCACAATATTTTAAACCTGGTGAAACATGAAGAAACAACTTGAGAGACTGAATAAAAAAACAATAACATCCAAAAATGATAAATATATGCGCCAACACACTTTCCTAAAATACAAAATTTAATATTTAAAGCCTTAAATGGGTGTTATTACATTTTTTAAGGAAATAAAAGAAAGTACTAAGTTAGATTTCATCTCTTATATCTGATCCAATGATAGATCAAAATACTCACTGCACATCTGGTATAAAAATGATACTACACAACAGTCACATATGTAACTCCTATATCAGTCAGTGTGGCTTATATTTCTCCTGAATGCTGTTTAAAATGAGTTAACTGAGACCGATCAATGAACTGCTTTCTTTCATGGTTACATTGAAAAAAAATTAGCCCAGTTTGAGGCAATTTTTCACACTTGGATTTTAAAATTCTGTGCTTTTTCTCTGATAGAATGAATGTTTCGCATCAACAAATGGCTCCAATGACAAGTTAATATCCCTCCAAGGGTTTATTCCTTCTGTCATTACTTAAAAAGAACTACCGGTAATATAAAAAAAAAAGAATTCAGACCGGAGTTTCTTTTATCTGCACTTCCTGATGCTGTCGCTAATAATTGCCTGACAAGCAGCTGAACTCCTGCAGTAGTGTAGATAACTCAAGTCTCTGTTTACTGAGGCCGCATTTAATGTTAGGCCGTTCAAAAGCAGCCTCTTCCTCACTTCCTCAACAAAAATAGTCATGCTGGTGAAGCTCTGCCAAAATGACAGGCAGAGCGACTGCAGATGTTTGAAGGGAAGCTTCTTCTAGAAGAGAAGAGCATCGAGGAACATCGCGTACAGAGGCTTGAAGCGGTTAAGATCATAAACCTCAAACCACAAGCTGCAATCACTGATAAGTACTGTGAGAGGCTGGAGCGATGGGAGGAGACTCCACTGCGTGCAAAAACTTGTACCTGCAATTTTCCCTCAAACTCTTGAGTCAACTTTGCGTGAAGCTGGGGGAAAAAAAGATTTCTGATAATAGATGACCTCATGGAAAAAAAAACAAAAAACATTACTAACAAAACGTTCCAAACCTCGTAAATATTTAGGGAACCTTTTTCTAATAAATCCCTTGCTAATAAAGAGTCTGCCCATCTCAGAGGTGTAAGGAGAAACTGGGGATTTGTCCCCCCTCTTCTCTCCAACTGTAACGGCTGATCCGTCGCCAATACACAAAGGGATCCGGAGAGCCATGAAACAAAGACCCAGGGGCCCCATTCATCAGCCAGGCTGGACCACTGGCGTATTTTAAACCTGTGTGTGAATGCTTCTGGTTCACCAGGGAGAGGGGACGGTCACAGAAGATGGAGCATGAGAGTTCATGCCACACACAATGCCTTTTTTTTTTTTTTTTTTGCAGATATAGATGTCACAGTTCCCTGTTTTGGAACGACCCTGCAGGATTTAGAAATAATTAAAGACCCACTCTGATCATCTTTTCAAAGCGTTCCCGAGTTCCCTGTGTTGTTTTCTAGGACGTAGATTCTTCAGAGCGGCAGTAATTCACTAGAAATTCACCTCTGAGTTGTGGGCTGTTGGCACAAAGTAAGTCAGCCCCCCCCCCAACTTCCCGTCATCCAACCAGCGTACATGCTCTCCTGCTAGCTTACAGCCCCAAACCTAACATTACCGGTGCAACAAAAATATTGGAGCTATCCAACCGTACAGTTTTGAGTCAGATTCCAGCTCAAACGGGGAAAACGAAGACGGTCATGGATCTATTAGTCTGCAAATTGATGTATCGGAATGTAACGGTGCAGGGAACGTTACGTTACACGATAAGCTTTTTCCAAGGGCGTGCAATTTTAATCCTAATTTTCTTTATTCATGTTCTCCATCGTGAGAAAAATGCAACAGGAACATGATGAGTGGGTCTTGGAAGGGAAGCTGACAGACAGTAAAGCAGTCTCATTCTTAGCCAGCAGGCTGATGCACCTGTGTTACGGCGGCCGACACCTGCAGATCCAACTGGTCTTACAGGTTCTTCACAGTGACACGCAAGAAGCCCCAGGGACGATTCCAAAGGTGGAGAAAATGATAAAACCCCACACCTCCTCCTCCTCCTCCTCCTCCAAGCTCCAAACCAGCTGATAATTTACAGTCATTACTTCCAGGAGGCCTTTTCCTCAAAGGCCCCACCAGCTTTGTTCTTTTCTTCAGTGGTGGCGGACAGTCCATTGAAACGCATGACCCACAACTAACTTCCTCTTCAAAGAAAACTGGGACACCGACTGATTATTTTTTTATGAATATGTAAATAGCTATGGCCGCCAAGATTTTTTATTTTTTTTTTAAGTGCTCTTTCCTGGTTGCCATGGAGAGGATTAACGGGGTAACATAAGAGTGCGTAGGCCTCGAACAGAATGGGATTAGCAGAAACCAGCATATGACCTTCCGACTGTCAAGTTCATTAAGCACAACGCGGGTTTGGAGCTTTTGCTCCAATGGGTTGTTTTACAGCAGCTCCTTCCACTAACTTTAAAACCAGCAAAGTGGCGCCAAACTGTCTCTGAAGCTCCATCCTCTTTGACTAAAATCTGACAAAAATCTTCAACAGACTCCGAAAACACGGATACATTATTTCTAAAACGCTTGGCTTGGCCATTCATCCAAATCTCATGTGAACTTGGGCTGTGCGCTTGTTTCCATCCCAGAGTTGATCCCGCCAGCCTCATCATGGAAGTGTGGGATACGAGTGACCCCCACAGCCGGTGGTCACAACTGAGGAGAGCAAGCGTCTCTGCGGTCCAAATCCTGTCCTGCGGCGTCCTGAACGATGAGTGTCACATGAAAATAAAACCCCAACTCCACCGCCCACATGTCATGCATTGTTTTCCTCTGCAACAGCAGGGGACAATGGACGCATTTTCCTGCAGGATGCAGAGCAGCTATCTAGAAACAATAGGATGAGGTTTGCAGAAACGTAAATCTATGCAGGCTTTTTCTAATGATTGCACCCATCACCATGGAGTTAGAAGTTTATCTCACAGATTTTCATGCATTTCCTCTGTAATAAACATCCAAACTGACCTATCCCTAAACAAACTGCTGCTGGGAGCCAGCGCGTTCAACCTCGCTTGTCCATTTGGTGATTTATTAGAGGACAAGTGCAGTTTTTTTTTTTCCTTTTGCTCAGGCTTCTGATAAACAGTGGCTGAAGCTTGAATGTCTATCATCTAGATCCAGGATAAACAGATCTGCACTTCAGGTTTGGAGATATTTAGGAGCAAGAACCAAAATGTTCTGCAGGATTTTTACTTCCAGAGAATATTCCGCTGGAAATGACGCGTTAGGACTTATTAAAGCCTGATAGTTACAGTGAAAGTGAAACAAGACAAGCATATTTTTTCCCCTCCAATAAAACAGTTCATTCGCTTCCAGGGTTTGTTCTAAAAAGATGAATCTTTGTCATTTTTATAAACATTTTAACTAAAGTAAATACTGCTGCTGCTGCTGCCGCAGGTGAAAGTGGGATTCAAACAGAAAAAATGTGAAAACAGGAAGCAGACCGCTCATGGCTCCTCAGTAAATGCGTCTGAGTTCCAGGTGTTTGAATCACCGTCGCACAGGATGACATGATGCTTCCCCATCCTGACTCACAGAATGATGCGGACACAAGCGATGACAGAACCTCCACAGACATGCTCCATGTCAAATCATCTGCTCCAACAATTTTTCTACGTGAAAGCACAGTCTTACTTTGACAGAACAGCTGTTGGCTAAACCTGTTATAACCTGTTGTGTGTCTTCCAGAAGGTTATGTAAAAAAAAAAAATGTTAATAAATGAGCAGATCACATCCTCCAAGTCAAAGGGGCTTATTGTCACACTAAGGAAACGGGTTTCGCTGTACAGTGAGATGCTTACTTTGCTGTCTGCTCTGAATGCCAAAGGTTAAAGGTTAAACAAAATAAAATAAAGACAAGGTAGGATATATCCAGGACATCTGAAACATTCACACATAACATAAAATATAACTATGGATCAGTAAATGACTAAACCTATATACAAATCAGCTGTTATGTAAATTTAGCTGAGAATATCAATTAAATTTAGTAGATGGAAGTGGTTTGATCATTTCAATAACTTGTTTCGGGTCAAAATTGACCCATTTCTAGGGAACACAATATATGGATTAAATAACTAATCAGTGGAAGGCTGGTCTGTGTTTCCCAGACTCCCAAAGGACACATTGGAAGGTGGTTTTCCAACCACCTTTGGATTATCACTGAGGATTTACAGTCCAGACAGACAGAGCAAATAAAGCAGTGAGTGTTTGCATTGCGCATCAGGATTAACCTAATGCAGTGCAGATCCCATACCTGCCTGTGGCGCAGGCAAATCCAATGAGAAAAACCTGATCAAATGAAGAATCAATGGTGTAGTTTTAAGTTTACTGTGAAATGACAGACTCCTCTTTCAAAGGATTTGTTTCTAGATATCCAAACGTGTCGGTCCATTTTGTTAAAAAGAAATGAAAGATACTTAAAAATAAATAAATAAACCAACTCTGCGTGTGTTTACTAACCAAGGCTCGCAGGGAGGTCTCGTCCAGCGCTGAGTAAGTCTCCACGGACATCCTGAGCGCTGCTGTCGGCCTCAGGCTCAGGTGAGACGGTTATGGAGGTCGTGAAGGTGTCCGCCGGTCAGCAGCGACTAGCCGATGTTCCTTCTCGTCTCTCTGTGACTCCCTCGGCTCAGCTGCAAAACTTGCTTCTTTTCTTTCCAAATTAACAGAGATAAGTCGTTACTTTGCGCACAAAGCACACATCTTTTGGGGGAATAGCCGCAGTAGGAGTGCTTTACTCTCACGCTGTGAGACGTTTCGGCTTTTTGAACTGAGAATTCCCACTTAAAAGTTGAAGCCACGCCCCTCGCGCTCCCGGTATAGGGGGTGATTAGTGACACCGATTCAGGGAATTTTCGAAGCGGAAACCAGGAAATTTAACATTTACACAACCCTTCACGATGAAATTCAATACATTTACCCAAAGTCTACCAAAATACTAATATTTTGTAAAACAATTTAAATAATTTTCCACAGAAATAGATTTATTCAGCACCTTAACAAAAGTTCCTGAAAAAATAATTAGCTATTAATTTTTTTTTAATGAATCACCTCTGAATTACAAATTGTCAGCATTTCTTTCAATCAACACAATTGTGTGTTATTACACCATGGTTATTTGAATCTTTTTGTGTCAATAATTCAACACGAGAGGTGATCACCTTGTTTATGACTACAGTTTACAATTTGTATATCAATGTATTTATTGGAGCTCTCATTCTTGTCAATTGTTTGCTACTTATTTTATTTAATTACTTACAACCAAATACCACTGTAAAGAGAAGACTAACCCTGACTTTATTTGCATAGTCAACACATTTACATTTTTTAATATTTTATATTTGCAACAATGGCATTAAAATGGATGTTTCCAAATCTCAAAATCATTCTAAAATATTTGTACTGCATGTTGATTGGTCTCTTATTGGTTTCCTGTAGTGTTTAAAAAAGTACAGAAATGAAAAGTCAACAATGTCCCTATTAAAACATTTAATTACCACAAAAGAATGACAATTCTTCTTTAACTAGAACAGGTAACAGCATGCCACGAGTGCCACTAAATTAACAACATATCAGGTGATCTGACCACTGTTTACTTAAAAAAAAAAAAAGGCAGAGCTTGCAGTTTGTGTGTCTATTGTACTGCATGCACATTTATAAATTGTTACAAAACACATCAACCTTAAATTCATTTAAAGAGGCAAACCGACCTCATACTTTACTTATGAAAGGATTAAACTGATGAAGTGTTGCTTTTAAAGCTATTGGAACATTATAACAGACGCACATTTACAAGGTAAATAAAATAAAAAAAGATTAATATTGATAACAGGAAATCAACGACAAGGACAAAAATGTCTAAAGGTACAAACAAAAGGAATTATCAATGGATATATTTGACCTTTATCAAATATGTACGACCCGGTAATTTGCTCCCTAAGCCCTTTTTAGCAAATTCATTTATCAAAGTGCTTAATGTTAGTTAAAAACGCAGTTTGGAGGTTAAAATAGACGACTTTAGGGGCAATGGCAGCAATAACTAATCAGCAGAACAAAGAAACGTTTATCATAGTGTCTGTTTTTCAACAAGTCATATTTGAGCAAGTCAACAAAAATGTTTGGAAAAGCAAAACAATGCCATCACCTAATATTACATGAGTTCAGAATAAACCAAAAAAAAGAGACACATTTTGAAATTATGTTGTATTTAAATGATTTAACTGAACATAAACTGATGGATATTACAGCTCCCACAGGCACTTATCAACTTATTAACTGTTTTATATTTTAAAAAGTGTGCAAACGGGATACAGGAAAGGTAGAGTTATTTGGTCTTTTCCTTCATTTCTTCCTCTCACTTGTCCTGCTGTTCTTCCGTCTGGTCCTTGTTAGACTAGGAAAGAAACACAAACAGTGACTGGTTCACATTTGAAAAAGTCAGATCTACTGATCATAAAGAAAACAACAAAAGTGTCATTAGTCAAGAGAAAAATCTTGTTTTGCAGAACAAAACTACATATCCTTAATGTAAGACAGATTTCAAAAGTCATCCTTTTTTTATTGTACTGTAAATTATGTACAATAAAGTCCCTTTCGTTCACATTTGAAAGATTATAGATTGATGTGAACATGGACAAATTACAAAGAAAAAGTAAGTGAATCTCTGGGATTACCTCAATTTCTGCATAAATTGGACACAATATGCGTTCTGATCTCCACAAAAATACAGCCTGCTTGGCAGCAACAACCACCAAACATTTTCTGCAGTTGAAGATCAGAGCTGCCAAGACTGTTCCAGTGCAGCTTTACTCTAGGGATGGACTGAGACTGCTCCCCTCCGCTTATGCTGGAGCCATTTTACTTTTTAGGTTGTAAATGTTATCCCTTCGAATCACCCATCGTCTCTTGACCTTCAGATAGTGGACATGCGGTCATAAGTTTATCTGTTCATTCAAGAACTCAGTTTCTCAATAATGATAGCAATCCGTTCAGAATACGAGGGCGACAGTAAAGCCGCCTCCAACCATGATGCTTCCTCTGTTATATAAACAGTAGGCCCAGGTTTTGATGGTTTGTTGTGTCCATTTTAGTTTGATTGATTTGCAGAACATCTAAACATCCAGGTGTTCTTTTTGCAAAATTCAAATGTGCTGCAAGGGTTTTTGTTGGACATCCGTGATGTCCTCTCTAAACCTTATTCCTATTTAAGGGTTTGCGTGATGAAGACGCGTAAACAAAAATGTTAGCATGTACCGAGGATTTCCGGAAGTCTTGTGCTTCATTGAGCCTCTTCTGTGTGTTCTCTTTTGATCACATTAGACTTTGCTTGTTGAGAGCAGCGTACTCTTGACTGCTGTGTTTTTATAGAGCAGGGCAGCTTTACCAAACGCATCTGACCGCACCACATTGTTTGGACTCCAGGTTGGTTGACTTCTAGCTCCGATAAGCTCTTCCAGCACTGCTTAGCCTGTCTGTTCACATACTTATTCATCTCCACACTGTAAATGATTGTGTTCAATAAAGAAGATTTTTGTGTGGCTCTAGTTTAGGCAAACTTTGTGTTTCTGTTGTGGAGGCTTAGATGGAGATCAAGGCACATATTGTGTCTAATTTATGCTGAAATTTAAATAATACCAAAAGGTTCACATACTTTTTCTTGCATCTGTATATAATACAGAGATAAATTGATGGTTTGAGCTGTGGATTTGTTAAAAAAAAAAGAAATCTCTCAAGGTTAACAGGATAACCTTAAAAATATTTTTGTATATTGCAACTTATGGCCACATTGATAAATATATAAATAAAGCTAAATGTGGATCAAACAAAAATCTAAATAAACCTTTGTCAATGGATTCCTTCTATTCCTTCTTTCTTCTCTGTTGTCTTGGATATTAAGTCTGGTGGGGGGGAAAAAAAAAAGTTTTAACAAAAGGTAAAAAGTGGATTTAGTTAGTAAAATGTTAACAGGTTAAAAAAACACAAACCCCTTTAATGAAGCAGAATCGGGCATGCCAGTGTCGCCAAAAGAGAAACTATCCGCTACCATGTCGCTGCTCTGCTTTGATCGGTGTTTCACAGACACGTCATAGTTGGGAGTCTTTCTTTGATTTGGAGGTCCGGGGTAGCCTCTCTGCCATCCTCCCAGGTGTGGCAAATTGTTCCTGTCAATGTCCTCATCCAAGACATCAGCTGTATGGATGTACACACACACACACACAAAACATGCCATTTCTCAGGTTCTTACTTTGTGTGCAAAAGCATTGAGGTACTTTTTGGAAAAGCCTATTAAAAGCTAAAACTGTAGCTCCAGCAGGTTAAACACCTTTGCCAAAGATATAATGCATTGACTAGTATAGGTTAGAATTTCTTAGGGAGATTTTACACTTTACCTTGGTGCTTTCCTCTTCTCTGAAACTCTGGAGAACCGTGCATAAATGCGTTGAGAGGTTTTCTTGTGGAGGACTTTTCTGTATTATTCAGAGGGTGAGTGATTTCAGGCCGCATGTCACATTTATCCTGATAATAAAACAAAATGACATAATTAATCAAATCTTGTTAAAACTGCTATAACAAAAGAATAGTTTCAGATTTCAAAATCACAAACTTTTAACCAAAATGGTTTTATTCCACGTCTAGGTTTAGTCACTGGAGCTGTACCTGATGGTGGAAGACGACAGCTTCTTCCAAAGCAATGCCGCAGAATTCACAAGGAATAACCACATCGCCCTCTAGAGGACTGACTGGAGGACTGTAGGACGTTGGAGACACGGACCGGGGAAAGGCTGGAACATTTGCCGCAAGTGTGTTGGGAAGCCTTTGTATCACTCCTGAAGCGTTCCTGGTCACCTTCTCCTCTTTAGGTGGAGAGGTGGGCCGCTTGCTGTACGATGCGAAGGCCGAGGTTGGACTGCAACCCGTCTAAAGAAAAAAAAGAAAAGATCATTATAGATGCAGAGGCTGTGTCCTCAAATAAACTACAAAGGGAACAAGTAAAAAAAAGTTTAAATGTGACGCATGTTTAAACCTTCTATCACCTGAATATACAAAATTCAAGATGGCAAGCAAGCACTGAGTCAAATCAAATCCAACTTTATTTGTCTAGCACTTTTTCAACTTGTGCTACTAAAAGTCGGGATATGTCCACATCAGTGACCCCCACCCCCACTCAAGTTCACAGAGGACGCTACCACGGACCCCCCAGATCTAAGTATAAGAGTCAGATCTGGGAAATCCCATTGCAGCGACCCCCTTCACTGACATGGGTCACTCACTGATGTGGAGAATCCTTCTGAGGAAAACACTGGACTTACAACGAAAATGTAAAAGGAAAAAAATAAATAAAAGTTAAAACAGATAAATAACCAGATAAGTAAATACATAAACCTTAATAGTCAGATATAAATCAGTAAATGTCAATAAAAAATATATCAAATTAGTAAAAAGAGAACATAAAATATTTAAAATATATCAAATAAATTCCTAAATTTCCACTGAAAGCTAGATTAAAAAGGTAGGGCTTGAGCCTTCCTTTAAAAACATGAACAGTCTCTGCGGCCCTGAGGCTCTCTGGGAGGCTGTTCTACAGGCGAGGTCTATAATAACTGAATGAGGCCTCACCGTATGGTTTAGTTCTGACTTTTGGAATAACCAAAAAGCCTGTATCAGAGGACCTCAGGGTCCGCGAGGGCTCATACTTTAAAGTCATATCAGATAAATATGAAGGCCGAAGACCATAAAAACATTTATAAACCAATAAAAGAACTTCCAAATTAATTCTGAATTGCACAGGGAGCCAATGCAGCGATTTTAAAGTTGGTGTAATGTGTTACCGCCCCCTGGTCCTCATCAGCACGCGTGCGACTGAATTCTGCAGCAGCTGAAGGTTTGATATCCTTCTTCTGGGAAGACCAGAGAGCACAGCATTACAATAATCTAATCTTCTGGAAATAAAAGCATGCATTAGCACCTCTGTGCTGGCAAAAGAGAGAAATGGGCGGACTCTGGCAATATTTTTAAGATGATAAAATCCCGTTTTTGTTATATTTTTAATTTGTGGAATAAAATTCATCTCAGAGTCAAAAATAACACCCAGGTTTGTCATCAGGAGACACAGCAATGTAGAGTTGTGTGTCATCAGCATAACTGTGAAAACAAACGCCCTGCCCCTGATGACGTCCCCAAGTGGCAGCATATATATATTAAAAAGTAGTGGGCCTGGAATTGTACTTTGGGGGACCCCACAACTGATTTCTAAGACCTTTGAGGAGCATGTATACATACTTACATAAAATCTTCGTTCTGTGAGATAGGAAAAAAACCACTACAGAACGGTACCATAGATTCCTAAACCTCTCAGCATGTTGAGTAAAATACTGTGATCCATTGTGTCAAATGCAGCACTCAGATCCATTAGTACCAGAGTTTCTGACAGTCCATCTAACATTACATCTAACTTAATTTACTATTTTAACAAGGGCTGTGGTTTGTCCTATTTTTTGTTAATCAAGTTCAAAAATGGAAAAACTAGACACTGAAAAGATCAGAAAAATATCATCCATATTTTTTTTTTGACAGGAACATTTGTATTTTATCAGATACAAGCTAATTTCAGTCAGTTATGACCAGTCATGCTCAAGTCTCAGGGTGTGAGTATTCCAGCAAAAACGTCCCATAAAAAAGGAATTAGATGATGAAAGAAGATCAGTGCCCTAGTGAGGAAGAAAAACTATTTCTAGGCTTTAACATCTGCGCTCATCTGAGTCGGTTTTACTAGTCCTGACTGTTTTTGAGGTTTCTTGTTTAACATAATAAATATGATGGAAATTATTTTCTGCTTTTGTCCAGGTATTTCTTAAATGTATTATTAGCTTTGATGCAAAAATCAATATTAAAGAATATGGTTAGAATTTTAAAAGTTTGTGCTTTCCTTTTCATCACTCTCTGCTTACAACTGTCAGCCATAAAAAAGTCTTCTCCTGATTTATCTCAAAAATGATGTAAGAGCTTCTAATAGAAAAAGTGGATATTTTTCCATCTGATAGTAAAGTAAGTAAGTTATTCCCGAGCTAATGCAGAAAGCTGCTTCTTGTTAGGGGAGACTTTGGTTGTGGAAAAGATTTTACTCAGTTTCAAATGAATGACCTGCTGGAAAGAAACAAAAACTGTCAGAACTAATTTGATAAAGATATAATGAGTGGCACGTGATTTAGAAAAGTGGATGAAAATTTGATAAAGTTTTTAGTTAAATCAACTTAAGTTGTGTATAAGAGAGAAAACTTTATAATCACAGTGCAAAAAGAAAAACGTGTTAGGTTTAAGAAGTGGTTTGGAAGAAAGTAAAAATGCTTTAATCAAGAAAAAAACAATGCTCTAATTTTCCTTTATTTAAGAAGAAAACAAACCTACATGATTCCAAACTGAAGATCCATCAGGGTTAAGAAGAGAAGCAGGCAAAGTTTACCTCAGTCAGGTGAAGGTTTGGCAAAATAATCTGGTCTATTGACAAAGATTGCTAGCAATGTCAAAACCTAAACTTTTCAGACAATTCGGGGGATTTACTATAGAAATGATCTCCACAGTAATTTAGCACTCCCATATCCTTTAACATACGAGAGTATGACCAAAAAATTATACACAGAAAAAAAAAAAGGTAGAACAAATGCTGTGGGGTTAAAAGCAGCTTTCTGAAACTCTGCTGATCTGTGCCATACTCAAAGCTAAAGAGTTTTTCATGTCAAAGACTGCATGTATACAGACAGAGGAAAAGAGAAAATGTAAAGCTGCAGTATGAACAATATTTGTTTGCATTTATACATTTTTCAGTTATTGGCCTTTAGATAAATTATGGAAAAACGTAGAATAAAGCAATATTTCAGATGTTGTTTTAAGATTCAACGACTGTAATGTTTTAGTTCATTTCAAAGTCTAAAACGCTTCCAGTTTCTTTTCAAAGGGCAATTGAAATTCATTAAACTTATTAATCCTTGTATTGCAAGATAAATGCATCTCCTCTTTTGCTTATCTGCTGATCTTTCAGTCATTGATCAGTTCTACTTTGGCCCAAAGTGAAACCTGACCCAGTCAGGACTAAAAACAAGCTTTTACTTGATTCAAACACATTATAAGTTAGTGGTTTAATACAAAAATGGTAATATCAAAAAGATAATCCAGACATCCACAAACCTGATGCAAGATGAGGTCATCTTCAGGAAACAGCTCTTCACAAAACTCACAAGGCAACATGGTATCTATAAAAAAAAAAGGCTTTGATGATAAACAAACGGCAGAGCAATGAGAAAAGCTCTGGTTTACTCGGATCTAACCTGTTTGGTCATAGTCCCGGACTGCGCTTGTGACCGTTCCTCCACTGAAGTTGGAGTAATTGTTGTTGGGAAGAGAAAAGGAAGGGTTTGCTGATGTGTTAGACTTCCCAATGTTGTGGTCCCAGATGTCGCTCCACTTGTTGCCTTCCACAGCTGCCCCTGGTCCTCCATCCCCCTGCAGGCTGAGAGCCAACATGTAGTCCAGGCCGGGTGAATCCTCGTCTGATGGACTCTCACTGTGTGATCTGGCATTGTTGCTGCTTCCATGCAGGAAATCACTGTGACCTACAATTAACCGAAAATGTTATCACATCCACTTCAGGAAATCAGATTTTACTATACGCAAGGATATATATAAATTTAAATGTTCTAGTCATAACAATGTTGATGGCCTCATCTCCCCACACATAAAGGAAACATTGCACTCACAGTGGCTAAGCCCTGTGTTTTGAGGTGCAGCATTCTTCCAGTCTCTTGAAGCCTGCGCTGCTCTTGAAGTGTTGAACATTGAAGGATTAAATGCAGAAGGAAAGGACTGTTGGGCTGACGCACCAATGTTATTATTCTTCGGACTCCTCTCTTGGGGTCTGAGGAGGTTTCGGATGGAGTGAGCTTCAAACCATGCATCGGAAGACTCTCGCTCTGCTGCAGTGCGGCTCATCCTACTGTTGTTCTTCTCCTGAGGTGGTGTGAGGCTTCCACATAAGGCTGGATGTACAACCTGTTCACGCAGCATCACATTGCACTTGCAGAGTGGACAAGGCTCAGTCCGTGTACCACAATAGTCCTCATGCTCTTTAGACTGAGTAAAAGCAAGCTCCAGATCACAGTACGGGCAGGACACCAGTCGCTGTGGGCATTCAGAATTCTGGAAGAAACAAATAACAGGAACATTTAAATTAAATAACAACATAGTTAAATATTATACTCTACTTTTACTCACTAAATTAGTCTTTTTAGACAAGAATTTGCATATTATTCATCGTTTTTTTTTGCATGGATAAAAGGCATCTTTTATGTATTGATAGTTCCTGACCATACCTGATGAACATCAACGTGATTTTTCTCAACCTTCATTCCACATTTGCATGTAATCTGAAAAGAAAAACAAAAGGAGTTTACATTGAAAACTTTTAAGAGTTTCACTTTGCAATAATGTCTTTAAGAGAAACTTTAATTGAAATCATTGGTGGATGCAGCTGAAAATATCTGTTTCAAAATTTAAGCTTAAAGTCACACTTCGATCATCTTTTGATCAATTTCTTAAGTGTTTAATTATAAATATGCCATTTTTAGCCTAAATTAAAAGCCTGTCATTTTTTAGGACATAGTTTCTGTAGTAGTGCATTAAATATTTGACTCCGAGTAGATAAGGGAATTCTGTGGTAAAAGCTATCTGTTTAAAAGCTAATAGCCCTCATACCCCCAACCTAACATTACCGGTGGAACAAAAATGGCCAGCAGTATTGGAGTTATCCAGCTATTTTGACGCCAAACGCCAGCTCGGACGAGGAAAACAAAGATGGATCTACGTGTCTACAAGTGGATGCATCAGAATGGAGCAAAGCATGGAGCTGGTGGGTTGCTGCAGTAGGTCCTACGTTACAACAACAAGCTTTCTCCAACTAGATTTTTTTTTTTTTTTGTCTGCTCCTGATGCGCAATAAAGAAAAAAAAAAAACAGAAATGCAGTTTTAAGCTTAATTTTCCAAGTCCCATTAGAATCAGGGGGAAATTACTATCCCAATCATGCTACATCTGGAAGATCCTCTCCAAAATCACTGGATCATATAGAGGCCATGTCCCTGTAAATGCTGGTGTTACGTTCAGATCTACCTCCGTGTGTTCTTGCAGCTTGTGCTCCTCGAGGTCGGATCGGGGTACTGGCTCCTGGCACACGTCACACAGTGCAATGTTTCTGCGACAGTGGATCTCGTGGGTGGTGAAATTGGCCTCTGGGATGTCACGTTTACTTAAAAAACAAAACAACAACAACAGAAGGGGCTGCTAGCCACCAAGAACCGCAGTAGAAACTCGCGTCACAATCAATTCATACTTACCAGTTGCCACAATACAGGGTGTTTTCGTCGTCTGCCATGACTTCAGAAAAGCCTTTAACAACAAGTAGCCATTAAACATAAAACAAAAAAGGGACATTCCTCTTTGCTCCAACAAGATAGAAATGTATCTTCTTCTGGTTTTTAACATATTTTAGTAGTGTAGCTGTAGCCTTATATTATAACAATATTTATATCCTATGGTTATGAAAAGACGAGCACTATCGTTTTGGAAAAAATGAAACCAATTGAGAACCGCGTTCCCTTAGCCCTTCAATGGTTTACAGGAAAGCATTAAATGTTTTATTCCGAAGAACATCGAACACGCCAACCTTAACCAAAATGGGTTTAGGACGACTTGAATAGAAAATACAATGTGTTGTCTGTATTGTGGGCTAGCTAGCGTAGCATTACTTACAAAAACTAAATCCATCTACAGTTTACGGAACGACCGTCTCGTCATGCTACGTGAGTCTTACGATAGATTTTGTGTATAACGAAAATTCATAATAGTAGTTTCTTATTTTACCTTTTGTCAGTTGGATAGTTTCACTTGATAAAGATGAAAACCAATCTAAACTGTCATTTCCTCTTTCTTCGTCTGGCCTTCTCCCCTCCCTATTATGTCCCCGAGTAAAGGCTTACAGGCATAGACTTTTTCAGAATGTATAAATACGGTTTACATATATTCTTGCTCTCAATTACAGAGTAAACGAGTCACCTGTTTTATGAGTAACACAAAGCTGTAACCAAAATCGAAACGTTTTTTTTTACTGCAAGACACAATCAGGGCATAAATGGACACAAGGTGAATACTCAAAAATGATTGGTGGATTAAAGATCCTGCGTAATGCTTTATCCTACATCCAACGTTGTAAATATCTTCAATATGCTTTTTCTTTTATTCGTGTTTCCGCTATAAATTAACTTTAAATGGTCCATTCTTTTGTAAAATTCTCAAAATTGACACTTTTATGAAGTTTACTATTAACATTTTGGTATTGCATAGAACTACGAGAAAGAAAAACATGACATAATTTCAAAAACCATTCACCGCTGTTCTGTCTAATCTGTTTTATTGAAATTTTGATTCACCAATAATGTCATGTCGGACAATTTATTGTAAGGCACAGTTCTGTTAAGATAAAACACTGATCATATGTACAGCAAATATTTGAATGTGTTGTATAAATCCTACAAACTTCAACTCAAAGACAAGACAAATATTGTAAAAACAATTGAAATTCGCTTCCAAGCCCTTTTCCTTATAAGATTTCAGAGGTAAAGTCACGACTTTACTATTTGATGCAAAGATGTAACAGAACATTTAAAACTTGTGCTGTAAAAAGAAATGCAGAATAAAAGAAAACTGAGTAAATGACAAACCTTTTGAGTATTCTGTATAAAGAAAGAATACTTATGATTTTAACTAGTGCCCTAAAAGAAGTAAACTATTTAAACATGTGCTTAAACTGTTAGTTTTGCTGTCCATGTTTAGGTTTGAAAACATTTTCTTTAAAGAATGCATGATGATAAAACAAAGCCCACGTCTTAGTTCTTTGTGATGCATTTAATCCATTAGCAAAATAATTCTCTGATAAAAGTTTAGGTCCAACTTGGAGTGGGTTTTCAGCAACTTTTGCAGATCACACTGGAAAACATTCAGCAAGAGCATTAGCTGCACAGGGACAAACTTGTGTCTGTACACAATGAATCATCACCATAGAAATCAAATAAAACAACATTTACTGATCATTCTATTTGCATGATTGTTTCTACCATATAGCTCCCCTCTATATCTCCATCAAAGAGGCATTACAAGCTGCTGATATGAACTAAAAAAAATGAAAACAAAGACAAATGTAACTATGTATGCTGTCTCGTATTTTAGCATTTTTTAGAAAATGTGCAAAACAATATTGTGAAGCTAAAGCAAAACAGCTACTTCCTGCTTTATTTGTGGCTTTCTTATTGGTGATGACTCGCTGCATCTCTTCATATTGAAATGTGAAGCGTGGAAATAGTACAAGAACCATAAAAGTAGATTTATCACGTAGGTTTATACACTAAATTCCTGTTCAGATTTCCGCCTACCTTCGTTTTTGTGCTCTTACAAGCTTACTACCTTTTTTTCTGCCAGCCTTCCTGTTGCACTTCCTTGTACATAAGGAGGACATTTGGTCATTCGTTGTGACTCTATAGTCTCTATAGTTATAATCAATAACTATAAAATGCTTAAACAACTCGAACACTATATTGCAAGTGATGAAAGAGGAAGCAGGTTTTTGCTTTTTAGTCCAATATAAAATTCAGTCCTGTGGAAAAATATGTTTTTTAAACTACACTTTCTTATATAATCTATAACAGCTAAAATTGTAGAAAAGGCTCAAAGACAGCATACAAGAAAGGAATAAAAACTTGGAAGTCAAGCACAGGCGTCCGAGGATATCTAAAGGAGGAGGCACAGACTTAAAGAGTTGAGGCTGGAAGTCACAGAGGTAGAAGATCTCAACAGAAAAAGCAGAGAACAACTGTGATTATAACAGGAACTGTCTATCTGTCCTTGGATCCAAGCTTCTCGATCAAGTCTTGCAGTGGAGCAAGCTCCCGTCGGTCGATAAGGTTGAACTCCTGTAAGATTGTAAGAGACACAATAACTATCAAACTACATACCACCCTTCTCACAGTTTTAAAAATAAGTAAAGTCTTTAATTCAACAACTTTTCTGTTAAAAAATAAAGGAACATTTCTGTCAAGACCAGCATGCATGCTTTACTTTACCTGGACAAAGAAAATGAAGTGCTTGAAAGAGGTGTTGAGGTGAGCCTCCTCCTGCAGCTGCATCACTGAGTCAAAATGTTGATGGTAAATATGGGCATAAACCCTGAACAGGCGCTTCAAGATGGTTTTGGCCACGGACATGAAATTCTTGGGAAAAGGAACTCCTAAAAGACGAATGAAGAAACAAGTAGAAGGTTTACAAAATCTACTTCAGCCAAACTTAGGTTTGCTGCACATATCTGGTATGAGAACTTCCCGATCAAAAACTCAAGAGCAACAAAATGAAAACAGAAAATATATGCATGTACACTGTTGTTGTTTTTACACACAAAATACATAAAGGTTGTGGGCCAAACTCACTGCTGTGGTAGTCAACAATTGTGTAACCTGCATACTTTATAAAATATATATATATATATATATATATATATATATATATATATATATATATTAGGGCTGCATGATATGAGCAAAACTTGCGATATGCGATATGAGTGATCAATGTTGCGATAACGATATAATTTGCGGTATGTACACAAATAGCAAAACAACCAAAAACATAATTACCGTTTCATTGCAACAATTTAAAAATTATACTCCAAATGACCCTCGTTGACGTAGGAGGCAAACATCTAACATAAAAGAGCTCCATCTGATTGGTCAACAACGTGAAAGGGTCCATCCAATTGGTCAAATGCATACATGGATTTATTTGATTAGCTAAATACTTCAAGCTGCCATAAGATTGTTTTAGCACATTTAATGTAACCATTTATTGCGATTTTTACTGACTTTTGTGATATGGATATTGCACTGCTTGATATTGCGATAACGATAAATTTGCGGTATATTGTGCAGGCCTAATATATATATATATAAAACCATTAACGTTAAAAGACGGCATTAAAACCTTTTATTCATAAACAAATTGTAAAAAAGTTTTCAACTTTAGTGCTACAGGGGCAAAAATGACCCTTACTACTTTGATCACAAACTCAGCAAACACCCAGAGCTATGCCTGCACAATATACCGCAAATTTATCGTTAATCGCAATAAATCGTAAACCTTAAATGTGTTCAAACAATCTTATGGCAGCTTGATGTATTTAATGAATCAAATAAATCCTTTTATGCATTTGACCAATCGGATGGAGGCCTTTAATGTTAGATGTTTGTCACCTATGTCGACGAGGATCATTTGGAGTATAATTTTCAGACTGTAGCATTGAAATTGGAATAGTAATTTTGGTTATTTTACAATTTGTATACCGCAAATTATATCGTTATCGCAATATTAATCTCCAATATCGCGAGTTTTCCTCATATCATGCAGCCCTACCCAGAGCCAAACCTAATTGTGTAATAAATAAAAGAAAGTAAAGGTGTGTGACTTTACACCTGTTGACGTGAAAGCACTCATTTCCATTACTTTGAAACTGTTGCAAACCCCCCAACATAATCAAGCTTTGAACATTTTTATCCATTTCATTTGTTTCAATAAAGAACTTGAGTCCAGATAAAGCCAGAATGGTGCGATTTCCAGGTCTGAATGATAAGGACTCATCCTAAATTCAAAAAGGTGCTTCACCCTGCTGTGTAGTTTATATTGTTAGACCATTTTTGTTGTCAACACACTTCTAGAGATCCATTTACTGAACTGCTCCACTGAATCTTCGTGCTCTTTGCTCAGAACTGTGCGGCCAGAGCAGGATGTGCAGATCCAAACAGCATTGTTTCAAAGATGCATCTGCATGCACATCTTTTCCTTCTCTCCCTGTGACATAAAGCACCACTGTTTGGAGAATATGTGGTCTGTTGCTTGACATTGTTCAGTGATTGGTTCTGCTGTGTTCCATTTACAGCTTTTGGAGAAACCCAGAGGGATCGCTTTCGTAGATGGATGCTGCAGCCTGAAAAAGTGTGTGGGCACTGGGAGGCAGTCTGTGGCCTACATGCCGCTATATTTAGCAGGGTTTCAGTAGCAAATTTGGCAAAGAATTTAGAGGAGGTTGGTTGTACAACGGATGCATGAGTCAAGTGGTTAATCTAGACAATCTTAATGCAGACTAAAGCTTTGTTATTGCAACAACAAGTTTAGTTTCTCAAATTTGATTATTTTTAGTTTAACATCTTTCAGAAGTCAGACTATGTAAATAGCTGTGACAATTATGTGAAAAGGTGTTTTGGAGCTAATTGGATCTTAACTCACTACCAACATTTGCATGTAATTGGTAGTTTTTTTGATCTGTTGGGAGAAAATAGCTGCGGTTATGTGGGAAATGTCGTTGATCGGTTCAAAGATCGGCATAGAATTGAATTGTGTACACGGGCCCTAAAAAACCGTATCCAATTATAACAAACGTTTACATGCGCCACACTTTTGAGCAGAATAAATCATTTTGACATGCGCAGAACTGTCTAAAATACCAGAAACGGCCATAGAAGAAGAATTAGCGAGTTTTGTTGTAAACAAACAAACCTGCGGCATAGAGCGGGTTGATTTTCTAAACGTGCTTTAATTATTGCTATGATTATTATTAAGTGCCAGTTCGCTTATAATTTTCTAAATAAGTGCTTTATTCTTAGCCGCACTGATCTTGAAGAAGGGTTAGGATTAGGCTAATACGTACCAACAATATTTAGCTTTGGATACACTTAAAGTACATGTGCATCTTGGCCAAACGTGAAAAGTGCTTCCTTATAA